>OZ020192.1:96471832-97671832 GCA_963971165.1 Philopedon plagiatum | reverse complement strand
GAAAAAGAAATTATAAAACTGTTTAAAAAAGACATTAACTGGTTAATCGGGCTAGTCCTTCCCTTGTGTAACTTCCTATTGAAATGACTCTAGAGGTTTTGAAGCCAAATGTTTAAAACGTCGGCAATATTGCCGGGCATATTGCCATATTTTAAGCAAAATTCCACATAAACCGGCAATATTTCCGTTTTAAATGTTCCCAAAATTTAGAAACTTATTCGAGTCTTGGCAACTTTCCGGGCATGTTCCCAACGTGGAAATATTGCTGAAGGGCAATATTGCCGTCGGCACATTGGTAGTTCGGACTAGGGATTCACGATCTAAATCGATTTTTTGGAAAGATCGATTTTTTCCAAATGAAAATCGATTTTTTCCAAATGAAAATCGGTTTTTCAGAATCGATCTTTAACCCTTCGGTCCTGCAAGGAGATCGGCGATTTTACCAGAATCAGTTCTTCTGGTATTTTCATGACTGTGACGTTAAGACTTAATTAATATTTGGAAATTAATATTTATATGTAATTCTTTACAAACAATAGGGTCGTGGCGCCACGATCAAAACGATCCTAGTATTAGGAAAGGAATAAGGAAATAGTTAACACAAAACACCGATGCAGGTCATGTCGATCGGTATCTATCTATGGACAGTTTGTTATTTTACGGTTCCCATTTTTTCGTTTAATTGTCATTTTTTCTTTCAAATGTTTTCTGTTTTATTAGTTTTCAATAAATTAGTATGTTTTTCATGATAGCATTTTAAATCAAATATTTCCCCCTCCATACCCTTCTATAACTTAAAAATAGACATAAAAAATATATAATTTAAATATTTTTCTTTTTTTAAACCACAACTGTACAACTTATACTGTGTTTTAAATATCATTGGTTTGGAATGGACACTCTTTACTCTCCCGGCTCCCCTCTCCTACGCCCAAATTTTTCCAATGATCGATTTTTTAAAAGATCGATCTCTTAAGGCGATCGATCTCTTAAGGCGATCTAAATAGTGAATCGATCTCCCTGATCACGATCTAAGATCGATTCATAATATCGATTTTTTTGAGATTTGGTGAATCCCTAGTACGGACGCGGCACGCGCTCCTCAAAACAAAACCAACTAATCAAAAATTGCAGTGATTTAAAAGAAGTTTTTTTCTGTTCTCTTATATATTAATTCTAATTAAATGACAAAATTTGAAGTCGACTAATCGGCTAAATATCCGAAAAAGTCGGAAAAATTTCCGACTAGTCGCCGCCTATTGACCGACTAATCGGCTTACCCAACTACTATAGTAGGTACATCTCTAGAATATCCACACAGAATAGATAAATACATGAGCCCGTTGCTTGTAGAAATTGATATTACATCGTAATAACTTGCATTAAATTTGAAGTGTATATGTTACGCTCAATAGTCGAATTCGGGCAATGCCCGAAAAAAATACGCAAAACTAATTTTGAGCAACGAATATTTCCCAAACCCGAAATTTTATTTTTATACGGTTATTGAGCATTACAAAATAAGCAGAACCAGTTTTGCGCAATTTGAAATGTACAAAACTAGTTCTGTACATTTCTGAATGGCCAGCACTAGTTATGCTTGTTTTACAGCCTCCCAAACCCAAATAAAGAGTAGGGTTATGTTGTTGTTTTTTGTTTCGAATTTATTTCGTTTGTGCTCGTGAAATTGTGTATGTTACAATTCTTATAATTACGATATTCACTCATATTACCCCACAAAATGCCCGATATAATACTTAAGGTCAAACAAGTTCAAAAAATTCTTCTATCCCTTGACACCAAAAAGTCCTCTGGTCTGGATGGCATACCAGCAATTGTTCTAAAAAAATGCGCTCCAGAACTTGCACCCATCTTAACTCGTCTTTTCCAGATCTCTTATGACAGGGGCGCCTTCCCAGATGGCTGGAAGACTGCTCGTGTGCAGCCTGTCCCGAAGAAAGGTTCCAAGTCCCTTCCATCCAATTATAGACCTATCTCTCTTCTCTCCGTTGTCAGCAAAGTTATGGAGAAAGTAATCAACTTGCACTTCTAAAATATCTAGAAAAACACAAAATCATCCATGACAGACAGTACGGATTTCGTCATCAAAGATCCACAGCTGATCTTCTTAGCTTTGTCACACATAACTGGAACAAGTCTCTTGAATTTCATGGCGAATCTCAGATTGTTGCTCTCGATATTTCCAAGGCTTTTGACCAAGTATGGCATGTCGCACTCCTCAACAAACTACCTTCTTACGGTCTTCCTACCAAACTATGTACCTGGATCGGCATCTTCCTCTCTAATCGGCGCATATCTGTTGTGGTTGACGGTCACTCATCTAACTTCCATCCTATCAATGCTGGTGTCCCCCAAGGTTCAGTCCTGGCACCAACCCTATTTCTTCTTCACATTCATGACCTGCTCTCTTCAACTACTAATCCCATCCACAGTTATGCTGACGTTAGTACTCTTCACTCCAATATTCATTTTTCCAGACAAGTTTCGAATCAGGAGTTGGATAATGGACGCAGATCTATGTACCTATCCCTTTCCCAAGATCTTCAATTAATCTTAGACTGGGGTGCCAAGAACCTTGTTCAGTTCAACGCCTCGAAAACCTAGTCATGCTCCCTCTCACGCAAAAAATCTGGCAACGCTTACCCCATCCACATGAATGGCCAAGCGCTACAAAACAACGAAACATTCGATCTCGTTGGCGTCGCTTTCGAACATGATCTCAGCTGGCACAAACACATTACTTCAGTAGCCACATCGGCAGCTAAAAAGCTTGGTTTTCTCTTTCGAGTCAGAAAATACTTCTCCCCTTCCAACTTATACACTCTCTATGTTTCCCAAAAAATACCTAACCTAGAGTACTGCTCCCACATCTGGGGAGCGGCACCACCTTCGACATTTAAGATCCTTGATTCTATCCAGAAGAGAGCCATTCGACTTATCAATGACCCAGCCCTCACGAGAAAACTCCCTTCTCTCGCTCATCGCCGCGCTGTAGGGGATTTATCCCTTTTCTACCGCTACTTCCACGGATTCTGCTCTGAAGAACTGGCCGGTATTATTCCCCCCCCCCCCCCCCCCGAATGTCCCTAACAGAACAACCAGAGGCGCGTTGCGTATGCATCCCTTTACTGTCCAGCTACAAAAGCCTAGAACAGACCACTTCTCTCGCTCATTCATACCTAGGGTCTCCAAATTATGGAACAAATTGCCTGCAGATGTTTTCCCTTCCCGTCCCAACCTCCAATCCTTCAAATCCCGTGTCAATAGACTACATTTCCTTTCTCTTCAAACACCCACGGTACGTTAGTACTTAGGCTTGAAGTCTACTTGGGATGTCTGAGATAAAAAAAATGTACCTATATAAAAATGCAAGCTGAATTCGACTCTCAATTAGTTCGGCTATTGGAGGCTTCAGGTACTGAAAAACATAATGTCATGACGAAAGGCCCTTACTACCTTACTACACATTGTCTAAGCATAAAGTTTTATTTGTTGTATTTGTCAGTATTTAAATAAAATATATATATTATTTAAATAACATTTCCAACTTTAGTTTATTCGGACGCTGCGCGCTGATTAAATGAAAAAAGCATAACTAGTGCTGGCCATTCAGAAATATACAGAACTAGTTTTGTACATTTCAAATTGAGCAAAACTAGTTCTGCTTATTTTTTAATGCTCAATAACCGTATAAAAATAAAATTTCGGGTTTGGGAAATATTCATTGCTCAAAATTAGTTTTGCGTATTTTTTTCGTACATTGCCCGAATTCGACTATTGAGCGTAACATATATACCACACTACAAAACTTTACATATATAATACGTACAGTTGATATTCGCTGTGCATAGAACATCCTGTATATTATACGTAGGTGTAACATTATATTTAATAAACTTTATTGCTTGTACATAATATCTGATCTATATTGTCGCGCGGGAATTCCATATTAATATGTTATCAAAAAAGGCTTATTGAGATTAAGATATTTATGTAGGATATCAAAAATTTACCATTTTACCAAGTACGCAATAGTAGCTGAAACTTTAAGCAACTTTGAATTTTAAGAAAAATCCGCTGCAAACAGCTGATTTTAAACCGGACAGAAGGGCTCACTATACGACAAAATTGACAAAGATGCCAAGTATCA
Organism: Philopedon plagiatum; assembly: GCA_963971165.1. Lineage (NCBI taxonomy): Eukaryota > Metazoa > Arthropoda > Insecta > Coleoptera > Curculionidae > Philopedon > Philopedon plagiatum. The sequence continues at coordinate 97,667,661 of OZ020192.1, read as the reverse complement.
CATCAGTAATGAAAACGAAACGAAAACATTCCCCACTGTGGTAGTTCCAATATTCAGTATAGGGTTACCATATTTTGGTTACAAACAAAGAGGACACAGGGCGGCGCCAACTCTTGTAGCCTCTAACTGTCAACTCAGAGCAGTAACCAGAGTTGGTTGGGGGGCTACAATATTTTTTACGATGGACACATCAAATTAGTTCACTTTCTCCAGGGAGGCGCGCGCTTCTATGAAGATATGCTATTATAGATTTACCGTTTCTGATAAAAAGGCAACATTCATTCAAGGAAAATATTCAGAATATTCAAAAAATATTATTTTTATTTAATTTATAATAAAATTCATGTTACGTTTATGATTATTAATTACATCTTACATCAATATTAGCATAACCGATTTCCGTAGTTTGTTGGCGTTGACAATAGAAAACGTGGAATAGCTGTTTCGTATAATATTTTGGATATTCCATGTCAAACGTTAAAAATACATGTCTTACAGCATGGTTGCTCAAGACTTTTGATCAAGTAATTTTAATTGACGTTTAAAGTAACCTTTGTCAATGACATTAACATGTTACATTACAAGTGTACAATTAGTTTACCTATTGATTAAATTGTTTGTGCAACTGGACGTGAGTTTTTAGCTTAAGCCTTTCTAAAGAGGTATTTTGCTGTAACCTGGTAAAGCCCGCATTACACGGCGTGTGGAGCGACGCGCCTGGCGTGTGACTTGACGCGCTACACGCCATGAGAACGGTCTGGCGCGACGAACTTGACGCCGCGTGTCTGTTTCCATCGATGGGCGGTAAATTTTGCACACTTCAAAGAAATCGCGCTGCGCTCCTATACGGAGCGACTCTGGTACGCAGTTACACGGCGCGAAACCGCGAAACTCAATCTACAAGCCGTGAGATTGCGATCGTTTCACAAGCGCATCGACGCGGCACTCCGCACTAGGGTTGCCACCTTTTTAGAATTGGGAAAAAAGGACATTGGAAGAGGCGGGAAAATTTGCTTTCACCATTTTATCAAAAACTGTATTTTTGGGTTTGCTTTTGAGGAAAATAATATAGGTACATATATTTTTTTTTAAATAAATATTTATTTTTCAAACTTAAATCTATATTTTTCATTTGACTTTGCAACTTATAACAGTTTTTTGTCATTCTTTATCGTATGATAATTCGTTACACGTCTCCTTAAACTTTACTTATTACTAATTTTTTGGTTTTCTTAACAATATTGTTGCTATAAAAAGCAACTGACTTCCCAGGTAGACACATTCATTAAAAATGCTTAGAAGAAAATTACTATTCGCATGTAAAATTTCTTAGTCTATTTTGATACACAAATCCCCACTAAATATCAAGAGTTCAGAACAAAATTATGTGTATATAGGTAGTTATCATAATGACAATGACTTACCGACATGAAGGTATCTTTGATAATAGTCATAAAACACATTTCCACAAATAGTGTTATTCTGACTGTAAAAAGGTATTGTTTTTAAAAAGATCATTGACCGGTGGATTAAAAAGTTACTTATTATTTTTATAAAATAATAAGAGCAGTGTCTCTTTAATATTAATGGTATACGCAGCTAACATCCATATCTTTATTAAAAATATTTTTTTAGCTTTTAAGTTTTCAACCGATTAAAATAAGTATTTCTTCATGGACATCGGCTTTTTAAACTAAAAATTTTCTAAATCTTCCATAAACATGTATTCTATGTAAACTAACTACCTACCACCATGCACAAATATTAAGACCCGTCCTGTTTATTACTACAAAATGCTTTAACCTTTTAACTGCCCATGCGTTCCTGTGGCACTGCGCGCGATCGGAGAAGGAACCATTCTTGATTCAAGCATTAGGCCAATTTGATCCAAGTCATTGATATAATCGCATTGTACTATCTTCCATATTGGGTTGTACACCACAAATCACAGTCAAAATTATGCGTGCTGTATGAAGGAATGAAGGAAGGTGGTAGAGAAATTCTTACTCGACCGAGGAGGTACCACCCCACACACCCTCTGAACCAGAGGTCCCCTAATTTTTTTACCTGCAGACCACTTGCCGAATTATTTTTTAAATACATATCTCTTAAGCTTTTTCCTTTTTAATTCGAACAACGTTAAGTTTACTTTAAAATACATGTGAGTAGACCATTCAATTTAAGTATTTGTTTTTCTAAGACATGTTGGAATTTGTCTAACTGGAAATCATTGATTTGCATGGGGATTAGATCACATTAAAGTGAAATAACTTTTTGACGTTTCGCCTTCAATTTTAAGAGGCATTTTTAGAAGTCTTCACTCTACCTTACACAATCAAGGGCCAATTAATTATATTATTGGAGAGTTGTTACTTTGACACGATCTATTTCCAAAAAATATAATTTTCTAGATAAATCTAGTGAAAGCTTCCGTTCCACGTTAAGACTATATTATAATAACACCTCAGATTTAAATAGTTTTGTTGTATTTAAATCTGTGATAACAGGTTTTTGTATCAGAAATTTGGGACCGTTATTATTACCTTATATTCCTTATTACCTTAGTCTCCCCTATATGTTGCATGTGTTACAGTTTAATTTAGAACTAACACTTGTTTTCTTTTTCAGGATTTAAAATTCGTCAAAATTATTTCGAAACCGCCAGACCTTTTTATCGGTGACAATGTGCCTGTGGTGTTCACTGGCAAGAAGTTTAAACCATCGATCGCCGATCTTCATTCTTCTCTTTCTAAATTTTTTGAAGTTATCGTTTTCGGCAGCAACGCCGGAAGACTGGATGTCCACCCACTCTTTAAACTTTGCTTCTAACACGGATGACAACTCATTCACTTCGGCGTTTTTGAATGTTACTTTTAAGACTGACCATGGATGGAAATGGGACAAGACTGAGGTTGGAAGATTTGGAGGAGGTTACGTAGGTATGTAAATTAGATAAATACGTGTTATAACCAGTGGCGTGTCGTAGAGGGGGCCAGGGGGACCCCCTGCCCTTTGCTCTGCGGCGCCCCCATGCCCTCTCATATGGACAGGAGGGGGCACAATGATTTGGGGGCGCCAAATTATTTTCCTTTTATTGGAGAGTATGTGGTCATAATGGGCAGTGAATCTTCAATGGGCGCCGTACATTACTTTCTTTTATTGGAGAGTATGTGGTCATAGTAGGCAGTGAATCTCCGTGGGGGCGCGAGGGCGCCGTTACGACGGGGGCGTGAGGGTGGTGCTTGCGCCCCCTAGCCCCATCGAAGGCACGCCACTGGTTATGGCATGTAATGTGTGACGGCCAAGTTATATGAAGGCATTTTTGGTTAAAGGTATGGGCTGATTAAATTTTAGAGAAACTTGTAAAATAAAAAATTTTAGAGCCAGTAAGTAACAGTGATGTTGAACTTAGTTTTACAACTTGGCTTCATTTCTGTTGAGATTTTAATGTTCTTGCTTTATACAGTATGTCCGCGGATGGAGTTAGAAGAGGACAAATTGACCAAATTTTCCAAGATACGTAAAAATTTCACTCCCAATAAAAGTTTTTGCTGATAAAATAAATAAGATTCACGTTATGAAAAATTAAATTTTTTTTTCAGGGAGCATAAATAACACGAAATAGTTATTTTTGTATTAAGTGCGTGAAGTGAGTGTTTTTTTAATGGCATATGAGAGTGTCAATTTTTTGCCGAGACCGCAGGTCGAGGCGAAAAATTCTCTCGAATGTGCCATTAAAACACGAATTTCACAAACGAAATACAAACAACATTTTTTGTACAACTGAAAGTTTGAATTAATCGGTAAAATTGTATATTATAATAAAAATTTTACCATATAATTTCACATAATCAAGTTAACAGCCCTGTCGTTACTATAGAAATGGTTTGTTGGCACGTTGCTTGTTTTGTTGTCATACGTTGATAGCTGTTCATATTTATTGCAATTTTTTAAATAAATAGTATAAGTACTTAAAATGGATGTAGATTACGATAGTGATAGCGAGATTCCTTCAGATATAGCCGATATAGCAAATTCGGCTATAGCTAACATGTTACCGGCGAAATCAAAATTTATATACGAGAAAAATTATAACCAATTCCGTGAATGGTGCGGCAAGAAAAATATACAAAAAGTGTCTGAAAAGTAAATTTGTACAAAAAAATTCAATACATTTTTTAAAAAGTAATGTTTTATCGTTTTTTTTGTAAATCATTTTTCTAGTTAAAAAAAGTCTTTTTTTCACCGTGAAAAAAAGTCTTTTTTTCACTGTTAAAAAAACAAAAGGTTTACGTATCGATAGCGATGAAAAAATGTCAACTTTTTTTGACAGTTGTACAAAACCGTTATTTTGCCTAAAAGTAAACATACCTTGTTTATTATTTTCTACCATAAGAACAAATATAAAATATGTTTTAAATCAAACACTAAGCCGAAGTACAAGATTTCATTAAAAAATTTAAATATTCAAAGTAACGAGATTTATCACATTACTTTTTTTAAAGTCACAAATATTCTCTCTCAGTGGCGGTCGGAGGATTTTCAAATCATATCTCTGTTCCTACTTACAGGACCCGTACCAAATTTAGGGGTTTTAATAGTGAGCCCACTGGGAGTGTTTTGGTAAGGAAAAAAAAACATTTTGCAATTTGCGAAAAAAAGTGGGGTTAGGAAAAATTCACCTTTTTTTCGCAAAGTTCAAAATGTTTTGTTTCTTTACCAAAACATTCCCAGTGGGCTCACTATTAAAACCCCTAAATTTGGTACGGGTCCTGTAAGTAGGAACAGACATATCCAACTCTGAAAATATTCCGACCGCCACTGTAAACTCTCTCACACCTTTAATCAGAGTACTAGTTTCTACATATTAAACAATAGTGAGACCTATGGACATGTTTATCAATGCCATTATTACTTACCTTATTTACTTTACTTTTGTACTTATTATTCAAGTGCAATTTTTAAATAATACTAACATTTAATTAAACTCAAAAGAATATGATATAAACTAAGCAAGGCAATAAAGATATCAAAATTCAAAAACTCCACCCCCATATTCAACACGTTTCTCTAATTGCTTCCTTATATATCTGAAGAAATTTCTAATTTCTTCCTGGGATATTGAACGAACAGCCTGGGTAATTCTGCCTTTTCGTACGTTAATATGATTTCAATATCAACGCATCTAAAGAAACAGCTCAATAATTTCTTTACTAAACGTTTATTACTTGATTAGTATGAAAAAAGCTTCTGCTTGGGATTCCCTGGCACCCTGGCTCGTAGTCGGCGACGCACATAAGTGAATTTTTCATATTACCTGGTCAACACCTTCTGAACTCAGGAATAAAATGTCGCCAATTTTTTAAATGTAATTTAGAGCTTAAGTACCTGGGCGTACTACATCGACCCTAGAAAGTTCCAGAAATTCAAATTGTTTAGTGGCACTAGTTTAAATTTGACAATCACTTGTTACTATTGTTGCGAGTAAGCAGTTTCCTGTACCCAACTTGCGGTTTCTGTGCTGCGTGCGTAATTTGTGTGCTATCAAATTTGTGTGTGGCGTTATGGATCCTGTATGTAATATATTTTTGATAAAAAATATTAGCAAATTTTTATTGTTTATGCACTTTAAAACTTAGATATTTAAAATGATCTATTTCAAAAAAAGGTATCTAATTTTTGCTTAAAAGGTTTAGTAACTGATCCCATGCAATCCCACCAAATATTTGTAAAAGTAAAAAAGCTTACACATTCCTTGTATTTACCAAATCAAAATTACCTGCTAGAAAGTGCAAACTTAAGAGAAAAGTTAAATAACGTAAAAGATGTCACAATGGAAGAAAATGAGCATTTTGTTTTTATTATAACATATTTATTTATATTTCTTTTATAGGGTCAAGAGTAGTGATGTAAGGATACGTATCCAAAAATCCGTTGGATCCGAATATTAAAAGTATCCGGATTATCCGGAACCGGCCGAGAACTTGAATACGGATTCGGAATCAAAATAAATTCGCATCGGGTGGTTACTAATGCAAAGTGCAAAGAGAAAACGGAATCGGAATCGAGTGTAAGCGAACAACACGGTCTGCGATTTGGCATATTTGATCTTATGCTTTTTCTTTCTAATGACATTTCCTAAAAAAAGATTTCATAGTTATCGGGGTAACGGGTATCATATGAGATGAGACCCATTGGTTAAACTAGTCCCGCCTCACCCGAACCGAATTCAAACGAGAACGGCGCGACGCGGTGCCTTCTTATCCCTAAACTTCGACTTCGACTGGTATGATACCGATACCGCATCGACCTACCTAGCCGTGTATCCGGATAGAAAATGTTTTAGTCTGTTGCATGCATACGTATACATGATCTGTAACCGCTTTCGCGCGGGTCAAGAAATGGATTCGAATTCGGATAATGGATACGGATATTAGCTGATTCCGATTCCGTATGATTCGGATATCTAATGAATACGGATATTTACAACACTAGTCAAGAGCTACGTTGCCTTTATCAGGCGCGAGCTATTTGAGATACTTAAAAGTTGTCCGATAATTAAAAAAAAATGCAGATATTTACAAAATCAAATTAAAAAGAGAACTGGGAGTGTGGACTATTTATATTACTAATAATACTTTTTGCCTTAATACACCATTATAATGCAAAAAAAAACATAACTTTTGGCCAGATATTTTGAAAAATTCACCTGTGTGCTACGTGACGTGCGGCGCGATCGGACAATTTATGAACTTACCAAGAGAATATTCTCCAAGAGAGAATATTAGAGAATATTCTCGTTCTCGAGAATATTCTTTTGAGAATATTCTCTCCTCATAGTCACATTTCTAAGCATGCATGTATAAAAATAAAACAAAGTAAAAAAATCATACAGAATCGCAAATTCAAAACAATAATCAATGTTAGTTAGCATGTCTAACATTTCAATCAAGGCCACAGACAGCGACATAGTGTGTTTGGGATTTGCTATTTCCGAATTATTTAAATATCTCGATTAAGTCCGTACTAAAACATGTTTTGTTATCGGTTTATCAATGTCATTGAGACAAAGGCTGATTAATTTAAATTTAAGATATAAATAGATTTTTTTTGTTATTTGATTTAATTATAATTATTAAACTAAATTAACCCTTAGTTGAATAAACCGTCTTGTCGTATTGTCATCTCTTGATCTCTTTAAATTTTAAATTTCTTAAAAGGATGTTCTTGCCCTAAAAGTGCATTGTACGAAAAGAGCAGAATAATCTACGATTCTGCAGGCTGATTTCCAAATAAGTCTTAGTTAATTCCCTTTATGGACCATTTGTTTTAAAATCGGTGTCACCGATTGTTAGTGGTTATTACTAATCGATTCATAATAACGGCTTTCAATTTTTGATAATAAAAATAGAGCTTATAGCCCTATTCCATAATTAAACATCATGAATACACTTCTCGCCAATGCAGAATCAGAGTTTACAGGCTCAGTATACTTTTTGGCATCACCGAAAGTGATGCTAAAAATATGATTTCAAGCTGGATGACTAGGGTTCGTGAACAGGGTGTCTGACCATGGGCGGCGGGACCGTAAATAAACTGTTTAAAAGTAAGAGATAATTTAAATAATACTAAAATCACTTCCCAGTAAATATTCTGCTATAGCAGGCGACTTCAACCAACGTTTGGTATCCTTTTTTTGTAGAATAGGCGTTTCTAGGAGGGGGCCTGGGGGGCTAGCCCCCCCCCCCCAATCTGGAATTAGTCCCCCCAAATCCAACTGAGTGGCCTAGTATATGTATAGCCAAATATGTAAACCGGGAGCTTAAGTCCCCCCAAATACGTAAACCGGGGGCTTAAGCCCCCCCAAAAATAGAGGTCTAGAACCGCCTATGTGTAGAGGGGTAAAAATCTTCTAAAAGGCGGTACCGGTCTGGTAGTCTGGCGGCCGGCCTGTGTCGGATTCGGTTCCTCTAGGGAACCGTCTACCGACTAAAAACTTCCCCCCTTGTTCTGCCCTGGAAACCGCCTTCCGGCATTACAGGGGTGTCTTCTGTCCACAAAATTTTAGCTCAGTAGTCTTCTCTTTCTTTCGTCTCAATTATATTTCTTATTGTTTTATATGCTGATTTCCATGTTTCTTCAGAATGTACTGGGCTTTTCATCATGTTTCCCGAGTTAAAGACTTCCCGTCGCTCGTGTTTAAGTGTCTACTTTCCCCCATCTAGGGCATCGGAACAAGGTACCTAATGTTTGGCATCGTCAACCTCTGGACACTACTTGCACTGTTCTGAATTTGCTCTGTTTCGGTTAAACAGATACGGGCGGAAACAGCCATGCCCCGATAGGGCTTGCGCGAGGAAATAATCAACTTCGCCGTAAGGTCTAGATATCCAAGTGCGTATATCTGGTATAAGATTCCATGTACATTAGGGTGCTTCGTTTTAGACGACTATTTTTTTTTGGTCCATTGACGGAATAATGTTATGAACATATAAAAAAAAATCTCACCAAAGAAGAGCTCTTAATTTTAATTTTAAGTACTCGCTGAATGAATTTGAAAATTGCCCATTTAATTAACACGTAATTTTTTTTTTCAATTATCTATAGCTTTGCGACATTTCATGATATTTAATTGGCAATAGGTGGAAATTACAGAGGAATCTTTCCTCTTTAAAAATGCCTGTAGCTAATTTATGTTTTGTAACCGACCTCGCCAATAAAAAATCTTGAAGCCAATTTTGTCTGGAAGTTCATGTTTTTTTTTTTATTTTTCTCGTAAACCACTAACTTTACAAAAAATTTTTATAGGGAATTTAATTTCCTACAAAAAACGTTATGTAAGTCATAACCGTAGAGCTAGTAGTTTTCGAGATAAATCCAATTAAACATCTCAAAATTTGAAAAATCGCTGTTTTATCCAAGATTTTAGTACTTTTTAATGAAATCATTGCTGAAAAAATATATTATAATGTATAAGAATGAAATATAAAGATATATATTACACATTGGTAAGTAATCACCAAAAATATTTCGTGTAATGTGAAGCTGTTCCTTATTACCGAATTACTGGTAAATATGTCTTTACCAGTATATATTATACATATATTTCTTCAGCCATAATATTATTAAAAGTATTGAAATCTAGCATACGGCTTCATATTACACGAAATATTTTTGGTGATTACTTACCAATGTGTAATATATATTTTTATATTTCATTCTTATACATTATAATATATTTTTTCAGCAATGATTTCATTAAAAAGTACTAAAATCTTGGATAAAACAGCGATTTTTGAAATTTTGAGATGTTTAATTGGATTTATCTCGAAAACTACTAGCTCTACGGTTATGGCTTATATAACTTTTTTTGTAGGAAATTAAATTCCCTATAAAAAAGCTCCAATACAATTTTGTAAAGTTTGTAAAGTTAGTGGTTTACGAGAAAAATAAAAAATAAAACATGAAATTCGAGACAAAATTGGCTTCAAGATTTTTTACTGGCGAGGTCGGTTACAAAACATAAATTGGCTACAGGCATTTTTAAAGAGGAAAGATTCCTCTGTAATTTCCACCTATTGCCAATTAAATATCATGAAATGTCGCAAAGCTATAGATAATTGACAAAGAAATTAAAATTTACGTGTTAATTAAATGGGAAATTTTCAAATTCATTCAGAGAGTACTTAAAATTAAAATTAAGAGCTCATCTTTGGTGAGAATTTTTTTATATGTTTATAACATTATTCCGTCAATGGACCAAAAAAGACAAAAATAGTCGTCTAAAACGAAGCACCCTAATGTACATCTTCCTTTTCTGCTAGTGTCCCACTTTTCTTGCCAATTATTTATATGGGCTACCCTTGCCGTCTGGGCAGCACTTCGCCGGTATCTTTCCAGTCTTTCTTGTATGAGCAGGTCAGTTGGTGGAATGCTTGCTGTAACTCCTACTCCGTCTGCGGATATTGTTCTCTGATTGTAATTTTTCTTTTGGATTCTTTGGAGCCTCTCTGTCAGTTTTTTGTTTTCGGTGGCAGTGTGCCAGACTGGTGCTGCATGTAGCAACTGCGAATGAACCACTCCAGACACGAATCAAGTACAAAATATTACTATTTTTACCTTTATATAAATATCAATCAGCGAATCTTACGATTTTGATCGTCATTGAAACAAAATTGCAATTGAGGTTTAAAACTCAGTTTCTGATTTAACGTAACGCTTTCCCAATATAGTTAATCCAAATGAAATCCAAGATCTTAATAACGAATGGAGAATGTTAAAGATCACACTATTTAAACGATTTTGATAACGATATCTTGTTGTTTTGGAAAAAAATTGCATTAGTAAAAATAGGAGATGACTCTCTAAAATTTCCTGGTATTTAGTTTGTTTGTTGTTAGGTCTGTTTTTCAGATTCTTTGTTTACCACACTCGAGCGCAGCAGTAGAGAGAATATTCTCTCAAATTAATTTAATAAAAACTCAACTACGCAACAAACTTAAATGAAAATAATAGAAGGCATCGACGTACCAAAAGTTTGGTAAGAGACAAAAATTGTTACGATTTTTCTATCACCAATAAATAATACGAATAAAAAGTTAGGTCACATATTGTTTTTCAGATAAAAATAAGATAGAAACTCTAATGATAAGATGAATAACTTTTTTTTTTGTTGTTTTGTGTTGGTTTTACAGTTTTATTTGTTAAAAAATATGGCATTTTTATAGTACAAAGTGATAGATATTTAAGTCTGTAAATTTGTTTTAATAATATTTTTATATTGTTAAAATTTTTTAGTTTTATTAAAAATAAATGATAGTAGAATAGAATTATTTAATCCTATTATTTTTACTTCCTATGTCGCGATTTCTTACGAATTTTGGCGATCAATTCTTACGTTTTTTTTCATGTCTTCTCTCAACACTGCAGGTAGCGCCAGTCGCGTCTAGCTAAATATGCTATTTGTTCGTGTCAGTATCATCCTGGTTGAGTTAACGAAAGGGGCGTCGAATGAACAAATCTCATTTTGGCGTGGTGAAAACCCGTATCGCCGTATTTCCACGTAAACGTATATTTACTTTGTTAAATCTAGACTGTTAAAGGGTTCTTAGCGGTATTTCGGCTTTTTCTCTGATGGAAATCTGCAAGCAACCTTTATTTCGCTTTGCGATTGCCAGGATCCATACAGCTGACTTACATAGTTTTAATTTAACATCCATATCTTTATGAAAAATATTTTAGCTTTTAAGTTTTCAACCGATTAAAATAAGTATTTCTACATAGACATCGGCGTATTAAACTAATAATTTACTAAATCTTCCATAAACATGTATTCTATGTAAACTGATATTACCTACCACCATACACAAATATTAAGACCGGACCTGTGTAATACTACAAAATTAATTTTTTAAACCTTTTAACGGCGCATGCGTTCCTGTGGCACTGCGCGCGGTCGGAGAAAGAGGCATTCTTGGATCAAGCAATAGTAGTCCAATTTAATCCATGTCATTGTTTTAATGGTTAAATGTAGCGGTTTGTTATGTATGAAACTTATGAAAATGGAAACATTGGAAAATATGAATTTTATAATAAATCAAATCAGTATATTTTGAAGAAACTATAGATATGCGTCCAGTTATTAAAAGGTATCAGATATGCGTCCAGTTATTAAGAGGTATGAACATTTATTGGCTAAAAAGTGTGACAGTTCAATTTTGTTACAGTGTTTTGCCTATTTTCACTAATTATTCATGTCAAAAAGGGCCTATTTACTTCCAACTTTAGTTGCACTACTGTGCCTCCGTGCATGTAATGCTTTTTAAAACAACCTTTCCGTAACTATGTTGATATATTTATTAAACTTCTATAGATGATGAATTTGTCATTAACTCTATTACAGGAGCTATACACGTAGATTGGCGCACATGGTATTAGATCAAAATATTAAAAATATTTTAATTACTAGGCCAGATAACCAGTTAAATATTTCAAAAGCATTAAACCAAAAATAAATCAGGACCATTAAACAGTACAAACTGACAACTGACTGACCAACGCATTCGGACGGCGAACGATATGACCTCATGATATATCTGACCGCAGTCAAAATTCCTGTCACTTTTATGTCAACCAGAACACAGAATCACTAGCTGGCCGAAAACGATGATGAGTGGTCCAGCAGTGGTGTAGATTTCGGAGCCTGAGGAACATTATAAATATCATGATCATTGCTATGCTATTACAAATATTGCTGATCCTTATTACTTTGATCTTAAGCCTGTAAAGTAAAGTAAATAATGAAGTATTAATTTTGCTGTTGTTTCCATTGTTTGAAACAAACATAATTAATGATGAATATTTGGGTATTATAAATATGTATACGTACATAGTTACTTGTATTTTAAATGTTATTAATATTCCTTCATGGTTATAATCGGCTATCAGTGTTTCCTGTGTGTGATTTTTTAAGTCTCTTAAAATTCAGTTGGTGGGTTTGTTTGGAATTTAAATAGTGCAGACAAAGGAATGTGACCAGACTGTCCTTCCTATTGAGAAATGACAGAATGGTATCTAATGTTATTTCCTTACTTGCTCAGATTTTTATTTCTCAACAGAAATAATTTTAAAAAATAAAATCAATAAAAAAATAGTCGTTCGGTTTTTCTGTTCTTTTTTGTCAACGCTTGTAATGTGTGCCATTCCGCTGATATCAGTTGGTCTAATAACACAATTTTTAAAACACAAAAAATATTGGTACTTATTTATTTATGGGTAAATGAAATTTGACATAATCGTCATTTACCCTCCCTCTCTCTCTATAATACCTAATAAGAAGAATATCGAATAGAGATTTTGTCCCTGCTTGCCCTACCAATTGACCCACATTAATTTACAATATTGTCCGGTCTCTTCGATGCCTTAATTGAGACAGTGAAACGAATGATCATGATGTTGGTCAAAGCGAGGCTTCATTAAGGGAAACAATTTTATATTAGATGATCCCTCTAGTGGCGTAGCCTGTTATAATATGTATATTCGTAGGTTTAGTTATATTTTACATATTTACACACCCAAGAGACATGCTGCTCTAGTTATGAATTCTTAACGTTCAAACCAAACAGAGGCCAGCAAACCTAAGCAAACCCATTATTTGAAATAGGTAGTGACACAATTATCCCACAAACATTAAAATCAAGCTGAACTGATACAATAGCTTTTAGTGAGGCAAGTCCAGTACAACAGAGATCACAACAAGCCTTATTGGCTTCGGTAAAAACCTATTCATTTAGCCAATCAGCCAATCAACGACTGAAATATGGTTAAATTTATAATATACATACATATATTTAATTAAACTACATCAAGTTTATATTCTGTTGACTCCAGTATGTTTACTGTTTATGGGAAATTCAAATTTTACTGATGATATCAAATTGCTAATGTGATTAGACCATTGAAATAAACAATCCTATATTCATATAAAATATGTCATACATTGTAAACACACAAAATGTCAACAATTACTAATTTGCGGTACTACTATAAACAAAACGAAATAACGAAAAAGACTGTCAATAAGATTGTGACCAAATAATTTTAAACAAATCATCTTGCAGCTTTATTTAGAAGTAAGAACTATTCTAAATAAGGCAGGAAAATTTGGGCAATAACGCCACAAATATTTCTTATAAATAAAAATGTATTTTTGATTTCAAATATAATACAGTATTTAACAACGCTCTATATTTTATTCGATTCTCGAATTCTGCTTAAAATTCTGAATACTTCTTATTGGAAACGTTTTATCCTAAAGTTAACAGTTTTTGAGAAAATGGTGGTCAAAAATCGGTATTTTATTGTATTTTACATTATAATACCTGTACACGAAAGTATTTTTTAATTCAAATCAGGTTGTCATTAAATTAAAAGCACCTTAAACTATCCTTTTGGAATTTTTAATTTGAAATATATTAACTGGAAGATTTCTACACAAGTTTTTTTTATTTTCTCAAAAATTGATTTTTTGTGTCGTTTCTGCATATTACCGATTCAATTACGCGACTAAAAAATCGCAGTGTGAGCTTGGACTTAGTTCCATTCACAATTCACATCAGTCGTATTCACTGTAATAATTTCAAAGGCAACACATAATGGAAGGAGATAGCCGATTGGCAATTTTTTTCGGTTACACTGCCTTTAGTCTCAGTTCCAAATTCCTGTCCTTGTAAGATATTTTTTCTCAAGTTTTGCGAAGTAGGAAGTTATTTTGTGCATCTGTTTATTTTTTAATATAAAATTAGTTTACAATCAGCTGTTGGTGTCAAACGTCATTTTAGTCCTAATTTGTTTAATTGCAGTGTTTATCGTACGCAAACTTTGTTAATCCGATGCCAGTCAATTCAGATAATATGTCCTGCAACATGCATAGGCGTAGTTAGGCAGTCGAGTTCAGGGGTGCTTAAGCCCTAGACTCAGGGGTGGCCAACTTGGTTAGACCCAAGATCTACTGTTCACACCCTGTGCGATCTACCAATTACATACTTCTTGAAATCTTAAATCAAACAGCATAGTTCATTACACAACAGTCTGTTCTACGTATTTATATTTTTTGCCTTGCCACGATCGACTGGACTAATAGCCGCGATCGACCAGTCGATCGCGATCGACCGGTTGGCCACCCCTTGCCCTAGACCTTATTCAGTAATTGGCTAAAAATTTTGTTGGGGTGCTACTTAGAATTTTAGGTTTTCTAAGCACCCACAAGCCCTCTCTTAACTACGCCTGTGGCAACATACCTGAGTTGAAGTACTGCATCCAATCATAACCTCAATCGCTACCTTGCGTATATCGCCATTTTCAAGTAGATAGAGCTGCATCCGATCTGCTCTATCCACTCAAAAGTCACGATATACACACGATAAATTATATTCAATTGAAGATGGAAATTCATTTTAGACACTAAGTTAATAACACATACATATTATTATAATGTTATAATTTCCACTATTTATTAGAGACGAAATAGTATATTACATAACAAGTGTTGAAAGTGACATTTTTCACACGAGTGGGAAAATTACTTTCACACGAGTAATGTACAATATTTTTCCTACGGACCACAGAAATATTTACAAAAAAAAAACCTCAATTTCTGTCTTTTAAAACCCTCACTTTCAACACTAACATTTTCATCAAGTGTGCTGAAAATAAAACAAATGAAATTGGCACCATCTATTTCAATTTCATGTTGACAAGTACTTTTCAACACACGTGTTCAAAAGTACTTTTCAACACGCGTGTGATATAAGGCACTTTCTCGCCAAGTTAACCGTGCTTTTTTACTCACTTTCATAGGTGGTCGTAGGAAAAGGTATTTTAAACCATGACAATTGTTTTCACACAAAGTATCTTCTTCAGATTGTAATATAACACAGATTAACAAACTTCATATACAAGTCTATGTAGGTAAAAGATAAACCAAAATTTAACAGAGTAATATCTATATTTATGGTGTTACAATTACAACGAAATTTTACAGATTTATAACTATAATATGCTGGGGAATTTCCAACTTATAAATTTAATAGTGGGGAATCATTCAAGTCCAGTCATTAGTACATTAAGCTTTTGGTATTTATTAGTTTACAAACTTTCCATATAGTAAAATTAATTTTGCAGATTTGTTTTCCATATGTAAAATTTTAAAATTATCATCAAAAATTGTTCTTTGGTATATCAATGTAAGGCATGATGAGAATTATTGTATTTTTTATTAAAGCTTGCTTTGTGCTCCTTAATTCTTCTTTTAAAACTTCTTCCTGTTTGAACTCTTATATAGCTTTAAAAAAGAATTAAGGAAAAGAAAGTAAGCTTTAATTAAAAATATAATAATTCCCACCGTGTCTTACATTTATATAACCAAGAACATAATTTTGATTATAATTTTGTATTTTACATAGAGGAAACAAATCTGCAAATTTAAATTTTGTATGTAGAAAGTTTGAAAATTAGTAAATACCAAAAGCTTAATATCCTATTAAATGACCAGTTGACTCCACTATTTAATTTATAAGTTGGAAATTCCCGGGCATATTATAGGTATAAATTTATAAAATTTCGCTGTAATTGTAACATCATAAACATAGTTATTTTATTATTAGTTTTACTTTGTTAAATTTTAGTTTATCCTTTTGCGTACAACACTTTTATACACTATGAAGTTTGCTGATCTTAGACACCATCTGAAGACACTGTGTCGAGACAACTGTCATAATAAAATTATAACATTACATTGTGTTATTGAGTGTATGTAACTATACATACAGTGTATAACAAAAATATGGAAACCTCGAAATATCTTGCAAACCGTTCATCCGATTTGTATGAACTTTTGTACACTTAGGTACGAAATTACTCCCGATCCAGTGGTGAGTTGCGCATTGTTGTCAAGTTTACCGTTTTCCTGAAATCGACAAGAACTTTTTTTAAATGGAACGCTCTATATTTTATTCGATTTTCGAATTCAGCTTAAAATTCTGAATGCTTCTTATTGCGAGTATTTTATCTTAAAGTTAACCGTTTTTGACGAAATGATGGCCAAAAATCGTTATTTTATTTATTTTACCTTATAATACCTGTACACGAAAGTTTACCTGAAATGTCTGGCATTGTCAGTTTCGTTTATTTATAAAAAAAAATGGATCATGTAACAGAAACCCAAAGAATTGAAATTTTAATAATACTGGGTTATGGGGACAGAATGCGAACGCAACAAGAAGTTTGTAATATTTTTAATGACAATTATCCTAACAGAAATCAATTAACTAAATATACTGTAAGTAAAGTTTAAAAAAAAATTCGTCAACGTCAATTCTGCATAGCCTAGTTCAAAATCAGAAGCATTGTTTTTATTTAACTGTGAATATATTGAAGAAAGTTTTACACATTATTTTGTTTAGCCTCTAATAAAATTATTATTAGTAGTATAGTTGGCCAAAGAAGTATTGTAGCATAAAACCCTTGAAATTCTTGTTCCACATATGCAGCGCATTTTTTTATGTCTTCCATTTTGCTTGATTTTATTGGAACTTTCCCTAGTAGATACGTTGCAGCAAAGGGAAATACCGTCATATTATTTTTTTCTGGTTGCTGCAGTTTCAATGTATGATTTAAAGCCCCATCGATAAACTCCGAAACTGCAACACACCTCTTATTTTCGCTGTTGTAAATAAACTGCCAGTAGATATTGATGTTAAAATTTACTTTCGAAATTCGTGGTACGTTTTTCGAAATCGTTTCCTCAGATATATAGTTTTTTTTATAAAACTTTGGCCACCAATCTTTAAAATCAACTACATCGCTCGATTTAACTTCTTTCACTGAAAACTTTTTTGATGTGCTGCTAGGTACAATAAGTTCTGTTAGTTGATGAACTGTGAAAATTCTGACAAACAAGACGACATATTTAGAATATTGACAACCTGATATTAATGTCTTTCTGCCAAAGTAATCAGCTGACAAACGCCAAAGCTCACATACTCAGACATAAATAATATTCGCTCAGCAACAACGGCACATGTCCAGGACTTGTGTCGTTTCTGCATAGTATCTGTGAAATATGTTGCTTTTTAGCACAAAATAGACATTTGGACATTGAGACAACTGAGATTCTTGCATAGTACGATGACGATGTATTTACCCACGCAGATGCAATTTTTGAATTAAACTCATTTTCATCAAAAATGGACATGTGTTGTTTCTGCATATTCCGATAATTATAATTGTTGCCTTTCACAAACCCCCAAGGCAGGTTTACTCTAATACCTTATCTTATCACTTATAAATCTTTAAAGCTGCTTGGGCTGAATGTAAATCACATCAGTAGCACGACCAAAAAATCGCTGTTCGTACTTGGCGGTCAAGTACGCACTTGGCCTAAGTCGGGGAACTAGATTCTGGTAATCACCATCTGTTGGGCTAGCTAGATACTAATATAGATTCGTGGTAGTTTTTGATGCATGTTCCTCCTAATAATACGAAGCCTTGTTAGGATGATATGATGATATATGATATGATTAATGTAAACTTATTTGGTTCTAGTATCTAGAATCACATCGGATTTTCTAATTTCTTTTTTTTTTACACTAGAGTACTAGATGATGTTTTTTTGACAAATAATGATATTGTTTAAAAGAAATTAATATATTGTTTTGTAAAGTACTATTACTGAAAATTCCATTTTAATAACATTAGTTTTTAGAAAGGAAATTAGAAAAAATAACGAAAAAAGGGCAAAATGGAAATCTAGCAGTCCAGTATGGGGAAGTGGTTTAATAATTAATGTTTTTTTACTTCGTTAATGTTATAATAGCTGTGAAACAGTGTTGTATTTAGTTTTTCATAAACTTAGTTTTCTAGAGATAGTTCCTTTCAGGAATCGGCAATTTAGTTATATTATTAGCACGATACACTTACAACGGTATGCTACGCTATGACGTCAGTTCGAGGGAAAATCCTAAATTGACTAGACGCTTGCACCCGTTGTACAACATAAGTACAGCTCAGTTTATTGTCGGGTAGTCTGTTGAGTGACGTTTATTGAAATATTATTATTATTACAGAACAGTTTATGGTCGGGTAGTCGAGGTAGTGTGTTGAGTTGACGTTTATTAAAATATTATTGTCATATTTCATTTGCTCAGGTAAGCGCCTAGTCAAGTTAAGATTTTCCCTCGAAGTGACGTCATACCGTAGCATACCGTTGTAAGTGTATCGTGATTATTAGTATAAATAGATGACTTTGTCAGTGGAAATATAAGTGCATAACAAATTTCGGAAAAGTTTAGAAAACGATTCGCAGTATTTTTTAAACAAATGCGTATAAGTGCATATCATTTGAAAATATCATGATTGCGAAGGAGGAGGGATATTTTTTGGCGATGTGTAGGAATTTTGTTGTGTTACAAATTTTTCCACAGAAATTTGTTTTCAACATAGTTTATTTTCTTAGAGGATATCCCGCATGCAATATCAATAAATTTGACCACTTTTGATCTGTTACCAGAGGCGTCGATGCCGAAAATTAAGTACGTACGTATATTGATGCGAAATAAGCAAAAACGGTCAAGTGCGAGTTCGACTCGCTCATAGAGGGTTTCGGACGGCGTGCCGTAATTTTAAGATTTTTTCTATGGAGTAGTCTTTCATGCAACGTACATTAAGAAGATCAAAATGACACACAATTTTACTGTCCGTGCGGGTCATACATCGACAATCGCTAGTCGACCTCTCGTGCCAGGCAGTACCAGTCTGCGCAATACATATGCGCGCGGCAAAGTGCGCAGACATTTTTGTTTTGTTGTTCACCGAGCGTGCTAGACACGGAATTTCAGGGGATGTACTTTGGAGTCTATATACGAACCCATCCATTTTTAAGAAAACACCTCCAGTTGTAAAGCTACAACTACCTATTTAACTTTATCTCAACTTTTTTATTTTATGATTTTTATGTCTTTCGTTTTTTGACACCTGCGCAGTAGACCAAAATGCGGACCACGCGCAATCCAAGCGTGCTAGACATGCGCACGGAATTTCAGGGGATGTACTTTGGTGTCTACATTTGAACCCATCCACTTCTGACAATATATATTGTAAAGCTAAAACTCCGTATTTAACTTTTTAACTTTTTTCTCAACTTTTTTTCGACTTTTTTGTTTTTCGTTTCTTATATTTTTCGTTTTTTGACATCTGCGCAGTGGACCAAAATGCATACCACCCGCAAATCAAGCGTGCTAGACATGCGCACGGAATTTCAGGGGATGTACTTTGGTGTCTATATTCGAACCCATCCATTTTTAAGAATATATCTCCAATAGTAAAGCTACAACTACGTATTTAACATTAGAGACCGGATTTAAATATTACATGACGCAAATATCTGGGTCGGACTCAGGTAAACGAAGGAAAAGGTAAGTGAAACGGAATTAATATGATATTTTGTCAACAAGTTATAGGTGTAACCCGTGCCTGGTTTTGCCAGGAATCAAGCGCTGCGGGCTTAGGCGAGAGACGAGCAACGACAGTGGGAGGATTTACAGCGCGATAAGCAAGTGACGAGACTATTTAGAATATCTTTCGACGATGCCATCTGTACTGAGAATTTTGCGTTCTGTGCGAAATTCACAATATTGTATGTGGTACGAAAACCTCTATGCGCGAGTCGAACTCGAACTTGACTTTTTTTTTTTTTTTTTTTTAGTATACACATACCATGGTAATTTTTTTAGGGAAATACGTACCTACAAGGGCTGTTCTCATGATTATATTCATTCCATAAGGGAATGTAATATTAGTTTAATCCATTTAGGTAAATAGATAAGTGGGCGGAAAATTTTCCATTTTGATTGCGTGCGTTTTCATACAACCTAATTCGTGTTATTTTTTCAAATTAGAAATTTAATTTCAGGTCCGGCCTACGGACTCCTCGTTCATGTGACTTCCAGACACCGTCCTGATGATCACACGGGTTGCATCTATCCATTTGATAGCTCCCGGTCAGACGGAAGGCTTCCACCACCAGGTAATTTTTTATTTAAAAGTGGCTATTACCCGCGTCTTTGTCCGCATTATAATTATCTTTTATGTATGTACATATGTCGCGTGAATGAGGCCGCTGGGAACGACTGTATCTATGTAGTCTATATAGCGTATATTAAATTAAATTAAAAATTCATTTTAACTATATTTTCCTATAAAAATATGCAGTATATCCAAATAAATATACAACATGGGAAACTTGAGAATTGATTTTCCAAAAAAAAACAACTTATTTTTGATAAAAACTGGTGCTTACTGTCAAATTAAACAAATCGGAATCCTTAATGATAATACATTAATAAACTGTTAATAAAGAGTAATATACATATTTTTAGTTATTTATTACTAAGCTTAATGGTCAGCCCAATTGCTTTCGACTTTAAGTAATTTGTACACAAAAGTTCTGAGCTTAAAGTAAGTGCAACTCCTTATTAATTGTTTATGAATTATCATTAGGGATTCTTATACTGCGAAATTGCGCCGATTTTAAAATATGATAGGTTAGTTTTTACTTCGACAATAAGCACCAACTTATATCAAGAATATTTTTTTTTGATATATTAATGTTAAAAAAGTTTCCTCTACGTTGTATCCTTTTTTGGACACCCTGTATAGTATATATTACATTTTTATATATTACACGTTGCACCTAATACTATACCTAATTAAAAAATGTTTACAATAATGACATTCAGTGTCTATTAATGTCCGATAACTAATTTAATCAAGCTATTTCGAGTAGCTGTATCTCCCAGGACGCACCTGTATGCCAACGGTACACGCGACCTAATAATGCATGGCACGCGACAGAATAGAGAATGACAGCGAATTCGGCACAGTTTCGGTTAGTTTTCGGACAGATATTCGGGTTAAAAAAATTGATTTTTAGTGTTCCGTGAAACGGAATACTCTTAATGACGATAAATGTTTTTCTAAGTTTTCTGTAGATATAAACAGAATTTGGCTACCAATACTACAGACAGGAAGTTAGTCAAAATAATTTTATTATTGAATAGATAGGTAGTTATATGTTATATTTTTTGTCCTAAGGTATATAATCATATTCCTGCATTACCTGAAGAGTTGTCATTTTGACTAATGTCAAACCTTATGCTGACAGGAAAGCAAGAAAGGGTCAGGCATACTTTTTATAACTAAAAGTCACTGACAGTCTACAGAACATTTCCTGTTTCAGGATTTGTTTTTTGTATTAAACGCAGTGACTTTTATTATTTTTTTAAAATATTAATTTTCCTGAACATTAGAGTGGCGTAACCCAAATAATAAATTTTTTAAATATGAACTCGCCACAATCATCAGATATTATTTAAATAATCCTATTTTTAAAAGTGAATCAAGGGTGTCTTCTTCTTAAGTTGTTACACCACTTTAGATCTCTTTAAGGTAATTCATTGATTGGTTCAGTTAAGCCCAAAGCTTGAATGAATTCGTGGGGGAATCGATTCAGCAGCAAACTATAGTTGTCGAAAGTTTTCCCAGGTTTATTTATTTATGGACAAATAATTACGAGTGCACGCACGTCTCAAAGCATAGTTACTGATATTAATGTGAATTAGAGGATCTAATGTCATTGCATCTTCTCAGCACCATTTTTGTTGGTAAAAGAGAACCAATTTTGTAAAATATACAACATTACTGTGCAGGTTACGCCCACATTCATTTTTATTGGATATTATTAGTTGTTTTAAACTGTGAACTCACAGAAAAATATACACGCCTACAGTGGAAACAGCGTCAGCGACTATATGAATCCACTTTATCTTTCGCGCAAAGAAGAAATATACACGGCTGCAATAAGGAACAGAGGAAATCCGCTCTCGTAATGTTTGTGTAGGGGTTTTATTCGGTCTTCATAAGAGTTTATCTCTCCCATAATTTTGACTGTGATTTGTGGTGTACAACCCAATATGGAATATATTACAATGCGATAAGTAACTTTTTTATTTAAAACTAGCTTCCCCCGCGACTTCGTCCGCGTGGTATAGGTGATAATAGTGTAGTTTTAGTAAATTACAAACTTCGAACCCCCATTTCACCC
Source organism: Philopedon plagiatum (assembly GCA_963971165.1). NCBI lineage: Eukaryota > Metazoa > Arthropoda > Insecta > Coleoptera > Curculionidae > Philopedon > Philopedon plagiatum. The sequence goes on along the minus strand of OZ020192.1, from coordinate 97,645,004 downwards.
CCTTGAAGGTTGATTTGCTAAAAACTGCAAAACACGTGTTTAAACATTTATTTTTTAGATTACTTTTATGAAGTTTCGAGTTAATAGGACCATCTAATATTCTTTCTCCATCCAAAGTTTGACCCCTGTTTCACCCCCTTAGGGGTTGATTTTAAAAAAGCCCCTCCTTAGTAAATGCTTATGTTCCTTTATGCAAGATTTCAAGTTTCTAGACCCAGCGGTGTGGGCTGTGCGTTGATATGTCAGTCGATCAGTCAGTCAGTCAGTTTCTTCTTTTATATACCGGGTTATTTTTTTTAAAACGTGGCATAGGCTCACTTTTTATTTAAAGAGGTAGACCTATAGTTTCAAGAGCAAAATTTTAGAGAATAGTCCAACTAAGAAAAATACTAAAACAATATTTCCCCAGTGTTGCCTGTTTGGAAGTTATTTCAGAACATCATATTTTCTTAAATGGCAACAGTGCATTTTTTTGTCAAATTTTGATACATCCCGTGGTTCTAAAGAAATTCTAAAAGTAAGCATTTTTGATTAGAATAGCAATTTGCGGGCTATTTGCGTTTTAAGTTTTAATTAAAACCATATTACAGCATAAAAGTTTAGTTTTAATAATAATTATTACATTAAATTCACTTAATTAAAATTTAAACGCCACGTAAACTGCTATTCCAATCAAAATTTTTTATTTTTTGTGTTTTTTTTAGAATCTCGAGATGTATCAAAATTTGTCCAAAAAAATGCCTTGTTGCCATTTAAGAAAATATGTTTTTCTGAAATATCTTGCAAACTGGCAACACTGGAGAAAATTTGTATTTGCATTTTTCTTAGTTGGACTGTTCTCTAAAATTTCGTTTCTGAAACTATAGGTCTCTCTCCTTAAATAAAAAATTAGCCTATGTCAGGTTTTAAAAAATAAACGTGTGTATTAGGTAGATGGGCATGTGTACACCACACACCGATACTAATTATCGGATGTCGAAGTCGGACACTTTCAAATTACATTGTTTTATATCAGTAGCTTGCACACGATAGTCCGATTATCGGATCCGACAAAAATGCCATCCGACTTTGAATAGTCGAACGGTCCGCTAAACCGGACCGATACAGATCATTTACAAATGAAAATGGCGTAGGTAGATCTTCAATAAAAATCGGACGCGATTGCCTGAACACCTACTCCGACTCTTACATCCGATAATTATTATCGGTGTGTGTACAAGCGCCCTTACAACTAATCCACTAGGCGAAACGAACCCGAGCTAACCAGATAGGGCGAATATAGCACATATTAATAAAATTAAAAGAAAAACATTTTGTTATTACATTAACATTTTATTCAAAATTAATTAAATTGTAATGCGACTGCACTCAAATTAATGGCATTGCCAAAGGTAACACTAAACGTCAATTAAATCTATTACTTGATTAAAACTTTTGGACAATAGGTTGTAAAAAAACTGCCATATTTTAAATAGTAAGGAATAATCACGTCAAATATTGACTAGCTTAAGTTAATAAGGGTTAGTCTGGATTACTTTTTTGTCTTTTAATAGCCGTATTTTTCACATCAAGATGGTATTGATTTTGGTCGATTTCTATTGCATTGAAATTTAAAAAAATGCTACTGCATTAGTGTAGCTTAAAATAACTCGGTAACTCATAAAATCCTATAAATGTGAATGTAGGCGTATCCTGCACTGTAACCGTGTATATTCTATAAAATTGCAACCTGATCATGGACTGTTTCATTCAACGACAAATCCATTTACAGTTTTTCAGTAATTTAACTCCATTATGAAAACCTAAGGAAATTTTAAGTTTTTCGGTAAATATTAAGTCCTTTTTTGTTAAAAATCGCCATGAGAAACTAAAAAAACACAAAATTAACAAAAAAAAATTATAAAAAGATTTCCACCAAATTTTTATGGAAAATCGTTTATTTTATTCACACAATACAACCGTATTAATAACGTGTTATTAGGGGGAAATGGTACATTAGAACATTATGGTAGATACTAGCAAGTACCAACAAATAAATGACTGACGACTTAAAGGTTATAGTTTTTGTACAGTTACGGCAATTGAAATCCGGACGGCTTTGCTATATTGTAAATATTACTTACTATTCTATTTAGCTTGTAACACCTATAAATACCTTAAATCTACCTAAATTAAAAATGGTAGTGTCAGTGTCAAAAGTAGCATATTTTTCTCTTAATAAATACCCACATCTGTGCATGACCATGCCGCATCTAAGCAAAGAAGAGAAAGCCAAGATAGGCACACTAATAGACGAAGGTTGGTCAGGAAGAACTATATAACGGTATGATTTCGTCTGAAAAAGAAAATATCCGATTAGTCACTTTCTTCAAATTCATCCTTTTCAATCTGCAGTAGCAGCAAAGGCCAACTCCAATTTTCCAGGGTTCGTAAGAACTGCTAGAAACCGTATAAAGGAAATATCTAACGTGCGTAATCATCCTGCAGCAAAAAAAGCCTTTTTTAAGTCAGGATAATAAGGAGCAGCGGGCTAAGTTTTCACTGCAATTTCACACAGAAAGAATGGACTTTTGGCAAAGTGTTGTATTTACTAAGGTGAAGATATTTCAGTCGTATTATAATGGTTGTGTTAGAGTGTACAGGTCTCCAAATACTCGTTTTGAGACGTGGACCTTTTTCGGTTAACTTTTCGGAATGGATGAGTGCTAGAGGGATTGGAATGTGCACAAATATTGAAGGGTTTAACACGGATGCAAACTTATATAAATGTATTAGAATGCATTATGCTGCCATCCGTAGTTGCCGAATTTCCAAATCTATTTATTTACCAGCATGATAACTACCCTGTCCACACGACTAGAAGAGTAAAAGAATGGATGGCCCAAAGAAATATCCAGGTACTACCATGGCCTTCGCGCAGCCCCGATATTAACCCAATGGAATATGTCTGTGGGGCTTTACGATCAAAAAAATTAACGGATCAAATGATTTTCATCAGAGACCATTTAATTTCAAACGTATGAATGAAAGTCTACTTGTCAGGGGTACATATAAATATGCAAAAATTGAGAATAAATTCTCTAACCACCTGAAGATTCCTTATACAATAAGGATTTCAACAAATAATGGTAAAACAGCTATTCTCCGGGCTATATGCCCCTCCGAGCGCTGAATTACATACCAAAATTTGCCGTATTTTCTTCTAACACAGTTAGATAATAAAATACTTGTTTTGAATGCAAGAAACTACTAGGAAGAAGGAAGCTTTTTCTTTAGTTAGGATGTCGTCACCTGCAGACCGGTTTCGAACTCGTTGGTTCTCATCAGTACAGGATAGACGAACATACCAACCTTCCGAAAAAGTAATCCCTTAAAGCTACAACTGTCGTACTGCATAAGCAGTGAGACACAGGCAGCGCCATCCATTAGCAGTTTCGAGCATTCAGAGTAGAGTTTACCGTAAGGTAAAATTTTCAAACGTATGAATGAAAGTCTACTTGTCAGGGGTACATATAAATATGCAAAAATTGAGAATAAATTCTCTAACCACCTGAAGATTCCTTATACAATAAGGATTTCAACAAATAATGGTAAAACAGCTATTCTCCGGGCTATATGCCCCTCCGAGCGCTGAATTACATACCAAAATTTGCCGTATTTTCTTCTAACACAGTTAGATAATAAAATACTTGTTTTGAATGCAAGAAACTACTAGGAAGAAGGAAGCTTTTTCTTTAGTTAGGATGTCGTCACCTGCAGACCGGTTTCGAACTCGTTGGTTCTCATCAGTACAGGATAGACGAACATACCAACCTTCCGAAAAAGTAATCCCTTAAAGCTACAACTGTCGTACTGCATAAGCAGTGAGACACAGGCAGCGCCCTGACAAGTAGACTTTCATTCATACGTTTGAAAATTTTACCTTACGGTAAACTCTACTCTGAATGCTCGAAACTGCTAATGGATGGCGCTGCCTGTGTCTCACTGCTTATGCAGTACGACAGTTGTAGCTTTAAGGGATTACTTTTTCGGAAGGTTGGTATGTTCGTCTATCCTGTACTGATGAGAACCAACGAGTTCGAAACCGGTCTGCAGGTGACGACATCCTAACTAAAGAAAAAGCTTCCTTCTTCCTAGTAGTTTCTTGCATTCAAAACAAGTATTTTATTATCTAACTGTGTTAGAAGAAAATACGGCAAATTTTGGTATGTAATTCAGCGCTCGGAGGGGCATATAGCCCGGAGAATAGCTGTTTTACCATTATTTGTTGAAATCCTTATTGTATAAGGAATCTTCAGGTGGTTAGAGAATTTATTCTCAATTTTTGCATAACCATTTAATTTTATGGACCAAAATTCAAGAAGTTTCGAATACAATACCGCCAAACTATACTCTAGCCTTAGTAGACTCAATACCTAGAAGACTAAACTCTGTGATTGACAGAAATGGAGGAACAACAAAATATTAGTTGGCCCGGTTAATTTTTTTTTTAGTAAAATACCAATTTATTAAAAACTTCTTTCTTTTATTTACTTCCCTATAAAATTTGATTTTGGTATTAAATGGTATTGTTTATCTACTTCTCATAAGTAAGTCAGTAACTAAATTTTGTGCGCTTCTTTTATTTTAAAAAGCGTTTTCCCCACAGATCCAGATTTTGTATGCTGGAATAATGCGACTGAAGAGTAAAATCACCGTAAAAGTAATCTAATAAATACCTTTTAAAAATTCCCAATTTACCAAAGATTGCATAAATGACATAGCATGTCAAATTTGTGTGTCCGAATTTCATTTGCCGAACTGTACATCCATTGACAATCCAAGCTTCCAGGTCTAAATATGGAAACGCAATGCATATCCGAAAGTTTGAGTTGTTATTGGATGTACATAATACCAGGTTATGATTATAAACATATTGGGTGTTTAATTTTATGATGTAAGTTAATGTATTAAACGCTGGCTCCACACACTGGGGCCAATGTTGGCTTATATTCATCGTTTTGTTTGTTAGAGGAGCCACACATTGGAAGTAATTGGAGCCAAGCTCAGTTATTTCCGCGCGGAGCCAATATCAATATGTCGGACATTTCTGTTTTTGTGTTCTCTAACCATAGGGTTCCATAAAACTGGCTCTGCTTGATAGAGTTTCAAAATCTCAAGTAATATTTTTCATTAGAACACACCACCTCGACATTATTTAGGTTCACCATTTAGACACACATCCTAACTGACGAAACGTCCAACTTCCCAACGTGTGGCCGTCAGCACGATTATTGGCGCCAATTCCGTTGATGTGGCGTCGAAAACCAACACAAGACGGATAACCTCCAACATTAGTGCCAGCGTTGGCCCCAACACTATTTTGCCACTCCGCGTATTGGACGAACGTTGGTCCCAGTGGGTGGAGCCGGCATTAGAAAATTTGTAATTAAATCGTTGCACGTCACTGTCGATGCCTAATTGCATTACCTAATTCACTTGCGTATGTACATACATGTGTAAGCGGAAAATAATAGCACAATAAAAACGATTTATGTACATAATTATACGAACTTATTTTGGTAAATGCTAATGAGTAATGATATTAAAATGAAATTAATGTTTTACCCAAGTAAATCAGCTATATTTCCATATAACAATTTTTAAGTTATCTGGTAACACGATAGTTTGCTTACTAATTTTTGGTAGTTTCATTGGCTCTGACTAGCTTATAAAATTTCTGTGAGAACAAAACTATCATTTTATAGGCCAAATTAAATTTTCTCCTTGTTCGTTCGCTCCAGGTACGAATTAAAGATATATATTGAGAACGTTATTTTTACATGTAGACCGAAAGAATTTTCTATTTTTCGCACAGGGCCCTTGTATAGTATAAGAAATGCATCCTATGATGGGTTGACAGCCGAAGGCAAGTTCAGAGTAACACTGAACGGTGGACTAGTTAGTGCGAGCCATATCTTACCCATTCAATGATGAGTATATAGGTATAAGGTCTCGGTTTGATTCTGATTAAAACGTGGTTTGTTCTTCAGCCACTCTGGTTCTCTATCCTGCCTGATCAATTGTAAGGGCTCAAATATCGCGGACGCAGGAGGACACCTGGACCAGAATCAAAAATAGTCCTTGTTCTAGAGTTATTTCACCGTATTTGACTAGCCATTAATCTTTGCTTTTATATTTCCTATTGACCGAAAGAATTTTCTGAGAATTAATGATGTTTTTGTTTTTGTTCAGGCACTCCTTGGATAGCGTTAATTAAAAGAGGCCACTGTAACTTTGACGTAAAGGTCGACAATGCCTTTAAGAGTAAAGCTTCTGGAGTTCTAGTGTACAACGACAGGGACTCTTCGTCCTTAGATAAAATGAAGTTGACAAATGATCCAAGAAGTAAGTAATAATAATAGCAATAATGATTAATATGTTATGGAATAGTTTTTTTTATTAACAGTGTTATTATTATGACGTTCATCAGAGCATTTTGTGGGTTGCCATATTTTGATATGTAGCTGAATCTGAAATGAAACGAAACGAGATAATAAATTACCTGATATTTTAAAAGGAAATTAATTGCAAATTAAACAGCTTTCCTTCGTTTACGGTTTACGCATAAAAGAATTGAGTTATTTTGAATTAAATATTTTAAGACTAATTTGCGGAATCAAGTATCAAGGTAAAAACACAGACTTGATTAATTAAGTACCGGAAAACGATATGGGAATGTAAATTTTAAATAATATGTACCAGTGACGTACTCGTATTGGGATAGTATAATGGAATATTCTGTAAAAATAATTATTTAATGTATGTACAGGATGATCACGTATAATCTTACCATACTATACCATCTTAACTTTTTTATTTTTCATACTTGAGAAAAATTAAAAATATGGGTTTACAAAGTTTTCAAAGTAGTATTTGCAAAGGGGTCGAATATCATTTTAGGTCTGTTTATATACAGGGGTAATAAAATGTTATGTTTTTTTAAATGGGACATCCTGCATATTAACTGATTTTCCATTTCTACATCAAATTCTGAACATAATTTATGTAATATACCCTATACCCAACTTCAACCGTTTTCGAGATATTAACATTTGAGAATTGGCAGGACCCAGTATTCCAAGTATCTAAAAATGCAGGAATGAAACGGGTGATTTTAAAAAGCAGAATTTTATTTCAAAAACTTCAGACGAAAATACAGATTATTTATAACAACATATGTATAAGAAACTTATACTAAAATATAACTTTGAATGGTGTCGGCCTTTACTTGATGGAAATCCATTATACACATAATAATAGACAATTTTAGTCAAATTTCCACTTTTATTAAATAGTTTATAACATGACGCGTTTCGCTAACACTATATTCTGATAGATAGCATTAATATTAATTCTTATGAGATGGTTTAGATTTTAGATGATTTAGGTTCTCTATGTTTCTCGCATTTATTCTATCCTTCAAATGACCCCATAAAAATGCGTCCATGGGGGTTAGATCAGGACTGTTCGGAGGCCATTTAATAGGAGCATCTCTTCCAATCCAGTCGCCAAATCGTTGATTCAGGTAGGTTCTTACTACAAGGACGTTGTGGGGTGGAGCACCATCTTGTTGGAATGTAATATCCCTTAAATTTCTAAAAGATAGTCTTTAAAGTCATTTTGTAGAAACTGCAAATAGTTACTACACATTTAAAGTCCCTTCAAAGAAACGCTGCCCCAATATTTTGTTGTCGAGTATGCCACACCACACGTAAACAGACTGGCGTCCCTGAAACTAGAACCCTCTGTAGCAGTGTGGATTTTCTGTAGCCCAGTATCTAGTGTTGTTCCTATTCATCATTCCACTTGTTGAAAAAGTAGATTCGTCCGTCCAAGGAACACTTCTTGGATAATTATTATTGGTATTGATTTTCTCCATCATTACGCGACAATATTTTATTATTTTTTCTCTTTGCCTTACTGTTATTTTTGGTGTGATTCTGATCTTAAAAGCCTTGTAGCCATCATTTCTTAGAGTTTTTTGAACTTTCCGTATGAAGTATTTCGGGGATTATCATTTATTTGTCGTAATTCACTTGAAATAGTTCTAATAGATTTATTTGGATCTTCTAGAATAGCAAGTAACACATTTTCTGCATTTTCTTCCTATGCAAATTTGAGTTTTGTTGAAATGTGGCGTATATTTTTTTAAATGTTTTCTTTTCTGGAACATGCGCCCGGGCATTATTTCCCCGGAGCTCTTGTTGTGCCATCCTTACATTACAATTATTTTTAATGTATGCTATTACAATTGACTGTTTCTCAATTTCAGAATACGGCATTTTTAAGTTTAACACTTGTCAAATCTCAGACTAGTTTGTTGGCATTAATTAATAAGTGACACGGGTTATCGGTTCTTTGTTTTCAACAGTAATCTCGATTTTCTTTTATTCTTGTAATATTCGATATTTGGAATACTGGGTCCTGCCAATTATCAAATGTGAATATCTCGAAAACGGTTGAATTTGGGTATAGTTTAATAGCGAAGTTCTATTTATTTTTGAAGTACAGACCATACGTCCGTTTGCCAGGGGCGTTTTTAGAAATTCGCGAGTGAATAAACAATCTGTTTTGCCTACTGCCGTCCTAAGCCAAAAAGCCGTAACTCAAGTTTTCACTATTTTAAGATATTTAACTTTTTCATAATTTGACAAATATTCAGATATGCCTTAGTTGCTTGGGTTTTTAACTTTTTAACGAATGATGAAATCCCAAACAAAAACGTCGTATCTCTAACAAATGCCTATTTTGCTTAGATACATGAGATAAGCCTTATAGTTGCTTAGGATTTAATTTTGTTGTGCTTTGTATTTAAGTTACGTCTATTTTGCCTAGTTGACTAGACAATACGAAACGATGTTAAGAAATTTTAAGGGCAGATTCTACATCTGAAAATATGAAAATACGTTTATATAAACATGTATCCTCAAATGCTTTTTTTTTCGGGATACAGGGTGTTTAATATTTTCTTTTTTAAATGTTTCTTTTTTAATTTCTCGAAAATGCGTTAAGATATTGACATGAATTTTGGTACACGCCAATATGTAATCAAAGCGTACCTTTACGTGTAAAAATTGATTTTCTAGTGTACTTGCATCAGTGGCGTAGGTGAGGGTAAGTCTTTATTTTTAGCGAAAAAAATGGCACGCATCTGATTTTTTGCTAAATAGATATCGTTTTCTGAAAGCCCAATTAATTCTGCGTGTGTCTCTTGAGCTTTTTCATTGTGACGGACCGTTTTCGAGATAAAAATTAATTTATTTCTTTCAATAAAAATATATAGTGAAATTAATGATTTTTTTTTCATAATATTACAATAATGTCAATAATACTAAAAAAAATGATACTACATTCCTACTCCTATGTCCAGCTGCACAAACAATTTCATCAAGAATTAAACTAAATGGCGCTAAACGTCAATTAAATTTATTACTTGATTAAAAGGTTTGGGCAACAGGCTATTAACGTTACATAATATGGATATCTTTATCTTAGCAACTTTTACAATCTTAAGAATCGGATATTTGCTGTTTTTTTTTTAGTTTCTCATCATTTTGTAAGAACAATAAGATCATGCAAAAAAGTCCCTACCATTTTAAAAAGTGGTTTAATAGCAAAGTATTACTCCTGAATAGTCAGCTGAGTGGGGTATTTGGAATTTCGTTTTAGGGAGGTCCATGTCCATAGTTTTATTTATAATGCGTGAGCGTGAATTTGTTTGCCTAATGGAAAACTTCTTTATTATTAATATTTGGGAAAAAAGTTAGTATTTATAAAAAGTTTTGCTTCCAAAAATATTACGATTAACATAGAACTTTTTTGATATCTTATACAGGGTCCCTCCAAAGAGGAAAAAATTAAATTTTTAATGTAACAAAAGTTTAATACAAAATATTTTTGAGCGACCAAATTGAAAAAAGGCAAACAGATGTCGAATTAAAGTTTCTATAATTAACTTTAACTTTTTTTAAAATTCAGCATTATTTCCTGAACAAAAAATATGTGAAAAAATTCATTAATTTCATTATTTCTTTTTAATGCAAGCAATAAATTAATTTTTATCACGAACACGGTCCGTCACAACGAAAAAGCTCAAGAGACACTTTTTACGCAGAATTAATTGGGCTTTCAGAGAACAATATCAATTTTGCAAAAAATCAGTGGCGTGCCATTTTTTTCGCTAAAAATGACTTAGCAGCACGCACGCCACTGATACAAGTACATTAGAAAATACATCTTTGCACGTAAATGTACCGTTTGATTTCATACTGGCGTGTACCAAAATTCATGCCAATATCTTAACGCATTTTCGAGAAATAAAAAAAACATTTAAAAAAGAAAATATTAAATACCCTGTATCTCGAACAAGGAGAGCTTGAGGATCCATGTTTATATAAACTTATTGTCATATTCTTAGATGCAGAATCTGCCCTTAAAATTTCTTAACATCTTTTTGTAGCACCCTGTATATTTACAAGAGGAGTCCAAATTTTGTTTGTTCAGGTTATTATCAAAAGTCCCTGCTGTGTACTATTGCGACAGCATTAGTTGTACACGTGCGAAGGTTATAGGAACCCACGTTTTATGTGAACTTGTTCGTACAAATTATTTTACCTAAAAAACCTTAAAACTACGTACTACAACCAGTTCCGTGATGACAATTATATTGGTAGACATCGGCTGTAAAAAACATCCGTAGTATTATTTACTAATAAGTTAGAAAAACATTTAATACTGGATTTGCGTTTGTGGGTACTTTTTAAATTCCATAGTAACTTTTGAGTAAATATAGTAGAATCACTCAAAATTTAAATCGTTTATTCTGCCGCTTTCTACTGAAAACACGCCCATAAAAACTATCAAGACCCATGCAGCAACCAGGCAAATAAACACCTGCCAGCGGGCACCGGCAGTGAATGCGTCAATGGCCAAAACTGGCCAAACACCTTTTATTTTAAGTAAAACTATTTTAATGTTGTTGACGAAGTTAAGGTTTTAAATGCATTACTGGCTCTTGACCAGGGTTGCCACCCGTCCCGATTTGACCGGGGCATTCCCGATTTTATGAAAAATGTCCCACGTCCCGATCACAGGCTCTTTTGTCCCGATTTTCCGCGACTTTGCTATCCTAACTAGATTAAAAAATTAAAAACGTATCCTTGTTTTATTTTATTTAGTATAAGTAACATAACAAATTGGTGGAGTTGAATTTAAAATATGCTCCTCCTCCTCTAGTAGCTTGCGCCCGGCGACTTCGGTGTTTTAATAATTTTACTAATATACTAATAATATATAAACTAATAAAAAAATAATACTAATTAATTAAACTAATAACTTCACAGTGACTACAATAATATTGTTAACCTTGACATTAACTTTGACTCACCTGCGAAGAAAATTTAAAAAGGTAGCAGGTGTTTCGTTCGCAACCTGGATAGTTACGTTTAGAGTATATTTACGCGAAATAATTTTTAATTTGAAATTGAAAAACCGTACAAGGTATGTTATACAAAATACGAGTATGTCTAGAACTTCTCCTAGAATACAAAAATATGATAAAAATCATACCATCCAATTTAAAACAAGCTAGAAAAATCGATGTTTTATACTGAATTTTTCTTATTCCATGCTCAATTGTTTTGCTGATCAGATATATGAATGGTCCATAAAAATCCTCAAATCTTTCATCTTTAACATTTTTCCCATCCTAAAAATAAAAAAGTTATAAGGCCTGTTCACTTTTATTTGGATATCCCTGTACATACGTTCTTGTTTAAACTAGGACTACCCAAAACCTACGTTTTTTTTTTGTTTTTTCTTCTGAATAATTTTTAGAGCCATATATTAAATAAAAGATCTTCGTCGTCTATAGCTCTTTCCAAAACACAAAACCTCTACTTGAGACTGACTAACCAAAAGTTAAAATGCCGAATTCCGCATATGCCCATTACCCACGTTGGTGTAGTCGAACTTACTTCGCGGCAAGGCCCCTGCAAGCCGCCGAATATTATGCCGACGGCAAGGCCGCGGAACTAGCCCAGTTTGGTGTAGCCCAGCCTTTAGATTTGATCGACCTAAAAATATATTTTTCCTTTCAAATATATTTGTAAAGATTTTTGACTTCTAAATATGTATAACCTTTATTCTTTCTGATAGTTGGGTTCTCACTTCCTGACATCAATGAAGCCTTCCCGGTAATTTAAATGCCAACGATAAATACTACTATTAGTATTTTTTCGGTAATTATTGTCGTAATCAATGTCAATACTTATTAACGTTTAAGTTTACTTCCGTTCGGTTGATTTTATTTATAATCCTCACATTAGTGAAGGGTAATAAAACGGTAAATATTCTTTTTGGTTAATACATTTATAGATATTATAAGCAAATAATTAATTAATGATTAAATAATAATTAAAATTTGTATTATTTTTTGGTAATTAACCCCCAAAAACAGTAAAATTCCTTGCATTAGTGAGGCTCGCCTCAATGAAGGTCATTTTTCACCTAAATTAAAAAAAGGATACATTGAACAAATGGAGAATAATTTATAGACCTACTCGTATAAGCCTTCTATCAGCTTTCTAAAAATTGTTCGAATTATTATCGATATGTCAACGTCTTGTAGATTTTATGAATAAAATGTCTGTTTATTTCAATTCAACACGGATACATCCCTAACATTGAGGGTAGCATTGCAGGACCTATCGTGATGGTTATTTTTCTAAATGACCTAAATTCTGTGGCAATCTTTCCGAATGAACATTGTAACTTGTTACGCTGATAACACTTATCTCTTTACTGGTGCCAAAACCTTTGCAGATTTGACAACAATGGGAGAATCCCTGTTTAATAGAGCTAATATTTAGTTTTTAGAGAATAGACTTATTAAACAAAAACCAAACAAGCTCTATTCTTTAGAACAAAATTGTCTAAAATTGTTAAACCATCAGATTTAACATTTGGGGAAGATGAGATGGAAATAGTTGAGCAAATTAAGTTCTTGGGAGTTTATCTGGATGAATTTTTAATTTGGTCACTCATATTAACTCATTAATGCAAAAGTTAAATTCAATTTGCTCCGAAATTAGGGTTGTGCGAAAATATTTAAATTGTGAAAGTTCTAAAATAATATGTTACGCAAATTTTAAGTCGATTCAGGATTATTGCAGATAGTTTAGCTGATGTAAATTACTATTTTCTTAATAACGCCATTTCCTTTTATGTTGTATATTTTCGTTTTCTTCAAGATTTGAGCTCTGCATAAGAATCAACCACATAATAGAGCTTAATACTACAGGACAACTGGTGGATTTAGTCTTGGGGGCTAAATACTCAAAAATATTTTAAATGGTTCTATCCTGCCTAAATAGTTAAAAATTGTTTATTTAATTGTTTGGGGTAGAATGGTGGTAGGCAATCTCAAGAGCTACTACTGTGGATAACTTAGATCCTCCTGATTGGTAACTAACTTGGGAAAAAAATAGGCATTAAGTAAAAGTAGAAAATCGATAGATGATATTGTACAAAACGTATATGTTTGTCTTCGTACATAAAAAATATTGGCTCAGAGGGATTCAAGTGCTAAGTGACATATCTCGTGTCAGCTATCATGTTCATGGTTAAGTATAGAATAATAGAAACCAAAGAAGAATCTTGTATTGTATAAATCTAAATTTCCCACTTACTATGTATATATCTTTTTAAAGTTATACAAAATATTTATTACTCTAATGTAACTTGTTTATTCTAATGTACTGTTTTTCCGCATTTCTGTTTTAGTTATTTTATTACTTTTTATCATATGAAATAATATATATGTTCACATATAAATACACTGTGCGACAAAAAATGTTTAAGTGATTTTTTGTTGTATAATTACTTTTTATTAGTCAAAATACGTAAACATTAATCCTTGGCCAATTATGTTGTTTGTGTTTAATAGTCTTGACATCCCATCCTTTCACATAATTCACAATGTTATAAATTATATATTACAAAGAATCATTTTTGTTTGAGAGGTTAATCCTATTTTTTCGGAATCAGTGTGGCAAGATTGACGATATATCCCAATTTGGGCTATTTTAGGAATTTTAAAATGGTTTTTGAACTGTTTTTAAGAAAAAGAAAAATGCTAAATACTAACTACAAAAAGAAAATATAGAATAGTATAGTTATAATAGTACATTCCAGTTTAACAAAAACAATAAAACAACTCACTTAAACAATCATTTTTTTTTTAAATTGTTACAACATCATTTGTCAAACAAAGAATTTACAAAATCATATTCCATTAAAATCAGCGTATTTTCTGTATTTTCATAAGAAATTTGTTCAGTTTTTTTATAGTTCAGTGTTTAATAGTCGTCTTAATTGTGTAATAGCAATAGCGGAACATAAAAAATCAAGGTTTATTAAATGAATCTATTACACGACGATACATAAACATAACGCGTTTATTCTATTATTGTTCTGATACCAATAAAGTTTATGGAAGGACAGTTTAACAGTATTATGTGTTTTAACTCACTGGCTGTGGCTATCCAGTGGTTAATATTTTTGTTGAGATTTATTACATTATTTCTTATATGGGGGTGAATCGCCTCAGATGTCACAGCGCGACGCGCGAGCCTGAAAACATGCCATTTTAAACTCATGATCTTGCAATTAAAACGCCACTAAAAAAAAGAACTGAAACATAGTTTTCCATGTATTTTTTCATCGGCTTTCCGATGGTGTAATTTGTGTTTTTAAAATTCCAAAACACCAAAGCTGTATCTCGAGAAACGCCATATTTATCTTTTTATTTAATACCCTAGATCGAAATATCAGGATTTTTTGCGTCGAAAAAGCTATTTGCCAGATAGGACTTTTTTTTGTTTACTAGGAATCAATCGAAAACATAATATGTAGCTCGGCATAGCAATTTATGCAACGATAGAGCCTGGCCCATGGGTCGCGGCCATGGATTTATTAAGAATGGATACGGGATGATTCAACATTCTTTGAAGCCAAAACAAACCATTCTAAACGACACTGTAAACACAATTTGTAAACATTGGCTACATCTTATTTTACCTTGTATTTTTGTACAAAAAATACGTTAGAAACATCCCAAGATTTACTAAAAGTAATAAAAGCCCTAAAATATTTTATTTTTCTGCTAAATAATAATAAATTTAAGTTAAAAAGGTTTTATTATTTATAGGTTATGTTATTTCTAAAGGTGTTTATTTAAAGTCGCTCCGAGTCATTTATAAATCTAGAAGTCGCACCTTTTCTTTTCTAGTTCATTAGACAAAAACGTAGGTGTAACCGAGTGTTCAGACCGAGGTTCAGCCGTTTTCCTAAGCAACCAGCACAGACAGCAACACTTCTGAGCTCCAACACTCAAATGCTATTTTATCTCTTTCTACTACCATTCTTGATTCAATTACGTATTTCCTTCAAGTTTGTAAACTGTTCCCCCAAGAGAATATCAAACAACAAATATAAGGCTTCACGTTCGATACGCTCACAGTATACGGACATCGAATCCTTTCTTAATAAATCCATGGTCGCGGCTGCCTCGCCGCACGGTGGAACAGTTTGCCGCGCTATGTTTCTCGAATAATTTCTCGGAAACAAAACCAAAGTCCTCTCTGGAAAAAAACTTTTTTTACGTAAAAAATCCTGATCTTCCAATCTAGTGTATTAAAAAAGATAAAAATGGCGTTTTTTGAGACACAGCACGTTTAGTGTTTTTTTTTGAGGTTAAGGAAGCGGAATTTGGAAAAACAAATTACACCATCGGAAAAATACATCAAAAATAATGTTTCAGTAATTTTTTTTTAATGGCATGTTTTGAGGCTCGCGCGTCGCGCTGGGATATCTGAGGCGATTCGCCCCATATATTAATTATAATTATTATTGATCGGACAATTTGCACAACACCGAAATAACTTGGTAATTGTTATCTGATAAAAAAAATCACCTTGTGCTGTTACTTTGATTTTGTGGGAGGCATGAATTGCATAAAATTTAACTGACACTTGATCAATTATTTAATAAAAATTGTAAAATCCAGTAATCAAATCATTATAAACCGACGTCACAAATTCAGTATAATAGATGCTATTACGGAATACTTATTATGTTATTAAGTGTTGGCCTTCGAAAATCAATTTAATCGACCAAAATTTTTAATTTTTTTTGTATTCTACTTTTATTAAAATATCTAGTTTTAACTAAGACGTTAGAATAATGGCGTTAATTTTATCATTCCATTATTGTGATATTATCGGCGGATATAAAGGGAAAGTATTTAATTAGGTTTATTGATTGTGTCTGTTGATCTAGATAATCGCTCGGAAGTCAAGGATTACCCTGAAATATGTTATTTCCCACAGCCTCGCACGCATAGACGACTGGTTACGAAAGAGCGGGAATATGGGCTATTTTAGGATTCTGTAACTAAACAGTAAAGGAATGCACGTACGACGCGCTTCATGTTGATCTGTCGGGAGTAATAGCCGAGTAATAGATAGAGGCTAGTTCTGAGCTAGAGCCGTCACTGTCACTTGCGTAGTTGGCGAGAGAAGAAAGTATTCTTGTAAGAACTGGGTCACTGGTGAGTCGGATGGTTCTCCTTCGAATATAATCGAGTATTCTAAGTGACGAAGATGGTGCCGCTCCCCACATGTAGAAGCTTTATTCTAGATCAAGTTTCTAGAGACACCGAGAATGCCTGAAGGAGAAATACCATATATATGGCTATTGAAGTAATATGTTTGTGTTAGCTAAGATCATGTTAGAATCCGATACCAATAGAATCGAATGATCCTTAATTTTGTGGGTTATTCGTGTGGTTAGAATGTGTATTGTTGAACTTTTGCGCGGCAGGGAATAAAAAGTTTCTGGCACCTATTGCCAAAGTCCTTTGAGGGTCTTGCGCAATCTAAGCTTGTTGCCCAGTGCAAGCTTTTGAACAGGTTTGGAAGAGTGGATATTGGAATGGAGATTCCTATCGTCTGCATATAACAATGCAGTAGTAGTAGAAGAGAGTAGACCGCTAATATAAAGGAGAAATACGGTTCACGTTAGTATTGAGCCTTGTTATATGCCAATGTTAATTAATTGGATGGAATTTACGTATATAAGTGACCGTCTACTACTGTGTATCGAAAAAATCCAGACCATAGTTTGGGAGGGAGGCCGTAAGAAGAAAATTGTTGAGGAAATCATGTCATGCCATACCATGCCATCAAATGCTTTAGATATGCCAACGGGTATATATATATATATATATATATATATATATATATATATATATATATATATATATATATATATATATATATATATATATATATATATATATATATATATATATATATATATCATCAACCACCCTTAGCGGTTCCGAACATCGGAAAGCCGCAGCGATGACGCCACGCCGAAATGTGTCAACGTGAACTGTTGACACATTTGATACCCTACACGATACCCTTGAAAAAAAATTGCCATGTCCCACTTTACCCCCTGAAATTAACCCCCAGAATCAAAATTCAACTTTTTATACTCCATGTCTATCATTGGGCCATTACAATCTATCTCTGTGATAAACTTCAAATTTTTACGTCGAATAGTTTCAGAGAAAAACGCCAGTGACAGACGGACGGACGGACCGACACCGAAGTAATTCTATAAGTGTTCCGTTTCGCGGAACACTAAAAAGATTAAAAAATTAAGTGTGACATATCTTCTTTTTGGGTCACCCTGTACACATCAAATTTAGTTTAAACAATGCGCACCGAAAATCAATGTCCGAAAAATTCCTGAATTTTAAACGAATTTATTCCAACCTTTACGTTCTCACTGTATACCAAAATTGAAGGTTCCATCAAACGGAAGGAAATATTAGAATTATTTAGCAAAACACTAAGCTAGATAATAATATAACTCAGAAACAGAGCACGTAGATTGTTTTATAAGTTTCATTGTGGAATGACTGGTATGCATGTTATGTATTAAAAATTATAAAAAGTAATTAAATAAAACTAAAATTGTTGAAATTATTAGGCAAATTTGCACGTCCGTTGCCTTAATGTGTAAAAATCTAGCATTAAATTATTTAAGTCTTATTAACCGCTTTCATCAGTCTCTCAACATATTCTATTCTACATCTTTAAAGTAAATTTCAAAATTGTGGAAAAATTTTGCGTTCTCAGAAAAAACTTAAAATTCCAATTTATATAAAAAGAATAAACTAGTATCACATTTTCCGTGATTTTGTAAAACATGTTTCCAATGCTAATTTTATTTAAAAACCTGTTAGTAATCTAAAGGTTATTCCTGTATTCGCGGATAAAATTAATTCTAGTGTTTTATTAATTTTAAAATTTTGCAATAAGAGAAATCAGAACAACAGTATATCGAAGGATTGCATATCGTATTAGATTCACTACTGCCTTAAAATTATTGTTATTGTTAAATCAAAATGTTATTAAAAATAATATTGTCATTTTATTTAAAATTAGAAAAAAAAACACAAACATTTTAGTAGCCTTAGTAGCCAAGTTCTCGTGGCGGGTCGGCCTTAAGACGTAGTAAGATCTGATTTAGAGCCAAGTTCAACATCATTGTTACTTATTGGTCTGAAGTTTTTTATTTTACAAGTTTCTCTAAAGTTTAATCCACCAAAATGGAGTTCATATGATTTAGGCATTACGCATTACAGACCAGAAACGTGATATGTCTGTGACTGTGAATATTACTTACAGTTGATTATGATTAAACTTTAGAAAAATTGCATAAAAAGTCCCAGAGCCTGTAAGTAACAATGATGTCAACTTGACTTTACATGATACATGAGATCCCCTTACTTTTTACGGTAGGCCAGTCACGAGAACTTGGCTTCCTTTTACAGAAATGTTTTTGTTAGGATTTTACTTATTTTTGTTATGAATGTATCTTTCAGTGTCGGACTGGGACCCTTTGGCCCACGCGGCACTTTACTTGATTTTTCACCACTTCCACAGTAAAATAAATGTAATTTATGTTCCCCAAAATGTTCACGTTTTGACATTTTCATTATTAAAAATACCAAATTACAACTAAAACAAAATACCGGGTGACAACGAAACTACTAGCCAGGCGCCCATATTAAAACGGCTTTAGATAAAAATGTTAAATTGTGGCACAGATCCATATAGCTACGCTTGCGTAGCTATATGGATCTGTGATTGTGGTCACCGATAGGGTTGAGTGACATGCATATTTATTAAAAATAAACTTTAAATAGTTGATGCTTATGCAGAACTGTATAACCTTATACATGGCTTTCTATGTGTGTTATCTACATAGGCGTTTCTAGGTGGGGGCGTGGGGGCTAAGCTCCCCCAAATCTCGGATTAGCCCCCCAAATCCAACTGGAGTGGCCTAGCCGCCTATATATAAACCAGGGACTTAAGCCCTCCCAAATATGTAAACCGGGGGCTTAAACCCCCCCAAAAATAGAGGTCTAGAACCGCCTATGGTTATGTACATAAGATGCATCGACCTTCGAGTCTTCGTCACGAGCTGTAGAAATAAAATTTTAGTTAGAAATAAACATTACCTGCAACAGTTAAATACTCACGTTTGGCATACTTGTCATATATTTCATGACGAATCTCATATGCAGTAGAATTGCTGACGTCAGTAGCTGGCGTAGCTCTCTTTCTTTTAAGAGGCCTAGTAGTCTTCTTACAGGGCCCATCCTTGTATTTGGTGGTGGTAAATTCAGTAAAACCTGTTGCAGCAGAAGTTATCTAAAATATGATACATGTGCATTACACACATATTACTATTTTACATACAAGTACTACCAATTTGTTTAGACCATTAGATAGCTCTTTAAATTCCCTTTTCGGTGATATATTACAAGTGGTAATTTGCTCTCAAAATGGCGGCACTGGAGGCATTTTGAGTAGGTCGCCATTTTGAAGTCCCTGGTTGTTATTTTTGTAAAATAACTCAGTAGTTTAGTCAAGAAAATTGTTTAACTTTTATTTTTTAACATGATTTTGTAAAACTCTTTAAATAATTTGTATATGCAAATTTATGTTTTACTAATAGGTATTGCCCATTTTTAAAGCAAATTTTCACTAAGACATTAAATAGAAAGTACCAAAAGTAAAATAGTCGTCGTGTAGTACATGTTATTAATTACCTAAAATTGCCAAAAATTACACATTTTACCGGTTTTCTTCTAAAAAATATCAAGTAAGACAAAGTACGTTAAGAATAACATTATTTATTTACACATAAAATCAGATTTATGCATTTACCTAAGTTGGCTGTTTTTCAACGCCAACTTAGGTAAATACATAGCCGATTTTATGTTAAATAAATATTCTTTTTAATGTACTTTGTCTTGTTTATTTGATATATTTTTTAAACCGTTAAAATGTGTGTGTTTGATTTCAGGTAATTAATAACATGTACTATACGACGGCTATTTTACTTTTGGTACTTTCTATTTAATGGTGAAAATTTGCTTAAAAATGGTCCATATTAATAAATCATAAATTTGCATATAAAAATTATTTAAAAAGAGTTTTACAAAATGATGTTGAAAAAGTTAAACAATCTTCTTCACTAAACTACAGAGCTATTTTATAAAAATAACAACCCGGGACTTGAAAATGGCGACCTACTCAAACTGAGAAAAATGCCTCCAGTGTCGCCATTTTGAGAGCAAATTACCACTTGTGATATATCACCGAAAAGGGAATTTAAAGAGCTATCTAAAAGTCTAAAAAAATTGGTAGGTTGCCATTTAAAATAAAAACTTAAACTCGCCTCCGAAGAAACCACAATCGATATTCAATTGTTTTTTATGGCAAAGCATGTGTTTTTGCCAACTAAAGCTTCAACCCAAAAATGAAATTTCTTTTTTAATATTAACAAAATTAGGGCATGTAAAATGACTTCGTTGACACCCGGTATATAAACAGAAGTGACTGCGTTCAATAATTTCGAACTGCATATAAATCTATGCAAGTATTTCAAGTATAGTTTTTGGGCATATTTATTATTTTGATTATTTTGGGTTTTAGATTAATCAATTTAATTTTTGCAGATATTTTGCTTTGATGTAGGTACCTACATAAGTACGACCGCACTGATGCGATCGCACATCTTACCGAGAGTTAGAAAATCGTATAAATACGATTTAAATCGTACGGTTTGCAACACTGGCTTGTATAGCTTCGAAAGAGCTTTACAAGCTGGCTTGGAAAGCCCTTTCAGTATTTCAAGCCACCTCCACAGAGCTTTGAAAGCCCTCAAAAAGAATTGAAGCTCTCTCTAGTTTTAAAAAGAGCTTCAAGCCATGGAATTGAAATCCCTAAAAGGGCTTGAAGCCCTTTTTCAAGTCACAAGCCCTCAAGCCCTGCTCAGCTCTGCCTAATAGTACACAAAGTTGCTTTCAGAAAAGGGTAGTGCGGCCCACAAACCTTGGCAGAGGCACTACTGTGCCCCTGGATAAAGATTTTGTATAGATATTCGCATGTATGGTCCAGTGTTTAATTTCACATGATAGTTGACCCTTCATCTGCCGTACGAAAGCAGAACCTAGTAACTCGAGTTACTAGGTTTTAAAAAAGTAGTGTGTTTTGAAGTCAGCTCGTCAACCTACATCTGCACATATTTTTTTTATATTTTTCTAGATTACGGTTGCTCCAATAGAGCTCTTTCGTTTTCTAGTAACTTCAAAATTCCTGTCTATCTGCTTCGGCAAAAGACAGTAACTACAGTTACGACCGGTAGTAGTAGTAGGCTAGTAGGGTCTTATACATATGTGCGTTTAGGAGAACATAGTAACTCCAGTTACTATGTTTTGCACACGTAAATGTACCTACAGTACAAGTAGGAACTAAAGTTACTTCAAGTAGTATTATGATTCTGCACACTCTTATTACCATAGTACCATTAGGAACTGAACATTTGAGAATTGTGGAACCACACCGGAAGAGTACTACAATGTTTATATGAGTTATGAACACACGAAAAGTTACTATAAGTTTACTAGTCTATAAGAATTATGCTGTCGAATTCCTATAACTAATGATGCTATGTTTTCTTACCGTCCACACATTTCTTACTAGCAGTATATTCCTTGGGCAAAACCTAGTAACACATTTTTCACGGCAAATTACTTAGAATTCGTGAGTTTTATATAGGGCATGTAAATCCTCGTCAAAAACTATGCCGCTAGACCCCAAGAACTATAGTTATTTCTTTATCTCTTCAAAAGGCTAGAGAACTTTAGAAAAACCGCTCAAGTGGTCAATTCAGAGTTACTAGGTTCTGCTTTCGTACGGCAGTCATACTACT
Organism: Philopedon plagiatum; assembly: GCA_963971165.1. Lineage (NCBI taxonomy): Eukaryota > Metazoa > Arthropoda > Insecta > Coleoptera > Curculionidae > Philopedon > Philopedon plagiatum. The sequence goes on along the minus strand of OZ020192.1, from coordinate 97,622,603 downwards.
CGTACTCGTATGCTATTAAACATTTTTACCTTTCTCTGTCCGATGTTGATAAAGCAGAGCGAACATACAGTGTCGGTTATCTGTTGATTGCCTACTTGTTTTAATTGTCCCCACTAGACCACTTTAACATTTTTCAAAATTTATATTTTCCAATGCTTAAACTGATGCATAGTTTAGCCCATAAATTTGACCAACAGCGACAGTTTTACAGGCAGTTTTATAAACTGTCTACCGCGTATTTTATTTGGATAATAATTTACACCAGGAAATGTTGAGATGACGTATTATACAAAAACATTAAACGTATGATTTATTGTTTACTAAAAAATACCGTATATTTGGTAATATAGTTATCAAATTATTAAAGTATTTACGTATTTTTCTAAAAATGTTATATTCTAATTTATAATGTAATCAATTTTTGTTTATTCATATGACTTCTGTAATTAATTAATAAGGGGTATGATCCACTAATTTGATTTACCTAAAGTGCTAACTGTGTTAGAATTCCGAAGCCTTTGGCATACGTCACAGTTTTTCACCACACTCCACAACAAGGTACATATTTGCTTAATTATCTATTAATGATGCTTGCCATAGATAACGAAACGCGCGTTGAATGCAAAAATCTCATTTTGATGTGCAATAAAAGGGTGTGCCCATTTTCGTGACACAACTATCACTATTATCAGTGGTGTGAATAATAGAAATGAAAGTGATCATTTTGTGTTCTTTTAAACATCACATTTAAACATGTCCTGACTGACTGATTCATCATCGCCTAGCCGAAACCGCTGAAGCTATAAATATGAAATTTAGTCAGTAGTTTAATTTTATAATGTATAGACTCACTAAGAAGGGATTTTTCAAAATTCAACCCCTAAGTGTGTCATAAGGGGGTTGGAAGTTTGTGTGGAGAAACAATATTAGATGGTCCTTTTAACTTGAAGCTTCATAGAAGTACCTACTTCAAAAAATGAATAATTAAACACGTATTTTACAGTTTTTAATAAATCAACCACTAAGGGGGTAAAATAGGGGTTCAAAGTTTGTAATGTAGTAAAATTGTTATATCGCGGACGAAGTCGCGGGCGAGCCGAAACCGCTGAAGCTATAAATATGAAATTTGCTCAGTAGTTTTATTTTATAATGTAGAGACACTTATTTCGGAAAAGTTGTTCGTCTGAGTCCCATGTGTTGAGGTATCACGGTAACAGAGACACCAACTTTCTTTACGATTCCAGTAGTCAGTTATATAATTTAACCAGTGGGGATATTTATTGGCAACTATATCAGCAAGAGCAATCTTAACCGCATTATCTGCTGTTACCACCGATGAAGCGATTAATATATTTTTAAAAGATTGGTAGAGTAATGGACGATTATCTATTAAAATTGCATGTTTTTCCTCCCAAAGCCATCTCCATACAGCTTGTCCAATGTAAAAACTACATAGTAGCAGTTTGACCTTTGGAAATACTGCATGTCTGCGTCACTATCGTCTATCATAAATAATTTTGACGCACCTTTTCCACCGAACCCAGTATGTCCAACAACATTTTTGACAAGTTGAAATGCTGATGTATAATCTATCATAGTCTGTGCCTTAGTTATTATAATGGCAAGAGGCACAGCTCCTGCGACACTAACTGTTAGAAACGTTATTGAATTATGTTCCGCACAGCGACAAGTATGTATGTCGCTGGTTCCGCATCGCAGAAGGCAGTGCTATCTACCAAAACAATATCACTTGCTGTTACTAACTGATGAGCCCTCTGCATAAAAGATGTTAAAATAACGATGTTAAATGGGTCTTCTTGAACTTCTACAGTAATTCCGAATTTTTTCGTATTCGCCTTGTCTTTCTTTTAATTTCTGTAATTAAAATATAAGTAATAGAAGGAATTTAAGGTAGGTTAATAAATACTTACCTCCAAAACGCCAACACCAGCACGTGGACCAAGGTGCAATTTTCGCCAGCAACTATAACAGTATCTACTGTGCAATATTTTGGATTCACTAAACCTTTGGCCAAATCTGTTTCTTCCATTTCTAATTCCAATTTTGAAATATGATAATTAATAGCTTCAGTAATACCTAATCCATCTTGAAAATAGGTTTCAAATTGCATTCTCGTGTTAGTTGAAGCAGGCAATGCACCGAATGCATCAAAAGTATCCAAACTATGACTGTGATTGTTTTGAATCGTAATTATAGCAGGTAAATTATCCTTTAAAAAATCCGATATTAATTACTTATACAGCGTGTCTCATGCAATTTTTGTCATATGGCGAAAATTTTTACTGGAAGTTGAAAGAAAATCACTTTTCCGTAGAAAAGCTCGGCATATTAATAAACCAAAAATCCCTGCAAAAAAAAAATCTAAAAAGACTTTTAGTATACAGGGTAGGGACAAAAATGTAAAATTTACGCCCATTCGGACGAGAAAACCAAGCTTTTTAGCTGCTGATGTGGCTACTGAAGTAATGTGTTTGTACCAGCTGAGATCATGTTCGAAAGCGATGCCAACAAGATGGAACGTTTCTTTGTTCTGTAGTACTTGACTTGGCCATTCATGTGGATGGGATAATTGTTGCTGGAGGGAATAAGACTAGGTTTTGGAGGCGTTGAACTGAACAAAGTTTTTGGCACCCTAGCCTAAGATTAATTGAATATCTTGCGAAAGGAATAGGTGCATAGATCTGCGTCAATTATCCAGCTCTTGATTCGAGACTTGTTTGCAAAAATAAATGTTGGAGTGAGGAGTTCTAGCGTCAGCGTAGCTTTGGACGGGATGAGTAGTTTAAGAGAGCAGGTCATTAATGTGAAGAAGAAATAGGGTTGGTGCAAGCATTGACAGGATGAAAGTTAGATGAGTGACCGTCCACCACGACAGATATGCGCCGATTAGCGAGGAAGCTATCGATTCAGGTACATAGTTTCGAAGGAATACCGTAAAAAGGCAGTTTATTGAGGAGTGCAGCATGCCATACTCTGTCAAAGATCATTTATACCTTAATTTATCCACAGACATTTTTTAACCCTTATTATCAGTAGGTATGTAGAGAATCATATATAGTCCGAATCGAATACTTGAAGCCTATTTGATACAGTTACAATACTTTTTTCACTGTTAATACCAAATATAAATTAAGAAAATAGTGTACCTAATAGGTAAACAAATGAATCGAGATTTTAAAGCCAACATTTAAGCCATTACACATACTCATTTTTATTCATGGCTTAAATGTCGCCGTTTTAAAATTTCATTAAACTGCGGAAAACCCGTAATAAACAATAAATCCCAACTTGTAGATATCTTTTCTATTTTAAATGTATCTAAAAATAAAATAATACGTTGTGATTGCCTCTACTTATTTATTAGTCAGCATTTCTATATTGAAAGTGGTTTGCCAGAAAATTCTGGATATCAAACATAAAAAAGAACGGTCAATCACCTAGTTTATTTGCCCCAAAAAATAATCTAAAACAAAATCCGGTATTTACAAGTAAGACCGTTGAACTTTCCGAGTCAAAACTTTTACATGATGAAGGCGTAAGATGTCAAAACGGAGCAAACTAATATTTTGGTAGAAAATTTTGAAGTGCTAACCCTTTTCCAATACACCTTTTAGAGTCGATCTACCTAATTTTTTAAATGACAAAAATCCAAAAAAAAGTCCACCCGAGCACGGCTCGAACCCACCACCTCTCGTTCCATAAGCGGATAATTTACCTCTGGATCACGTTACCGATGCAAGAAAACTAACTGGTAAACGTGTTACAAGTGCATCATTATATTATAAAGATCGGTAAATTAATACCACGTCGACCGAGTGAGGTATACTCAACGCTCGATACAAAAATGCCACCGGAAGTATCCTAGAATAGCTAATTTTTTGGTTTAAATATCTTCCGAAGTAAAAAAGATAGTAAATAACATGAAATTAAGAGATTTATTTAAGCAAGCAAACTATTCCCCAGAAAGTGCAGCTAGAACTTGACCCAACCATATTTAATATAAAATTTTAACCATGGATTTATTATAATAAGGATTCCATATCCGTATACTGTGAGCGTATCGAACGTGAAGCCTTATATTTGTTGTTTGTTTTCTCTTGGGGGAGCAGGTTACAAACTTTAAGGAAATACCACAGGAAATACGTAATTGAATCAAGAATGGTAGTAGAAAGAGATAAAATAGCATCGGAGTGTTGGAGCTCAGGTTGAAAAATCACACCGGTGTGTCACCCGGCGATGATATCGAACGCAGCCCAGAAGTGTTGCTGTCTGTTATGGTTGTTTAGGAACACGGCTGAACCTCGGTCTGAACACTCGGTTACACGTACGTATTTGTCTAATGAACTAGAAAAGAAAAAGTGCGAGGTATAGATTTATATAGATTTATAAATGACTCGGAGCGACTTTAAATAAACACCTTTAGAAATAACATAACCTATAAATAATAAAACCTTTTTAACATACATTTATTATTATTTAGCAGAAAAATAAAATATTTTAGGGCTTTTATTACTTTTAGTAAATCTTGTGATGCTTCTAACGTATTTTTTGGACAAAAATACAAGGTAAAATAAGATGTGGCCAATGTTTACAAATTGTGTTTACAGTGTCGTTTAGAATGGTTTGTTTTGGCTTCAAAGAATGTGAACTCCTCCTAATAAATCCATGATTTTAACAATGATTATAATTCAAAATTTTCTACCAAAATATTAGCATGCTCCGTTTTGACATCTTACACCTTCATCATGTAAAAGTTTTGAGTCGGAAAGTTCAACGGTCTTACTTGTAAATAACGGATTTTGTTTTAGATTATTTTTTGGGGCAAATAAACTAGGTGATTGACCGTTCTTTTTTATGTTTGATATCCAGAATTATCTGGCAAACCACTTTAAATATAGAAATGCTGACCAATAAGTAGAGGCAATCACAACGTGATATAGTTATTTTTAGATACATTTAAAATAGAAAATATATCTACAAGTTGGTATTTATTGTTTATTACCTGATTTCCGCAGTTTAATAGAATTTTAAAACAGCTACATTTAGCCATGAATAAATGAGTATATGAAATGACTTAAATGTTGGCTTTAAAATCTCGATTCATTATTTTATCTATTAGGTACACTATTTTTTTAATTTATATTTATATTAACAGTGAAAAAAGTATTGTAACTGTATCAAATAGGCTTCAAGTATTCGATTCGGATTATATGATTCTCTACATACTGATAATAAGGGTTAAAAGAATGTCTGTGGATAAAATACTACTATATAAGGAACAACTTTTGTTCTTACACTGTTTTTAAAATTTTTAATTTGGCTCAGTCGAAACGCTCCCCACTTAGCTCCCCGCGTACGCGATGTAATACGGCGGCGGCTAGCGCGGCAAATGGGCGGATATCGGGCGGCCAAGGTTCGCTCAGGTTAAGTGGGGGACTGATGACACGGAACACTAATTGTGCAAATATAGCTTGCACTTAACCGATTTTTTTATAATTTAGTTTGATAACATAACCTCGATGACCAACCCACAAGATTTTTGCAGCGGTTGCAGTTTTGTATTATGAGATAAAAATAAATTGCTGGATAAGCCCATTATTATTACAACACTTTGTAACCTGAGCCTCTGGAAAGCAGAAAAAAGTTAAACACATCAGTAATACTTCCACGAGCCACCACTGCCCCAGACTTTAATTAAAAATAATAATAATGAATCTAAAATCCTGTTAAGATGCGGAAAAACCGTATAAAACAACATATTAAATTAACTGTCATATTTTAGGTTTATCTAAAAATAACTGTAACGCTGTGTGGTGGCCCCCGCATATCGGTCTGCATCCATATATCTTAGAAACGCCAGCAGATCCATTTAACTTTTACTACAGCTGGCTGATATAACCTATTTCGGAATGTAATCTTGAAATATATGGGACAGGACACAGATCTATCCAGCGAGTATTGGATTTCCAAGTAATCCCGGTGGTGAGATTAAGAGTCTTCATCCAATTGCTGCGTTTATACTTCATGATAATGAAGAGGTTAGTTTGGGGTCTGTTAGCTTTCATTTAAGCTTATTAAACTTGATTTAAGTCGTTTAGATGGATTTGGTTGATCTGCGATCAATGCAAAAGATCAAAGGGAGACGATAAGTCGAAAGTTCTAAAACTGTATCGTCTTGGCTAAGCAATGGAATGGACCGCCAGAAAATTTGCGTGGAGCAGGACCAAAATTTGTGTTAGAATTTGATGCCTAACATAAATATGGCGTACCGAAAGCACTGTGTGTACAGAGTCGACCTTTTTTACGTTTGTCAAAGTTTGACCTTTTTAACCGACTTCACGAGGAGGTTATCAATTCGCCCCGTATATGTATTTTTTTTTCTACAAATTTGCGCGATTTAAAGTTTTTCGACACTGATTTTAGTTCTGAAAGAGCCATTTTCCCACACCGAGCGGGAAAATTTTTCCCGATTGGTTGGGTTTAAAAATTTCTCCAATTAGGCTGACCATTAAGCTCAGTCATAAATAACTAAAAATATTACTCTTTATTAACAATTTATTAATGTATTGTCATTACGGATTCCTATTATACTTTAAAATTCAGAACTTGTTATAAAACTTTTAGAATAGATGCCTAACAGGTTACAACAAATTATGAAATCAAAAGGGTACCCCACACGTTATTACGTTATTAGTTTTGACATGTTTGAACGAATTTCGAAAAAAAAAATGTTGGTGGACGAATAATTTTTCTCCCTTGGTTTTTAAGAAATTATGTTTTATTTTTGAAAGGCATTGTCTAGGGTGGACTTTATATTACAGTTTTTAGTACATAAATAGGTGTTTTTATTTTTGTAATAAAAAGCGAATAAACTTAAGTAGTTTTAATTTTATCACAATTTTTTAAAAATTTTATAAGTGGGCCAATAACACAGCCCCACAAAAAAAAATGTTCGGACCTGTGGGTCGGACATATGTATTCCCATGTATTTTTCGACGCTGAATCCGATCCCGAGCTTAGAAATGGCCCTCCACGTCTGGAATTGGCCCCAGGGGCCAAAAATGGCCTCTATAGGGTGTCACTATTGCTATCTCCGAAACGGTAAAAGATACGAGGTCAGTTAAATTAGCAAAAATGTGCCTTTTTTAGTCCCGTTTACGGAGTTGCCAAATTCTCTATCTATAGTTTCTTGTCTACAGGGGATTTTTTAAAAATAGTCAAAAATTTACTTCTTAAATATCTCGAAAACCCTTATAGTTGGATAAAAATTGTTTTAACAAAAATCACAAGATTTTTTACCTTCTATAAAGTAACGTTATTGTTTTGCTTATAACATTTGTTTTTATTGAGTTACTGATACTAACTTGTTTTTTTCAAATACGGACCTGGACTTTTTGCTCCATTTTTTCAAAGAATACTTTATACCCTTTACAACTGTCCATAACTTGAAAATATTTTCCGACGTTTTGATCAAAAATAGCAACATCATCAGGATTTTCTAACAATACGGACCTGGGATCTTCCATGTTAATTGTAGTTTTTGTGGTTGTGAAATGGCGCATTTACCTGAAAAAGGCCAGGTCCGTACTGGTAGAATATTCTGATGATGCTATTCTTTACCAAAACGTCGAAAACAATAATCAAGTGATACACAGATGTAAAGGGTATGAAGTATTCTTTAAAAAATACAGCAAAAAGTCCAGATCCGTATTTGAAAAAAAACAAGCTAGTATCAGTAACTCAATAAAAACAAGTGATATAAACAAAACGATAACGTTACTTTATAGAAGGTAAAAAATCTTGTGATTTTTGTTAAAACAATTTTTATCCAACTATAAGGGTTTTCGAGTTATTTAAGAAGTAAATTTTTGACTATTTTTAAAAAATCCCCTGTAGACAAGAAACTATAGCGAATTTGGCAACTCTGTAAACGGGATATGAATACGGACTAAAAAAGGCACATTTTTGCTAATTTAACTGACCTCGTATCTTTTACCGTTTCGGAGATAGCAATAGTGACACCCTATAGAGGCCATTTTTGGCCCCTGGGGCCAATTACAGACGTGGAGGGCCATTTCTGAGCTCGGGATCGGATTCAGCGTCGAAAAATACATGGGAATACATATGTCCGACCCACAGGTCCCAACATTTTTTTTTGTGGGGCTGTGTAATTTATCTCCCGACGGTATATGTTTAGACTCTTGTAGAGTAATTTAGTCGTTAACATGACGAGTGGACAAGACGTCCACCCTTCGTTACGCAATACATTATAAACTAATGTTGTCGTCTTGCCGTTATCTTTAAAGTTAGTAAGATTAAAATGTTCACAATTTTGTTATCTGAGGTTATCGACCTACTAATCGTGTGTCTGAAGTCCTTCAACCCCGACACCTACAACTTAACATGGCCTATTCCACTCTTCCATTATATGATAGCAAATTAAAAAGATGTAACAATATTGTAGGTTTAGAGGATAAGGATATAGGTATATGTTTAGACTCTAAGGCTCCTGTAGAACAATCTAGTTAGTCGTCAACATGACGAGTGAACAAGACGTCCACCCTTCGTCACGTCCACCCTTCGTTACGTCCACCCTTCGTTACACCACACATCATAAATTAATGTTGTCGTCTTGCCGTTATCTTTAGTTAGTAAGATTAAAATGTTCACAATTTTGTTATTTGAGGTTATCGACCTACTAATCGTGTATCTAAAGTCCTTCAACCCCGATACCTACAACTTAACATGTACTTCGCCACGGTCCTCAGTAACACGACAACCTAAGCTTACGCCGCCAAAGGCTGTCAACTCTTCGTGTTACCTTAAGCTGTAATCACTAATCAGGTATTAGCTCAGGTGTGACTGAGGACTGACTGTAATCCTAGATTTCCAATCATTCTGCCGTCTTCCCTTTATACATTTCACACACTTACTAAATTTATACTCACACAACATCCAAACCGATACCGTGCTACCACGGTATTCGTATCCGTGCTAGCATAGCGACCCACGGCATTTCTGTCCACTATCCACTGGAACCTTTAGTTATCGAATAAAACCCATTTCTTGGACATCATCTTCAAAGGCCTCTAGCTCCCCTAGAAAGCATTTGCGGATCCATGTTCATATGATATTTTTTCTTATTTTGGGACGATACATACACCCCTAAATTTTCTTGATGCTATATCCGGACACCCTGTAGTATAAATTTTTAAAAAATTTGATGACAGGTCGTCAGTAATGTCGATACCTGTTCACCAGTTCTTGTTATTTTTAAGTTTGGAGTATGTGTTGTAATGCAATTTTCAGTATTTTTTTTAAGGATTTTATCCATAAAGTTTAAAAAATGGCGCGCCCGTGTTAAGTGTGTGGAAAATTCAACTTTTTCCATCCGGAACTGTCTTTGTAGAGTTATTTTGGAAAGCGTTCATGAATTTGCTAAATAGGGCTATCAACCTACACACTGGTGTGTGGGCTGATGGTCTGATCTTATCCGGCCTCTAACCGGCACGGCATGAATATGTCGGTTTTGACGTCGAAATATTTTACATTTTCACGAAAGCATTATTCCCAAATAGGTACAGGTTGTCCGCTTTCAGGCAGTCGGTGCAGACCGGGGCCTATATTTTCCTTTGTTTTTAAATTGTCAAGAGGACAATTGTTGCGATTTTAAAAACAAGGCAAAGTATTAGGCCTCTGTCGCCGTCAAGTGCCTAAAAGCGGGCAACCTTGCTTGTAGCGTTTTTCAACACTAAGATTAACTTCAGTGATCTGACGGAAACTGCCTAGGCCGTTGCCCTAGATTTTTTTTTGTAAAATTAAATTTTTATTATACTTCTCAGTACACGAATATTATCAACATTGTAACGCATAAACAAAACAGGTCAATAAAACTTTATGGTATGTTTCTGTTTAAATAAACCGTAAAACACGCTAAGTAGAAAAAATGTCGCTTGATCTAAATTATGCGTGGCATATATTAACATTAGATTCTAATAAATATAGAGTATTACTTTATTATTAAGGTATATTAAGGTCAGTTATTTTTTAGCAGATTCCTGCTAAAAATTGGCTATCAAGAATATATAATTTGGTGGAGCTTGAAGCATAGTACTTAGATCATATTTTTTGTTCAGAGAACTGATCTCGCTTATTTGTGATTAACGCTGAACTTTTATTTATTTTTAAAACAGTTTATTGTTTAAAGTAACATGCCTAGCCATACTATTGTTCAAGAACAAATATTTTATATCAGTTTTTTCTATAAAACAGTGTATTTTATAAATGTCAGTTTGTCCGTTGTACTCCCTACGCAGCGCACAAGTAAGGATCATCATAACGATACAGAATGTTCCAGTTAAGATTTTTAATTAAATAAACTAAACGGTATGAAACACGTCCTAACCGCCACCACTTTAATAAACATAGTTCTATAGGACTGACTTTATTACCGGTCATAACGTAAGATCAAAAAAAAACGTCCTGAAAATATGCTGTGGAATTTAATCACATAATCACGCATGTCTTGAATTATTACTCTTGAAAGGATTTTCAAACAGAATTTCTACACATAGTCATGGATTTCGACTAGTTTCGCCAAGTTTTGACCAGATATGTGGCTTTGTTTAGAGAAACAGGAAGTGTAAATAGAAAAGAAGGCAGTGGGAGACCCAAAGTTTGCACTTCACAAAAAGTAGAAGAATTGAGGCAAATTGTTAATGAACACCTACAAACCCCTATTTGGCGTTTAAGCCAGCAAGTAAATGTATCCTACGGAACCTGCAATGCAATCCTGAAATGTTACCTGCATATGCACGCTTATCGTCTAAGCTCAGTCCAAGAATTGTTACCAACGACAAGCCGCAGCGACTGCAATTTTCAGAGTGGTTTATGGGTAATTTGCATAATAATGAAAACGTATTTGAAAAACCCTTTTTGTACTGACGAGGCATGGTTTTACCTCTCTGTTTATGTAAATTCTCAGCAAATGAGAATATGGAGTTCTGAAAGTCCACATTTCTTTATAGAGAAGCCTTTGCTTTCACAGCAAGTTGGCGTGTGGGCGGCCGTATCGAGAAGAAGGTTAATTGAATCGATTTTTTTGAAGGGACTCTTAATTCGGCGCGATACCGTAATGAAATATTAGAAAATTTTATAAACGCATTAGACGGCGAAGAGATGCGACAAGGCTACTTCCAGCAGGACGGCGCACCAATTCACGTAACTCTTTAAAATTTAATTTTTTTCGAAGAACGAATCATTAGTCGTAATATGACAGTTAAACGGTAGCCACCACGGTCCTGCGATCTCACGCCGTGCGACCTTCTTTTATGGCCACACATTAAAACCTCGGTTGTCAAAACCCCTGGTGAAAATTTAGAAGACCTACGGGCTAGAAGTAAAAAGAAATTTCAGGAGATTTACTACTCCCCCCAAGTGCTTACCAATGTTTTTGATGCTGTAAAAAGAAGAATGAGAACATGTTTGGAAGTACAAGGTAAACACGTCTCTCATTTAGTTTAAATTTATAATTTTTAGGTTCTTTGTTGTATATTCGGTTTTTTTTAATTCTGTATTATTCAATGACAATGACAGTAATGTAATTTTCTTAAAAATAAAAACTGCAGAATTTGACTATTTTATTTTTCATCCACCTATACCCTTTACCTATGTTACCTTAATTCAAGACATGCGTGATAAATTCCACGGCATACTTTTTTGACTTTTTTTTTGTTCTTGGGTTATTTTCGATTGTAATGGAAAAAAATTAAAAACTGGCCCTGTAATCAAAATTTTGCACATATATTTTAAAGCAGAAATAAAAGAAGTTACCAAAACTCTCACTTGAAAGAAATTTCATAGTTGGTATTTTCAACTTGGGATTGACATTTTATTTTGTTAAAAAGAAGTTTAAAATAAAAAAATCCACATATTTTCTTTTCAAAATTAATACTGAAAATTTTATTTATAATTTATTTTAATTTTTTCAAAGCAAGGAAACAGGATGATTCATTTTTGGGGCAGTCACCCAAGTATATTTTGTGACCTAGTTTTTCCAAATTTAAATTTAACGTTGTAGATTTTCGCATTTTTGCGTATTTTATTAATATTTTTGCATACATGGTTTTACATGCGGTTTTCTAAAATTAATTATCTTTGCTGTTGGAAAGATAGACACAAAATTAGGTGTATCTTATTGGTTATTAAATCTACTTTTTTATAACTTTTTCAACCCTGACGCTAGGGAGTTGAGGTCAACAATAATTTTAAATGCAATCCTAAGCCTTGTGGTACCTCATTTTAAAGGTATTCAAAAAAGAAACATTTTATACCGCAAACCCGAGGTCCGTATCTTAATTCGTTTTCAAATGGCAAGCCCTTAAAAATTAAAAATCGTTAAAAAAGTAAAAATTGAAATAGCTTTATTTCCCTTATTACTTTAGAGGTTATTCGAAATAACCACCATGAACTTTTTGGCAGTAATAAAGTCGATTCTGAAACTCACTCTCACATTTTCGAAAATGGCAGGTGGTACTCCCTGACAGAGCTCCAAAATCAACTTTATTACTACCAAGAAGATCATGGTGGTCATTTTGAACCACTTTTAAAGTAATAGGAGAAATAAAACTTAAATTTTTAATTTTTGTCACGATTTTTAATTTTTATTTATATTAATATTATTTCAAAAACGAATTAAGATACAAACCTCAGGTGTGCTCAGATAAAATGTTTCTTTTTTGAATACCTTTAAAATGAGATACCACACGGCATAGGGTTGCATTTAAAATTTTTGACCGCAACTCCCTAGCGCGCCTCAACGGCCAAGGGGGTTGATCAATTTAAATTACATAAAAAAGTAGATTTATTAACCAATACGATGCACCTAAAATTTGGTGTCTCTATCTTTACTAATGGCGAAGATATTTGCCCATACTAAAACTTTTCGCACACCCTGTATGTATGTTGGTATATGATATCCTATATAATGATTACCAGTGGGATCCGATTTCCGGTCAAATATATCTCATAAATCGTAAGTCCTATAAAGCTAAAATTTCCTCCTCCTGCAGAATAAGCTAACCCCAATTTAGTGGCCAAATAAAATTCTGACTAAGTAGATGGCGAAACCGTCTGCTTTAGTCCGGCATATTTGCATCTTGTGTGTAAAGGTTTAAAAAAATTAACACTACACCGTTGATTTTTTAACGAGTCATAAGCTAGTTATATATAAAGTCAAGAATAACCATTTATATTTTATAATAATATTATATGAGACATTTAAAAATCCTGTCCAGAGCCTAAAATTAAAAAGATTTATCACTAACTTTTTGAAATATAGATATGGAACATCTTATTTCGGACACCCTGTAGGTGTACACATACTGTGCCATTTTGCACCACAGATCTGTAAAAACAAAACTGTCTTCGAGTTTAACAAAATGCGTAGTGCACGAATGGGCCAGGGACATATCAAGATTTATGATTATGATTTATGAGTGGTATGTTTACAATTTACTAAAATATCACTAGGAAGTAAACTTCACCTTCAATTGTATTTATTTATAAATAACAACAATCATTTGTTTATATAACTTTTATTATTAAAACCGTTGTTGTCTGATTGGTATTCACTTCTCGAGTTAACAATGCGATATGCTTTTAAATATACATCTTAAAAAATGAACATTTAAAAATGTTTTATTGTTCCTAAAAATAAAATCAATGTCATATATTATCAGCTTATCACAGTTCAGTGCATAGATTTGCAATAATTAATTATAGTATTATTATTTTTAAAACGCACTGATTTGGACCCAAGGAGGAGATACTATTGTTTATATTTTAAGACAAAGACAATCAAAAATTGCAGGGGTACGCTTAATATGGTCAACTCCATGGTGTTCCACCTGTTTTTGGAGAATGGCTGTTTCCAGGCTTTCAGTTATGTGGCATATTTGCAGTTTGATAAATTTTATACTAAAATGAAAAAATCACTGTAGTTAATAACGTAAGATTAAACAAAAAAGTCCTCGAAGTATGCCGTGGAATCAATCACGCATATCTTGAGTTATTGTTATTACTCTTGAAAGGTAACATAGGTAAAGCGTATAGGTGAATGAAAAATAAAACTGTCAAGTTCTGAAGTTTTTATTTTTAAGAAAATTACATTATTGTCATTGTCGTTGCATAATACAGAATTAAAAAAAAACATATACAACAAAGAACCTAAACATATAAATTTAAACTAACTGAGAGACGTATCCACCGTCTACTTCCAAACATGTTCTCATTCTTCTTTTTACAATATCAAAATCATTGGTGAGGGGAGTTGTTAATCTCCTGTAATTTATTTGTAATTCTACCCCGTAGGTCTTCTAAATTTTCACAAGGGGTTTTGAAAACCGAGTTTTTAATGTGTGGCTGTAAAGAAAAATCGAACGGCGGGAGATCCCAGGACCGCGGTGGCCACCTAACTGGCATATTACAACTAATGATTCGGTCTTCGAAAAATTCTTCCGAAAAATTTAAATTATGAAGAGTTACGTGAATTGGTGCGACATCCTGCTGAAAGTAGCCTAGTCGCATCTCTTCATCGTCTAATGCGTTTACAAAATTTTCTAGAATTTCATTACGGTATCGCGCCGAATTTGGAGCCTCTTCAAAAAAAAATCGGTCCAATTAACCTTCTTTTCGATATGGCCGCCCACACACCACCTTTCTGTAAATGCAAAAGAAATGTGGATTTTCAGAACGCCACATTCTCATTTGTTGAGAATTTACCTAAGCAAACCTAAGCAAACCGAGTTTTTATTGTGTGGCTGTAAAGAAAAATCGAACGGCGGGAGATCCCAGGACCGCGGTGGCCACCTAACTGGCATATTACAACTAATGATTCGGTCTTCGAAAAATTCTTCCGAAAAATTTAAATTATGAAGAGTTACGTGAATTGGTGCGACATCCTGCTGAAAGTAGCCTAGTCGCATCTCTTCATCGTCTAATGCGTTTACAAAATTTTCTAAAATTTCATTACGGTATCGCGCCGAATTTGGAGCCTCTTCAAAAAAAAGTCGGTCCAATTAACCTTCTTTTCGATATGGCCGCCCACACACCACCTTTCTGTAAATGCAAAAGAAATGTGGATTTTCAGAACGCCACATTCTCATTTGTTGAGAATCTACATAACCAGAGAGGTAAAACCATGCCTCGTCAGTAAAAAAGGTTTTTTCATATACGTTTTCATTATTACGCAAATTACCCATAAACCAATCTGACAATTGCATTCGATCATAAAAGCATTTTGTTCTGCCGTGATTACCATATTAAATTTTCTATTTTTCATTCACCTATACCTTTTACCCTTCAAGAGTAATAATAATTCAAGACATGCGGGATTCATTCCACGGCATACTTCGAGGGTTTTTTTTTCGATCTTACGTTATATAGCCCAGTCGGAATGTACTTTTGACATCAAATTAATTTTTTTCAACAATTTTTTATTTGTAGTCGTCGGGGAGGGTCATTGGTAGTCTAAAGCCAGGTTGGGTTTGATATATTCTTATAATATACAGGGAGAGTCGGGTGGAACGTAACAAATTCGAGGAGTGGATTCTACACGTAAATATATGTATGTTAAAAAACCCAAAAGTTGTAATTCAATTGTTATTATCGCCTATTCACCAACAAAAAAAAAATGAAAATAAATCGTCTTTATCATATTTTTAAAACGTTGTAATTTGAAAACAAATAAACATCGGATTACAACTTTTCGGTTTTTTTGACTTATATTTACGTGTAGAATACACTCCTAGAATTTGGTGCGTTCCTCCCCACTCACGCTGTATATTCTAAAAATTTAGTTCATGTTTAAAACACGCTGGCGAAGCCCTCGGGTACCAGCTAGTATATAATAAAGGATTTAATTGAATACTAAATTAAAATTCAAATTTTAACACAGCAATGGAAGCTTACATTTCTAGTATTCTCTATTTGATTGCAAAAGCCTTTGTTATTAGTAATTACAAAAATATACGTATTTTAGTTTAATTAGTAACCCACGCTTTGATTTCCTTAAATAAAAAGTGTGGGTAACTAGTGATTTCGTTTAAAAAGCCAATAACAACAAGAAGCTTTGAAAAAAGGTATGTTGTATTTATTGGAAGTTTTTTTATTGGTAACCCTTGAGTTTTTTTCGAAAAATTAAATTACCTATAGTCGAGAATTAGTTACTATTTAATAAGATTGGTTGTCGAATTGGCTCTGACCATGTTTTAAATAAAAATTAATAGAAACTAAAGGTACAAGCTGTTGCTGTTTCAGTTCATCACACTTTTAATACAAAAAGTGTGGGTAACTAAAAATTTTTAACGACATTAATGACAGTTTCGTATAGCAAGAAAAATCGCAGTTTTAAGACAACAAAATATAAAATATTTATTAAAATCCCACTAGTGGGTTACATTTTTATTATTATTAAAAAGGAAAATTACATTAATAAATTAGCATTTATTACTCGATAAAATATTCAACGTCATGTAGTGAGTGTATATTTTAATACCTAAATTTTTAAGAACAGTCATGTCTATTACAAGGCAAGGGTTTTGCAAAGCGCAAGCCCGTAGGGCACCAACTTTGTCTAGTCTACATAGTCAGCTCGGTAAAGCCACATTCGCAAATCCTGATTATTATGGCTTTATATATTATAGGTATATGATTATGGATGAATGAATGGAGTCGTCTCGTCTTGCTGAAGGTCAATGTTAAAACTAAATACAAACAACGAAATTTTATGATAATTTTACAGTGCTCACTAATGGCCATTTGCACCACAGCCTGTTAATTTAGCTTAGACTTGTAACTCTCTTAGACTGTGCCAGTTTATATCTCGGGACAATGTCAGCCTAAGAACGGCTTAAGTTAAGCTGAATTTTTTTGTGTTTGTAGGGAATTAATTTTAAACCAGCCAATTTAATTTGATATCGTGTTGCTAATATTGTCATTTACTTACTTTCTAGCTCCGTAATGTGATATCGATAAATAATGTATACGGAATGCTGGCTCAACTTGCACCCGACCAGTTTCTTTATCTGTAATACGAAACGGCTTTAATATAATTTTCCATCAGATATGTTTCCATAAATTAATGGAAATTAATTAGGCTAATGGAATTATTGTACATTTAGCTAATTAAAAAAAAACTCGTTTTTCCATTTCGTTACCCTCCAAATAAGGTTAATCAAGATGAGAATTTATATAAATTATGTCGGGCAAAAATCAATACATGTTTTGAACGTGAAATTCGGGATACATGTTCGTGTACGATAATAATGTTGATATAATTTGACAAGCAATACGTAATAATTGGTGATAGGGAAATTCTTTCAGTCAGTGGGCAATATATTATTGCGTTTTGTGTGGATGAGATGTAGTGGCTTGCACCAACTAGTTCACACAGTGTGCATGCTCCGAAATCGTTCAGCTGCTAATACAACATAATATTTTTCGTATAACATATATATATATATATATATATATATATATATATATATATATATATATTAGACTGTTTCAAAAAATTTACTATTTTTTTTTTCTCTTAAATATATGGAAAATATTGTTGGAAACGCCGAAAAAGAAATACTGGTAAAGTTTGAGCTCTTAATATTAATTTTAAGGGGTGCCGCATCGCAAATTTCAATTTCCCATTTGATTAACATGGGAAAATTTTGTTTTCAAACTTTGGAATTTTCTAGCTCGTTAACGGCTCGTCATATTTGTGTGCCCATAACATATTTGTGTAGAAAATTTAATGCTCTACAAAAAAGGTCCTAAGCAATTTTTTGATAAACTCACTCCTACAAAAGTAATTCAAGGTTACAGTTGAGTTCATAATAATTTTTTACAATTTTTCAATTTTACGACAACATTATCGACTTGTTCGAAAAATTATATCATACCTTTTTTGTAGATCTTTTCATTTTGTATAAATTATCTTTTATAAATTTTCAAAAATTTTGCGAGTTATCTCCACTATAATATAAATTTTCGGGAATAATCGTAATTCATTAGCATTAGAATATAAAATTAAAATTATTCAGTTTTTGGAGTTTGGACATAACTCGCAAAGCTTACGAAATTTTTGAAAATTTATAAAAGATAATTTGTAGAAAATGAAAAGATCTACAAAAAAGGTATGATAACATTTTTCAAAAAGTCGATAATTTTGTCGTAAAATTGAAAAATGGTACAAAATTATTATGAATTCAACTATAACCTTGAATTACTTTTGTAGGAGTGAGTTTATCAAAACATTGCTCAGGACCTTTTTTGTAGAGCATTAAATTCTCTACAAAAATATGTTATGTGCATACAAATATGACGAGCCGCTAACGAGCTAGAAAATTCCAAAGTTTGAAAACAAAATTTTCCCATGTTAATCAAATCGGAAATTGAAATTTGCGATGCGGCACCCCTTAAAATTAATATTAAGACCCTCAAACTTTACCAGAATTTCGGTTTCGGCGTTTCCAACAATATTTTCGATATATTTAAGAGAAAAAAAAATAGTCAATTTTTTTGATATATATATATATATATATATATATATATATATATATATATATATATATATATATATATATATATATATATATATAGTGTGTCCACGGGAAGAGTCCGGATATGGTGTAAATGTCAAAAAATGCTCGAGTTTAATGATGACATTGTAGGAAAAGCTCCTACTTGTTCTTAAACCAAGATGTTGAAAATATGAATCAATTTAATTAATATACCTACAGTGTCAAGAATCTATTTTCAAAAATAGTCAAGAGTCCTTCATTTTAAAAGATATCGAAAAAATGTATTAAGAAAAGTTGTTTATAATTATGAGTTATGGCGGACTTTCAGTTTTCAAACAAATCGGACTACTTGATTTTTATTTTTGTACAAAAATATGTTTTATCGTGGCTTTAGGAGCACACTACTATGTTACAAGCACGATGAAAAGTATGTTGAGGTAAAAAGAAATAAAAAAAATAAACTACTCCGATTTGATTAAAAATCCAATTTCTTCGAATTCGACTAAAACAAATTTACGAAAAAACCAAATAGCAGTAAACCAATACTTAAACATTATCGTTCAGTTTACTGAAAAGGTTTAAAATTTAGTACTGGTTTAGACCTTCCAGTTGATCAGTTAGGTTTTGACACGTTTTTCTTCTGTCGTTGTTAATAAGTCCAAAGTCCTTATGAAAATGTATGAATTATTTCAATATTTCAGCGATTCCTCTAGGTTTTTATAGGTGTAAAGTCTATGTGGGGTGTTCTAGATTGACAAGAATGCTGTTCTAAAATTTTAAATAAAACCCCGATGTAAAGGTAATTAAATTAAATATTTATATTGTATAGTTTTTAAAAATTCTACTTTGAACATTTTTATTTACTTCAATATTTTATATAGTACATATAAAATATCTATCCCTCTTGAAGCTTATAAATTAAAAACTGCCAACCCCAAGTTCGCCCTACATTCGATGTCAAAGAATATGATAAATAGCATTTTTAATGTTCTGATTTAATGCCAAAAAGGTTAGCTTTTTCCATGTTTGTTTAGGCCAAGGTTTTGGAAATCTACTCAGAATACTAAGAGCGATTTTAGAATGAAATAAGCGAAGCGCACACGGTTGGTCGTTATAGACAAACAACGTTCTCTCTATTAGCATATCCACCTTGAATTTACAAATTTTGCTTTCTTGAAAAATTCAAATATTTGTAAAGGGCCATAAAGATATAATCAGTATTATTATAACTATTTTAAAGAACGCATAGAAAAAATACTTAAATTAAACGTATTATTCTCGTATTTACAGAACGAAATAGCACTTTGATTCAATAATTCGTAATTCTCAATTTAATAATAATATCGAAAAGCTCACTGTGAGATATATTTTCTTAATTAAATCAACTGTTAAGAGGAAAATTATATCCCAACAAGAACATTACTGTAAAACGGAGCTTAGTTCTTCTGACTGTTCATTCGTAAAAAGTAGTGAGATCTAATGTCGAGCCAAGTTCAACATTATTGTTATACTGGTTCTGAAACTTTTTTATTTTACAAGTTTCTGTAGAATATAATAATCGACTTATTTCTTTAATTAAAACTGACTTTTTCGTGACTTGGCCGTTACACGTTACAGAAACGTGCATGACAAATACATATTATGTACAGGGTGTCCCATTTTCGGTACTTTTGCGGGGTATCTCCCTTATTTTTAAAGATAGAGGGTTGCGGTTTTCGCGACAGTGTGCTACTTTTTGATGAAACGAAAGATGGCATAAAAATATTTTTGATGTCCCCCTTCGTTTTTGACATACAGGACGAAATTGATTTTTTTCCATTTTCGGACCCCCCTCGCATTTCGGTTATCTTGTAACTTATAAAAAAGTAAAAATTGATCCTATTAGAGTTTTCTACGTAGAATCGAGTGGCGTGGTTAGATTTTCATCAGATGTGATATTTTTCGAGATATTAACGAAATAAATGATTTTTTAAATGGAACACCCTGTATATTTCTTAACCATTAAGTTTCCCCTTTCGAGAGCTTTTCAAAAATATATTACACTTTATAGTTATTTTTTATTTTTAGCCCTTAAATCGAACTATTTAATTTTAAACTTGAATTTTGCGTAGTTGGCCGTGTTTAACAAGTGGTTTAACGTCAATTCAGGTATTTAGATTTAAAAAAGAAGCTGGTTAAATCCTGTATTTTCATTAATTTATCAAAATTGGTATTATTTTTAACCTACAACACTACTTGTTATCTAGATATATAGAAAATCCTAACCAGAACTAAAACTGTTTAGTTTTTAATCACTTAAAGATTAAATTAGTTGTATTGAATTATTAATAGCAAATAAAAGTCAAATATAAAAACAAAACATACAAAACTTTAGGTAACGAAAAGAGTTAGTCCATTTAATCCATTCTAGCTCTTTTCGTTACCTAAAGTTTTGTATGTTTTGTTTTTATATTTGACTTTTATTTGCTATTAATAATTCAAGACAACTAATTTAATCTTTAAGTGATTAAAAACTAAACAGTTTTAGTTCTGGTTAGGATTTTCTATATATCTAGATAACAAGTAGTGTTGTAGGTTAAAAATAATACCAATTTTAATAAATTAATGAAAATACAGGATTTAACCAGTTTCTTTTTTAAATCTAAATACCTGAATTGACGTTAAACCACTTGTTAAACACGGCCAACTATACGCAAAATTAAAGTTTAAAATTAAATAGTTCGATTTAAGGGCTAAAAGTAAAAAGTAACTATAAAGTGTTATATATTTTTGAAAAGCTCTCGAAAGGGGAAACTTAATGGTTAAGAAATATACAGGGTGTTCCATTTAAAAAACCATTTATTTGGTTAATATCTCGAAAAATATCACATCTGATGAAAATCTAACCACGCCACTCGATTCTACGTAGAAAACTCTAATAGGATCCATTTTTACTTTTTTTATAAGTTACAAGATAACTGAAATGCGAGGGGGGTCCGAAAATGGAAAAAAATCAATTTCGTCCTGTATGTCAAAAACGAAGGGGGCCATGAAAAATATTTTTATGCCATCTTTCGTTTCATCAAAAAGTAGCACACTGTCGCGAAAACCGCAACCCTCTATCTTTAAAAATAAGGGAGATACCCCGCAAAAGTGCCGAAAATGGGACACCCTGTACTTTTATTCATTAAAATAATTATCAAAAAATCTTTACTTGTTTTGTTACTGTATAAGTAAGTATTCTAAGGATCTGAGAATAAAGTAAATTTTTACTGGTAAAAATCAAACAGTGTATGATAAAGTACATTTGAAGTAGTGTTGTAAATATCCGTATTCTTTATATATCCGGATAATGTGGAATCGGAATCAACTAATATCCGTATCCATTATCCGAATACGTATCCATTTCTTGAGCCGCGCGAAAGCGGTTCCGAAACATGTAGGTATATACGGAATTATTTCGGATACGGATACGAGTAGATAGGTGGATGCGGTATCGCATATGATTCGAAGTCGAAGGTTAGGGATAGTAAGGCACCATCGTTCGTTCTCGTTTGAATTCGGTTTGGGTGGGGCGCGCTGTGTTTAACCAATGGGTCTCATTCCATATGATACCCGTTACCCCGATAAGTATGCTATTTTTTTTAGGGAATGTCATTAGAAAGGGAAAGCATAAGATCAAATATGTCAAATCGCAGGCCGTGTTGTTCGCTTACACTCGATCCCGATTCCGTTTTCTCTTTGCACTTTGCATTAGTAACCACCCGAATGCGTATTTATTTTGATTCCGGATCCGTATTCAAGTTCTCAGCCGGTTACGGATAATACGGATTCTTTTAATATTCGTATCCATCGGATTTTTGAATACATATCCTTACATCACTAATTTGAAGGCCTTCGTAAGTTGAGTTTCTTATATTGCTGTATTCCTGGTCAACGAAGCAACTTAAAAAATACTAATTTAGCTGCAGCTTTTTGCAATTTTAAAAGTTTGAACGGCTTAAAGTAGAATAAGTGATCTTAATACTAGGCGTCACGTATAGCATAGATTTCGTTTTTGCAGGATTGCAACAAAAGACCTCATAGTTGTCTAGATTAGAACTGTTTAATATTATGATACGATTATGAGTCGGGGTACAAAAATATGGGTGCCCGGATTAAGCATTTTCATAAACAAATGATCAAAAGTACGAATTGTTGCGAAACAAAAATAAAATACCTCAAGGAACTTGCAGTGCACTTGAAAATGCGATGGCAGTCGGTTTTTGGCTTAACAGAATTAATGCCAACTTTTAGGGTCTCCTGCCCCACTGTGCGCCCTCTGAAGCCATCTTAATAGTCTTACTAATAATATTTTACAACCAGATTTTATTATTTAACATTTTCATTCTCAAATAATTCACAACCTGAATTTTACGTTTTGAACAATAAATTTGTAACTTTATATTAGCAATATATTACTGTCGTTATATATGATTATTTTTCTTGGTTGGCAGTGTCTCGATTTCCTTACGTAAAGTTGGAGTGCCTGGCCTCCCACTCACCCTGGTTATGCTTTAAATTAACAACATTTTTGAATATAAGTTTATTTAAATTTATATTTTACTTTTAAATGCTACTTTTATTTAGGTGCAGTTGTATACCTATTTAATATAATTCAGGTTTATTTGAATTGACGCAAATTCAAATCTTTCAAGGACTAACTAATTTTTAAATACTCGTAAATGCCACAAAAAATGCAGAAAGATACAAAAAGTTATACGGATGTCGTCATTTGGGAAGTTATAATAAAATTCACCTTCTATATTAAATCAGGGAAACATACTGGGCAGCTGCTGTTTTACTTATATTTGACCATGGCATGGATGGATTAATTAAACAAGAAATATTAGATTACTCCGATGTAATAATTTGGCCTCTTATAAATTTGGACGTCGTCCACAGATTGTTATGTTACGACAAATGTTACCTAGAATAATTATTTCATAGAAGTACATAGATCGACTACTGCCATTAATTCTTTTTGCGTCAGTTAAATTTGAGGTTGAATAAAAATCAAAAAATCTTTTTCAATTATATAATTTTCCATTGGGAGAACTGATTCTAATCTAAAAAGAAGTAGATTACCTACTTTCCATAAGACCCGTTGTTAATAAAATGGCACACATATGCAAAGGACGGCTATCTAGGGGATTCAAGTTTGCAGTTTGGCCCGTTGACAGCTTTGTTACTTAAAATACGTCACCGACTTAATTATCTCGTGGATGCCTTCGGATCTGTGTACTGCTTTTCACCGAATATTTTTTCTGTTTATATTAAGGAATTGGATTGTAAATTAGCTCTACAACAATAACCTTGAGTAGCCAAACATTTGGAGTTATTTTACATTACAAAATATTAACATCCATATTTTGTCCTTTTGTTTTCAAAGTTATCGCCCATCAGTTTTCACGACATTAACGGCTGCTGCCAACACAAATTCTAGTACCCAACCCAATGAAAATTAAATGCTCCATATAGCCGTCCGTGCATGCGCGTGCGATTTTTGAAACCTAGTCGATATTCTACTTTTTTTTAGATGCGTGTGATTTGCATCCTATTTTCTTTCATACTTTTGACTGTTAATTCAATATGCAATTTTTGGATTTGTTTCAGGGAACATTAGTGCTGTTTTTATTTATAAATGGAAGGGGGAGGAACTCGCAAAGTTAGCAGAAAACGACTCTGTTGTTTACGTTCAAATCACCATAGCTGGACATACATCTTCGAAGGCTGCCAATATTAATAGGTAAACATTATTTCAGCTTAAAATTTTATGTTGTCTTTTGTAGGTTAATACCAAATCCTTAAAAATAAACTATAAACATATTTAGGATGTTATTTAAATGATAATGAAAAACTGTACTAATTTGCCAAGAACACAGCAGTTAACATACTAAATTAGAAAATGAACGATATTAAACTAAAAATTAATAATTTAAGCACTGTCAACACTTAGCATCCTGGGTTCTATTCAAGAGAGAGAGCCACCCGACTCATCAATGCTTAATTTCTTAAACGAGAACTTCCTTTTCTCGCTCACTGACGTAATGTGTATGTTTCTCTTTATACCTAAAGCCTAAAGCAGAGAAAAATATGTCTGATTTTTCTCTGCCTAAAGTGTCCAGATTAGAAAACCTCTTGCCTTCGTTTTCCTTGTCTCCTTCCAAAACCTTCAATTTCTATATCGAAACGTTGTCATATCTGTGGGCGAAAAGAAAATACTCTCTCAATATTCAGTACTATAGCGATATTAAAGCAGAAATTTAACCGACAATTTGGCAACATTTGTATGAACCCCTTAAAATTGGAATAATTTAAGCAGTTTCAACCCGAGAACACAGAATCTTTTCTTCTGTTCAAAAGAGAGAGGCCATCCGACTCATCAGTGATATCTCGCTCATTGTCGTAATGTTTTACTACTGTATAGTCTGTCTCTCTTTATACCTAGTGTGTCCAGATTAGCAAATCCTTTTGTTTGCAAGGTTTCTCTTTCTCCTTCCAAAACCTTTTTCTATATCAACAATGTCTTATCTGTCGGCGAAAAGGAAATACGAGGCAAACATTTTTATTAACATCCTATTTACATTACAATCTGTCGTTATATCCTAAACAATGTTTAAGTAGACATTAAGTAATAGGTATAACATTTCTATACTACGACATGCAGGGAATACATCCAGTGATGTACCCTTTCTCTAGTTAGTTCACAATTATGACTATAGTTGACATTAAGAGTTCTTATGAACAATTTAGCACTAATAAGCTAGATCTATCTAGTATCACTTCTCTTTTTAACCTTCGCACTACACGGTTTTTTTTTATATAATTTTTGGCGAACACATTCTGATGAACTTTTAGTCTGTCTGTGTATTTTTTCACGCACTTAACAATTTTTTCTTTGACACATGATGGGTCTGCATCTTGATGAGTGGCCTCATTGGTGATAAACCATGGGACGTCCAGTATCATTTGTAGAGTTTTAGATTGGAATCACTGTATAATTTCTATATTGGAGTTTGCCGCTGTTCCCCATAACTCTAAACTATATATCCATATGAGTTTTAGGATGGATCTGTAAATCAATATTTTGTTTTCAATTGACAGTTCTGACTTTTTACTTATTTCCCAATACAGACTTCTTAATTTGTGACCCAGTTGCTTCCTTTTGGTGAATATGTGTTTTTGCCAGTTTAACTTTCTGTCTAAGTATATACCCAAATATTTAACATCTTCGCTTTGTCGAATTTCTTCAGCATTTAATTTTACAGGAGGACATGTTTCATTTCGAGTAGTGAATGTTATGTGTAGCAATTTGTTTTCGTTTGTTTTAATTCTCCATTCTTTATCCATTTTTGTATTTTATTTACGGTATTTTGTAATATTTCTGAGGCTATTTTGGGGTTTTTGTGACATGCCAAGATTGCTGAGTCATCAGCAAACGTGGCTGTGGTAATTTTTGTGTCTGTTGGTAAATCAGCAGTGTAGAGAAGATATAGGATGGGCCCTAATCAGAGCTGGGCAGGGCTTGAGGGCTTGTCACTTGAAAAGGGGCTTCAAGCCCTTTTAGGAATTTCAGGTCCATAGCTTGAAGCCCTTTTTAAAACGAGAGCTCTGGCTTGGGGCTTGAATTCCTTGATAAAAGAGCTTTGGACTTGTGAATGAAAAAATAGTTTCAATTCCTTTTGAGGGCGTTCAAAGCTCTGTGGTGGTGACTTAAAATACTGAAAGGGCTTTCCAAGCCACCAAAGGGCTTGTAAAGCTCTTTCGAAGCTATACAAGCCAGTGTTGCCAACCGTACGATGTAAATCGGATTATACGATTTTTTAACTCTGGGTACGATGCATGTACGATCGTACTTAAAAATACGATCTTTTTAAGTAGGTAAATCAAATCAGAATATCTGCAAAAATTAAACTGAATAATATAAAACCTAGAATAATCAAAATATGCCGAAAAACTATAGTTGGAATACTTGCATAGATTTATACCCGTTCGAATTTATTGAACTTCTATTTATATATAGACGAGCGAACGAGCCGCAAAGAGTCAGGGAATCCCCGATTATTCCCTTGACACAATCGGTATTAATAGTCATATTTTGGCGTTTACCAGGTAACGCGATTTTCGTAACCTAGTACTCTCTTCAACGATATGGAAAAAAAACGATAGAAAAATATCCAAGTCGTAACCTGGTAAACACCAAAATATGCCAGTTTGCAATTTTATGTTTTGTTCTTTAGAATCAGGGGTGCCACGATTTTGTATCGAATCCCACGATATGACTACTGGATTTGACGATTTTTAAGTATTATATACTCAACATGAATGATTTCTAGAATTTTAAATTGTCTAAAATATACATTAAATTTTCAAGGGCTTTAAGCTCTTTAAAGGCTTCAAGCTCTTTTGCAGAGCTTCCAGCCCGTAAAGAGCCTCAAATCCTTTGCAAAAGGGCTTGTGGCTTTCGGTCCAATTCATTTTTAAGTGAATTGGGAATTGGCAATTGTCGTACCCTCCTTAAATAAGGATTCCAAGAAAAATTAGGTAAAGGAAATGTACATCTCTTTTACCTAAAGGATAAAGAGAAGGTGTTAAAATAAAATTGAAGCAAGTTTTCTGAAAGCTTTCGAAACGTTCATATGTTAATTATTATAAATACTTGCAAAAAGAAGAAATAAAAATATCGCATTATTTGAAAAATTCTACAAGTGAGACAGCAAAAATGTTTCATAGAAAACATTTGTCGGCAGACGCACAACAAATTATAAAAAAAACGTTTATGAGTCGTTAGTGAAAATGGGCTGCGATGGAATAAATACATTGAAAAAACAAGCGACATAACAAAAATTCTAATACACAGTTAGTGATATAATACGTAAACCACCTTTGGAGGGAAAGGTTTGAAAGAAAGTGAAAAAGACTTTATTCGAAGAAAAGTGGAAGAAATGTTCAAAGAAAACTTTGTGCTCACACTGGATTCCTTAAAGTCACGTTTAAAAATCGACAAAACTAATATATTGTGTAGCAGAACTACACATATTGCTTAAGATTGGTTTTAAATACCGGATAATAAAAATAAAAGATCAACTATAATGGAATCTCAAAGACAAAGGTTACGAAAATTAAGGTAACAATCTATAAAAAGATGCAGAGCTGAAAACGCCCTGTCGTTTATTTGGATGAAACTTGGTTCAACACCCATGACACTGCACACACCCAAAACAGGGTGGGTTGATTCCAGTGACAATTGCCAAAACAACGCTCCTTCAAACAGGGGAAAGAGAATCACAGTTATACACGCCGGTTGGAAAAATGGATGGATTCCAAACTTCCTGCTATTATGAGCCAAAAATATTAAAGATTCCAGCTTAGACTGCCACGAAGACATAACTGACTAACTATTTGAAAACTGGTTTCAAAATTATTTTTTAAAAAATCTATCGTGGCCGGCAGACAAAAAAAGTTCAAAATAGAGCCAGCAAATAATCGGAAATAAACGAAATTATGCTGGAAAACGACATATACTTTGAAGAAAGTTTTAAAAAGACTGATTTGCTACCGGTACCTACTAAAAGAATTTAGTATCAGAAAGAATATGTGACAATATTGCGAAAGAAATGGGTTATACCGTTCTGCGACTACCACCATATTATTGTGGTTTTAACCCGATAGAAAATATGTGGCACCGTTAAATCTAGAATAAAAGCTCAACATATATAAATACCTACTCTATGTTTAATAATTTTAGTTTTTTGGGGATATATTTGTAAAAAGAACTTTTTTTAAATTCAGTTCAACTTTGCATCGATTTGACTGTTATTATATCTACGTGGATTATAATAGTACCGTTTGGGCAATCCCAATTAGTAAGCGCCGAATTTTTAACAACCTGTTTACCTACTTTTTATATTCGGTTATATTATGCTAACAAGTGATAAAATCCTATCAGATATTTAAAAATTTTAACATAATTGGTTTGTTAATTGCCACAAAATGTTAATAGTTTTTCCATAAAAACATAAAAGTATTGTTAGTATTACAGTTTGGTTTGTTTTTCGCGATGTTAAGATAAAGAGCGTTAAGTGTTTTCATTTTTAAATTGCATTATAATTATAATATACACATGCTTTCAAACTGCGCAAGTAAATGCTTATGATTGTGTTAACAATAAGCAAACAGAGAAACGAAGTGAAATGGTCATAGTTTAATAACGAAATTTATGTCTTATTCAAAAAAATTACTTACATCCCTTTTGTCTGATTTTCAATTTATATAGTTACCTTTATCATCTTTAAGTACCTTAGGTCTGGATGTTCATGTCTAGCTTAATATAAATAACGTGAAGTGTTTTCATTTTTAAATTGCATAATCTTCTTGCATGCTCTCAAACTGCTTCAATAATAATTACTGATTATAATTGTGTTAACAAGAAACAAAGACAAAAGTAAAGTACTGTATTGGCTAAGTATAGTAATGAAATATTTGTCTGATTCCTTTAAATTTGGGTGTGCTCTTTTGTCTGATTTTAAATTTATTCAGGTATATCATCCTTAAGTACGTTAGACCTGGTTATAAAGTCCAGATTCAAATAAATAATAATTAGTTGTTTACATTTTAAAATTGCATAACTCGCCTGGTCTCAAACTGCTCCAGTAATTGCTTAGTATATAATTATTGTATTAAGAAATAGCAAAAAATAGAAAAGCAAAGTACTGTAATGGTCATATTTTAAATAACAAAGCTTTTGTCTGATTCCGTCACATTTGGACATGTCATTTGGTTATCATCCTTAAGTACCTTGTACCTTAGACCTGGATATTTAAGTCCACATTAAGACAAATAACATTTATTGTGCCACAGTTTAAAGAATATATATATATATATATATATATATATATATATATATATATATATATATATATATATATATATATATATATATTCTGTAAACTTTGATTGTGTATATTTTAAAATTGCGTAACTCAACTGCTCTCAAACAGCTCCAATAATTGCTTAGTAATTGTATTAAGAAATAGCAAACACAAAAGTGAAGTACTGTAATGGTAATTTTCACCCAGAAGTGCAAAATGCAAATGGCGTCGGCCCGGTTCTGATCGCTGAGTTTCCGTCGACCTTCTTTTGGTAGACGTCCCGAGTGCGCGTGCCTCACCGGGGCCGACTTTTAAAATCCTGACTGGCGCCAAATGCGTACAAACGCACTTTTTCGCCAATGCATTGGACACAGTTGGACGGATTCAACTGGTGTAGGGAATACGCTGTGCGGGTCTAGTATACATACTATGGAATGTCTATGGTTCAAACCGATGCATACATGAAAATTGACAGTTCGAAATTTTCTGAAGTTATTACTCCCCGAGAAGCCGTTAAAAAAGTTAATTTTGTCCAAAGTAGGATCGAACAGTATCAAATGGGGCAAATTTCCAGATTTGATTTTGTTAAATGTGTATCGTTTAGATACAGAAATTTCTAAAAAAAAAACTTTAAGCACACTTAGTATTAATTGGTTATAATTATTATTACATTGAGATTTCGATTTAAAATAAGCACATACAAATATTGATATATTACTTAGGGTATATAAAATATATGAGTGAGTATATACAAGCTTTATAGGAGTTTTATTTAAAATTAGAAAGATAATATAGGTAGCAACATGATTTAAAATTTGTCGGAGGATTTGTTAGATTGCTCAGGTGCTCAGATAGATAAAATATTTTCGGTGGAATTCGTGATTTAAAAAGGTTCTGCAGGGAAGTTCGTTAGATCGTGATTCCGTCACATTTGGACGTGTTATTTTGGTATCCGTCCTTAAGTTGTGACAGGTCATTTTTGTCACCGAATTAGATTTGTTCTAATAATTAGTTTATTCACGAACGCCTGTTTTCTTAGTTATTTACCTTGATTCAGAAGATCTATTTTCGTTCTTCCGCTATGTGGCCCCCTTCCCTTGCTGTCCAGGCTACCCCCTGGGGGTGTTGATTGCCCCTTTATCTGGTCCAAATCGGCTTAACATGAGCTTGTCCATCTGTTGTAGTCTGCTTTAAAATCTTTCTTTCTGGCTTGGGCCTGAATTTTCGCCTTGCTTAAGGCCTTCCTGTGTGTACAGACAGTCGCCTTTAGTCTATTTATGATAACATATTTTTAGAGAATAAATTTTAAAAGACTACCTACATTTTGAATGAGATTTAATCCCGGTGTTTTCCACTGCCTTCACTGTCCTGGATTTCTGAATCTAGCGTTCTCTATTAATTAAAGTCCGAGATTTCCTTCTCTTTTCCTTTCCAAGATCTTTTTTTTGAATTTTGTAAACATTTAATTGAGTTGTGAATGGGGTGTGTGGGTTTTCGTCGGACGGAACTTTAAGGCGTGTATAGATGGTGCTTCGGGGTGGGAACCGACTGACCTGTTCGCATACACGCACAGCCCCAAAGCGCTTTTGGGAGCCGTCGATTTATGAACACGGCTGGTGCAGTAGCATTTTCGAGTGTGGGAAGGTTGGAATTTAGTAGCACTACGTCATCGTCTTCCTTTCTGTAGTTTCGACATTCGGGGTTTCAGCTGTTAGTATTTGGATGCATCGTACTGAAATAGTGCGTCTCGATCAGTGCCGGCGTAGGTATAACTATCTGTATTTCCGTAACTTTATTGTTTCACGCAAGAGGCCTCTGTATGATTTCAGTACCCTTGTTTGGTGGCGCGGCGACGATTGGAGTTCTAAGTTTCGGTGTTTTTTTGCGTTTGTTTCTCCGTTTGGGGTCGGAGACTTGTGCCATTCTGCATTCGGGGTCCTTTGAGGGAGCAGCTTCTGGTCCATGCTTGGTTTTGGTTTGGATTTCGTAGTTCTTGCCGGTATGCCGTGGCGCCATCTTTAGACTATCAATTACTGTCATTCCGGTCAGTGTAGTTGCTTTCGACCCGATCATCTTCCGTGTTCTGTGGGTCCTTTTTTGGCGCTGGCGCAAAAGCTAATGTAAGAACCATTTTGTCATGTGTCTGTGGTGGGAGGAAGTGTCATATGATGCTTCCGACACGAGGCATAGGCGGGTCACTTCCACTCTATCCTTCGAAGCAATTGTTCCATGGTCCCTATCTGAAAATTTCAATTTGGAAATTCTAGTTTTTTTTTTGGATTAAAAAGTCAGGGACCGCGTTTAAATTCTTGAAGAATTTGTTTCTGCAAGACGCAGGATATTTTTGGGCGACTTCGATGATAGCCACGAACATCGGCAACAGTTTGGAGGTCCAAACCCTGTGGTAACCTTTGCTGTGTGGTGCCCTTTTGCTGCCTGCAGTTCTGGAATTTAGTTTGTCAAGCCCTCCTTATCTTGGATCAAGGGGGTCTTTGGTAGGGGCCACGAACCTCCCTACTTCTTCCATAGGGGCTACAAAGCGTCCCTCTTAGTTGTTTTGGTAGAGGATACGAACCATCCCTATTTCTGTTTGGCGGGTGCTAAGAAGCCACCCTATGAATTTTTGTATGTGAGGACAAACTTCCTCACGAAGTTTTGGTTTAATTTAATTTATTTATTTTTGCGAGGGCAAAATCGCCCAACCTTATTTGTCACCACTTGTAACCTTTTTTTTAATCAGTGTACAAATAAATGTATATAGGGTAAACTTATTAAGTTGTTTTTATCCAGCTCACTGCGCCCTCTGTTTAATTTTTAAGTATGAATAGCAGGTTTGTTGTGTGAGAAGCAGGTCCCTAGACCAACTAGGCGACTTCCAGTTTGCGTCGGTGTAAAAAACTGGTGGCGTCCAATAGAACCTACCCAGCCTAACTGAGCTGAGGGCTAATTTGCAACGCGCTCTACTACACCTGCTTCCCTCAGAACACCCTGTTGTTCCTGTGTTTTTCTCTAGAGTACCTTTAAGAGTGATTGTAATGTTTTCAAGTTAAGCGGTAAGTACTTGGTCAATGATACTCATCATAGTATCTTTGACGGTTTTTAATCAAACACTTTTTTTTGAACAAAGTGCGTCGCAAATTTTTGGCGCCCAACGTGGGGCATATTTAAAAAAATTACCGCTTTTTTTTTCTAATTTTACTCTTGTGCGTCTAGTGAGCTGGATGGAACTTTGAAAATTTCCATCAATTTTAACTCTAACTGTACTAGCCCTGTATTACTGCATTTGATTTTGGCGATTTATTATCGATTTTATTTTGCGTATTACGTAACTTTGATTGTCTTTGAATTTGTGGTTTATTACCGATTTTATTTTACGTCTTGCGTAACTTTGATTGTCTTTGATATTGCGATTTATTACCGATTTTACTTAATTTATTTACGTGACTTTATCTTTGCGTACTGTGTTACGATTGCTTGATTACCTTTTTATTATTTCGTGCTATTTTTGCTGATTTAATTACCTTTATTTGCTGTATTTGACTACACCATTGGTGTAGTTTTGGTAAATTTATTCGATTTACGCGATTATACCTAGATTTGATTTTTTTTTATTGACTTTTGAGTTGCTGTTGTTTTTATCCGCTCCAAAATGGATTATAATATGCAGGTTAACCATCTTAGGAAAGAAATGCTAATTTATGAACTTACGATTCGTGGCGTACCGGCTAGTTATGCCAATACGGTAAAAGAACTTATAGTAGCGTTACGTCCAATTTTAGAAATGGAAAGGAAAGGTAAAATTTTTGCGCGTATAGCCTATACTTGTGTTTTTGTCGATGAATGTAACTATATAACTAGAACCTTACAAAATATTGACAGCGCGATTAAAAATGTCTCCGGTGAATCCGCTAAAGAAAAATTTGAACGTTTACAATCTCAGCTTGTTCACTTATTTACACGCGTTCATCGTATCCCGGTTGAGAACCTTAGCGCCGCGGAATCACAAACTCGTTCTGATTTGTTACTCCAAATTTTAGGCAAATTAAACTGTTTGGACAGTCTCTTAAAACAAGATCCAAATTTAAGCATCTTGCTCGGTCAAACTCATTCGGACGGTTCGGATTCGAATGCGTCGGATTCAGATGCGTCAGGAAATATCAATGCGTCCAACAGTCGACCACGACACTCGCGCTCGTCGCCTAAAGTCAACCAACCGGCAGTTAATCACAACATAACCACGACCACTTCCGTTCGCCATCACTCGTGTTGTAAAACGCAACGTATTGAAAAGTGGGGTATTAAATTTACCGGCGAGGCTGGACAGATGTCCGTGCATAATTTCTTGGAGCGAGTTTCGGAACTACGCGAGGCTCGAGGTTTTTCTGAACGCGAACTATTTACATCCGCTATCGACTTATTTGCTGGTAAAGCCTTAAATTGGTTTCGTGCAAATCGTCATCGCTTTTCGGACTGGTCTGGTTTGTCTGACCTTCTCTGTAAACATTTCGAACCGCCAGATTATCGTTATCGGTTATTTAAGGAAATTCTGGATAGGACTCAGGATTCGACTGAGAGTATAGTCGATTATCTTTCTAATATGAGTGCGTTGTTTAGACGACATGGCTCCATCTCGGAGGACGTTCAACTTGACATCATTATACGAAACTTGTCACCTTTTTATACTACCCAACTTCCGGTAGTTAGCAAGTTGGAAGAACTGGAAGGAGAATGTCTCAAGTTGGAGTTAAAGAAATATCGTGCAGAGAACTATGTACCACCTCCTAGAAAAAGGCATAATTTTGTAGAGCCAGACTTTGCATTCATGGCTGCTGAAACACCAGGTTTGAAAGACGATGAACAGTTACCAGTCGTTGACGTAGTTACCGCATCATCTCCAGCACCATCAACATCTCGAGACGTGAGACAGTTACCAAGAGAGACACGTCCAATATCTTCAAAAATATCTAGATCAATCTTGTGCTGGAACTGTAATAAGCCAGGTCATCGAAATAGTCAGTGCCCTGAACAGCGTAGAATCCATTGTTACCGCTGCGGTGCACCAAATGTGACCAGTAAAAACTGCCCTAAGTGTTTATTGTCAGAGAAACGATTCTCGGGAGAGCTGATAGGTCGTAAGACTACTCCCGTTGCTCTCACTTTACCGACCAACAACTTTCCTTCCAATGAAAACGCTTTGCTGAACAACAACTCCGTTCCTAATAAAACCCTTCTACCGACCAACAACATTCTTTCTGATGAAAACCTTTCACCAACCAACCCTTGTCTTTCTAACGAAAACCATTCACCCCCTAGCAATTCTGCCCCCAATAAAAATCTTTTGCCAACCAACAACTCTCTTTCTGATGAAAACCCTTCGTCAACAAATAACTCTCCCTCCCGCAAAAATCCTTCACATGCGAATAACTCTTTTCCAAATCAAAAACTATTAGATCCTATCATAGCTCATGCGCATGGCGACCAGCGCCCCTATTTAGAAATTTCGATTCTAGGTTACAAAATATTAGGCTTATTAGATTCTGGAGCATCACGCACTATTGTAGGTCAACCCGGTTTCCGAATTTTGGAAAGTCTGGGATTAAAACTTATTAGGCAACAGACTGATTGTACTGTCGCGAATGGCCAAACTTGCTCCAGTTTGGGCTATTTTCAGGCTCCTGTAACTTTATTAAATAAAACTCGGGTGATAGATATTTTAGTCCTTCCCGAACTGTCCCACCAATTAATATTAGGCATTGACTTTTGGAGAACCATGGAAGTGATCCCCGACTTGAAGCAGGATGTCTGGCATTTTTCCACTGATGATCAACCTACGGAAATTTGTAGCGTTATAGATGGCAACTCTTTATCTGAAACCGACCGAGCGTGTTTAAATGCACTAGTTAAGGAGAAAATATCGGAAATGGGTACTGGTCTTGGCTGCTGCAAGGTAGCAGAACACGTCATTGAGCTTGAACCCGGCACTAGGCCAATTAAACAGCGTTACTACCCAGTTTCTCCATACAAGCAAAGGATTATGGACGAGGAAATCGACGAGATGTTGAAACTTGGCGTGATTGAACCTTCTAAAAGTCCTTGGTCCAGTCCAGTGTGTTTGGTACGCAAGAAAGATGACAGCTATAGGTTTTGCATAGATTTTAGAAAGCTTAATACAAAAACTAAGAAAGACGCATATCCTATACCTTATATCTCCGCCATTTTGGATCGCCTCAGAGACGCCCGCTACATTAGCTCCATCGACATAAAATCAGCGTTCTGGCAGGTACCTCTTAGTGAGTCCTCACGTGAATTAACTGCTTTCACTGTTCCAGGTAGGAATCTTTATCATTTTCTGCGCATGCCCTTTGGCTTGACCAATGCGCCAGCCACCTGGCAACGTATAGTGGACCGTGTATTAGGCGTTGATTTGGAAAATCACGTGATGGTGTATCTTGATGATATAATTATCATCTCCAGAACCTTTCCTGAACACCTCAGAATTCTGGGCCTAGTTTTTGACCGTTTGAGAGATGCAGGACTCATAGTTTCCGAGGAGAAATGTCACTTTTGTAAGCCTGAATTACGATACCTTGGCTACATCGTAGACGCTCAAGGTTTAAGACCTGATCCTGAGAAAGTGCAGGCCATTGTGAATATAGCACCTCCACGAAATATCACCGAAATTCGACGTTTTATTGGCACCGCTTCTTGGTACCGGCGTTTTGTGCCGAACTTTTCAGCTATCATAGCCCCAATTACTCGGCTTACCAGGAAGAATATCAAATGGGAATGGACTTCCGAGTGCCATCAGTCATTCAACTTGATTAAAGAGGCTCTTATCACAGCTCCCGTGCTTACATGTCCAGATTTTAATCGCACATTTACCTTACAGACTGATGCCTCATTTTATGGCCTAGGAGCAGTTCTGACTCAGCAATTTGATGACGGGGAAAAAGTTATTTCCTATCTTTCACGTTCTCTCACCAAACAAGAGATGAAATTAACCGTCACCGAAAAAGAGTGCCTTGCCGTAATTTGGAGTGTAGAAAAGCTTCGTCACTATCTGGAGGGTGTACACTTTAAAGTCATAACCGATCACCATTCTTTGTTATGGCTTCATAATCTAAAAGATCCACAAGGACGTCTCGCTCGATGGGCTCTTCGTTTGCAACCTTACGACCTTGAACTGATCCATCGTAAAGGCCGGGATCATGTCGTGCCAGATTTTCTTTCCAGGTCAGTGCCAGTGACTTCTGATTCTATCGCAGCTGTTGACGAACCATCGTCGCAATCATTTTCTGACACCTCAGACAAATGGTACAAAGGCATGATGCAGAAACTAGAAGAACGTCCTGATAAATATCCTTGCTGGCGAGTCGAGAATGGCAATCTCTTTAAATATGTTAAGACCAACAATCCTAGTTTTCCAGATCATTCTACCTACTGGAAAATAGTAGTGCCGAAGGATAAACGAAAAGAGATACTACTTCGATGCCATGATAATCCAGCAGCAGGGCACGTGGGTGTTTTTAAAACATTTTGGAAGGTCGCCGAGAGATATTATTGGCCGAAAATGAGATCTGACGTTGCTAGTTATGTCCGTGCTTGTAGAACTTGTGCTCAGAACAAAGTAGAGCAGAAACGTCCAGCTGGTCTAATGGGTAACCGCCCAGACATAAAAGAGCCTTGGCAAGCCATCAGCCTAGACTACATAGGTCCTTTACCTCGTTCTAAACAAGGTAACACTCATATTTTGGTGGTCACCGATTATTTTAGCAAGTACGTCGTGTTATTCCCGTGTCGATCGGCAACAGCAAAATCGTTGGTAAAGTGTGTCGAAGACGGCATCTTCTTAGTTTACGGAGCCCCTCAATTCTTAACGTGCGACAACGGAACTCAAATGAAATCCAAAGAATTTCAAGCCCTTTGCGATAAATATAAGGTTAGAATATTTTACACTGCTAATTATTATCCTAGAGCAGATCATACTGAACGCGTTAATAGAGTTATTAAAACGATGTTGCGCTCTTACGTTCAACAAAATAACCATCGAACTTGGGAAGATAATTTAACTGCTATCGGTTGCGCCATTCGCACTTCGCGACACGAAACTACGGGCTTCACCCCATACTGCGTTAATTTTGGCAGGGAACACAAGCTATTCGGTTCGGACTATGCTGAGGGTGTTCCTCAAGTAGAAACTGAGCGTCAAAATTACATTCGGGAACGAATAGAAGCTTTCAAACAATTATTTAGAAAAGTCCAC
Organism: Philopedon plagiatum; assembly: GCA_963971165.1. Lineage (NCBI taxonomy): Eukaryota > Metazoa > Arthropoda > Insecta > Coleoptera > Curculionidae > Philopedon > Philopedon plagiatum. The sequence goes on along the minus strand of OZ020192.1, from coordinate 97,584,852 downwards.
ACTAAAATCGAAGCTTCTCGTGTTAAAAATCGACATAACTATAATTTGCGCCGACGCCCAGTAAGCTTTGTTCCTGGTCAAGAAGTCTGGCGTAAGAATAAAAGTATATCCGATGCAGCGAAGTATTATAGCGCAAAGTTGGCTCCGGAATTTGTAGGTCCGTTCAAGATCGTAGAAAAGACCGGCACGTGTACTTATGAGCTTGAAGATGAACACGGTGTTAGTAAGGGCATTTGGCATGTACAAGACCTTAAACCGGTATATGCCGAAACTGCATTTGGTGGTCCGTAGGAGTGAATAAATTGTTAGGCAACTCAAAGTCATTATTTGCTTTATTACATTCCGTTGATTTTACTGTCATTAATTTAATATTACGTTTTACGTGTCATTTTGCTTCAATTTATTTATCAATCTATTGATTTCTGAATTTATTAACTTTCGAGTCCATAGCTTCAATTTGGTTAATTACATTTAATTTTTTTCCCTTCTTCTTTCGGAAATAATGGCTTTAGTGAGTTTTCTTTTATCGTTGCGTTAATTTTGACTTTTGGCCCAGTTTAAATTCTTGTTTTTTTTACTTTCCTTGCTCAGTCGTGAGCAATTTTCATGCTCTGCAGTATGGGCGTGATGGTGTCTGAATCCATGTTGGCTCGAAGCTTGATGGATTTGGACACTATCGCTTAGAATAGTACTGCACTGGGTTAACTAGTTGAGGTAGGAGTCCTCTGAGTGCCGTCTATGCTCTGCAGTGTGGGCGTGATTGTGTTTGGATCCATCTGGGCACGATACTTGATGGATTTGGACACTGTCACTTAGAATAGCGCTGCACTGGGTTTACTAGGTGGGGTAGGAGTCCCCTGAAAGCCGTGGCAAGGTAAGCCTTCAGCTGCCTTGCTTCTATTGTTTGTAGTAGGTAAGCCCTCAGCTGCCTTACTACTTTCACTTGCCAACACCGCCTTACGCCTCGTTATCTTTTATCTGTCATTACCTGATTATCTTTACCTTATCGTCACTTGGTTTATAGTATAGTAACGTATAGTAACGTTTATGGTCATTTACTGTAGCTTACCTTTTTGCGTTTATCAGTCTCACGCAGATACCCATCTCGGCGCGAGACGAGATGAGGGTCGGTGTGTCACATGGTAATTTAAGTTTGATTACTTGGTTAGAAGGCGGTGATTAATTAATTTTGGACCTAATTTTCTTTATCGTTTTTTTTATCTGCATTCACTATTAAGGTTTTTTTTTTTTTTTTTTTTTTTTTTTTTTTTTTACTAAAGACTAGGGCCAAAAGTCTTTATTTATTATCTTAATTGGACCTTTTTTTTTCCTTGATTTGACGTATTTACCTTGATGTGACCTTTTACTTTGATTTGGCTTAATTTTCTCTACCTTGACGTGATTTTATTATTATTCCCTACTTGTGTCTGGAAATTTCGGTTACTTGAACTAGTATGTGTTTTTGCTCGAGTACGACTTTGTCTTTCCTTTGGGGATTTAGAGTAGAAACACAATTTTCTTTCTCTCCTTTTGCTGATTTTGTGAAGTTGAGAATACCACTTATGGTGGGATTCACTGCTAGTTGTTGGCAAGTAACCCAATTTTCTTTATCTCGATTTGCGAACCTTTAGTTTGATGTACTTGTTTCATTTACTTTTGGTTAATTACCTTTTTTTATATATTTGCGTTTGTCTTTGCGATAATTTACTTACCTTTGCGATAAATTTGCTTACTTTTGCGATAAATTTTCTTACCTTTGCGATAATTTGCTTACCTTTGCGGAATTTTGAATACATTTACTTTGGTTTATTTCGATTACCTTGTATTTTGATTTACGTACCTTTATTTTGATTTACTTACCTTATCGTGATTGGCCTTTGATTGGCTTTAATTTACTTTAATACCTTTGGTATTTTATTTATTTGGATTTGTCTTAGGTCTAGGTTTTGGTAGGACTATATGTTAGTCTCCGGCCATTTCAGTTTTACTGGTTTTGCGCCTAGATCTTTACTGATATATTTTGCCTATTCTCCATTTAGACAAGATAAAACTATCCCGATTTCGACTTTACCTTATTTTGGCTTTATCGATTTGGACACTTGTCCCTATCTCGTTTTACATTTAATTTTTTTTTGTTGTATACAGGGACCGATGTGCTTCCCATTTGGTACATCTTTTAGCTTGGTGGATGCTACAATCCACTCCCTTTTGTATGGTGGATCATCTGGGCTATCCCTCTTTTCTTATCATTTTACTTATGTTGTATTATATTTATCTTTTCCTTTTTAGTTGTCCACCCTTTGGTTGGTTTGACGCATGTCAATTGGTGATTTAATTCGGGACGATTCTACGGTATGAGGCTAGTAAACGAGGTTCCCCACAATATTTTTGGGTGTAACGCAATGCTAGCTCCCTTACCAACTTAGGGTTTACGTTCCACACCGAATCTTCCTGGAGGAGGTCGCTGGGTGACTAGTGGCAAAGGGACCAAAGATTTCTTTGAGTATTTAGTTATTTTAAGATTGAGTTATCAGTCTTGTTAGTTAGTATTAGTTATATGGTACTACCTTGGGTTCCCACGTATCTTCACTTATGTTTTTTTTATTGGCGCCAGCATAGCGCAGGTAATTTATTTTCTTTTTCGATTTTCTTGTATCATACAGAGAGCCTCTGATCCTTATCGTCGGTTAATTTTCATTGGAAAATTTCCCTCCTTTCGTAGGAGAGGGGGAGTTGTGACAGGTCATTTTTGTCACCGAATTAGATTTGTTCTAATAATTAGTTTATTCACGAACGCCTGTTTTCTTAGTTATTTACCTTGATTCAGAAGATCTATTTTCGTTCTTCCGCTATGTGGCCCCCTTCCCTTGCTGTCCAGGCTACCCCCTGGGGGTGTTGATTGCCCTTTTATCTGGTCCAAATCGGCTTAACATGAGCTTGTCCATCTGTTGTAGTCTGCTTTAAAATCTTTCTTTCTGGCTTGGGCCTGAATTTTCGCCTTGCTTAAGGCCTTCCTGTGTGTACAGACAGTCGCCTTTAGTCTATTTATGATAACATATTTTTAGAGAATAAATTTTAAAAGACTACCTACATTTTGAATGAGATTTAATCCCGGTGTTTTCCACTGCCTTCACTGTCCTGGATTTCTGAATCTAGCGTTCTCTATTAATTAAAGTCCGAGATTTCCTTCTCTTTTCCTTTCCAAGATCTTTTTTTTGAATTTTGTAAACATTTAATTGAGTTGTGAATGGGGTGTGTGGGTTTTCGTCGGACGGAACTTTAAGGCGTGTATAGATGGTGCTTCGGGGTGGGAACCGACTGACCTGTTCGCATACACGCACAGCCCCAAAGCGCTTTTGGGAGCCGTCGATTTATGAACACGGCTGGTGCAGTAGCATTTTCGAGTGTGGGAAGGTTGGAATTTAGTAGCACTACGTCATCGTCTTCCTTTCTGTAGTTTCGACATTCGGGGTTTCAGCTGTTAGTATTTGGATGCATCGTACTGAAATAGTGCGTCTCGATCAGTGCCGGCGTAGGTATAACTATCTGTATTTCCGTAACTTTATTGTTTCACGCAAGAGGCCTCTGTATGATTTCAGTACCCTTGTTTGGTGGCGCGGCGACGATTGGAGTTCTAAGTTTCGGTGTTTTTTTGCGTTTGTTTCTCCGTTTGGGGTCGGAGACTTGTGCCATTCTGCATTCGGGGTCCTTTGAGGGAGCAGCTTCTGGTCCATGCTTGGTTTTGGTTTGGATTTCGTAGTTCTTGCCGGTATGCCGTGGCGCCATCTTTAGACTATCAATTACTGTCATTCCGGTCAGTGTAGTTGCTTTCGACCCGATCATCTTCCGTGTTCTGTGGGTCCTTTTTTGGCGCTGGCGCAAAAGCTAATGTAAGAACCATTTTGTCATGTGTCTGTGGTGGGAGGAAGTGTCATATGATGCTTCCGACACGAGGCATAGGCGGGTCACTTCCACTCTATCCTTCGAAGCAATTGTTCCATGGTCCCTATCTGAAAATTTCAATTTGGAAATTCTAGTTTTTTTTTTGGATTAAAAAGTCAGGGACCGCGTTTAAATTCTTGAAGAATTTGTTTCTGCAAGACGCAGGATATTTTTGGGCGACTTCGATGATAGCCACGAACATCGGCAACAGTTTGGAGGTCCAAACCCTGTGGTAACCTTTGCTGTGTGGTGCCCTTTTGCTGCCTGCAGTTCTGGAATTTAGTTTGTCAAGCCCTCCTTATCTTGGATCAAGGGGGTCTTTGGTAGGGGCCACGAACCTCCCTACTTCTTCCATAGGGGCTACAAAGCGTCCCTCTTAGTTGTTTTGGTAGAGGATACGAACCATCCCTATTTCTGTTTGGCGGGTGCTAAGAAGCCACCCTATGAATTTTTGTATGTGAGGACAAACTTCCTCACGAAGTTTTGGTTTAATTTAATTTATTTATTTTTGCGAGGGCAAAATCGCCCAACCTTATTTGTCACCACTTGTAACCTTTTTTTTAATCAGTGTACAAATAAATGTATATAGGGTAAACTTATTAAGTTGTTTTTATCCAGCTCACTGCGCCCTCTGTTTAATTTTTAAGTATGAATAGCAGGTTTGTTGTGTGAGAAGCAGGTCCCTAGACCAACTAGGCGACTTCCAGTTTGCGTCGGTGTAAAAAACTGGTGGCGTCCAATAGAACCTACCCAGCCTAACTGAGCTGAGGGCTAATTTGCAACGCGCTCTACTACACCTGCTTCCCTCAGAACACCCTGTTGTTCCTGTGTTTTTCTCTAGAGTACCTTTAAGAGTGATTGTAATGTTTTCAAGTTAAGCGGTAAGTACTTGGTCAATGATACTCATCATAGTATCTTTGACGGTTTTTAATCAAACACTTTTTTTTGAACAAAGTGCGTCGCAAAGTAACTTAGACCAGGTTATTAAAATCCAGATTAGGGTAAATAACGTTGATTGTGTACATCTTAAAATTGCATAACTCGCTTTGCTCTCAAACTGCTCCAATAATTGTTTAGTAATTGTGTTAATACCAAAGCTTTTGTCCAATCCCGTGAAATTTGGACGTGTGATTTTGTTTGATTTTTAATTTATGTAAATAACGTTAAATGTTTACATTTTTAAATTGCAGAATAATATACAGGGTGGCAATTTGAAAACGATCAATGGACTATAAATTTAGAACCAAGAAAATAATTTTAAAACGCTTAAAACAGTTCTCATAGTATGAAGGGAGTAAAATAATTAATTCTTATTTTCAGTGTGGTAGAATTATCTCCTAAGCCGTCACATCCACCCGTTAAATAGCACCTTGTTTGAGAGGCCTCTTATTTATGTACATTGTGACGCTTCGGTTTTTCAAATTGAACAACCCATTGATGGGTTATGCTCATTAAAATATTTTAATTTGGAATAGGTATAGTTATTTAAGATCGCATGGCGATTTTACACCTAAAGTAACGAAACATTTCGAGTTTGAATAAATACCTCTTAGATACGATAAATCAGGAGTGAAGTAATGTTATTTTCATTGTGGTAGAATTATCCCCTAAACCGTCACATCCACTCCCTTGACAATCTTAAAGGGGAAGATAGGTTAAGTGACACCTTGTTTGAAAGGCCTCTCAATTATGTACCTTGTGACGCTTCGGTTCTTTAAATTTCTAACAAGGTGTAACTTAACCTATCTTCGCATTTAAGATTTTCAAGGGGGTGGATGTGACGGCTGAGGGGATAATTTTACCACAATGAAAATAGCATTACTTCACTCCTGTTTTTATCGTATCTAAAAGGTCTTTATTCAATCTCGATATTTCTCGTTACTTTGGGTGTAAAATCGCCATGCGATCTTAAATAACTACATTCCAAATCAAAATATTTCAATGACCATAACTCATCAATGGGTTATTCAATTTGAAAAACCGAAGCGTCACCATGGGAGCACCCAGAATTTTGTCTGGGGGGGTGCTGATTTGTCTTGGGAGGGTGTGAGTAATGCAATTCGGTAGATTTCCTCCTTTAGTAGTGTACTTTTTAAAACTTTTGTGTGTCTAGGATGTTGGTCGCGGGGGGGGGGGGTCTGCAGCCCCTCAGCCCCCCTGGGTGCGCCACTGAGCGTCACAATGTACATAATTGAGAGGCCTTTCAAACAAAGTGTCACATAACCTATCTTCCCATTTAAGATTTTTAAGGGGGTGGATGTGACGGCTTAGGGGATAATTCTTCCACATTGAAAATATCATAATTTTGCTTACCCCTTCTTACTACGAGAACGATTTTAAGCGTTTTGAAATTTCTTTCTTGGTTCTAAACGTATAGCCCATTGATCGTTTTCAAATTGTCACCCTGTATACATACTCTCAAAATGCTCAAATACTGGCTTAGTAACTTTATTGTGTTAACAATAAGCAAACACACAAGTAAAGTACTAAAAGGGTAATTTTTTTATCTTCTGGCAGCCCACGAAGACCAAAGTCTAAGTACTTTGTACCGTGGGTGTACTGGGGATATCCGACTCACACATCCAGAGCTGGAAACATCCGTAGGGATTTCACCAGCCCTTTAAGAGGATGTGTGGAGTGGTACCACCTCGGTCGAGGAAGAATTCCTCGACCACCTTCCAACAATAATGAAATTTTTGACTGACTTAAATTTGGACATGCCATTTTGTCTGATTTTTAATTTATATACATACCTGTATTATCTTTAAGTACCTTAGGCCTGGTTGTTCAAGCCCAACTTAAGATAAATAACGTTAAGTGTTTACAGTTTTAAATTACATAGTATGATACTCAAACTGTTTAAATAATGGCTTAGTAGTTCCCATTAACAACAAGCAAACACAAAAGTAAAGTAGAGAAATGGTCATGGTTTCATACTGAAATTTTTGACTGATTCCATCAAATACGGATCTGTGCTTTTGCCCGATACTTCAAGCCTGGTTGTTCAAAGTTACCTTAAATTCAATTCAACTAGAAAATTAATTGCTGTCAAATTAATTGCAATTTTCAACATTACATTGTATATTGGATATTCAAGTACTGGGAAGGGTTCAACTGAATTGAGTTCAAACTAACGCTGAACAATCGCGTCTTGAAGTTTAGCTTATTTTAGTAATAAGGAATATGCACGTATTTTTGTATTGCATAAATCGTTTAATAATTACAACCCCAAAAAATATTTTAAAGAAAATTACTAGATTAATTTTAGCTAGAAAAAATGTTTACTAATCGAATGTAATACCACAAGATGTTTCGGGATTACCGAATAATACTTTTACCTGACACGAAACGCGTTACCCGGCAATACTACGACTTTTTTTTTCCAACAAATCCTATTTTTAACCGACATAATTCTGCACTATTTTTCCTATTAGTGATTCTTTTTGGGTTTATTTTATCCCTTAATTATCTAAAAATACCTCCCACTAATTTAAATCGCTTATTTTTTCGTTTAAGTTATAAATAAATAGATTTTTTATGCATCGGGGGACATGCAACATCGGAAACTTAAATTTTCGACCGTCTCGTCGTATTTACGTCTAAATTATTGAAATATGATGTGTCGAAATTTCGCAAAAATGCCAGTTTTTGTTGCAAGATTGGAACGTTCCTGAATCGATTTCGGCTTGAAATATACATGAATACGATTTTAGGAACCTTCTACTTTAAGAGCAGGGATATTTCATTGGATGAATTACGCATTAAATGGTATTTTTGTTGATTTTTCGATGACCCTACAATACTGGAATTTGCCGTGTACTTATTATAACACTTTTGACGTCACATTCAATGGGATCACGTTTTACAAGTTTCGAAATTCGCGCGACAATTTACAGTAGAAAATCCTTATATGCATATTCCCTATTTGTACATACATATATATTTTTTTGTCATATCATGTTTAACAAGGATTAGCTTGTTTACTGTAGTGTGTAGTCAGGGGTTAATTGTAGTAAGAAGACTTCTGCAGAAGTCACATGTGGAATCAGTTATTTTTCAGTGATACGATGTTTCGTTCAGACCCATCTTTAGCATGTGTTTTTGTAATAATCTGTAAGTGACCGTCTCTGATAAAACGAACCTAGTGTGTCACAAAATGGTGTTTGAGTTAAGAAGGGATTCTGGTACTTAAAAACACATACTACTGCTCAAATTATTTAATACCTTTTTTTATGGCAAAAAACATACATGATTGTCGAACTGGCGAAAGAGCGGAGTTGGTAGTATGTGGTAGTATGTGTCTACCCAGGATAGAGGGAGATGGACGATGGAGATGGGGAATAAGAGGTAGAGAGACATATTATCAGCTCCGGTGCACTCTATCGCCAGTTAAATTATAGTAATAAATGGCTCCAACAAAGCTGTGCGGGTCGTAAGTACTTAAAACGCATTTTTTCTCAAAAGCAGATTTTCTCACACTACTTAGGTCCGTTTTGTCAGAGAAGGTCACATTAAACAGTTTTATGAGAATATGAGTTCTAGTTCTACTCAGTTCAAGGATCTGCGGTACTGTTTTCTTCAAAGAGTTGAACATCGAGTACATGCTGAGTACATTAGAGTTACTTTTGTGAGGGTACCTAAACTCGACTTCTGCACCTGCTTCGCGAACCTGTTGTCTTTTTCATTGCCCTCGTCTCTTCTGTGTCCCGGTAACCAGGTTAAAGTGACTCTGATTTCAAAAATAAATAATTTTTGATGAAATTAGGCACATAAGTAGCAGCATTTTATAGACGGTTGTTTTAAAATGTTACAATGCAATTCCAAAAGTTCTTTTTAAACGATGATCTAACATCAATGTTGAAATGCCCACACCGTATTAGTTATGTGCATTGTTGTACAATTTAAATGCCATTGTGTAATTTTTAAACGTTACAATAGAAAACGCATTAACAGCCAAAATGTCAAGGTGAGACAAATCGATTTCATGCTGATGCGAGGAAAGCTACACCGAACTGTTTCCGCAGTTTTACATACGCACTAATAATCACTAATGTCCTGCTTGAAGAGTTAAAAATCAGGAAAAGTCGTGAGTTAGCAGGCAATAAAAATATAATTTTAGAATACGGTAACCTTGTTTTTGTTTGTCTGGGTAAATACTATAAAGTGAACGTACCGAACGGACATCTTTTGTGCGTTTTATAATGCCGTTTATTGTCGTTTCAGACTGGCTTTCCTTGAAGCACGCACTACAAATATATGGTAAATGATCGTCTGTGGTTACTGCCGTATTTTAATTAAATTTTGTGGATAAGGTTCTAAATATAGTGTTGGCTTGGCACTTCACTTGTATCGCAGGGGCTGGAGGGTCAGGGTATTACTATAAAATGTCTTTGACCGCGCCTGTAAATAAAATATTTGTATTTTACATGTGATGATGGCGGAAAATGTCAACATTGTAGACTAAGAAGGATAAGAGGTCGTACTATACCCAAACTGCAAAGAAAACGATGAAAAAAACGCATGATTTTGATTCCTGATGGGGTTCGGTTGGTTTAAAGCCGGATGCAGTGCGACCTAATTCATTATATTATGCCCGATGTTGTTAATTAGTCTCAATTTCTTGATCATAAGACATTCGGCTTGGGTGTCAGTTATGATTTTCATTTTACATAGGTCGTTTTTGACAGCACGGATCCCGTTAAAGGGTTGATTGTGAAAAAACTAAAAAAGCTACTAAACTATTTAAAATTTGCGGCATTGTTTTTAAGGAGGACAAACAAGAACTTGTAAAAGGTGCCCCTTTGATCTCAAGGGTGTGTTCAGTGACTGTATTGTCACTTATTACACTGAGAGAAAATCATCAAAAATTGAAACATTAATTTCTACCGTTAATACTGTACAAAACATATATTTACATGTGACAAGACGTGCAAGCATGTACATAGTAGCAATATAAAAAGAACGTCAACTTATACGAGAAGTGCCGAAAATACGAAATTGTACCGGACTTTTGGAAAATAACATAATTTAAAACTTATTAATCAAAACTCAACACAAATATCTATCTAACATTGCAGTTACAATCGAACTAACTGTAGCCAGCCGCTGGCGTCATTGACCACGTGCTTCTGACTAATTTGTCACTTAAAATATGGCCGCTTTGGACATGCGCCCTCAAAATCGGGTCCTATCAAAACACGGTTTCTTCGCTTCTGTGTAGATCGAAATTCTGTGATATAGGTATTAGTGCTTGCAATCCCGGACGTATATTTAGATTCCGGGATTTTCGGGATCGAAGAAACAAAATTCCGAGATCCCGGGATTGATCCCGAAAAATTGTAATATTAATAAATGTAAATTATTTTTATTTATATTATTGTAATTTAAAAAAAAATCAAAACACAGTTTACGAAGAGGTATACGGTGGAAAAATAATTTGAATTCTTTTACATAAATGAAATTAAAATTCATTTCATTAAAAAATGAATCTTCCAGGGTTGCCACATTACGCGTTAATGTTTTATTTTTCGGGGCTCAATTTTGAACGAGATCCTGGACATGGCTTGATTTTTAGATACATTTTTGTTCAGATTCCAGTTAGACTGGTTTTAAATTTAAATTATCTAATATCTAAGGATCCATATTTAATGAGTGATTGTGTTTAGAATATGGGCGGAGGTAATTTCCTCACCAACCGCTCGGGTCAGATAATCCGTAAGGTATTTTCCTCACCAGAACTAAGGGTCGTTCTTAATCTTACAGGTATTTTCATCACCAATTTGTATTTTGACTTGATAACGAAAAAATTAATATAAAAGGAAACTAAACCAAAATAAAACGCTGGGTTCATTTAAATATTGTTTATTGTAAGTAAAAGCAGAGTTAATATATACAATAAGTTATCATATATGTATGTATGTACAATTTTTACATTTTATTGTAATGTGAAACACATTTCACAAAATCAATTCTACCTATTTGATGAGATTCATATTTAAGTATCAATTGTTGGAGATTTTTTAATTTAAGCTTAACTTGTCTATCTTTAATAGGCTTAACAATATGCCGACTTTGAATTTTTACATAAGTGTCTACCTGAAATTCTTTAATTTTTTCAATAAAGATACAAAACACAAAAAGAAACAAATCACTTCTGGATACGGTAAGATCAGATCCAATAGTAAACACCTTAGCACTACATTTGGTTTGGATACATCTCCAAAACACTTCTTCACTTTTTAAAACTTTTGTTTTATAAAACGTCAAATTTTCGAAAACCAATAAATCTTTGCCACGATTGCTTTTAATTAAATAAGTTGTCATTTTCTTATAATATTCACAAAATACAGTTAAACCAATAAACTCAATCTAACACGACGCACGATTAAAAATGGCACTTCAATTCCAGTTTCGAAACTATTGATATATAATAGGAAAGGAAAAATATTTTATGATATAAAGTAATTATCCCTGTTCTACGTACCTACCTACCACTTTTAATTCCCAGAATCTATAGTCATTAATATTATAGTTTGTGTAAACACCATAAAACCCTCATAAACCATTAATACACGGATACTTCAACGTTTGGTGAGGAAATTACCTGTGAGATTATCGTACATCCTTGCTTTTGCAGGTAGGAAAGGGTTTTTGGTGAGGAAAATACGCCCGCCGTAGAATATACACTTAATTTATGCAACTTTGATTGGACCAATCAAAATTTAGTATGCCTATTCGGTAAACTAATCTGTACTATCATTAAAAATGACAGTTGACAAAGAAATCAATACCGATATATACATCCGTTCCATATCAATGTCATCTGTCATTTGTCGACTTTCTACTTCTTCTGATTGTCCCAAGTTTATCTTCTGAGATACTGGTCATCATACATTTCAGAAAGCACAATTTCTAAACTGTATAAATCCAGCAGCGACTTTTAAGCAGCTAAATTTAAACTACACAGAGGCTATACACCTTGATAACTTAATATGCGACTTGACACATCATGGAAAACGGCTGGTATTTACGAACGGCAAAATTACAAGAAACATTTGCATAATTTATGCAGCTGGAATTTTATTCTATAAAAACATTTAAAATCAAGTAATTTATTTTTGATTTAATCACGGCTTCGTTCGCAGAAGCATCACAAAACAGTCACAGCCAATGAAATTGCTAGAAATCAGTCAGCAGACTGTCACGTTACCAAGTAATTGAAACTTATTTGGCACTGATTAGTTGGTGATTCCTGACAGTGACATACCAGATGTATCAATAAGATTCGGGGAGACTAAACATAATATTTGTGTATGACTACCATAATAGAATCTGGAAACCTAATAAACGTATTTAAGAATCATAACATTGTTTTTTGACGATGGATAAAACTTTAACGTCCAGATTCACTAAGAAAGTTTAAGATTTAGTACTGGTTTAAATTAAGATCTTATAGTTGATCAGTTATGTTTTGACAGGTTTTTGTCCTGTCCTTGTCATTAAAAACTTATGAATTATTGTGATATTTCAGCGATTTACTTGGTTTCCAAATGATTTTCATCTTGGAACAAGTTGCTGTAATGAATTTAGTTCTATTATTGTTGAAAGTACGTACTAAAATTGTCTTTTTCCTGATAAATTTGCGAAAAAGCTCAGAAATAAGTTCATAGAATAAAACTTATTTGTCTTATTCTTACACTTGTCAGTTTAAAACTTTTGATTGTCAAATTATACCGGACTAGCATTGGAGAATCTGGCTGTAATTGTGTTCCCATTTTTTTCTAGGAGCATTAGATGGACCAAACAGCTTTTTAAAAATAAATTCATGCAGATTTTGCCTTTAAAGTTATAAATACTTTAATTAAAAATTATAATAGAAACACTATTTTTAAACAAAAGCAATATTTTGTATCGTTGCAGGCCAGGGTTTACGAGAAAACCGAGTTAAAAAATTTAGCAGTTTAAAACAGGGTTTTAATTATGTGCCTTAGCGAACATTATTACGTGATTCTTGAAAAAGCTTATGAATAATGACTCTAACCGGCGTTTTTTAAAAATACAGAATGATAAATATTTTTTTAGAAAATGCGCTTTTTTTCAACTTTCATAAGTATATTATCTGTTATTGGAGATTTATCTACTAATCTTTCTCTTTGTATTTCAGGACTTCGGTGCTATTCGTCTCAATAACCTTTATAGTTCTTATGATAATTTCGCTGACGTGGTTGGTTTTCTATTACGTTCAAAGATTCAGATATATTCGCACCAAGGACAAACTTACGGTAAGTATATTTAGGTAACTTTTACCGCATAGATAATACACTCTCTAGCATAAATTGGATTCTTCACAAGCTTTTGATCAAGTTTAACGTTCAATAGTTGAGTTTTCCAAACAAATTTTGATCAAGATTCGCGTTGAAAAATGCTATTTCCATTAGACTGGACGCCGAGCACTGCTAAAACGAGTATATAAATTTTTGAGACCGGTAAAAATAACGTTTCTGTAAAATATATTAGCTTCATCACTACCAAGATTCTTATTATCGATAACAGTATACACATAGGATCTTCTAGGTCAAAATGTCATAGGGCAACGGAAGCTGAATGCTCCCGTTTGTAACAATATAACACAATACCGAAAAAAATTTAAACTTTTTAAGTAAATACAAAGTTTTATGGTTAGTGGGGTTCAAAGTTTTTGCTGGTGAGTGTATTTTAAATAGTAATTTTTAATATATCATGTCAGTATCAGCACAGTTGAGAAAACGCGTAAACGCGAATCAGTTTGTCAACTCCAGCGAATTTCATTCATAAACGTGAAGCACAAAATTGTTTTTTATAGCTGTCTGCCTATCTCGAGTGTGCGCAGTAAGAGCCACGTGGGAGCCGAAATATCGGCAAATGGTTCAAATTACGACGCATGTGCTACGATTAGGCAGAACCGGATTACTACAGTTAGAGCAAGAAAAATGTTTCACGTACGTCGTATCCGTATCGTAAGCATTTCTTGCAGCGCTGCCAATTCTCGATAACTCTAAACCCGAAGAATCTTGTTAGTAATATCGGAGAAATAACACAATCAGATTAAAAATTATATTTTTAGGATTTTTTAGACTATAATGTATTACTATTCTTTTTACAATAAAACTACCTTTTTACAGCCAAAATTAACCAAGCGGAAGCGTAACCCATCAATATATTAACGGAACCAGTTGGTTCAGTCCATAGACAAAATATATATTTTCTCTATGGGGTTAACAGATATGTCTTCTGTATTAAATTTGACTATAATCCTTTGAGGGCCGTTTGCACGAACTAGATAAGCAAGGCTTAAAAATAAGCTAACATATGGCCGTGAATAGGCCGTATTAGTATAAAACAGAAAAATCACATTCATATGACGGCTTAAACTTAAGCCTCGCTGCGACAGTTCGTGCAAACCGCCATGATTAGAATTACATAATTAGTTTTAGCAATATAGCATTTACATGTTTTCCTACACCTACTGCTTAAACAAACGTTCGTCGTGGCAACAATGTTGGCCGCCTGGAATAAATTGAAAAATGCGCAAGCTTCAACTAGGCAGGCCTGCTGCTATTGGTCCAAATTCTTGGCCTCAACGATCTTGCTAAGATACCCAACTGATTCGGGCTGAAAAGCCCGTTTTTTAAACTGTGGTATCAGCATAATTCATACATATTATCACACATAGTAATTATTTTGTAGTAGGTGACTGTTGTTAGTTAATTTGCTGATGTACTTATTTTCCAATGCATATCGACTTTAACGAAGTGAAGTTTTACTCATTATTTAATTATTAGAATAAGCGAGGAGGGGTTGTCAGTAGTCAGAAGTTTAAAATGTTCTGATTTCCGTTTGCTCGCTTAAGGCAGGTTATAAAATGAAACCAGCTCTGTATTTCCTTTTATTTAAGCCGAGATATATCGGTATGGTCTATTTACCATTAATTTATCATTTTGTTGTTGACTACGGTATATAGTTCTAATATTCCCGTCACACTCTTTTAATTGCGAAGGTTTGAAAGTACAATACACATTAATAGCTAGGATAGATTAAGAGATAGTAGGTTTGTTCCCAAAAAGAGTGCGTGATCAGGTTTCGATCAGAAATAGAATTTCCCAGATAAATATTACATGTTGCACAGCGACAGGCGTTTAGTGTTTGTAACTGACTGATTGTTTCTAACGGTCAGAAAACTGTAAGCACGGCTTGCAGGAACAGACCAACAGCCTGATTCTCCAACGCTAGATCGGTCTAATTTGACAACCAAAAGTTTTAAACTGACAAGTGTAAGAATAAAATAACAAAGTTTTATACTATAGATTTAATTCTGAGTTTTTTCAATAAAAAAAGAACAATTATAAGTACGTACTTTCGACAATAATAAAAATAAATTTTATCTGGCAAGATGAAAATCATTTGGAAACGAAGCAAATCGCCGAGATATTAGAATTATTACACATACGTTTAACAATACGAGACAAAAACCTGTCAAAACTTAACTGATCCACTAGATCTTAATTTAAACCAGAACTAAATCTTAGTGAATCTGAACGTAAAGGTTTTACTGTATTCATGATATGCATTATTTTTTTCACATTTTTTTATAGCGGACAAAAATAGCCGCAAAATTCCTCACTTTCAAAAATTAGTAAATCAGCCATACAGTTTCGACTCTTCAAAAGTATTTTGTTTTTTTTTTCTCTTTATTTGACAAAAATGATGGACGTAATTATTATACCTATTCCCTTTTAAAATAAAAATTTTAATAAACCCTTATTTTTTTAGAGAAAACTAGGAAATGCTGCTAAAAAAGCTTTATCAAAGATTCCAACAAAGAACCTCAGGGCCGATGACAAGGTAAGAGTGTAATAAAATATAACATATTATATATATATATATATATATATATATATCGCACCCTGAATGCAAAACCACCTTAACTCAAAAAAACCTGAACCCAGAAAATATATGTATATATATATATATATATATATATATATATATATATATATATATATATATATATATATATATATATATATATATATATATATATATATTCTTTAAACTGTGACATAACCATAGGCGCACTCAGAATTTTGTCTGGGGGGGGGGGGGGGGTTGGGGTGGGGCTGAATAATGCAATTCGGTGGATTTCTTCAATAATTAGTAGTGCACTTAGGATGTTGGTTGGGGGTGCTGCAGCCTCCCCCCCCCCCCTGGGTGCGCCACTGACATAACCCCTTTTTTTTATAAAAGAGAGGAATTAGTTTATTTAGTGTATTATAATATAAAAGTTATACTGGTAAAGGTTAATTAGAACAAATAAAATTATGACGCGCTTAAATATATGCAAGGATGCAAATAATACACAAAGTTTTATGACACTAAGTAATTATTTCTGTCTTTGTTAGGAAGTACAAGGCGAGGCCGAATGCTGTGCAGTTTGCATAGAACCTTATAAATCCAGTGATACCTTAAGAATCTTACCTTGTGGGTAAGTATATAATCATGACACGACAAATTAATTATTTTAATTAATTAAGTTATAATTTAGTACCTACATTTTTACGATTTTATGAGTATTAGTTACAAAATATGTGATAATTCTGATAAAATTAACATTGTTTTTTACGAAAAAATCTTGTGTTTAGTTAATATCTGTTACGAAATCAATGACATTTGAAATATAATCATGCCGACTAAAATACGGTACAAGCGATCATAAGGGGTTTAGGTAATAAAATTTAATTATTGCCGCAATTTAGAAAGAATTACACAACGCATTGTCTCCTAAAGTAGTTTGAAACTTAAAATAGAATCAGTGCTCATTAAGTCAAATATACCGGGTGTCAGCGAAATTACTAAAGCATGCCCTGATAAAGAGTATGAATTTAGGTTTATATTTTAGATTGTGATGGTTGTATCGTTTATTGGTAGCACATTTTTTATTCAATCATTTCACCGTTTTAACCGAACGTGCTATATACTTTATTTTTTTAATTAAACACACCATACTTTTTCCATCTTTTAACTTGATAAAAGTCTCCTATTAATTTGTATTTGATCCGTGGAAGTGTTGCTTCCAAATGTCTCAGATTTGTTTCCAGTATGGTAAGCTTGGGAAATACATTCGCACATAGTCGGTTCTAGCTATTCTAGCATTGCGAGTTATCCGTTAATAATTGGAAACATGACGGACTTGTTTACGCGGTGGTGTATTATCCATTATTCAACAAGTCTAGGAAGCCCGGGCTTAGGACGCCAAATGGGTAGGCACGGCAAAGCCTTTTAAAAATAAAAATGAATTGAAAACAACGATGAAGCAAAAAGTTAATAAAAGTGAAGAAATATTTGTTTATAAACTTTATTTAACTTCGTCAGTTGTTTTCGTGGGCAACGAAAAAGTTGATGATTTAATTTTCTCCTTAAAAGCTTACTACTTGTTAAAATATTACTGTGTCCCAGTGGCGGCTGGTGAAATTTTAAAGTTGTATATCACTATTGTTACTTGCACGACCCATGCCAAATTCAGGTTTTTTAATAGTGAGCCTAGTAGGAGGAATGTTTTGGTAAAGAAGAAAATATTTTGTAATTTGCGAAAAAGTTGAATTTTTTCGTTAACCTTCAGAATCAGCAAAAGCTATATCAAAAAATTGATTCTTAAATTATGTTCGATAACCAAATCTGTCTGTCTTTTTTCACGAGATTTCGACGAATGTTGTTGTGTAAAACGACAAAGAAGCAGATCAAATCTTACTTAGGAATTTAAGCTTCAAACATAGTCTTGAAAAAGTATCAGCAACAATGTCGCGGTCATACTAACAATATATTCGTGTCGATAATATAAGCAACAGTGGCTACTGTCGCAGCTGTAGGCACTAATACATTTTTAATACGACTGCAACTTTGTCGCTTACAACAGAATCATAACCAAATATAAATTGATTTTTTTTTAATTTTAGGCACGAATTCCACAAGAACTGCATAGATCCTTGGCTACTAGAACACCGAACGTGCCCCATGTGCAAAATGGATATCCTTAAGCACTATGGTTTTGTGGTCAGTAGTGTCCCGTTCAATCCTGATATCTACCTGTTCTAGCTTTTAAAGTAGATCTGTTACTAGAACTAGATTTGTAAATTAGGCACAGGGTAGCGCCATCTATTTTCAGGTGGCGTACATTGCCAAATTCCTATTTTTGCTGTGATATTATTTCTGTATAGCACCACATACACATCGACACCAGTCGCACATCACATTGCCTTTGATTTAATTTAAAGCAGGAGACTTTTTGGTTTTTCGCTGAGGTCTATTTTTGGGTGGAGGTAATTGAACTATTTTTATTTTCCTGTTTGCTTGGTTTGGTTGTTAGCTGTCATTAGATTTATTTGATGTTTTTATTAGCAGTTTAAATATTTTTACTAACGTTATTAACAAACCCAATAATAGGTTCACTTTAAGAGCTCCTACTAACTTTTTCCTATCCGTTTATTACTAAAGTAATTAAACTAAATGCTACATTTGAGTTAACTTTAGGTATGTTTAAAATTTTTGGATGCATAAGTATCTTGGCCCCTTTTATTCCCAATGATATAATGAGATTTGTATCAAAAGTGCAATTTTACGTTTTTCTGAATTGTTTTAACCTTAAATTGAATGCACTAACATTTATGAGGGTGTCATTTTATTGAAGTTCGTTCATCCAATAATTGCGTTTTGCTGTCATATTATTATTAACTTTAACACTAAAATATATTTACTCTGCGGCTTCTAGTTGGAAAGATATAATTATGTTACCCAAAGATTTATATATGAACGAAATTTTTGATTAATTTATTTTCACAAAACGTGGAAAAATTTATTTTTTCTAATTTTGACATTTAAAGTGACACTTTGTAAAACTGATTGACGTTATGAAACGTCTTACTTTTTGTAACTAGTTACATAAAGTAAAATTTTATGCAATTGGTGACGAAAAATGTATTTCAAAATTAGTGACAAAAAGAATTATTCTATTTATTAAACTGTTATAATACACGATAACAACATAAATTATAAATTAATTAATTATTATTAATACACGATAACAACATAAATTATAAATTAATTAATTATTATAAATATTGATAACACAATTATTGCAATTATTTAAATTAATTCCCGACGACATACTTTTTTCATTGCTCGAACTTGCTGTTATTTGGGAGACGACGCACGTTGCATTAGATGTTTGACCAAATATTTCTTGCGCTATAAGTTTTTTATTATTCATGGAATTTTCAACATATCCCTCCGCAACAGAGCTAGATTTCCAACCTCCGTGCCTCTTTAATTTTAAAATATCAGCGCCACTGTCTGCTAGGAAAGTGGCAGAGCTTCTTCTGAAGCAGTGGCCAGTATATAGAACAGGATTTGAAAGACCAAGAAATTGTGCAATAACTTTTGGCAGACTGCTAAATGTGTTAATTCCCACAGGATTTCTGGTACATTTTCCATTCGCATATTTTACAAAAAATCTGTTGTGTTTAAGAATCTGGGGACGCAACTTAATATATTTTCTTAATATTTCAACAAGATTCGTATTTTCAATGTCTCCAGTGGTAATTGCAAACTGCCGTATAACTTTTGTTTTTGAAGGTGGGATATCAACACGAAAATGGCTTCCTTCGTCTATAACATTTTCAACTGGAAGAAATGTTAATTCTGCTTTTCTGCACGCTCCTTCCATTCCAATAATCATTGCAACCTTAGCCATTAAGTATTCTTTGTCATCAGCTTCCACTAAAAATTTGGCAAAATCTTCTTTACTAAAAACTTTTGACTTTTTAGCACTGTACCCGTCCGCTCGCCTTTTAATATATGCTACCAAATTTGTATATTTTTTAATATCAATATTCCTTTTCAGATTTAGTTCAGACCTTAACATTGAGTAAAGTGTCCATAATGTGGAAACTTTTAGATCTTTCTTACCCTCAAAATATGCAAGTAAAACTTTCTCATTAACATGTTTAATTTTCTTCTCATCACACCACGTAACAAATTTTTCGTATGCCAAATCATAAACTGCCTTTGACTTTTTGGGAATTACTGATACTAAAGCATTACCTGCTGCCTCTTCAATATCGCTTGGTAGCTCTTCAGATCCTGAATCACTCATTTTTTAAAAATAAAACTAAAAATATATCAATCTCGCTAAAAACCTTCCGTTTAGACTTTTTTACAAAATGTCAAACTGACAACTAACATGAAGTAACAGCAACAAACTAGATTTATGTTTTAAAATTTTTATCAATTATATTAAACTTTATTTTTTTATTACTTTCTTCAAAATTAGAAAAAATCTTGTATGCAATACGTTACGAAATGAAATTTTGTGTAACTTGTGAGTTTTTGCGGAACTCACTTCGTTCGTTCCGCAAAAATCTCACGCGTTACACAAAATTAGGCATTTCGTAACTGATGGCATAAATAGCTATTGTGTAATTCGATAAATGTTTTTAAATTGAGCTTGTTGCTTATTTTACATATTTCATACAGTTATTCGATCATTTTGGGTACAGATTACTCCTACCAGATGCGAATCTTACGCTTTCGACGGTGACCCGATTTAGAGAACTTGTAAGGTGCCTACCGCCTCCGTATTAATCTGTTGCCAAACGTTGAATTTGTCGGTGCGAGCGTGTGCCAACGGCTGGTGGAATAGATAGCAGGCAAATGTTATTGCATCAGTTTTGTTGCGTTGATTTTATGGTTTAAATTGTGGTTGTACTAGGTTAGTGTAATTTTAATAAACGATATACGTTTTTGTATTTGTTAATGATATAATTTCATATAAAATGCCACTCATATCATGTTTTAATATTTTAAAATATAATCCATGATTTCTCTGAATTAAAACCTACCCAACGCGTGGAAAATTCCATTCTCGGCATCGACGTTCGAAGCGACTGGCCGCACTGTCCGTATCGCCAAGACCGCGGAATCATGATATAGGAAATTTATTGAGAGATTCGCATCGGGTAGGAGTAATCTGTGATTTTGGGCTTAAATTATGTTCATATTTGTTTCATTCTAGTGCGTCCGCTGATACTTCTCCAACTGTTATTATCTTTCTTTGAAGAAATTATTTAAACAAATAAATATAAAACGCTGCGCTTGTGGGTTAATCCACCCACAAATATATATTTTATACATTTTGACAATGTCATCATTGTCAATCCTTAAACACATATTATGGAAGATAAGGTCGTTATTTGTTTGTTTTAATTTAGTTTTACACAGGCCAGTTCTTGGATAGTGAATTTGACAATTTCTTGAACAAACAACCGTATTTTCACACAAATGGAAATACGACCTATTCAGTTGAATTCATGATTTTTTTTAATGCTTTTAACCTAATTTGTAGATTTTATCAAAAAGTAGTGAAGCGGTGTGTTATGTTTTTTGAAGAGTGAGAATAGTGAGATGTATCACAACATTCTGATTCCATTATTTTTTTGTTCGAATTTTTCAACCTATTACCTGTATCTTTTGGACAGATGTAGATAGAGAGGCAATTTTTTTTTATTTGTAGATAATTGCATTATCTTTAAGATAAATTCAAAAACCATCGTATTTGAAAGTACCTACCATTTAAGAGATAGGTACCAAAAAGTAACGAAAAACTCATTTTTTCATATTTTTTGAGAATTATCAGTGCAATTTAAAAATATTAAATATTTTCACTAAGAATTTATTGTTTCTAGGACTTACAAGAAGATTATACGTCTCGAAAAATTTTGATACTATTTTTCATAAAATGAAGCAGCCTAACCTAAAAAAAATCGTTAAATCAAGTTTTCTTTTCAAGCTATTGATCTAGGATTTTCATTTTGGGCTTAAATTACTTAGGCCACACCACTTTAACACAATCTGAAAAAAACATGGAAGTGGAGAGACCTTTGGGTTAAACTTAGTCGAGGCACACCGTGATAGTATTGTGGCGTAGGATAAATGTTTGCTATATTTTATAACACTTATTTTGTTTTTAGTTTCTTTAGAAATACTAAACGATATTTAGAAGTAATAACATCGTAAACTCCATTTTTCCTTGCTCTTTACAATGGAACTAAAATCAAACTTTAATGAAAAGCCCATTGCGACACAAAAATTTAATTTAAATGTACTTGTTTTCAATTGAGGGTCAACTTTCACAATTTCTTGTACAAAGAACGTAGCCCTGTAAAACTAGCTTAACACAACAATGTAGAGTACAGTCAGTGGCGGCTGGTGCCTTATGTGTCAGGGAGGGCGCAAAAGATCAGATGCAAGTCGTTAAAAACGTCACAAATATAAATTAAAGCAATAATTGATTAAGTACGTATGTTTGGCTCTATTTTCGTGTTTGCGTATTTTTATAGAAAGGTTCACCCCATTTTTTGACCAGTTATCATCACCTCCAAAAAGCAGACATACAAAACAGAAAAACGAGTTTTTTTTCCTCGCAACCACAAATTCAAACAGTTTTATTATTTTTCCATTGTCGCTGCTCTTATTATTATATTCAATTCTGGAGTTGGACGACCAACATGTTTTATTTCAACTTTTTCATTTAAACTCCAACGGCTAAATATAAGGTTTTTGATTTCAGTCACTTTCATCATGTACACTTTCCAGTGTAATGTCTAATGACTAATAAGAAGTTGTGTAACAAACTATAGATTTCCAAAAACGCCGCGAAAAACATGAACAAAACGAAACGAAAAAATAAACAGCACAAACGGACCGGACGTCGGCGGACTAAACGGAGTTCAAAGCGTGTTATAAATTTTGCATACTACCGCCTGACTTTTCACTGTTTCTTGGCGGTTGCCATAGCGACCGCCGTAAGCTTTAGGACAGATCTTGCGGCGGAGTATTTAGAGTCCATTTCAGCGTTTCACCGTTAAGTGATGAAAATTAGTACGGGCGCCGGCACCATGCTTTAAAACGTGACTCGTGTTGGGCTTAATTTTCGGTTGTTAAAAATATATTTCGTAAATCTAGATTATTTTGGAGGAATGTTATTGTTGTTATAATACATTTTCTTTCTTTGATCTTTTGAATTTGTCAAGGAGGGCGGCGCCCCAGAGCCCCCCGCACCAGCCGCCACTGGGTGTTCTCTTTTTAACCCCATCCGCGGACATACTGTATATGTGTGACATAATAATTTTTTTCACCATCACGATAAAATACTGGTATCGTACTTACACATATCTAAGACAAAAAAAATTGTTTATAATACCAATTTCTATTCAGGTTTTGCTTACAAATTCCTAGCGTCCCCTGCTCGCAAAGTACAAATACGTTCACATCGCCTACAGGTCCAGATATAGAATCATATTTACTCTTAGTTTAGTGGCATCACACCATTCATATGAATTGGTATAGGTATGTGCCTCCATATAGCATATCGAGAGTTGATGCAAGCTGTCAAAACAGCGTCATATACCAACTGTCTAACCATATTCTGTATTTTTAAGAATCTAATAATCCTCATATCGTACTGCATTTTGTTTATAATAATTATTTTTCTATTCATAAATGATAAAAAATGTGAGTAGCAAAGATTTTATTAAGGGCATCACTTAATCTTTAAAGGAGTTATAAGCTAGTTTTAGAACTTTAACATCAAAATTAGTATTGTGACAATAAACTAACCCAAATACTTAACTGGAAAAACTAACTCTTCATTTATTGCCCAATATGTATGTATGATACACTATAATAATTATAGTTATGTATCTTTTTGAATCGAAGCGTACTGACAAACCTACATTATAGATTTATAGTCATGAATATTAAGAGAAAGCCGTTGTCACAGTGAAAGTTAAAATCATCGAAAGCTTACAGTTGAACCACTAACAGAACTTAAATAAATTAATTAATAAGGAAATCTACATATAAATACACATACACGCAAATAATTAGCTAAATGTCTTTTCAAGGTTATGCGAATTATTTTTTGACTGTTTATTTTTTGATATTTTTGACCTTTAATAGTTGACCTTATACTTCCCTTATTCCTTTCCTTGGTTTTTAACACTGCTAAGAACCCTGTAGAATATAAAGCAAACCTTAAATTATTGCATTAAAAAAATAATTTAGTCTTGATTGGTTGTCAATACATACAGTTCATTGGTAAATATATGTACCGGGTGTCCCATTTTGGTTGCAATTGCGGGGTATCTCGGATATTAGTAAAGATAGAACCTTGCGGTTTTCGCGAACCTGAGCTACTTTTTTGTGAATCGTAAGATGCCGCAAACACAATTGTCATAGCCCTCTTAGTTTCCGAGCTACAGGGCGATATTGAAAATATTGCATTTCCAGGTACCCCTTGTATCTCAGTTGTCTGACAACTTATCAAAAAGATAAAAACGATTCCTTTTAGAACTTTTTACGTAGAATCCATTGGCGTAGTCAGTTTTTTTCTAAATATTACTGTTTTTGAAATATTGACCACTGCTTGGTTTTTTTTAATGGGACATCCTGTATATTTGCCAAGAAATTAATTTGTCTTACAAGCTTCTCAAAAATATATAATAGTATGGGTCTATTTTAATAAACAGCGACAAAAGTCCTAATTTTCATAATTCGCATTCAAAATTTTGCAGTAGGCCATGCAAAACAATGCTGCTTTTTATTGTTTGTGACAGTTCCCAAATTTTGTTCTATGCCGTGTCATTACTTGTCTTATTTATATAAATTTTGTGTTTTATTTTTAAATTTTGCTAGTTTTTTATATTTGTTTCTTGTGTAGAAGTATATTTGTGTTATGGCAGAAAACCAAACTTTCGAACATTTTGAGAAATACGATATGTTAACTTGTTTTATATTAAGTAATGAAAATGTTGAAGCGGCATCTGGGATGTATTTTAACATGTAAATGGTTGGTTTTTAGGTATGTTTAAATACTATTGCTTAATTTCTATTTAGATATCCAGAAAGGAGGCAACCCAGTATATCCACTTTTTACCGAATAAAAAAGGATTTACTTGATCACGGGTCATTTAATAAATCTCGTTCAAAAACATATAATAAAGAAAATCGAGAGGTTGAGGAAGTCACAGTTTTGGCTAATGCAGAAGCTTACCCTACAAACTCCTGTAGAGCTAGTGAAAAGAGCGTAGGGATTCCAAAAACTAAGGTTCAAAAAATTCTAAAAAAACACAAATACCACCCATACAAATTTAGGCTTGTCCAGCACTTACACCCTGGGGATGCTCAGCGTCGGGTAGTCTTCTGCAATTGGTATCGAGAAAGATGTGATATGGTTAGAAATTTTGAAATGAAGGTTATATGGTCAGACGAAGCACATTTTAGTAATTCTGGTATACTTAATAGGCACAATAGCAGATTCTGGTCCCAGGAAAACCAACACCAAATATTTCCCAGAAGACAGCAGGGCAGGTTTGGTCTAAATGTGTCTTGCTTCATATTAGGAACACAGAAAAAATTTTATATATTTGAGGGAAATTTAACAGCCAATCGCTACGTAGAAATTTTAGAGACAGCTATACCTGATTTACTTGATGATGTTCCTTTAGCTCATGCAAACGAAATTTATTTTCAACATGACGGGGCTCCTGCACACAATTCTCAAATGGCGAGGATATTTCTGGAGAATAATTTTACCAATCAGTGGATCGGAACCAATGGGCCTATAAGATGGCGCCCTAGGTCCCCAGACTTGTCGATATTGGATTTCTTTTTATGGGGATATCTGGAGTAGGGATGTGCGATGTTTATCGATGTTACAAAAACATCGATGTTGTGTGGTCGATGTTCGATGTTTTACCATCGATAGTGGACATCTCAAAACATCGATGTTACCATCGATGTTCGCAGAAAACATCGAAATACTTCCAAATTTGCAATTCGACCGCCAAAACACCCAGTCTATTATTTTTCCGACTTCCGTCGGTCTCTTTTAAATCTATTTTTCTTCAACTTTTTAATCTAAAGTCATATAACATTTAAACAGTATTATATTACCTAACTCATAACTTCAATAAGTCTCAAATAAACAAAGCCTGCTGAAACCATATACGTATTACAAGACAAGACCAAATCCTGCATTCTCGGCTTATTTTATTTATCGTTCTTCGAATATAAACACGATCGTGGCAGGTGGCGGCATCCGCATCGGTCCTCTCGTATATAGTCTATAGCCGGGGAATCCCAGCCGCCCGTCAGTCATGAGTCATGTCATCATAAGCCCATAATATTCCATATTTCAGAGGCTGAGGCTGTTTGGTTTTGCGAGCTTGTAGGCAGATTTCAAAATTTTCAAGTGAAGTGACTACTAAAGTTTTGAAAACGTCGATATTTCTTCGTATTGTTTGCAAGGTTGTGACTGTAAAATGCCTCCAAAAAGTTAATTTTGGAAGTATTTCGATAAAGGAAGTACCTACGCAACATGCAAATTATGTTCCAAAAAAAATAAGAACTTCTGGAAACCCATCAAAATATTTGTTATTTTTGCAATAATTATTCATGTCCCCATTAAATGATATGTGAAAAACTACAAAATATGATGTATGATTTCCCTGCCCTACCCTATCATCGATGTTTTAGAAACATCGATGTTTTCCTTCGATGGTATCGATGCCATCGATGGCAGGTGTCGATGTTGCCATCGATGTTCAACATCGATGTTTTCTTTCGATGTCGCATCCCTAATCTGGAGAATAAAATTTACAAAGTTCATTATGATAATATTCAAGATTTAGGAAACGCAATAAGAGAAAGTTTTCGCTACTTGCAAAATCATCCCGTTGTTTTGCTTAATTCCTTAAAACGAATAGGAAAAGTATGCGAAGCGTGCATACAACAAAATGGAAATCAGTTTGAACAGTTCTTTTGATTATGTGACGATTATGTTACGATTTTCAAAGTTGGTTTCTGCTGATAGGCTTAATGGATAATAATTATTATTTATTGATGTTTTTTCCTTTTGTTACTGACATAAATCTAGGTAGGTAGCACTTTTTGTGCAAAATATCAATAGATATATTGATAAATAGCAGTCATTAAATAATTTTCTTGATTTATTGTTAGCATATAGATACTGTTAATGACCTTAAATAAAAAGCAGCATTGTTTTGCATGGCCTACTGCTAAATTTTGAATGCGAATTATGAAAATTAGGATTTTTGTCGTTGTTTATTAAAATAGACCCATACTGTTATATATTTTTGACAAGCTTGTAACAAGACAAATTAATATCTTGGCAAATATACAGGATGTCCCATTAAAAAAAACCAAGCATTTGTCAATATTTCAAAAACAGTAATATTTAGAAAAAAACTGACTACGCCAATGGATTCTACGTAAAAAGTTCTAAAAGGATTCGTTTTTATCTTTTTGACAAGTTGTCAGACAACTGAGATACAAGGGGTACCTGAAAATGCAATATTTTCAATATCGCTCTGTAGCTCGGAAACTAAGAGGGCTATGACAATTGTGTTTGCGGCATCTTTCGTTTCACAAAAAAGTAGCTCAGGTTCGCGAAAACCGCAAGGTTCTATCTTTACTAATAACCGAGATACCCCGCAATTGCAACCAAAATGGGACACCCTGTACATCTGGGGTAGACCAACCACGTAAGGCAGCAAGCATAAGTACTAACATACAGGGGTTTCTGAAGAGAAGGGACATGCATTTTATTAATATTGGGAGGAATTGGATGTTAGGAGGGGAAGGAAAAACCTCTGCAGGCAATTTCTTGCACAATCTGGAGACTCTTGAGTGGAAAAAGTTATTTCGGTACCAAAATATACATGGCATTTCAAAAACATGCGTCATCGCTCGTGGGAAAATTCATCACCCAAAAATAAGTCAAATAGTTTCTTTTATCATGCTCATATCTTGCTTTTCGTATACTTGTAAGTTCACCACATCAGATAAACAATAGGATGTACTAGGGGAGCCTGAATAGTCGTAATACCGCTAACTCTGGTTTTAAGTAATAAGGCTGTCATTAGTCATTTGTCATAACATTAATATATGTGCTAACTTTTAATAATGATTCGTGATATAGATGATACAAAATGTCCGGTTTTCTATTATTTCATGCCCACTTATTCCAGAAAAGATAGGGTTTTATGAAAAGAATGTTTCATGCAGGTGTTTTAAACTTGTAGACATATTTTGTACATAGCTTAATCATTTTCGAAATATTGAGTTTTTTAAAAGTACCATTGTTGCACTTTTAGAACCTCTAACAAGCAGCCTTCGATCCTGGTGAGAATCGAAAATGTAAAAATCTGAATGGAATCAGCAAACCAATTAGTAGCATTATAAAGAAAATTGGCTTATGTATCTTTATCTAAATGTTCAATGTTCATCACACTTACTCTCTGTGATGCACTATTAGTGAGAATAGGGTGACAGGTCCAGTACCACTAGAATAACGCATTGATTAAATGATGCTTTATATGAAATACATTTAAAATTTGATTGTGATTGATTTAAAAACGCCACAATTATACAAGTTTTTCTATATACGCTATGTATATAAGCCACAAACCCGGCAGTAATAAAAAAAATTAGGAAGATTTTAAAACACATCTGTTTTGCATATTTTTTTTCATAGAACTTATGGTTCTGTGATAAAGTACATTCGCAAATATGCCTCCCTGTACGTAGTATGAAAGTATCTTACCACAGAAAGCCTTTAAGGAGAAAACTTTAGAAATTCTTTTATTTCCAGTGCTAGTTTTCTAACATCAAACATGTCCCATCTTTAGAAACTCTCGTCGTCTGTCTTGGGAAACACTATAAATACAACATGAGCTATACCGGCAACTCTGTATTAAATTATAAAAATTTAACAACTAGTACAATATATAATGCTCTATCCTACCAAAGTAAAATAGTTTATCAAAACGTACCTTGAGAGTTTTAAAACACAATTTTAAATCACAAGAATATTATAAAGTATCATATTGGTTTGGAAATTACCAAAACGTGCAACGGACAAAAGTATGGCGTCCTAGACAGAGTGCTGGGTATACAATTTTAACAACTGGGGTATTTTCTTCTACATTAGACTTTGTTGCATCTTGACAACTAAACCAATAGTTAGTAGCAAATTCTAAGTTAATGAATGCAACAAATACTCTTGAGAGTTTTTGTTTACATTACAATATATTATTAAAATTTACAGTTTACTGGAAGCCAAGAAAGTATTCTTCAAATAGATGGTTTAGAGGATCACATAATTGAAAATTCAAATGTGAGTCAACCTTTAAGTCCCAGACGTGGAGGCATAAGTCCTTTGCCCGAGATAAGAGCTATAGTCATCACTAACCAACAGGTAGGAGCCAAGCGCCATACTGTCTTCTAATAGTTATAGTAAAAATAATTATATATATATATATATATATATATATATATATATATATATATATATATATATATATATATATATATATATATATACAGTGGTGGCCAAAAGTATGGAAACTGTAAATAAATACATTAAAATTATTTAGTTTAAGCTGCCAACGGTACGATTTGGTTCGGATAAACATAAGCATCATGCCTAAGTCTAAATATTTCTCGAGCGATTTAAAAAATAAAATAGTTGAATTATACAAGGCGGGTTATAAACAAGTTGAAGTAAGTAAAAATTTAAAAATTTTAAAAGGCACTGTTTCAAAAATAATTCGTAAATTTAAAGAAACAGGAAATGTTTTAACAGCCTATAAGCCAGGAGGACCAAGAAAGTTGTCTAAAAGGTCAATGAAGATAATGAGGAGAATATCAATGGGAGATCCGAAAAAAACATCCACAGACATTTGTCAAGAAATGGGTGAACGGGTACCAGTATCTGCGCGCACGGTGAGAAGAAGGTGGAATGAAATGGGACTTTTTGGGAGAGTTGCTGTAAAGAAATCCCTAATTTCAAAGAAAAATAGAAAGGCCCGCTTAAAATTTGCCCAAGATCATCTCACCTGGTCTTATCAAAAATGGAATCCTGTATTGTTCAGTGACGAAAGTAAGTTCCAGTTGTTTGGTAGTGACGGGAGACGTTATGTTCGACGAACAAAGGGTACACGGTACAGCTCTAAGTACCAGCAGCCCACAGTAAAGCATGGTGGTGGGAGCATAATGGTATGGGGCGGTTTTTCCCGCTCAGGCGTTGGCCCCCTAGTTAAAATCGATGGGATAATGGACCGGTTTCTATACAAGGATATATTGGAGAATATTATGCACCCTTATGCTGAAGAGGAAATGCCACTGAGATGGTTGTTCCAACAAGACAACGACCCCAAGCATAAGTCTCGGTATATTCAAAATTGGTTAGATGAACATAATGTTCCCCTAATGGATTGGCCTTCACAGTCTCCGGACCTTAATCCCATCGAAAACTTATGGGACCATTTGGACAGGAAGATTCGAAACCATCCTCTTCCAAACAAAACTGAATTATGGGAAGTACTAAAATCTGAATGGGCGGCCATTTCCAGTGAAGATTGTGCGAGACTGATCGATTCCATGCCACGAAGATGTAGAGAAGTAATAAATTCAAAGGGATATTCCACTAAATATTAGTAATTTTTATACTAAATAAAGTTAACTAAAACCTGTACCTAAGTTTCCATACTTTTGGCCAGGAAAATATTATTTTTTTAAATATTTTTTCATATACCGGTATTTTTGAAAAAATGTGTTTTGTAGTAAATCATTTGTAGATTATCACTATATAAGTATTTTCATTTCATCTTCTGATTTCTCAAAATAAATAATAAATTAAAAAAGTTTCCATACTTTTGGCCACCATTGTATATATATTCTTAATTCTAACATTTGATATAGCGTGTTTTTAATAGCATTTTTTTTAGAGACAGTGTGTTTTTGATTGTTCGGGCGAAGATGACAGCAGTCGTGCTTCCACTCCCAACGAAATGACACCTAGTTTGCAACCCAAAAACCAATTTTCTTCTCCAGTCGTGGCAACAGTCACTGCAACGGTGACGTCGCCATCGCAAGAATTGTGCGTCACATGTGGTGCACCCCGTGACATTCAACAACCGTCAACGTCAAATATGGGCGAAAGTAAAAACCAAGAATAAATTATTTATTCGTGTTCTAATGCATTGAACATTAATGACAAAAATCGTTAATTCAAATATGTATGTATATGTATCCGAGTTCTTGCAGCAGAGTCGAGATTACTAATGATATATTTTTTGAGTTCCAACAACTTACGGAATATATAACAATTAACGTTAAAGAATTAAGAAGTTCTACTAGATTCATTTTATTCGTTTTACTTGACTAATTTTTAGAATCAATATAAGTATTTGTACTTCAAACCAGTGGAAAAGTCATACAAGCTCTTGTTTGCCGTGTGCGTAGCGTATGGGAATTTTAAATTACTATAAAGACTAATGATAAATGTGTACAGCTTTTTACGTGATATTGCTTTAAGACTCTGACGTGTTTTCACTGGCAGAAACAAAACTTCGTTTTTGCTGAACTAGAAGCTGTGGTTCCTTCATCAGATGCAAAACTGACAATAACTACAAAAATCTTTGTGCATATTAAACCTACTCACATCTTAAATTATAAAAAAAATTAAGCGTTTAGGGTTCTAAGAAATGTACACTATTTCATAATGGATGAAATATCTAAACCTGTTCTTGCGAAAACAGAACGGTTTGTCATCCTAGCTTACCAATATTCTAGCATTCTTTTAATATACCTTCTGTCCATTTGGACTTTGACTTTGAATTTAATTCTTCGAAAACACTTTTTTCAAAAATATATTTTCCGGAAAACAGAACTTTTTCAATAATACAGATATTCGAAAACTAGGGATGTTTTCAATTTTTTTTTCTGAAACCAACTTCGAGTTTTTTTAACCACTTTTTGAAACTAAATTTTTTCAAGAAGACATGTTTTGAAAGAACATTTTTTAAACATTGTTTTGAAAGACTAAATGCTGCAAGCAGTACAGGTTTAGTGGCTACAAAGATAAAACTGACAAAAGAGAATGCGCTTCACTAGGTAAGACGATTAGAGTACAAAATTTTACCCTAATGTTTGAAATTATTTAGATAACTCAAGGGCGTATTGTAATCTGCTTAAAGGTACTGGAACCAAAAAATATTTCAAAGTGCTCCACCACTACTAATGGATGATTATATACATATATATTTTTATTTTTATAGCGCTGATTCTAAATGTATGACTGAGATAAGTATAAAAATGTATTCTTTCTAATTTAGATGCTGTAACATATGACAATTAATTAGAAAAAAATTTTACCCCGGCAAAATGTATTCTTCAATTTTGTACCTCGTTTAGATATTATACAGGATGTTTCTTATGACTTCTAAACTATTAGAGAAGTTGACTTTAGAACTAATTTTAAGTACACACTCTGTAAAAAAATGCTTCCAATAATATTCAATTTTGAAGATGTAGGAGTTTAGATCTTTGAATTCCTTACAAATATTTGTTTCTACAAATATTTAATTCAGTTTTTGTACGCACAACAATTTTTGTATCGGGCGTAATTAGGAAGTTTCCATTTTTTTCATTTTCTCTTAATAAATAATCCTAAAAATGTAAAAAACATATGTATTTTTTGTTTTTAATTATCTGTAGAAATAAAAAAGTTATCGTCCTTCAAAGTCTGAGATGCTACGCTCACGTTGGCTGAGCCTGGATGACGTCAATCGACACCACACCGTCAACAGCGGAATAGGCGTGTTATTGTTAGTGTTATTCTTACCGGACAGGATACAATGCATGAAAATAAACACGCGAAAGCAGCAGCGGGCCGCTAGCCCGGCGACCATGGGGCGACAGAGTTCTGTATTTTGACGTCACGGCCGATAAAAGCCGCGCGCGAAGTTATTAAATAAGAAATTGAATAAGTTCGTCAATTTTGAAGATATCGAGATAATTTTTTTTGTTTGACAAGTTAAGTGAAAGACTATTAAATGATGTTGAAGTTACTCGATATTTCTGACATAGGAAACTTCCTAATTGAAATATGAATAGATACACATTAATATGGAGTTTTGTACCAACCTAAAATTATTTTTAGAATTACTTCCTTTAAATCTTTAGAAATACTTAGGAACACCCTGCATTTCTTTTGAACGGAAATTGCCGTGCAGAGTTGGAGAATACAGTTTCAATTTTAAAAATGTAGAGTAACGGTTAGTTTTAAGCATGTACCTCATAGTCGTACTTAAAGTTAAACCCAAACATTCGTGTTACTGTTACTTGTGTTAATATATGGGAGTGGGAAAATGCTTATATAAAAATAATCTTGTGCTAAAAAACACAGCTCATTGCGCAATATATTCATTTCCTAATTGATTGGGAAACTAACGTAGCTTCGGTCATCTTGGAAAAGATACACTCTTCGTCAAAAACTAGACGGAATTTACACGCCCCGCCATGTGTCTAAAGTTTGACCTAAGGAAGTATAAAACTAACCATATTTTTTATATCATCCTTTGAACAACAAATGCAACACATTTGTCATTACCATTCGGTTCAGTTTTGCAACTAATTTAGCACCATATATTTTTATACGGGTTTTATCTCTTGATTGATTGAAAATTAAAAGTATTTTAACAACTTTTTTGTTTAACAGCATTTTGATTTTAAGCGTATTTTTGCATACACATACAAATTTATCAGATGTAGTCGGACAGTGCCAAATTACGTTGATTTATATGAGCAATTTGTACAATATCACAACGAGCTTACATTAAAAGTTTAAGGGGAAAAATCTAAAAAAATATAAATAGCCCCACAAGTCTATACATGGCGTTCCAAATTGTCTTTCAACGCCATATTTTTAAATATTTTCAGATTCTACAGAAAACCTCGACATGAACTCCTCAAGTATTAAAATTTAATTTTAATTCAAGCTCATTGTACACACACTGTACATCAAAACGTATGGTGTTTGTGTACAAAATACTCATTAATTTTATTGACTTAATTCATTGGAATGTACAACAGGTTTAGGTTGGTACATCCTCTTCACTGCAGCCAATAAGGGTTACTGTTTCGTTACTTTTTCAAATACGTTTTCATTATTATGCAAATTACCCATAAACCACTCTGAAAATTGCATTCGCTGCGACTTGTCGTTTGGTAACAATTCTTGGACTGAGCTTCGACGATAAGCGTGCATATGCAGATCACATTGCAGGATATTGCAGGTTCCGTAGGATACATTTACTTGCTGGCTTAAACGCTGAATAGGAGTTTATGGGTGTTCATTAACAATTTGCCTTAATTATTCTACTTTTTCTGCAGTGCGAACTTTGGGTCTCCCACTGCCTTCCTTTATAGTTACACTTCCTGTTTCTCTAAACAAAGCCACAGATCTAGTCAAAACTTGGCGAAACTGGTCGAAAGCTTTTTGTTCTGCCGTGATTACCATATTTTATCATACTTTACCTCTCTATGTTTTTGCCTTAATCTTTATATAGGTACAGAAATATTAACGTTAACCGTACATTGTATTGATTGTAGTAGTTATCAACTTGCCGCCCGGGGCAGGTGCCCCCTTTTGCCCCCCCCCCCCGTAGATCCGGACCTGTAAAAATGTAATAATGTAATTTGGTACTAGTCAGACTCCGACACCAGATAATGGTGGGTGTGCGTACAAATAAGCTAAGTGTAAATATATTTTACCACAATAATTTGACTGCCTTCTCCCTGATTTTGTGATATTTTTAGTGATTAAGTTTGTCCTTGTTTGGACGAGCATTTAGTGGTGCTTTATACTTAATTAACTCTTAAAATGTTTTAGGTACTTATAAGTTAAGTTTATATTTGAATTGTAGGATTAATTTTGTATGTAAATATTTTCTAAGATTGTTGATACACTAGTTTTGTAAATTTAGGCTTAAGACAGTATTTATTACAAAAGAGTTTTGAAATTTAACATTTCTTATTCTTGATTCTAGACGTAACGAAATTTGAGTATTGACTTTTGCTTAGGTTGATTAAAATTTATATTTTTGTCCCAGTGATATTGGTAAAAACTACACTTAAAACATGGAATCTGTCCACCAGAACGGAAGTTGATAAGAAATAAAAAAAAATAATTATTTTTGTGTACAAGTAGAAGCTTATGCAAAAAAAAATTAACGTCATCTCAGCTAGTGGGTTATTAAATAAAAGCTATGAATGAAGAAGCTATGTTATTGAAGCTAACAATTCTAAGAGTGGTTCGACACAACTCTTACCTTTGTCTGCTCTGGGTAAGTTCTTTAAATTTCGTATAACCAGAAACACCCACATTTTTATTTGTTCAATATACAGAATGTTATTTATTGTAGTCTCAGATTTCTTCTATCTTCTTTTAGTTGTTTCATATAGTTATTATGGAATACTATAAATATATAGAACGATCCGTCCCTGGATTTACAAAAGTTATTTTGAAATTAAACCAGATGTTATTCTTCTGAAACATTATGTGATATATATTTCTTACACGGTCGAAACGCTATCATTTATTTACTGGATACATATCTTGGTTCACTAACCTTTAAAAGGTGAACAAAAATATCCCTGTTATTTCATTAAGCAAAAGTTAGTACCATTTTAATACAATAAATTAAAAACAAACTCATTTTAATACAATAAAACAAATTAAATTGCATATTATTAAGTATATCCTTACTGTTTTATCCTTCAGCTAGTCAGAAACAAGCCTAATTTAATGATTTTACGCAATTTGATAAAAATAGCTTCAAATGGTGAAAATTTCGTTTTTTAAGTCATAGGTTAATTTAAAAAATTTTAAAATTTAAAAAGATGTTAATAATTTTAATGCATGTACATACGAAATTATTATATTTTGGTCAATGCATTAAAGACCATACGCAGTGCAATACAATTTTGGCCACTTTTTGGCCCGTATAATTTATTTTTAAAATGTCATACGGTAAAAATTAATGAATTTATTAATTATTATTATCTAGAATTTTTTCACATATTCTAACCTTCAATTTGTTCAGTGTTTAAGCAGTATAAATAATAGGTTAGAATTTAATTTTCTCTGTATATAATATTTGTACGGATATATATATATATATATATATATATATATATATATATATATATATATATATATATATATATATATATATATATATATATATATATATATCCTCATCATCTGCAGCCTTTTTCAACCATTTCCAATTATGGTGTAGCCTCCCTTATGCCTACCTTACCACGCCGTCTCAATGCGGGTTGGTAAGGGGCAAGGGTAGTTGTCCGCTGACTTGTCATTTACTATCGTCTCACAACCCCTAACAGCATTAGGGAGGCTACACCATAATTGGAAATGGTTGAAAAAGGCTGCAGATGATGATGATGAGGATATATATATATATATATATATATATATATATATATATATATATATATATATATATATATATATATATATATACATACTTTGTTATTTTTCTTGAACCATTTATATTTTTTTTGTTTATGGGATTGGGTTTGGAGGGCTCCAAAGACCTTACAGTTTTCAAGGTCTTTACCCAACAGAATAAAAAAAATATTTTGAGAATGACCCGAAAAAGGGTCGAAACGTCGATGGACTTTTAATAAAAAAAATGTTTTTACAATGAACCTAATCCCAAGAAACAAACAATAATTATATATGTATATATATATATATATATATATATATATATATATATATATATATATATATATACAGGGTGTCTAAAATAGGTGATACCACTATTGCTATCTCCGAAATGGTAAAAGATACGAGGTCGGTTAAATTAGAGAAAATGTGTCATTTCGAGTCTCTATTCATGTTCCGTTTACGGAGTTGCCAAATTCTCTATAGTTTCTTATCTACAGGGGATTTTTTAAAAATAGTCAAAAATTTAATTCTCAAATATCTCGAAAACTATTATAGTTAGAAAAAGTTGTTTTTACAAAAATCGCACGATTTTTTACCTTCTCTAAAGTAACGTTATTGTTTTGTTTATACCATTTGTTTTTACTGAGTTACTGATACTAACTTGTTTTTTTCAAATACGGACCTGGATTTTTTGCTGCATTTTTTGAAAGAATACTTCATACCCCTTACAACTATGTATCACTTGATTATGGATTTCGACGTTTTGATCAGGAATAGCATCATCAGGATTTTCTATCGATGCGGACCTGGGATTTTCCATGTTAAGGCACAATTTCACAACCTATCGCTGTGGTTTAAATTATTCAACTGATTAATTTTAAACTATGTTCATGATTACTAACCAGAACCCTTTGGTCATTAAATTGTCAAATTGCACTTAAGCCAATGAGTTATTGAAAGCAAAAGTTTAGAAGAGTCAGATCAGGTATAATTAGCGGCCTTTATTAACAGCACCTAACTCGTGGTTAAGTTTACTACATATTGTAAAAGGCACCCTTGATGGTACGTCTTCATTATTTACGTTTTTAATATTTTCGTATCCAAAAATCACCTTTCAGTTCAAAAGATAATAATAAATAATCCTATTTTTATTTTACCTAATGGTTTCATTTCTGCTGCAACTCATTCTGCTGGTACAGTTCAATTACTATTTACTGGCTTTGAAAACAAACCATATTATTCTCAAATTAAAGACCTTTAACTATATTCTGGCATAAAACCATTGTCATATTTACTGGGTTCGGATTATAAGGAATTCGGATCTAAAATCCGTTTTCTGCTTTATATTTTGTCGTAGCGTTGAATTATAACATATGGACGGGCGGACGAACAGGTTGATGGACGCGATTGGACTGACCACACGAAGCCAATCACGCCTCTAAGATTTAATTATTAGGATTTGTTATAATTAAAACTAAGTTGATGCTTTTTCAGGCGTTGGACCAATTTTACAAACATTTACAAAGGGCCCTGGTTAGTAATCATGATTATAATTAAAATTTACCAGTTAAAACAATTTAATCCATAATTACTGGTTCTGACCTAATTGTCGCCATAATAGGTCGTGAAATGGCGCACTAACTTGAAAAATGCCAGGTCCGTACTGGTAGAATATCCTGATGATGATACTATTCTTCACCAAAACGTCAAAAAACATAATCAAGTGATACACAGTTGTAAAGGGTATGAAGTATTCTTTCAAAAAATGCAGCAAAAAATCCAGGTCCGTATTTGAAAAAAACCAGTTAGTATCAGTAACTCAGTAAAAACAAATGGTATAAACAAAACAATAAAGTCTCTTTAGAGAAGGTAAAAAATCGTGTGATTTTTGTAAAAACAACTTTTTTCTAACTATAATAGTTTTCGAGATATTTAAAAATTAAATTTTTGGCTATTTTTAAAAAATCCCCTGTAGATAAGAAACTATAGAGAATTTGGCAACTCCGTAACCGGAATATGAATAGGGACTAGAAATG
Organism: Philopedon plagiatum; assembly: GCA_963971165.1. Taxonomy (NCBI): domain Eukaryota; kingdom Metazoa; phylum Arthropoda; class Insecta; order Coleoptera; family Curculionidae; genus Philopedon; species Philopedon plagiatum. The sequence continues at coordinate 97,546,446 of OZ020192.1, read as the reverse complement.
GCACATTTTCTCTAATTTAAGCGACCTCGTATCTTTTACCATTTCGGAGATAGCAATAGTGGTATCACCTATTTATACACCCTGTATATATATATATATATATATATATATATATATATATATATATATATATATATATATATATATATATATATATATATATATATATATATATATATTAGAATATGTGATCAGAAAAAAGAACTTTCTTAGAATTTTCTCATTTTCACTGCGTATCCATCGATTGCCGTTTTTGTGTAAAATAATTGCGTTTCGGTTAAATAACTAACGTAGATAATCAGAAAAATATTTTTACATTTGTATCACTATAATAACCCCCTTAATATTTTTACACATTTCAGATGTTTTATTTTAAAAAGTGCCTTTTATTGAAATTTTTAAAGTTTACCCCATTATCGATAAATTACTTCTCGTTTGATGTCTGTTATACATACAAAGATATAGTAAGCTGTACATATTTGAAGCTATGTTTTAACGACTGAATAAAATAAAGTTATTGATAAATATAATTGCTAGTTTAATTTTTTTATTATAAAAATCGAACGTAATCCTAAGTATAACGAAACATCACTATTAAAGTCATCTGACACACGGCTAAACTGCCTTAAATTGTATCACTAGAGGTCTCTAATTTAGTTTTTTTTCTATTTTCTTAATGGTTTACAGTACGACTGAATACGTGAAAATAATATTTATATAACTGATTAAGCCAAATCCACACGTGCGTTATTCTCAACGTGGTGCAAATTTTACGTTGCGACTTACATTTGCTGAACTTAAATTATGGCACCAAATTCAACAATAAATGTCTTAACTTGCAGCATAAAATTTGCAGTGTTTAAATTAAACTCGTAGAGCCAGTGTTATAGTCCGAGAATCAATCATCAATTTTCCTATGAATGTCTGTCTGAACGTCTTAGGTAGTGCGCAATGCCTTAAAATATACTGGGCATCTATATCCCATGGTATTTGGACGAATTTCACACAAATTGCTCTTTTCACTAAGAGCGTAAAATAACCTTACTCTACCATCCAACCTAATCAAATTCTGGTGCGGAAAACTTTTGCAACAAAGCGGCTATATTTACAAATATTTACAAAATGGGTAATATCATCATTTTTTAAAACAATGTATTTAAAATTCGTCTGAAATATTATTTCTAATAGAGATATAATTTACAAAATCGTTATGGGGTATCTTTAATTTACCAAATGTATTTAAATTAACATTTTGATACGCTCTGTAACAACAAAATAACGAGGTTTCATACAAGTGGTGAGCTTTCGAATACTCTTCAAATATGGCGCATTTATGAATATTTAAACATTTTTTAATAACATAGCCCGCAAAGTACCTTAAAAAAATTATTTCTAATGAGCTATTCTTTGGAAAAATAGCCTGAAATTTAGGTGTGACATCTTGTGGCGATGAAACTGATGCAAAAACGGAAATATCAACGTCTTTTAGTAGATCTGATAATTCTAATAGAACGTTATCCGCATCAGTTTAACAATTTTCATTGTCAGAATTGAAATTCTAACGCAAAATAAATTGTAAATGTTCTCTTGAATTGTATTGGCGTACGATTTTTGCAGCTTGCATGTTGTTGCCTAACAAACCCAAAAAAATTCTCCAAGCAATCTCAAACGTAAAACAAAAATGAATTTTTAAAAGTTAAATAACGATGCTAGAAAACTGCACTCTGCTTTACTTCAAACGTACTGTTATGCGATGGCAAAAATTATAAATTATTTATTAAAAACGACCGTCTTGAACAACGGCTGACTTGATGGCTACTCTCTGTACAAATCTTCTAACTAAAATTAGGTTCCACCCCAAAAAGGCGGAGCAGAGGGAGGTGGTTTACTCATATTTGTAATTCGCCAGTGTTATAGAAATAACAATATAACAATTTGTCTAGTCAAATAAAATGAAATGTTGTTCCTAATGGCAGAAGTAATAGTAAAAGTTTTGTCAAATGTAAATTTGATAACAGCCTGGGCAAAATTTATAATATAAATAAGTAGTTTTTATTGCATTGTCCAGACAAGAAGCAATTAAGTGGGATATCAATGATTGGAATATTTAGGCCGTATAATTGGGATAATGTAATTTAAATATTGTTTGTTACTTCGGGATTTTATGATAATGTAATAAAATAATAAAATATTCTTGTTGAATTTTAAAATAATTAGATGTTTGAAACTAGACAATTGTGTAAAATACATAATGTAATCAAATACTGGATACATATATTACCATATGTGTATTTACAACAGTACCTAACACTCCGAAGTTTGTTACCGCACTGACAGTTTCAGGGTATCGATAGTTTGGAGGCCACCGGTCTTTATTGTATTGTCCAAGCAAGAAGTAATAATGAATTTAAGGAAGTCATTACAAACCCAAAAAATATTTTGAAGAAAATTACTAGGATAATTTAGCTACAAAAAATGTTTACTTTTCGGTATAATTTATTACAATTTAAAAAGCAGTCATTTGCCCTTAGTGAAAAGTGACGTCAGGAGATCAGCAAAAAATCTACAGGTTAACGTAAAGCTTAATTTAAAGTCGAACAGGTTTGATTTTCTCGGAAACAGTCAGAGGGAAAGAAATCCAAATATTTCACGGTTTTTAATTTTTTGTGGGGTCAAAATGGTTCAAATTAAAATCCCATATACGTCATCGGAAAGAATTCGTCGAAGTATATGTTATCCATATTTTGTAGTTTGTTAATTCTCTATAGGAAGGGAGCAATCGCCGATTAAATATTGATTTTTTTACTTTTTTGCCCTCGACATCGGTAGATTTGAATCACTGTATATTTTCCTATCTATTTTTCCCCAATTTTTTAACACTATCTTATAAAGGGAAAATCACACTGTAAAATGAATACCGAATGGGTCATCCAGGAGCGTATTTAAGGGGTAAAAATCGGATTTTCTTGATTTTTTTCCAACAAATCCTATTTTTATCCGACATTATTCCACACTATTTACCCTATTTAGTGATTCTTTTTGGGTTTATTTTATCCGTTAATTATCTAAGAATACCTCCCACTAATTTAAATCGCTTATTTTTTCGGTAAAGATATAAATAAATAGGTTTATTTGCATCGGGGACATCTAAAATTTGAAAATTATCGAAGACTGCCATGAAAATAAAGAATTGCAGTTTATTTACTCGATATTATTAAGATGATGTATGTCAAAATTTCGCAGAAATGCCAATTTTTTTTGCAAAATTGAAAGGTTCCTGGACCGATTTCGACTTGAAGTATACATAAATAAGATTTTAGGAACCTTCTACTTTAAGTGCAGTGATATTTCATTGGATGAGTTACGCATTAAATACCACTTTTATTGAGTTTTTAATGACTCTACAACACTGGAATTCGCCATGTACTCATGATGAGTCATAAGTTCAGTTTTGACGACACAGCCAATGGGATCACGTTTTACAAGTTTGGAAATTGGCGCGAAAATTTGCAGTTTTTAATCCTTTTTTTTTGTTAATAAAGACCAAAATAAATGGATAACAGCAACCGCCATGAACATTTAATTTATGTAGAGAATATAAAAAAAAATATATTTCAGATTTATTTATATATATAATGCATATTCCCTATTGATCAAAATGTCGGTCTAAAAAAGATTATCGATTTTAAACTAAAATGGTTAGTTTACGTTTCAAAAATGATACTAAAGCACATTTATACACAAAAAGCCATTATATTTTATTTTTTAAAAACACTACTAAGACTACAATACAATTAATTCTTTGGAATCTATATTTGTTATCAAAATTCATTTAATGTACTATATATCGTAAAATATATTTAATTTCCAATGTGTAATAAAAATATACACTACAGCATGCCTATTCTTATTTTCTAAAATCTAAAATAAATTTGAAAATGCAACTTTATTATTCGAAGTAAAAACTTGCTAAACAAGTTAGACACGTCATTCCCAAAAAAGGGTTACAATGCATAATTTACCAAAGATCTTTGGTCAACAATCCAGAAACATTACTGGTACACTTACACACTATTAAACCCACAGACGTCTAAAAAACTATAGCCACAGTTATTTACTAAGAATTTAAAGCAATCAATCATTTGATTTGCACTAAAAAAACTGGTCAATTGTATTGACTGGTCCACTGCAGACGGTTGCCAAAGTGTAGGCAGAGCTGGGCAAACTACTTGAAAAAAGTAGTGGAGTATAACTACTAACAACCTTATCAAAAAAGTAGTTAACTACTAACTACCTACTAAGTAGTTAGTAGTTAAACATGCAACTACTTTTTTAACTACAAACCAAACATTTACCGTTGTGGCTCAAAAAAAAACAGTGCCGTAGCCATACTTACAAAAATGATTAAAAAAAGACTTGAACCTATAACATCAAGTAAAAAATTTAAAATATTTTTTTTATTTAAACTTTATTTTAAAGTTAATTATACTGATTAAAATTTAAACATAAATTGCTATTTATTATTAACGAGTTCCTTTTTTGTACATAAATACAAAACTAAAACATATTAGGTAATAGGAGTAGGAGGTATTTAAAAAAATAATAAATTTTGATTTTTAGAAAATTTTTAAAACCTGCAAATTCTATATTAGGTTTGCTTATCACTTACTGGACTGTAGAGATGATACAAAATACTAGGAACAGTTATTTTGGAACAGTTACGAACGAGGAACAGATTATAACAGTTATCAGTTTAATAAAATACCTGTTCCAAGGCTTCGACTGTTCCGAGTAACAAAACGGACGTTCTGCCTATATATGTCTATAGTTTTTTAGACATCTATGATTAAACCTAAGTTGTGAATAATATTATTCATTAGGCTTGTGGTCAAACCCTACTTTATAGATTACAATAGATTATTTGTTTCGTTATTAACAAATTCTGACAACACATAAAAAGCCCAAAATTTTTGCTATACCTATATCATTTTAAAATCTTTCTAAATATGACAGGCCCTGTTGGAGAAAAAACTACAAGCTGACAAGTAACAAGTTACCAGTTCGGAAATAACACTGTTGTCTTATTTCCCAATAATGCTAATATTTTGTTTTAAGAAAAAATGGTTATTTAGTATTAGTAACAGTCCCTGGTTTTATGGTAAAGAAATAGTATATTATGCAATGGTTATGTAATGATTGCTATTAATATAAGATTTTTGGCGAGTCTCGTTACGAATGCGAGTGTATTAATGATCATTACATAAGAGTTACGTACACTTTTATTTCTACGACGATTGATTAGTAAATATTAAACTGAACAATATTTATTTAATTTTCCTACGGCCACCTATGAAAGTGAGAAAAAAAACACGGTTAACTTGGCGAGAAAGTGCCTTATATCACACGCGTGTTGAAAAGTACTTTTCAACACATGTGTTGAAAAGTACTTATCAACATGACGTTTGAACAGATGGTGCCAATTTCATTTTTTTTCATTTACAACACTAGTGTTGAAATGTTTTTCAGCACACGTGTTGAAAGTGGGGTTATTAAATAAAGACAGAAATTGGGAGTTTTTTGGTAAATATTTTTGTGGTCGTAGGAAAAATATTGTACATTACTCGTGTGAAAGTAATTTTCGCACACTCGTGGGATTATCGCACTCGGCTATCGCCTCGTGCGACAACATTCCCACTCGTGTGAAAAATGTGACTTTCAACACTTGTTATGTAATATACTATTAGCAACAGTTAAACAAATTAAATTCTTCACTATCACATACCATAATCTAACATAGATTCTAATTTAAATATTCTTAAAAGTTTTAATGAAAATACAAATTTTAGTAAAAGAACTGTCAAAGTCAGATCATTTGTATCAAAAAGAGGTCACTTGATCAAAAAAGTATGGGTTTCAAATTGGCTAATAACGCGATTTTATTATGAAAATTTGTATCACAATGAACATTATTATGAAACATATTAAGAAATTTGATTTGAACATTAGAGTATGAGGTAGGAAAATATTTTTTTCTACTCCCACACTGTAATTGATTTATTAGACATTTACTACCTGTACTTTAATGAGATTCATTAAGATACAGATCTTTCATTAAGATACAAATAACCAATAGAAATGCACATCACAGCAATATTAGGTCAATATCAAAAATTTCCATGACTATGACAGATTTCCAATTAATTAATTTTGACAGTTCGTAGTTAATGTTTACAGTGTTTAATTCGTAATATTTGTGCTTTTTGGAAACAAAATCTGTGAAAATATGCGCTAGTGGGAGTGAAATTGAGAATTTAACTCCATTTCCGTGTTTTGTTTGTGATATAGTTTCCATAATACTTCATTATAAGTTTAATACATTTAGAAAATTGAAATTTTTGTTTTTCATTATTGTTACTGATCGTAGAAAAAATAGTGTATGTAACTCACATTTAATGGCACTCGTATTCATAATTCTCATACTCATGTCTTAATAGCTATTATTAAATTCTCATTGCATAATATGATACTATTACAATAACGGAATATTTCAGGATTTTCTTTTAAAACATCAATTGCGTTGTCATTTTTTTGCCCTAAAATATTAGTTATTCTTCTTTATAAACGACGCACAGAAACAGAACTGATTAAAAAATTCCATTCAAACACTATTTGTCACTAGTTAACAACAACTGCAATTTCTAGGAAAAATCGCATTTATCAAGTGCTATAGTAAGATTTGCAAACTGTTGTAATAACGAATTAAGTAGTTGTAGACTAATAAAATTATATTAAAGAATCAATTAAAATGGGACCAATCAACAAAATTTATAATATTAAAAACGATACCAATATTACCAATCGAATAAAACCTAAGCACTTTTTTTTAGATAAAAACGGACTTTACCAAGCCAATCACGTAATGACTACCCACGAAAGTATTAACGAATTAAAGCTTTTATGTTTAACAATAAAATCACTAAGTTAAAACCAGGTATATTTGGGTCAATGTAAGATGGGACATAAAAGATTACACATCCTGTCATTTAACACTTGCATGTCCGTAGATTCGATATTTATGAAACAGGTGATTTTTGGGCCAAAGACAAGGAACAAGTTCCCAATAACATATATTCCGTCAACGCTTCGTTTCCAAGATATTCTACTGGCTATCCAGTCCAGTCCTATTTACAGACGCTCGGATATATACCGGGTGTTAACGAAATCATTTTACATACCCTAATTTTGTTCATAATAAAAATAGAAATTTCATTTTGGGGTTGAAGCTTTAGTTCACAAAAACACATTTTTTTGCCATAAAAACAATTGAATATCGATTGTGGTATCTCCGGAGGTGAGTTTAGGTTTTTTATTTTAAATGGCAACCTACCAATTTTTTTGAACCATTGGATAACCCTTTAAATTCCCTTTTCGGTCATATATCACAAGCAGTGGTTTGCTTTCAAAATGGCGGCACTGGAGGCATTTTTCCCACTTTGAGTAAGTCGCCATTTTGAAGTCCCTGGTTGTTATTTTTATAAAATAACTCGGTAGTTTAGTCAAGAAGATTGTTTAACTTTTATTTTTTAGCATCATTTTGTAAAACACTTTTTAAATAATTTGTATAATATGCAAATTTATGTTCTATTAATTGGCCCATTTTTAAAGCAAATTTTTACCAAGGCATTAAATAGAAAGTACCAAAAGTAAAATAGCCGTCGTGTGGTAATGTTATTAATTACCTAAAATTATCAAAAACGCACATTTTAACGGTTTTCTCCTAAAAAAATATCAAATAAACGAGACAAAGTATGTTAAAAAGAACATAAAATCGGTTATGCATTTACCTAAGTTGGCGTTGAAAAACAGCCAACTTAGGTAAATGCATATCTGATTTTATGTGTAATGAAATAATGTTTTCTTAGTGTACTTGGTCTTATTTGATATTTTTTGGAGGAAATCCGGTAAAATGTGTCTTTTTGATAATTTTAGGTAGCTAATAACATGTACTACACGACGGCTATTTTACTTTTGGTACTTTCTATTTAATGTCTTGGTGAAAATATGCTTTAACAATGGGCAATATTAGTAAAACATTAATTTGCATATACAAATCATTTACAAAAATTTCCAAAATGATGCTAAAAAATAAAAGTTGAATAATCTTCTTGACTAAACTATTGAGTTACTTTACAAAAATAGCAACTAAGTGAACCAGGGACTTCAAAATGTTGACCTACTCAAACCAAGAAAAATGCCTCCAGTGCCGCCATTTTGAAAGCAAACTACCAGTTGTGATATATCACCGAGAAGGGAATTTAAACAGCTATCTAATGGTCCAGAAAAATTGGTAGAATGCCATTTAAAATAAAAAAACTAACGTCGCACATAGGGGTATTTGGTCTGTAAACCTGGCCAAAACTGATATCTTTTATTTTTATTCTTTAGCCTATCTGAATATGAATTTATAAATACTAAATGTAAACACGTCTTTCAGCTTGTTTTTTCGAGTCCTAAGTTGACTACCAAATAATATATCTCAGTTATAAGTTAGGCTTGTCTTGAGTGCATACTGAATATTTCTAAGATTCTGAAATAGTGGAATTGTTTGAAGTTCTTTATGTTTGGTGCAGCTTGCTTATAATAACTTTCATGATGAATATAGGGCCAGCTGGTAAGTCATTTTTTATGTACCTATATTTTTATTTTGAAAAGTGTTGGTATTCACGATTTCTGGCGGCTAATTCGAACCTTTGCTAAATTCCTTTATAATGTTTTAAATTTAAACAAACAGCGGCATATAAGTAAGACTATTCCGCAATATCCCTCATGGAAATTTGAATCCGTTCGATGCTTAAACTATCTAGTTTTGGAATATGTAAAGAAAAATTGCCAATATTTGCCATTGGAAATAATAATAATGATAATAATAATATTAAAGAACATTGATTTAAATAAATTCTTAAAAGAAAAAGTATTTAGGTTCTAGCACATCCTCGCTCAAATTCGCTTATAAAGTACAAAGTACGTTTTTGTTCTAGCATCTTCATCTAACTGAAAAGTTAGTTGAATATGCTAGAACAAAAACGTACTTTGTACTTTATAAGCGAATTTGAGCGAGGATGGGCTAGAACCTAAATACTTTTTCTTTTAAGAATTTATTTAAATCAATGTTATTTAATATTATTATCATTATTATTATTTCCAATGGCAAATATTGGCAATTTTTCTTTACATATTCCAAAACTAGATAGTTTAAGCATCGAACGGATTCTAATTTCCATGAGAGATATTGCAGAATAGTCTTACTTATATGCCGCTGTTTGTTTAAATTTAAAACATTATAAAGGAATTTAGCAAAGGTTCGAATTAGCCGCCAGAAATCGTGAATAACAACACTTTTCAAAATAAAAATATAGGTACATAAAAAATGACTTACCAGCTGGCCCTATATTCATCATGAAAGTTATTATAAGCAAGCTGCACCAAACATAAAGATAATAAAGAACTTCAAACAATTCCACTATTTTAGAATCTTAGAAATATTCAGTATGCACTCAAGACAAGCCTAACTTATAACTGAGATATATTATTTGGTAGTCAACTTAGGACTCGAAAAAACAAGCTGAAAGACGAGTTTACATTTAGTATTTATAAATTCATATTCAGATAGGCTAAAGAATAAAAATAAAAGATATCAGTTTTGGCCAGGTTTACAGACCAAATACCCCTATGTGCGTCGGGTTGCACAAACAATTTAATCACGAATTAAACTAACAAGACACTTGTAATGTGACAGCACTTATGCTAACGTCATTGCCAAATATGACTCTAAACGTCAATTAAATTTACTACTTGATTAAAAGTTTTGTGCAACCCGCTGTTAAACTCACCTCCGTAGAAACCACAATCGATATCCAATTGTTTTTATGGAAAAAATATGTTTCTGTCAACTAAAGCTTCAACCCAGAAATGAAATTTCTGTTTTTGATACGGGGAATATATTTATCGCTCCTAGCGGACGGCACGGAGACATGCTTAAAATAATTTATACATATGTATGCGTGTGTATCACTGAAGCAGCGACGTGTGAATAGTGCGATGAATGTTTCTTTCGAAACATTTGCTCTAAGCTCGATTTGAGACGTCGGTTGTTTTTTTTTTAGTGGTTTTATGAATATATAATAAAGCAGGGTTGATAAAATCATTGTTTTAAAGAAAACAATCAAAAATCAGCGATTTCTTTTAAATCATGATTTGTTTTTTTCTAAAAATTTTATTTTGGGCTAATTTTTATTAATACACATATTTTCCAACTGTTCATATCTGGTTTAGTCAAACTTATTATGAAAAAATATTTTTAAGCGTAAATAATACAGAAACGAAACAAAATTCGACAAATCGAGTCGGAAAAATTCCGTTCCCGACTACTAAAGGGTTTTCCAATAAGAGGTGTTATTTTGAATAGCCCGCTATTTCGGTAGATGTCACTTTTGGAGCTGTAATTTTTTGACATTTGACAAGTAGAAACTACGCCATTAATAAAAATGGAACGATACACGCTTCAACAACGCATTGAAATTATTAAAATTCACTATAAAAATGGTGAAAATTTGGCAGAGACGGTTCGTAAAACTCGAACATTTTTGGGTCGTCGTGAAGCACCTTGTCGGACCGCAATACAGAAGTTGGTGGGAAAATTCGAGCTGTTGGGACAAGTTAGTGATGTGAAGAATAAAACCCGTGCACGTCGCTCAAGAACAGCTGAGAATATTGCTGCTGTATCCGAACATGTTGAAGAAAACCCAGGTTTGTCCATTCCTCGTCGTTCTTTGGAATTAAACATTCCACAAACGTCATTACACCGTATTTTGCATAAAGATTTGGGTCTTAAGGCTTATAAAGTTCAGTTAACAGAAGAACTCAAGCCGGCCGATCATCAACAACGGCGTGTCTTTGCCGATTGGGTCCTTGAAATGCATGAAAATGATCCGGAATTCCATCGAAAAATCATCTTGACTGATGAGGCCCATTTCCACCTCGGTGGCTTCGTCAACAAACAAAATTGTCGCATCTGGGGCTCGGAAAACCCAAGAGTTATTGTTGAAAAGCCTCTCTATCCTCAACGTGTGACTGTTTGGTGCGGTTTATGGTCCGGCGGGGTCATTGGGCCTTACTTTTTTGAAAATGAGGCTGGAGCACCAGTTACGGTGAATGGATTGCGCTATCGACAGATGATTAATGATTTTTTATGGCCGGAATTGGATGGTATTGATCTGGACGACGTTTACTTTCAACAAGACGGCGCTACGTGCCACACAAGCAACGAAACCATTGATCTTTTACGGGAAAAGTTTCCGGACCGTGTTATCTCTCGAAGAGGTGATCACAATTGGCCACCGAGATCTTGTGACTTAACACCTTGCGACTTCTTCCTTTGGGGCCACGTGAAAGAGAAGGTCTACGCCAACAGCCCAGCGTCGATTCAAGACCTCAAAGATGGAATTCGTGAGGCTATCGAGGACATAGGGCAGCCACTTTGCGATTTGGTTATGGAAAATTTCATGAAAAGGATATGGTCCTGTAGGCGTGGTCGTGGTGGTCATTTGGCAGATGTTATTTTCCATTATTAACGGCATACCTTCCTCTTTATAATGAAATAAACATCCGATCATTTATCTCAAAAAATGGCATTTTCCTTTGAATATCAAAATAACACCTCTTATTGGAAAACCCTTTACTACTACCCATAGTGGTTTCTGCTTTGTGTGCCTGTTCATCTTCTGCAGATATAGAAAGGATGTTTTCTTCCTATGGACTCGTTCATTCAGATATCAGAAACAGACTAGACAATGAAAAGGCAGCTAAACTTGTATTCCTTTGTTAAGCATTGCATTATAACACTTAGATATTATAAAAGCGCGACAATATTTTGTTTCTACTTTTAGGTTATGTTCTCTATTTTCTTTTGTATTAAAAGGATTTTTAAAAGTTTTATTTTTGTGATAAGCAGCTACATTCCTTTTCAAGTATGTATTATAATGAATATTATAAAAATGAAAATGCATCAAGGTTTTTTTTGTATCAAAAGGAGTTGAAAGTTTTATTTTTATGAATAAATATGTATTTAAGTATCCTGATTTTACCTAAATTTTTAAATTTTAATCATGATTTTTAAAAATCATGATTTTTAAATTAAAAATCACTTGATTAAAATTATGATTTTAATCAACTGATTTAAATTTTCTCAACCCTGTAATAAAGCGTTTTCGGAGAAGCTATGTTAATAGTAACTTTTTTTCTTGTTTGTATAATATCTGGGAAGTTCTTTCGGTCTATAGGTAATATATTAAAAAATGGAAAGGTTAATATCTTCGCTAGTTCAATATAAGACCGTCAAAAAACTCAAGGAAAGTTACATGATACAAATAAAAGAAGATATGATACCGCGCAGGTAGGCGTGGCCATTTACGTCACGCCGTGACCAATTCCGCGATATTTTGTAAACGAACCACAATTTTTTTTAAGATCGCGTTGTGTTTTCAACCATTTTTTGGTGTTTTTATATTACTTTTAGGAGTTTAAAAGTAAAAATGAGATGTGCTGTGTATGGTTGTGATGTGGACAATCAATCAATCAATGTATGTATTTATCCCTTTATTTATATACTTATTTCACATCATATACTATAAAAGTATTATAAGCAGGAGGCAAAGTATATTGCCAATATAATTTATATAAAATCGCCTATAACTGACTAACGTAACCTCTATATTGCGCGTTATAAATTTCAAAAATAGGGCACAGCGTGACGTCATGCGCGAACCCGAACGAATTTGACACGGTTTGGTATCATACCTTCTTTTATTTGTTTCATGGGAAAGTTAGTGTAATGTTTATTTCATTTTTATATTTCCATCTTTTTCTCGTTGTCTAAAGCAAATAGTTTATAAAGCAGGTTTATAGTTTGTTTTGACCACTTACATAGATAATTTGCTTGCAATTAATGAGTCGCGTATTGTGTGTTAAACTTTTTTTTATTAAAGCAAATCTAACATTTGTTCAGTCGATTTTAGAACGGGATTCACGAAACGACATACCACATTACAACACATAAAAAATAATATAAAAATAGTGAACTTACAGAAGACTTGAGCAATAAAATATCAGGATTTATATCTGATAATTTTATGTTCAGTCAAAGGGCATACCTACCTCACCAAAAAAAAATAATATTGCAAAATTTTAGATTTAATTTGAATAAGAAAATAAATCTATTATTATTAGGGGTATTAAAAAGAATTTTACGTTCTTATAGTTACCAGATTGCAAAAAAGTTATCAATACACATATCTCAAAAGAAACAGAGATGGCAAAATTGCGAATTAGTATTTTGTAGAAAATGACTTTCAGATAGTTATGTCTCCTACAGGAGAATTTCTATCGATCTGTCTATTGGTAGAGATCTTGTAGCTGGCTTATCGGCAGTTTATTAGCCTCCTAAATCACAGAATCGGCGAAACTCCAATATTTTCTTATTCCCTTACTTACTAACCATAATTTGACACTGTAAGATTAGGTACTCTTATTATTGTAAAATACTTATAATTTCTCCTTATTAAAATTATGAAATGTAGTTATATTGAAAGAGTCCGTTAATTTTGGGAAAACAACATTGGCAAGACTTGCATAGCCTGATTCTCCAACGCTAGTCCGGTCTAATTTGGCAACCAAAAGTTTTAAACTGACAATGCAAGAATAAGACAACTAAGTTTTATACTATGAATTTAGGGGCAAAGTAATTGGACGTAATCTGGAGCAATACTGGCCGCCTAGGTCCCCGGATTTAAACCCACTTGATTTTTTCTTTTGGGGTTATATAAAACAAAAAGTTTACAAACAAAGACCTTTCCGTAATGTTGATCATTTGGAAACGGTGATTCGAAACTGTATTTTAAAAATAAGGCCCCTTAGTATCAGGAATTCCATTAAATATGTGTCAAGAAGAACAATTGTTTGTATTGAACGCAATGGAAGGCAATTTTAAATTTTAAGTTTTCGCAAATTTATAAAGAAAACGGCAATTTTATTACGTACTTTCGACAATAATAGAACTAAATTCATTCTAGCAACCCGTTCCAACACGAAAATCATTTGAAAACCAAGCAAAACGCTGAAATATCAGAATAATTCATATATTTTTAATGACGACTTATTAACAATGACAGAACAAAAATCTGTCAAAACATAACTGATCAACTGAAGATTTTAATTTAAGCCAGTACTAAATCTTAAACCTTCTTAGTGAATCAAAGTTAAAATTTGCAACGTCAATGGGTTAATCGCAAACTTATGTCAATAAAAACAAAGAAAGCAAGAAATATCTTTCTCTACAAAATATCATAAATTTACGCAATTTATTTTTTACCATGAACATTTTTTAAAGATATGCAGTATTCCCCAAACTGTTATGGTAATTTAAAAAATTAATTCACATATTTTTTTAATATCCCCATAGATAGCTGCCCTTTTATTCCTGAGACCAAATACAAAACATTATCAATTAAAAACAATTATTCAAGTAAATTTGGTAGATATCCAGAAATTTCATGAATTGTAAACTTTGAGCATACATAAAACTTCCTTTCTTTTTTATTTTCTTTTGCAGCTATAGCGATGATGGGGTGTTTCCCAATTATTTGTCTATGGCTGTAGTATTTTAAGTCAAAGTTTTTCCAGTTGGAAACGTGGTAGTAATAAATCTAAAATGAAAACAATTTTATAAAAAGAATTTATCTTTCTCAAAGAGTGGTTTTATAAGTACACAGACACACTCACTCTTTTTCGCAATAGGATATGTAGTATGTAGTGCGGTCCAAGTATTATTGGCTGGGTAGAGAGAAAGGATTAAAAAAAGGGAACTAGTTCTTTTTCTATACAACTTATTTTTTACAAGAACTAACAAACGCATTTAAAAAAGCCTACTGCACTTTGTTGTTCCTAAACATTCCATTAGGAAATTCAGAGAATAAAATATTCACTGTCACTGGATACTATAGGAGGAACATCAACCTCAGTATATTCGCACCACAGCCGTCGTTGTAAATAATTGCATATTTTAATTGTGTTACCACAGCATACTGAGTTAATCTGTGAACTCATATTCAGAAAATAATTCCAACTGGCAATGTACAGCATTGAAAAAACTATGTTTGGGGGCGAGGGGAGCGGAGAAAAAATACTCAACTATGTGAAATTCAATTCCAAAATTGTCGGACCTTTTTTTGGAAATTCTCTCTGAGCAAAACTATCGACCTTTTTGTGAAAACTCAAATGTCGCCGCTTTTTTTTGGTACGAGGTCCTAATAATAGCCAACTCACACTCGAATTAGCCAACTCAAGCATTCCCATGAATACGCCCCTGGGATTATAGTTATGTCGAATATTAGGTCCCATTAAGATGACAAACTAGAGCGGTCCAAAATGTTCCGCGCGACATGGGCGTAAGTAAGTGTAATATAACAAAAAAAAAATTAAGGAAATAAATCAGTGATAATTTTGAAAAACGTGTGACGCGGTTACCCTCTTAAGCAGCGCTATCACACAGCTTGGATGGTTGCTGAGAGGCATGAGGACATTAAAATTACCCAACATAAGAAGAAGTAGAAAGAACGGCATCAGTGTTATCACATCCTGTATAAGGCATGTGAAACATTTGCACCATAAGGTATGTTTCCGTACTCGTCTCAGTAAACGATGTTCGCCGTGATGAAAAAATGTTTTTATATCTTGAGAAAGAACGTTCGACATCTACTGATGTAACAGAGGCATAATTAACATACTCTTTGAAATCAGTCAACGGACCTGTATGGGTACCATCACAAATTTTTCTTAATGTAGTAAAATAGGAATCTTTCTTTAAAACACTCTCAAACTTTTCTATCACGTGATCATTTTTTGCGTCACCTATAGCGTGTAGTTGTGTAATAATTTCGTCCATTATTTGCAGTGCGTCCACTTACGACAACGCAGTATTTTGTAATTTTTCTATTGCTTTAAGTAATCCTTTATAACTGTTATGAATAGTTTTTAAATATGTTTCAACGGAAATATCTTGAAATTTTGTTTGGCTTTCTTTAATAGCTGAAGCTTCGTCGGGAGTAAGTGCTAAAATCACAGGTTTTTGGCGTTCAAAATAATAGAAAGCTGCCTTTAACCATGTTCCCCAACGTGTTACAATGGGCTGTGGTGGCTCATGAATACCGGGACACTGTCTGTGAAATTCTCGAATACGTTTGGGAGATGTGAGAAATACTTTGTTGGTGCTTGGAAAACATTCGCGAATAGTTTGTACCACAAGAGGTAAAGCATGAACTTTCCACGTAACATGTAAAAACCTCCCACAGTCTGTTTTAAGAGAACGGTCTAGACAACGCATTGTCGCCGCACCATCGCTCATAAACATCAACAGTTGACTTGTTGACAATTCAAGCTTTTTAAACGTATCGAGCACCGACATCTTAATTACTTTGGCAGTACAATTTCCTAGACTTTTGCTATAGCTAATACCAGTGCACATGTCGGTTTAAGAGGTTCCAGGACTCGTACTACAACATTTACGATAGAATTTTTTTACAACCTGTCGTCTAATCCAGACATAACCAAAGCTATTTATTTTTTACTTTAGATTTTATTTTGTTTTCAATTTCTGCACATACAGATGGTATGTACATACTTATGTAACACTGGCCGACTTGGTAATGTCCACTTGGGATTGTATTTGTTCCAGAAGTGTTGAAAGGGATGTTTATCGAGTAAGAGCAGCGGTAAATTACAGGCCAGCAACATGAAAAGTAAATCGAACATAAACTGCGATTTCGGTTGCACACCATTTGCTTTAGTTGTGTGTTGTATGGCATTCACATGAATTGTACAGTTCCTTTTGTCCCAGCACAGCAAAGGTTTATCGCAAATTTTACACAATATTTTAGCACCATCATATACTAAATCAGGAAATTTACGGATAAACTTATCCACTGTAACAGCCAGTGGTTGTTTTGTAATCTTTCCCCAGTTCGACATAATTACTACTGATTATTTATGACAAAAAAAACAGTATGTTTAGCGCAACTCACGCCGCCGCCCAGTGTCGTAAACGATTGCCGTTGAACGAAAACAAACTAAGGAACAATTCACTGTAAACACCGGCCAAGCAGGTTTCGGCCGCGCCGCTTCTGCGAGCCCATGATACAAATAAAAGA
Source organism: Philopedon plagiatum (assembly GCA_963971165.1). Taxonomy (NCBI): domain Eukaryota; kingdom Metazoa; phylum Arthropoda; class Insecta; order Coleoptera; family Curculionidae; genus Philopedon; species Philopedon plagiatum. The sequence continues at coordinate 97,529,188 of OZ020192.1, read as the reverse complement.
AGATCTGATACCGCGCAGGTAGGCGTGGCCATTTACGTCACGTCGTGATCAATTCCGCGATATTTTGTAAACGAAACACGTCTTTTTTTAAGATCGCGTTGTGATTTCAACTATTTTTTGGTATTTTTATATTACTTTTAGGAGTTTAAAAGTAAAAAATGAGATGTGCTGTGTATGGTTGTGATGTGGACAATCAATCAATCAATGTAATCAATGTATGTATTTATCCCTTTATTTATATGATTATTTTAAATCATATACTATAAAACTTGTATTATAAGCAGGAGGCAAAGTATGTTGCCAATAGAATTTATATAAAATCGCCTTTAACTAACGTAAACCCTATATGCGCGTTATAAATTTCAAAAATAAATCACGGCGTGACGTCATGCGCGAACCCGGACGAATTTGACACGGTTTGGTATCATACCTTCCTTTTATTGTATCATGCTGCGAGCCGGGAACGTCGGACCGCTCTACTGATAACGTCACACGTATAGCTCATGTAAAGATAGTAAAAAAGTGGTAACATACAAAAAATAAACAAATGAAATGCGATCAGTAACAGTTGAAGTGTATCAATGTCATGTTCTGGCTATATGTCAATCATAATCTCTTCTATAAATTATACAGAACAATGAAAAAAAAATGGTTAGTCTGTTAGGTCCCCCCTCTCATATGTCACTAATCTACATGTATTATACAGAACAATGAAAAAAAATTGTTAGTCTCTTAGGTCCCCCCTCTCATATGTCACTGATCTACATCTTATCATTTTGATACTTACATCTCCACTATCGGTTCCTATAAGTAATGTATTGCCATAAAGATAAATACAGGTTATGTTGCTCCTAAAAATTTCCCACATATTAAATAATTTTTTGCTGTACTGCTTTTGATTTCCAAGTATAATAATTTCTACATAATCCTCTATTATGTCTGGCGCCTGTGATGACTTATCAGACACATTGTTTTTATCTAAAAGAAAGTTAAGGATTTATAATTTTATTATTAGTACTGCTGTATTTCATTTACTGTTCTTCGAGGCATATTCGTAAATCATGTTTAAAAATTATACTGTTAAGATTAGTCTTAATTGGGCTATAATACTAGGAACGTGAAGTAGATAAGATGTGATGCATTTTTACTTTCGAGCGATACTATAGGCGTGAGGAAAGTATTTTGATTCTATACTATTCCCGCATATCAAACGGTAACAGGGAACAGTAATAAATCTTTTTTGAACTTTTTTATATTTATATTTTAATAGTTATATGTAGTATTGATGATTTGGGAGGTCATTAATCCCCCCCCCCCTGGATGCACGCTTGGACGTGCTAAAAGGCAGAATTACCCAGGCTGCTCGGTTGGGTTGGGTTGAGTCGAGTTGAGAAAAATGTGTTGAATAGGGGGGTGACGGGGTGACGTTTTTGAATTTTGGTGCTTAGGTTATGTCATATTCTTTTGAGTTTAATGAAACGTTCGTATTATCACTTGAATAAGTAGTATTTTGAATTAAATGATTACTTCATTTAATAAAAACATAAACAAACATGTCCATAGATGTCAATATTGTTTAATATGTAGAAAATACTACTCTCATTAAAGGTGTGAGAGAGAATAGTTGGGACTTTAAAATGTGATAAAACTCGTTACTTTAAATATTTAAATTTTTTAATGAAATATTGTACTTCGGCTTAGGGTTTAATTTAAAACATATTTCATATTTGTTCTTTTGGTAGAAAATGATATACAAGGTATAGGCAAAATAACGTTTTCATATTTTTTATGCTCTCTGTATAAAAAATTTAATTTTTCATAACGTGAATCTTATTTACTTTACCAGCAAAAACTTTTATTGGGAGTGAAATTCTTACGTATCTTACAAAATTTGGTCCATTTGCCCTCTTCTCAACCCTATCCGCGGACATACTGCATGAATGTCCGTCGCTTAGCATAGCGTCGAAACAATAAATAAAAAAAGGATAAAAAATCAAAAAAGTTCATTTTCTTAAAAAAAAACGATTTTCCACAATTTCTGTAAGTTAATAGTACATTATAAACCTAACAATAAGATATGATTAGCTTTTCTCTCAAGCAATTTACATGAGGGTGGTTTGTGGGTTAGTAACAAAACACAGAAACTTATATGTGCTAGCCTAATAAACGTCCTTATTGTTTTTTTTCGACCGACATTATCTGAGAGAAAAAAATGATTATTGCGACTTTATGTTTAATTTGCGATAATGAGCACAATGTGACAACATCGATTTAGTTGGTAGTGTAGGCGTACCATTTATCAGATTTGGTAATTTTTAAAGATCATAGGTTGTCAGTTATTTAGGAAATGAATATTATATAATTTTTAACCAATACAGAAATTTAGGCTAAAGACGCCTAAAAATAATAAGATAAATACATATAAGATAAATAGGTATTAGTTTGCTTCCAAAGAATAGCTGTAGTCAGACATGAATTATGTCCATTACACTAGTATTTAAATCATAAATATTTTACTTACACACACTAATAATAACATTATCCCTCAAAATTTGCGTCGTTGAACTGTCAATCATCAGTGGGGCATAAAATTTAATATCCGTTATTTTTTCCATTTCTTCCATTGGAGTTATTGCTGGATTTTCATAATTTAAGGATCTCACACTATTGTTAATCAGGAAAGTACATTTTCCATTCCACATTTTGTAACATGTTATGCACCGCGGCGAATAAATTCTTGTGAACCAAATTTCCTTGACGTCTCTTCTATCATAATTATTGGTAATTTTTATAATGGTCATTCTTCCTCCTACTTTTTCAAAGCATATATAGTTTCCATAAACACTATAAAGAAATAAATAAAAATTCGGATTAAAAAAGATTATTTGAGAAATTGAACGGTTAACTCAGAATTAAGTAAATATAAAAACAAATAAAGTTTTTGCCAACTGGCTTACTTGTCTTTTTGTGTCTTTTATCCTATTTGCTGAAAGTTATAGCCTGTTGTTTTAAATCAAAATTACATTAATCCGGATCCGGATTGATCACAATTTAAAACTTCTGTGGGTCTTTTTTTCAAATCCTTACCTATGTGACTTAATATCTAATATGTCATATTGATAATTCCTTATACCATTAAAAGATACAATGGATATACCTTTGGGAAATGCTATGACTAAACAGATATCCAAGTGGTTTATATCATTATAATCATTATCTAAAAAAAAATTAAATATACTTAATATTAATAGAAAAGTAGTCAGAATACTCACAAGTCATCTCATTTTTTTAGGGATGACAGAATGGCAAGTAATATTAACCAGCTGGTATAGCAACTCAAAAACTGACCTAGTTGTACAATTTGCATGCATGTTTATCTTCTGATGTTGCAATTTTTAATGTTTTCAATCTTGGACTTTGATAGTGTTATATTTGGTTTTTTAATATAAAAACAAATTACAGAAGGTGACAGGTGACTTTTTAGCCAATAATGATAATAAGAAAAAAATTTGTATTAACATAGAACAAAAAACCCTTCAAAATTTTAATTTTATTTTGGTTCTTATTTTACCCGTTTTTAAACATAATTCATTCAAATTTCTTATATATGATTTTTTTCGAATAAATAAAAAAAATCCAATTTTTTTTATTTAAATACAAGAATATATAATTAATTTAAATTCGTATTTGTTCTTAACATATTTATTCTTTAAACATTTAACATTCATAACATATAACATAATCAACTTACATTCGGAAATAAAACCAAATAACTAACACTAAAAAACGGGGCTTAGATGCGAATGAAAACTAACGATTAAAGCATTTTAGCACAAGCACGAGTTTTGCCGATTTTTCAGTAGGTACCTAGTTTGTTACGCTGTTTACTGTGTACTAAATTAAAAGATGAAAATATTCGTTTTACTCCTGCCAAAGACGAAGATGCCGTATGTTGTTTGGTTATTTTTTGTTTCTTCTTCAGTTACACAACCTTTTAATTTATGAATTGCTGTCCACAAATTAATTACATCGGTAGTTTCTAAAACTCCTTCAGAAAACAGTGTACCACCGAATGGAGTTGCTGTAGCACGTAACTTTATTATAATTTTTAACAAATTAGTTTTTGTAGTGAAATTTGATTAATTCTAATGCTAAATACTTTTCTTCTTGAGATAGCTAATCTCGAGGCATTTTTGGGTTAAGCATGTAGGCAAAAAAACTTGCGAGAATCGACGTCAGTAGCGTAAGTAAATTCGGTAAATTTTATAATGTCCTTATGGTACCTAAACACATTTATGACAAAAATTAAAAATTGATTTAAATCAATGATTTTTATGAAAAAATCATGTGATTTAAATCGAGATTTAAATCAGAGCATCCCTGTATAAAATAGCTACTTGTTAAAATACCTAGCTATGAAATATCCTTATTATCATTGAAATTCCTCTAGAGTGGCATTTATTTGGGGGTCACGAGCCCCCCCCCCCCCGAATTTTATTTGGGACAACTCTATGTACATATTATTTTAAATGGTTATAAGATTATTTCATAGGTACTCCAAAGTGCCATATAGGCAAAATTTGAATACAATATCTTTGGAAACGTGTAAAATAAATAAGAAAAACCAAATTAAAATTATAGAAAGCGTTCCCAGACCCATGTTAAAGTCTGTTCAAAGATATACGCTCTGATTCTTAAGAAAAATTAGGCAAAAGAAGTATAAATTTCTTTGACCTAGAGGATTAGGAGAAGGTAATAGAATAAAATTGAATTTAGTTTTCCGATAGCATTTGAAACGTTCATAGTGTTAAATTGCTAAATACTTGCAAAAAGAAGAAATCTCATCGATGACCCAATCCTCACAAGAAAACTCCCTTCTCCCGCTCATCGCCGCGCTCTTGGGGATGTATTCCTTTTCTACCGATACTTCCACGGATTTTGCTCTGAAGAACTAGCCGGTATTATTCCCCCCTTGACTGTTCCTAAGTATGCATCCCTTTACTGTCCAGCTACAAAAGCCTAGAACACACCACTTCTCTCGCTCATTCATACGCAGGGTCTGCAGATTATGGAACAAATTGCCTGCAAATGTTTTCCCTTCCCGTCCCAACCTCCAATCCTGTAAATCTCGTGTCAATAGACTACATTTTCCTTCTCGTCAGACGCTCACGGTACGTTAGTACTTAGGCTTGAAGTCTACGAGGGATGTCTTAGATAAAAAAAAGAATAAAAATATCGCATTATTTGAAAAATCGTACAAGTGAGACATCAAATAAGTTTCATAGAAAACATTAGTCGCCAGACGCAAAACAAATTATAAAAAGAGTTTGTGGGTCATTAGTCAAAATGGGCCGAGATGGAGAGAAACGTTCGATGTGATGTTGGCAAAGCTAAGTGTTTGGATGAAAGTGAAAAATATCGTATTCGAAGAAAAGTGTACAAAATGTTCAAAGAAAACATTGGGCCCACACTGGATTCCTTAGTCACGTTTAAATGCCGATAAAACCAATGTATTGTGTAGAAGAACTAGCATCTACAAAATATTGTTTAAGATGGGTTTTAAGTACCAGATAATAAATAAAAGATCAACTATAATGGAGTCTCACAGGTTACGAAAATTAAGGTTTGAAATCTATAAAAAGATACAAAGCTGAAAAACCCCCTATCGTTTATTTAGATGAACCTTGGTTTGACACCCAGGACACTCCCAAAAAAGGGTGGGTTGACTCCAGTGACAATTGCCAAAACAACGCTCCTTCAAACAGGGGAAAAAGAATCACAATTATGCACGCGGGTTGGGAAAATGGGTGGATTCCAAATTGTCTGCTATTATAAACCAAATTATTAAAGATTCCAGCTTAGACTACCATGAAGACATAACTGCCTTTTTGAAAACTGGTTTCAAAATTATCTTTTAAAAAATGTACCTAAAAACAGTGTCATCGTCATGGATAATGCGAGCTATCATACCCGGCAGTTAAAAAAAGTTCCAAATACAGCCAGCAAAAAATCGTAAATAAAGGAATTTATGCTTTAAAACGACATATACTTTGAAGGTTATAAAAAGACTGAGTTGCTACAGATACTAAAATAATTTAATATCAGAAAAGAATATGTTTGTGACAATATTACAAAAGAAATGGGTCATCCCCTTCTGCAACTACCACCATATTATTGCGTTTTTAACCTGATAGAAAATATTTGGTACCAGATTAAATCTAGAATAAAAGTTCAAAATACTTCACCTACTCTATGTTTAAATGTCACCAAATTATTAATAAAGGTTGTAAATAAAATCCCAGTAGAAAGTTGGAAAAATTCTGTAAATCATACCATTAAAATGAAAGTACCTATATTTTTGTATATAATATCATAGAACCAATAATAATAAATTTAAATAACAACAATCTAGTTTAATGTTTAGCTGTAACAATAGATTATTTTTATATTATACCATTTCTTTTATTTTTATACATACCTATATATTAAAACAAATTGTTTTGTTACTTATTAAAAATCATTTAAATAATCACATTAAGTTCAACCCTGTGCTGCTATGATCCCATAGTAAAGTGCCCGAAACAGAGTTGCCAGATAAGATTGACACAGGCAAAGTATTTAGAAAGCATAGTTATATATTATTTAAACTTTATACTTTTTCCTGAAAATACAGGTTTGGCAACAGAGCAGTTTGGAAATTACTACAGTCAATTTGTCAAATGGTACATGTATATCATTGAACAGACTTTAATAGGGCTATGACATTGTGTCACTGGAATTTTGTTCTCCGTTGCTAGAAAATGTTTCAAGATTCTAGTAACCCCTAAAAGTTAAACAAAACAGAACTAGACAGGTAAGGTAAGACACTAATGACATTATTTGTCAATGATCTAAAAGACTTGCAAAGTTGAATGAAGTTAAATACTAAAGTTTGCTAAAGACTAGCAGGCAAACCTGAGCTAACTTTAATTTTATAAAATTTATGCTTGTAAACACTAACGAAATTTATTTTATCAATAATGTTATTATAAGGCATAGTTTGTAATAACTTTTGATCAAGTTCACTGGTTTAAAAATCAAATATAAGTTTTCAAAAATTGTAGGAAGCCTGTGGCTCTTCAATACAAATATCTGGCTGTTTCATCTTAAGAAAATCAATAAAGAATAAAAACGTATATACATACATCCTATAAAAGTTAATTTTGTTAACTTGACAGCTACAATTCGGTGCTCAAACACTAATTGCCAATGGAGAGTAAAAATTTTTAGTCTCCCATCCTCTGAACCAACTGCAATGTGGTGACCTAAAATGCAAACAAATTTTAGAAATTTTCACATCTGGTACTTCCGATAATTGAGGATCTCCATTCAATAAGGGGACATGCGCTCGGCCCGGCCCGACCGGACCCTACCCAACCCTGAATGTATGTAAATCCAACCTTTGTGCGTAGAATTTTAGAAACAATGAAAAAACAATACCTTAGCGTTGATTCTCAGCAAACTTCCAGCGAGAAAGTTGTTCCTTATAGTCTAAAGAACAATCGTGCGAAGGCACGAGATATTTTGACAAAAAATAAACAAATTAGAGCAGGTTTAATCCAGCGTTGCGCGCCGCGCGTATATTTCGATGCGTGCGTAGTAGTAGTTTGAACATTACAGAACTGATGACGTTTAAAAGATGACACAATAATTGTAAAAAAGTGTTACAAGAATAAAAATTGTTTTATTAAAATTATATTATCGAATATAAATTTTTGTTAACACAATAGAGCATTTTAATACAAAGGATTTTTTAATATGAAACATTATAGCATTCATTTTTAAAACGTAGGAAAAGCATGCATCATAATCATTTCACTTTTTTGGATTTACTGCCTGTAACAGCCGTGTTTTGAAAAAGGTTTCCATAAAATTTGCAACCTTCAGGACTAAGATATTTAACCAAAGTTTTCAAATCATTCAGTTGTTCGCGAGAAATTCCGACATCTTTAGCAAGCGCCGATTTTTCTACATTTTCAAAAGTGATTACTTCCTCGAGAATAATAGTTGCGTGATTTCATTATAACTGGAACAGACGTCAATGTGGCCATGAGCATAATAATTAATTTTCACCACTTTTTACAATTTAGAAAAATCGTCGCTTGCTAAAGATGTCGGAATTTCTCGCGAAAAACTGAATGATTTGAAAACTTGGTTAAATATCTTAGTCCTGAAGGTTGCAAATTTTAGGAAAACCTTTTTCAAAACACAGCTGTTACAGGCAGTAAATCCAAAAAAGTGAAATGATTATGCTTTTCCTACGTTTAAAAATGAATGCTATAATGTTTCATATTAAAAAATCCTTTGTATTAAAATGCTTTATTGTGTTAACAAAAATTTATATTCGATAATATAATTTTAATAAAACAATTTTTATTCTTGTAACACTTTTTTACAATTATTGTGTCATCTTTTAAACGTCATCAGTTCTGTAATGTTCAAACTACTACTACGCACGCATCGAAATATACGCGCGGCGCGCAACGCTGGATTCAACCTGCTCTAATTTGTTTATTTTTTGTCAAAATATCTCGTGCCTTCGCATGATTGTTCTTTAGACTATAAGGAACAACTTTCCTGCTGGAAGTTTGCTGAGAATCAACGTTAAGGTATTGTTTTTTAATTGTTTCTAAAACGCGACGCATAAAGGTTGGATTGCATATATATTCAGGGTTGGGTTGGGTCCGCCGGGCCGGGCCGAGCGCATGTCCCCTTATTGAATGGGGTTCCTCAATTAAACTTAATATATAATAATGAATTAACATAGGCATACTTGACTTAACAACACTTATTTGTAAAATGTTCCATTCAAAATATCAATGTTGAATTAAGATTATTTGAAAATTGTTTTTGTTTATTTTAAGTATCCCCAGAAGTTAGAGCAAAATTATCCTCACTAAAGCAAATTCTTAACCAATCAGAAGTGACAAAAGGCACATCTCGATATCATTTCCAGTCCAAAATTATTTAAAATTAACGTTATCAAAATAAAGGTCTATAATCAAAATGTTTTTTTAATATAATTATTATTAATACCCCAAATTTTCAAAGTATATACGTAGGTACCTATACAATATTGTATCATAATTTCAAAACATCTCGACACTACCCATACTTACTGGAGACTGCTATGCTAGAAATTTTTTGAAACTTTATGGGACACAGTTTAGGGTCGAATATTGTAACATTTTCAATATTCTCCCATGAACACCAGTTAACATATATGAACAGCCACTTCTCTTTGCTATAGCTTTCATATTTGGGCAAATACTCCACTAACTCTTCTTGAGGTATTTCTTCCCGGCAACACCATTCCCAAATTCTTGTTTTCTAAAAAATTAGGTACTCACTATAAAGAAAATGTATAAAAAAGTACCATTAATGAATAAAGACTTGAGAATTTTATTTCTTAATGGTTACCTATATGAATATAGTGCAATATAGCATACCTAAAGAAAGAAATATACCTAAAGAAAAATGTATTTCTTTGTTTAGGTTTTATTTTCATTAACTAAACTTATTAGTTTTATTTATTGGGTGCCTGTGTTCGCAAACTTAAAACTGTGCCTGAGTAATGATAAACACGGAGAAGTAAATAAAGTTATAATATATAAACAAAATTCAAATAAGTATTAAGTAAAATTGTTTACCTCTGCCAGGTAATCAACGATTTCTCGAAGATTGTCGCATACTTTTCGGGCCGTCAACAATGTTCTCCCATCACATTTTAGCAGAATATGTTCTAGTATCTCTAAGGGAACTATCATGTTAACGGAAATGCACTAACAAGATTCCTTAATATATCAGGAATTTGAGCCCCTGCCCTATTGTTCGTTCATCCGCACGCATTTATATTTAGAACAAAAACGCAACATCATGATCTGTTTTTATTTCTGGCTATACATATTTTATTTTGTTCCGTATTTCCGACACAAAGATTTAAGCTTAAAACACTGATAAAATAATGTATTTTTACTCCTTGTTTACCTTGAATATTCACAACAAAACATTTTACCAGCTGTTTTCTGTCAATTTATATCTTGAAGTTAACAGCTTGGTCACCATTCAGCCCACGTTCCTACGTCCATATAAATGTAGCAAATGCCATGGGAGGCAAACGTCATTCTAATCAGTTCTCATTTTACGCTGTGATTTTACGCATGTCCGTCATTCAATTCAGATGCGCTTGCGCGGTAATCCTACAGGTTGTTTTTTTCAGTTCATGTTTTCGTTTCAAGTGAGATAGAGCGTCTGTTATATGCTTAATGAAAAAATATGTTAACGCGATCGTGAGATTTTTGTGTGTTCCTATACCTTGTTTACACATCTTCACTTTGGCAAGGAATAAAATTAAATAAACAGTTAAATACTGTTACAAACTTTTTACAGACATTTAAAAATGGGAGTCGTGTTACCTCCTTTGGAGTTTACGGAGTGTCTTAATGATAGTCCTTTTTTCCGGGAAAACTTACATAAACATGAACGGGAGCTTGAGAAGACTAACCAGCAGATCAAAAGGATCATTAAGGAAGTGAAGGATCTTTTAGGGGCTGCAAAACGTAAGTAATATAATTGGTCTCTACTCACAAATAATAGAAAACTAAAACTCGATATAGGTAGGTACCCAATAAATACACCTACCTAATTAATATAAACAAGGTGCTGCGTTTGAAGGTGTAATTTGTTTAGCTCATTGAATATTTTTTGCCTGTGGACAGCTGATTACTAATTTCCATTAACACTAAGCATCTTTAATAAGTAAAATAATACCTGCCTTCAATATCATCTCATGAATCCTAGTTGTAAATTTAACACCTACAAAAGCTTGTATAAAAGTAATGTAAAAAAACAAGGTAATTATTGATATTACTGTAAACAGCGAATTTTTTCATGAAATTTTGCACAGACCCTAATTTTGGGTCGTAGAACACGAATCCGAAGTCAGTTTTTGGCGGTCTCGAATGGTTTTTCCGCAAAAAATTTTTTTAACTTTTAGGTTACCTTTTTTTATAGATTCCTTTAAGTTTCGACACTTTCACTTAAACATATCTGTAAACTTATAATTTTTATTTTATTTCGTCACACAAAACACCACATTTAGCCAAAAATAGTTAAGAAAATTGCTTTTTCCTATATAAAATTCCATTGTATTTGGTAGTAGACGCCATTACGTTCCCAGCTGTCAAATGTCCGGCGTTGCCAGGTTTACTTATTTTTCAAGACAAAGTTGTAAATTAGGAATAATAAAAAGTTGGCGGGAAAATGCGAAAATGAACCAAATTTAACCAAAAGGGCAAAAAGATGACCCCAACCAACACCCTGGGGCACCGATCCCTCTTCGCCTGCGAGGAAAGAGACTGGTCAGGGCCCCAAACCAGGTGCTAACCCTGTTCCGACCTTAGGGTGCCCTCCGATCCACCGTTCGTATCAAAAACTTTTCTAAGTCGGTGAATTAGGTGACAGATCTAATATTTTCGATATAACGGTGGTATAACGGTGGATCGGAGGGCACCCTAAGGTCGGAGCAGGGTTAGCACCTGGTTAGGGGCCCTGACCAGTCTCTTTCCTCGCAGGCGAAGAGGGATCGGTGCCCCAGGGTGTTGGTTGGGGTCATCTTTTTGCCCTTTTAGGGAAAATAAAATGCTATCTGTCTTATTTTACTCTCATATTGCCATCTCTTTTTTTGGATTTATTTATGGCCGGAAATTGTTAAAATTTGCGAGAAAAATGTTTTGTAAACGTGGCAACGCCGGAAAATTGACAGCTGGCAAAATAATGACGTCTAGAGCGATAAAATGGAATTTTCTATAGAAAACAGCAATTTTCTTAGCTATTTTTGCCTAAATGTGGTGTTTTGTGTGACGAAAACTAATAAAAATTATAAGTTTACAGATATGTTGAAGTGAAAGTGTCGAAACTTAAAGGAATCTATAACAAAAAGGTAACCTAAAAGTTAACCTAAAAGTTTTCCAAAAACAATTTTTTTTTGGAAAAACCATACGAGACCGCCAAAAGCTGACTTCGGATTCGTGTTCTACGACCCAAAATTAGGGTCTGTGCAAAATTTCATGAAAAAATTCGCTGTTTACAGTAATATCAATAATTACCAAAAACAAGCCATAACTGGACATCACCAAAAGAAAATAACTCAACAGCTTCTTTATAAATATGGGTTTTTAATTTAATAGCATTAAATGAGCTCATGATTTTACTGCCCAGAAACTAACATTTCTGAAACAGTGGTAGGTATGCTTACCACTACTGGTGGTATATGGAAACAGTATAGGTGGTACCTACATGATGTGATATGCAAATAGTTATCTATTAATTTAAAAAAATCATTGCAAGTAACCAAACATACCATAAGTACATACATTCATTGCCATAACCTTATTTACTCTTTGCTGTTTTTATGGCGACCGGTTAATTGGGGAGAAAGAGCAATAAAATATTTGATGGTCAAAAAAGGTACAGGTAAATCGGGGAGAGGCATCTTACCAGGTAGCAGGTAAATTGGGGAGAAAAAGTAGGTACGTAGAATTTAGATAGGTATTAAAATAAAAGTTCATTTTATTCCAAAAAAATTTATTAAAAATAATGTTACGTACAATAAGAGCAGCAAAAATTCCCATAATGCTTCCAAAAAAATGTTTTACTTCTATACAAAGAAACAAAATGTCTTTATAAAAAAGTTAGTGAAAAGTAGGTGGTACATGATTGGATACATGACTTTTTCCAATATAGGAAACACATTTGACAAAATGTATTCTTGACATTTCACCATTTTTATATTTTTCTAAATTCGATCTTAGCAATTGTTGTTTTGTGCGGACAGCTTTATTTTGTATTTTTTAGGGAAGTGTACTACTATTAATTTTAATATATGTATCAGTTTGGAATTGTATTAATACATTAATAAAGTTAAATAGCGATGGATGCGCACTATAAAAACACTTATTAAATTTAGAGTGGAAACTCTCACAAGCATTTGTGGTATTCTCTGTTGAGCTACTACATGAAGCCCATAATATTGGTGGAAATTTAGCTTGCTCAGATATATAGTTCTCAACTAAATAATCTGACATAATAATAGCTTTTGTATTAGGTCGACACTCTACAAAATCAAATACCTACAAAACAATCTGACACTTCAATAGGATCTAAAAAGGCCAGACCAAATAAATGACGTACTTAACCATTTCCCTACTTCACTATTTGGATCACTATAGTCATTTTTTAGTCGAAGACTTTGTATCTTTCTAAACCAAGCTTGACCTAAGTGAAACTTGCATCCCGTTATTTGTGAAGTAGGAAAAACAATACATAGGTATTGTATAGCATTATGTATAGCTTGCTCAAAATCTGCAACTACAATTTTTGGATTAAATTTGCTGAAGACATATGCTTTGTATGTGTCTAAATAAAGTTGTGTAAGACTCAGTAGATTTATCTCCTAACAAACAAAAATACAGCCCTTTTTAATCCTACCTACCTATGTTTATACATTGTCCCCAGTTTACCTGCCACAATTTTGGTCCTTAGGTTGGCTTGGCCCCAATTTACCTGTAATAAAAAGATTAAATCCCGAATGTACCAACCAACACCGGTTTTTATGTATTACCTACTTAGTACAGGTAGGTACCTACCTCGGTACCTACTAATAAATAGAATAAATAAAATACCTACTTATTTTATCTTAATAACTCCATTTCCATGTGTCCCACTCTTCAAGTTGGTAGGTACAGACTCTTATCATAGTTGTTGGAATTCCAGTTTTATTTGCACATTTGCAACATGACTAAAAATGTCAAAATGGGTAATTTCAGCTAGCTGAAATAAGATGGATTTTTTATTCTAAAAGTTGATAAAGAATCGAATACCTAAGATCCATGAACATAATAGGTATTTAACATTTTTTATTAGAACGTTTGTACTAAACGGATCTACCAATATAGAATAGAAATGTTTCTGAAATAAAAATCTTCCCTAAAGGAATAAACTGCCTGACTGACTGACTGACATATCAACGCACAGCCCACACCGCCGGGTCGAGTAACTTGAAATTTTGCACAGAGGTTTCTTATATAATGTAGGTATCTACTAAGGGAGGGTATTTCAAAATTAAACCCCTAAGAGGATGAAACAGGGGTTCAAACTTTGTATGGAGAAAAATATTAGATGGTCGTATTAACTCGAAACTTCATAGAAGTACTCAAAAAAATAAATATTTAAACACGTGTTTTACAATTTTTATTAAATCAACCACTAAGGGGGTGAAATGGGGGCAGTGGCGTAGACAAAGCACCTATGCGACGCATAGGGGTCCCGGGGATTTGGGGCTCCGCGCCGCCCCAGGGGCCGACTAATTTTACTTATTGTACCCTACAACTTTTGAAACTTTTCTTACAAAACCTTTGTTTCAGTGGAGGGGGGGCCATATAGTTAGTGGTTTGCATCGGGGCCTCGGGAACCCTTGCTGCGCCACTGAATGGGGGTTCAAAGTTTGTAATGGAGTAAAATTGTTATTCCGCGGACAAAGTTGCGGGCGGAAGGTAGTCCGTAATGAAACGTTAAAAACTCGGTTAAAAATGTTAATCGACTCTGTATAAATGCCCTAAAATAAGGAAATGTCAGTTATTATGTTGATGGGACCTATTTGATTTTTCATCAATTGTTAGGGACAAAGACGTGAACCCTAATCCTTTAATTTTATGTGCTGCTTTGGAAGGCGAAAAAAAATCAAGATCTAATTTAAACAAAAAAATTTATTGAAATGTTCAGCAAACAAAATCCCTGCCAGGCTTAAAAAAGTCCAAGCTCACAAAGGTACCTCCAAAATCCTACAACCGAAAATCGTCAAATTTTCACCGAGGCAAGAAATCAATACAGTCCAAAAATGCTTTTAACAATGACATAAAAGATGCTTTCCTGTCCCAACATCAGCAAATCTTTCTGGTCAGTTTCCAAAAACATTAAATAGTCAAAACTTCTGTAGAGGCACTTTTCTTCCCGTGACCTCTGACAACTAAATTATCTTCACCTCTAAAGGGAAAGCTGAACTATTTGCCAAACAATTCGCTGCCAATTCAGCCCTATCCTCCTGCTAATTTTGCTCTTCCAACCGCTACGTCTGTACCCCACCAAATGCCCGACATAATACTTAAGGTCAAACAACTTCAAAAAACTCTTCTCTTCCGTGACACCAAAAAGTTCTTCGGTCTGGATGGCATACCCGCAATTGTTCTAAAAAAAAACGCTCCAGAACTTGCACCCATCTTAACTCGTCTTTTTCAGATATCCTATGACAAGGGTATCTTCCCAGATACTTAACTGGAGGACTGCTCGTGTGCAGCCCGTCCCGAAGAAAGGTTCCAAGTTCCTTCCATCCAACTATAAGACCTATCTCTCTGTCCAGCTACCAGCTGCAAAAGCTTAGAACATCCCACTTCTCTCGCTCATTCGTACCTAGGGTCTCCAAATTATGGAACAAATTGCCTGCAGATGTTTTCCCTTCCCCTCCCAACCTCAAGTTCAAAACAAATCCCGTGTCAATAGACTACATTTCCCTTTTCTTTAGACCGTCCATGGTACGTTAGTACTTAGACTTGAAGTCTAGGTGGGCTAAAATTGAAGAAATTATTTTACAGCACTTTTGCTTTAGATTTTCAAAAGCCGTAATTTTATTTTGTTTTTCTCGATCAACTTTTTAAATAATCGAACACAACGAACATTTCGTAGATTTAAAAACTAAAAATTTCTTTGAAAATAAAATCAGATACGGTAGAGGCTGTTAAGTAGCATAAGAATTATTATCTACTGTTATCCGAGTCATCTAGTAATTTACCGGACAATTTACCATGAAGGTCAAAATATGTTTAGGAGTAAATAATGGAACCACGATCATGTTCATGTTATTAAATCAGGTCGAAGTAAAAACTGGTCTGTAAACAATGCACCATCAAGAAATAAATCAATGATATTTTCTGGTCCGAAAAATTATAAAAATAAATAAGTATTCAAAAATAATAAAATATAAATAAAATGTTAGTGGGTTAAAAGAAAGTGAAAGCTGTTATATTAAAATACGGGAATCCCAAAAATATACCATAAGGGCTAAAAATCAGTTTGGGGTTGTCCATTTACTGATAAAAAGAATGGAAAATTTCAATATTCTTAAAAACATTTGTAAAATTTTTGTTTAAAACTTGTATGATAACACTACATAAAGTAATATTAATACAATGTCCTTATTGCTTTTTCCTGACACCACGTGTGTATATAGTTTTCCCCTTTTTGATTCCGGTTTTTAAAGCTCCATTTTTCAAACTGACTCACCTAAATACCCAGCAATAATGATAAATCCGACAATAAATCCGTATGTACAGTCTTGGTTAACAATATCGTATACCAATTCACAGTCTAGAGGTTTCTTAATGGACTTTCTTAGGGAACTGGCACAGACTGTGAAATGGTGTACGATTCTTTTTATCCAATGTTACTGAAGTTTGCCTCGATGCAGCATCAAACGGAGCGGGAGCCGTCGACGTACTAACTTCTAGATAACGACAATAATGAATTATATTTGTATACTTTAATTTATGTATTATAACTTAACGTTAAGGCCTTTAATGTATTAAGAAGTTATAACAAAAACTGTAAAGAATATTTCCTAAACCTTAAATATGTTATAACGTTTCGAAGCGGGTACGGGAAGGTGCGAGTGCAGTGTTATAGAAAACCCGAAGATCACATTTTCCCACTTTTCTCAAAAATAAGGAAAAAGTACCTCTTTTATATTTTTTAAAATCCAAGGTAATCCTAAAAGACAGAAGAGAAAAAATTTTGAGCCATTTAAAAGTTATGGAACACTTCGATGCAGGACCGGGAAGGCGCGAATGCAATATTATAGAAAACACGTAATAGATCACATTTTCCCTCTTTTCTCAAAAATAAGGAAAAAGTACCTCTTTTTTATTTTTTAAAATCAAAGGTAATCCTAAAAGACACAAGAGAAAAAATTTTGAGCCATTTAAAAGTTATGGAACACTTCGATGCAGCCCCGGGAAAGCGCGAATGCAATATTATAGAAAACACGTAATAGATCATATTTTCCCACTTTTCTCAAAAATACGAAAAAAGTACCTCTTTTTTATTTTTTAAAATCAAAGGTAATCCTAAAAGACACAAGAGAAAAAATTTTGAGCCATTTAAAAGTTATGGAACACTTCGATGCAGGACCGGGAAGGCGCGAATGCAATATTATAGAAAACACGTAATAGATCACATTTTCCCACTTTTCTCGAAAATAAGGAAAAAGTACCTCTTTTCTATTTTTTAAAATTAAAGGTAATCCTAAAAGACATAAGAGAAAAAATTTTGAGCCATTTAAAAGTTATGGAACACTTCGATGCAGGACCGGGAATGCGCGAATGTAATATTATGAAAACACGTAAGAGATCACATTTTCCCACTTTCCTCAAAAATAAGGAAAAAGTACCTCTTTTTTATTTTTTAAAATCAAAGGTAATCCTAAAAGACAAAAGAGAAAAAATTTTGAGCCATTTCAAAGTTATGGAACACTTCGATGCAGGACCGGGAAGGCGCGAATGCAATATTATAGAAAACACGTAAGAGATCACATTTTCCCACTTTTCTCAAAAATAAGGAAAAAGTACCTCTTTTTTATTTTTTAAAATCAAAGGTAATCCTAAAAGACACAAGAGAAAAAATTTTGAGCCATTTAAAAGTTATGGAACACTTCGATGCAGGACCAGGAATGCGCGAATGCAATATTATAGAAAACACGTAAGGGATCACATTTTCCCATTTTTCTCAAAAATAAGGAAAAAGTACCTCTTTTTTATTTTTTAAAATCAAAGGTAATCCTAAAAGACACAAGAGAAAAAATTTTGAGCCATTTAAAAGTTATGGAACACTTCGATGCAGCCCCGGGAAAGCGCGAATGCAATATTATAGAAAACACGTAATAGATCATATTTTCCCACTTTTCTCAAAAATACTAAAAAAGTACCTCTTTTTTATTTTTTAAAATCAAAGGTAATCCTAAAAGACACAAGAGAAAAAATTTTGAGCCATTTAAAAGTTATGGAACACTTCGATGCAGGACCGGGAAGGCGCGAATGCAATATTATAGAAAACACGTAAGAGATCACATTTTCCCACTTTTCTCAAAAATAAGGAAAAAGTACCTCTTTTCTATTTTTTAAAATCAAAGGTAATCCTAAAAGACACAAGAGAAAAAATTTTGAGCCATTTAAAAGTTATGGAACACTTCGATGCAGGACCGGGAAGGCGCGAATGCAATATTATAGAAAACACGTAATAGATCACATTTTCCCTCTTTTCTCAAAAATAAGGAAAAAGTACCTCTTTTTTATTTTTTAAAATCAAAGGTAATCCTAAAAGACACAAGAGAAAAAATTTTGAGCCATTTAAAAGTTATGGAACACTTCGATGCAGCCCCGGGAAAGCGCGAATGCAATATTATAGAAAACACGTAATAGATCATATTTTCCCACTTTTCTCAAAAATACGAAAAAAGTACCTCTTTTTTATTTTTTAAAATCAAAGGTAATCCTAAAAGACACAAGAGAAAAAATTTTGAGCCATTTAAAAGTTATGGAACACTTCGATGCAGGACCGGGAAGGCGCGAATGCAATATTATAGAAAACACGTAAGAGATCACATTTTCCCACTTTTCTCAAAAATAAGGAAAAAGTACCTCTTTTTTATTTTTGAAAATCAAAGGTAATCCTAAAAGACACAAGAGAAAAAATTTTGAGCCATTTAAAAGATGGAACACTTCGATGCAGGACCGGGAAGGCGCGAATGCAATATTATAGAAAACACGTAATAGATCACATTTTCCCACTTTTCTCAAAAATAAGGAAAAAGTACCTCTTTTTTATTTTTTAAAATTAAAGGTAATCCTAAAAGACACAAGAGAAAAAATTTTGAGCCATTTAAAAGTTATGGAACACTTCGATGCAGGACCGGGAATGCGCGAATGTAATATTATGAAAACACGTAAGAGATCACATTTTCCCACTTTCCTCAAAAATAAGGAAAAAGTACCTCTTTTTTATTTTTTAAAATCAAAGGTAATCCTAAAAGACAAAAGAGAAAAAATTTTGAGCCATTTCAAAGTTATGGAACACTTCGATGCAGGACCGGGAAGGCGCGAATGCAATATTATAGAAAACACGTAAGAGATCACATTTTCCCACTTTTCTCAAAAATGAGGAAAAAGTACCTCTTTTTTATTTTTTAAAATCAAAGGTAATCCTAAAAGACACAAGAGAAAAAATTTTGAGCCATTTCAAAGTTATGGAACACTTCGATGCAGGACCGGGAATGCGCGAATGCAATATTATAGAAAACACGTAAGGGATCACATTTTCCCACTTTTCTCAAAAATAAGGAAAAAGTACCTCTTTTTTATTTTTTAAAATCAAAGGTAATCCTAAAAGACACAAGAGAAAAAATTTTGAGCCATTTAAAAGTTATGGAACACTTCGATGCAGCCCCGGGAAAGCGCGAATGCAATATTATAGAAAACACGTAATAGATCATATTTTCCCACTTTTCTCAAAAATACGAAAAAAGTACCTCTTTTTTATTTTTTAAAATCAAAGGTAATCCTAAAAGACACAAGAGAAAAAATTTTGAGCCATTTAAAAGTTATGGAACACTTCGATGCAGGACCGGGAAGGCGCGAATGCAATATTATAGAAAACACGTAAGAGATCACATTTTCCCACTTTTCTCAAAAATAAGGAAAAAGTACCTCTTTTTTATTTTTTAAAATCAAAGGTAATCCTAAAAGACACAAGAGAAAAAATTTTGAGCCATTTAAAGGTTATGGAACACTTCGATGCAGGACCGGGAAGGCGCGAATGCAATATTATAGAAAACACGTAATAGATCACATTTTCCCACTTTTCTCAAAAATACGAAAAAAGTACCTCTTTTTTATTTTTTAAAATCAAAAGTAATCCTAAAAGACACAAGAGAAAAAATTTTGAGCCATTTAAAAGTTATGGAACACTTCGATGCAGGACCGGGAAGGCGCGAATGCAATATTATAGAAAACACGTAATAGATCACATTTTCCCACTTTTCTCGAAAATAAGGAAAAAGTACCTCTTTTCTATTTTTTAAAATTAAAGGTAATCCTAAAAGACATAAGAGAAAAAATTTTGAGCCATTTAAAAGTTATGGAACACTTCGATGCAGGACCGGGAATGCGCGAATGTAATATTATGAAAACACGTAAGAGATCACATTTTCCCACTTTCCTCAAAAATAAGGAAAAAGTACCTCTTTTTTATTTTTTAAAATCAAAGGTAATCCTAAAAGACAAAAGAGAAAAAATTTTGAGCCATTTCAAAGTTATGGAACACTTCGATGCAGGACCGGGAAGGCGCGAATGCAATATTATAGAAAACACGTAAGAGATCACATTTTCCCACTTTTCTCAAAAATAAGGAAAAAGTACCTCTTTTTTATTTTTTAAAATCAAAGGTAATCCTAAAAGACACAAGAGAAAAAATTTTGAGCCATTTAAAAGTTATGGAACACTTCGATGCAGGACCAGGAATGCGCGAATGCAATATTATAGAAAACACGTAAGGGATCACATTTTCCCATTTTTCTCAAAAATAAGGAAAAAGTACCTCTTTTTTATTTTTTAAAATCAAAGGTAATCCTAAAAGACACAAGAGAAAAAATTTTGAGCCATTTAAAAGTTATGGAACACTTCGATGCAGCCCCGGGAAAGCGCGAATGCAATATTATAGAAAACACGTAATAGATCATATTTTCCCACTTTTCTCAAAAATACTAAAAAAGTACCTCTTTTTTATTTTTTAAAATCAAAGGTAATCCTAAAAGACACAAGAGAAAAAATTTTGAGCCATTTAAAAGTTATGGAACACTTCGATGCAGGACCGGGAAGGCGCGAATGCAATATTATAGAAAACACGTAAGAGATCACATTTTCCCACTTTTCTCAAAAATAAGGAAAAAGTACCTCTTTTTTATTTTTTAAAATCAAAGGTAATCCTAAAAGACACAAGAGAAAAAATTTTGAGCCATTTAAAAGTTATGGAACACTTCGATGCAGGACCGGGAAGGCGCGAATGCAATATTATAGAAAACACGTAATAGATCACATTTTCCCTCTTTTCTCAAAAATAAGGAAAAAGTACCTCTTTTTTATTTTTTAAAATCAAAGGTAATCCTAAAAGACACAAGAGAAAAAATTTTGAGCCATTTAAAAGTTATGGAACACTTCGATGCAGCCCCGGGAAAGCGCGAATGCAATATTATAGAAAACACGTAATAGATCATATTTTCCCACTTTTCTCAAAAATACGAAAAAAGTACCTCTTTTTTATTTTTTAAAATCAAAGGTAATCCTAAAAGACACAAGAGAAAAAATTTTGAGCCATTTAAAAGTTATGGAACACTTCGATGCAGGACCGGGAAGGCGCGAATGCAATATTATAGAAAACACGTAAGAGATCACATTTTCCCACTTTTCTCAAAAATAAGGAAAAAGTACCTCTTTTTTATTTTTTAAAATCAAAGGTAATCCTAAAAGACACAAGAGAAAAAATTTTGAGCCATTTAAAAGATGGAACACTTCGATGCAGGACCGGGAAGGCGCGAATGCAATATTATAGAAAACACGTAATAGATCACATTTTCCCACTTTTCTCAAAAATAAGGAAAAAGTACCTCTTTTTTATTTTTTAAAATTAAAGGTAATCCTAAAAGACACAAGCGAAAAAATTTTGAGCCATTTAAAAGTTATGGAACACTTCGATGCAGGACCGGGAATGCGCGAATGTAATATTATGAAAACACGTAAGAGATCACATTTTCCCACTTTCCTCAAAAATAAGGAAAAAGTACCTCTTTTTTATTTTTTAAAATCAAAGGTAATCCTAAAAGACAAAAGAGAAAAAATTTTGAGCCATTTAAAAGTTATGGAACACTTCGATGCAGGACCGGGAAGGCGCGAATGCAATATTATAGAAAACACGTAAGAGATCACATTTTCCCACTTTTCTCAAAAATAAGGAAAAAGTACCTCTTTTTTATTTTTTAAAATCAAAGGTAATCCTAAAAGACAAAAGAGAAAAAATTTTGAGCCATTTAAAAGTTATGGAACACTTCGATGCAGGACCGGGAAGGCGCGAATGCAATATTATAGAAAACACGTAAGAGATCACATTTTCCCACTTTTCTCAAAAATAAGGAAAAAGTACCTCTTTTTTATTTTTTAAAATCAAAGGTAATCCTAAAAGACACAAGAGAAAAAATTTTGAGCCATTTAAAAGTTATGGAACACTTCGATGCAGGACCGGGAATGCGCGAATGCAATATTATAGAAAACACGTAAGGGATCACATTTTCCCACTTTTCTCAAAAATAAGGAAAAAGCACCTCTTTTTTATTTTTTAAAATCAAAGGTAATCCTAAAAGACACAAGAGAAAAAATTTTGAGCAATTTAAAAGTTATGGAACACTTCGATGCAGCCACGGGAAAACGCGAATGCAATATTATAGAAAACACGTAATAGATCATATTTTCCCACTTTTCTCAAAAATACGAAAAAAGTACCTCTTTTTTATTTTTTAAAATCAAAGGTAATCCTAAAAGACAGAAGAGAAAAAATTTTGAGCCATTTAAAATTTATGGAACACTTCGATGCAGGACCGGGAAGGCGCGAATGCAATATTATAGAAAACACGTAAGAGATCACATTTTCCCACTTTTCTCAAAAATAAGGAAAAAGTACCTGTTTTTTATTTTTTAAAATCAAAGGTAATCCTAAAAGACACAAGAGAAAAAATTTTGAGCCATTTCAAAGTTATGGAACACTTCGATGCAGGACCGGGAATGCGCGAATGCAATATTATGAAAACACGTAAGAGATCACATTTTCCCACTTTCCTCAAAAATAAGGAAAGTGGGAAATAAGTTTTTATTTTTTAAAATCAAAGGTAATCCTAAAAGACAAAAGAGAAAAAATTTTGAGCCATTTAAAAGTTATGGAACACTTCGATGCAGGACCGGGAAGGCGCGAATGCAATATTATAGAAAACACATAATAGATCATATTTCCCATTTTTCTCTAAAATAAGGAAAAAGTACCTCTTGTTTATTTTTTTAAAATCAAAGGTAATCCGAAAAGACACAAGAGAAAAAATTTTGAGCCATTTCAATGTTAAGAAACACTTCCATTCTGGAACGTAACATAGTGCGTACAGTAATATGGACAAAGAGCAAGTTTGGTACGAGTATACATTATTATTTTTCCCAACAATGCCAAAAGAGTACCAGTATTTTATTTCGGTGGTTTTTTGCACAGTTTTCCACTTAGAACTGACCTGGTAATTTCATTAAAATAAATAAGTAACTTATTCAAAACACTTTTTTAAGCTTTCGCAGTTCTGTTCTGCCACTGTAAGGAGTTACCACTCTGGACATGCAGTATAACAATCAGATGCTGCGCCCACTATTGGCTTCCACAAGGCCTCTACCTTCCCCTGGCACTGCCGGTCTTTCTGCGTTGAGGATCACTAACTACAACTAACACTACTAACACATGCTCAATGTATACTTTAATATTGTATTTATAGCACTGTGTATTTTTGTACTTTGTACTGTTGTACTTATGCACTAGTTTGTAAGCCTTTGTGAGATGTAAAATATGTCAAAAATAAAGATCTTTTAAAAGTAGTATTTTATTTCGAAAAAAGATAAACACTTTCAAGACCTAGTTGCCAAACTTAGCTGATGAGTAAGGGGAGGACTATGAAACCATCATCGATTTGTAATATACCGTAAGCAATTAAGGCGTTACCTGTCAACTCCCTCTTAGTATTCACAGCCCTATTTGGTACTGTCTAATTCTTACCTGGTTATTTGAAAGGGTATTGAAGAATTTTCATTTGGCGTAAATTGTTGTGTGTGTTTATTTTTCTCTGTTGTTGTTGAGGGCGGAATTGTGTATTGCCGTTTACAGTGCTCCTAATTTTTTATCTGTGTTTAGTACTGAAGGGCAAGCTTGTGTTGTAAAGTTAGCAGTGAACTTAACTTTTCCAAGCTGGTTTCACATTTTGTGGATTATAAAAATATTTCATCTGTGGGTGAGTGCTTTTATTTTTAACATATTTAGCCGTCAGTAAAACCCACACATGGATTAGGGATGGGTCTTCTCTACAACTATTTCTTTTATTCTCTAATGTGGATATAAAGGAGGAACTGCTTTTGTGACACCTGTTATTTTTATCATTCGGAAGATAATCAGGAGCTGTGCTTAGACGCTACTATAAAATAAATTAAACACCTTGTAAAGCAAAAGATATTTTTCGCTTCAAAAAATTACTGAAATTATTGGTCAAAAATAAATAAAGACGTTGTTTTCGACTCACACAAAATGTAAGAAATTTTTTCTCTTGTGTCTTTTAGGATTACCTTTGATTTTAAAAAATAAAAAAGAGGTACTTTTTCCTTATTTTTGAGAAAAGTGGGAAAATGTGATCTCTTACGTGTTTTCTATAATATTGCATTCGCGCCTTCCCGGTCCTGCATCGAAGTGTTCCATAACTTTTAAATGGCTCAAAATTTTTTCTCTTGTGTCTTTTAGGATTACCTTTGATTTTAAAAAATAAAAAAGAGGTAATTTTTTCGTATTTTTGAGAAAAGTGGGAAAATATGATCTATTACGTGTTTTCTATAATATTGCATTCGCGCTTTCCCGGGGCTGCATCGAAGTGTTCCATAACTTTTAAATGGCTCACAATTTTTTCTCTCGTGTCTTTTAGGATTACCTTTGATTTTAAAAAATAAAAAAGAGGTACTTTTTCCTTATTTTTGAGAAAAGTGGGAAAATGTGATCCCTTACGTGTTTTCTATAATATTGCATTCGCGCATTCCCGGTCCTGCATCGAAGTGTTCCATAACTTTTAAATGGCTCAAAATTTTTTCTCTTGTGTCTTTTAGGATTACCTTTGATTTTAAAAAATAAAAAAGAGGTACTTTTTCCTTATTTTTGAGAAAAGTGGGAAAATGTGTTCTCTTACGTGTTTTCTATAATATTGCATTCGCGCCTTCCCGGTCCTGCATCGAAGTGTTCCATAACTTTTAAATGGCTCAAAATTTTTTCTCTTTTGTCTTTTAGGATTACCTTTGATTTTAAAAAATAAAAAAGAGGTACTTTTTCCTTATTTTTGAGGAAAGTGGGAAAATGTGATCTCTTACGTGTTTTCATAATATTACATTCGCGCATTCCCGGTCCTGCATCGAAGTGTTCCATAACTTTTAAATGGCTCAAAATTTTTTCTCTTGTGTCTTTTAGGATTACCTTTAATTTTAAAAAATAAAAAAGAGGTACTTTTTCCTTATTTTTGAGAAAAGTGTGAAAATGTGATCTATTACGTGTTTTCTATAATATTGCATTCGCGCCTTCCCGGTCCTGCATCGAAGTGTTCCATAACTTTTAAATAGCTCAAAATTTTTTCTCTTTTGTCTTTTAGGATTACCTTTGATTTTAAAAAATAAAAAAGAGGTACTTTTTTCGTATTTTTGAGAAAAGTGGGAAAATATGATCTATTACGTGTTTTCTATAATATTGCATTCGCACTTTCCCGGGGCTGCATCGAAGTGTTCCATAACTTTTAAATGGCTCAAAATTTTTTCTCTTGTGTCTTTTAGGATTACCTTTGATTTTAAAAAATAAAAAAGAGGTACTTTTTCCTTATTTTTGAGAAAAGTGGGAAAATGTGATCCCTTACGTGTTTTCTATAATATTGCATTCGCGCATTCCCGGTCCTGCATCGAAGTGTTCCATAACTTTTAAATGGCTCAAAATTTTTTCTCTTGTGTTTTTTAGGATTACCTTTGATTTTAAAAAATAAAAAAGAGGTACTTTTTCCTTATTTTTGAGAAAAGTGGGAAAATGTGATCTCTTACGTGTTTTCTATAATATTGCATTCGCGCCTTCCCGGTCCTGCATCGAAGTGTTCCATAACTTTTAAATGGCTCAAAATTTTTTCTCTTTTGTCTTTTAGGATTACCTTTGATTTTAAAAAATAAAAAAGAGGTACTTTTTCCTTATTTTTGAGGAAAGTGGGAAAATGTGATCTCTTACGTGTTTTCATAATATTACATTCGCGCATTCCCGGTCCTGCATCGAAGTGTTCCATAACTTTTAAATGGCTCAAAATTTTTTCTCTTGTGTCTTTTAGGATTACCTTTAATTTTAAAAAATAAAAAGGAGGTACTTTTTCCTTATTTTTGAGAAAAGTGGGAAAATGTGATCTATTACGTGTTTTCTATAATATTGCATTCGCGCCTTCCCGGTCCTGCATCGAAGTGTTCCATAACTTTTAAATGGCTCAAAATTTTTTCTCTTGTGTCTTTTAGGATTACCTTTGATTTTAAAAAATAAAAAAGAGGTACTTTTTCCTTATTTTTGAGAAAAGCGGGAAAATGTGATCTCTTACGTGTTTTCTATAATATTGCATTCGCGCCTTCCCGGTCCTGCATCGAAGTGTTCCATAACTTTTAAATGGCTCAAAATTTTTTCTCTTGTGTCTTTTAAGATTACCTTTGATTTTAAAAAATAAAAAAGAGGTACTTTTTTCGTATTTTTGAGAAAAGTGAGAAAATATGATCTATTACGTGTTTTCTATAATATTGCATTCGCGCTTTCCCGGGGCTGCATCGAAGTGTTCCATAACTTTTAAATGGCTCAAAATTTTTTCTCTTGTGTCTTTTAGGATTACCTTTGATTTTAAAAAATAAAAAAGAGGTACTTTTTCCTTATTTTTGAGAAAAGAGGGAAAATGTGATCTATTACGTGTTTTCTATAATATTACATTCGCGCCTTCCCGGTCCTGCATCGAAGTGTTCCATAACTTTTAAATGGCTCAAAATTTTTTCTCTTCTGTCTTTTAGGATTACCTTGGATTTTAAAAAATAAAAAAGAGGTACTTTTTCCTTATTTTTGAGAAAAGTGGGAAAATGTGATCTTCGGGTTTTCTATAATACTGCACTCGCACCTTCCCGGACCCGCTTCGAAACGTTATAACATATTTAAGGTTTAGGAAATATTCTTTACAGTTTTTGTTATAACTTCTTAATACATTAAAGGCTAAGCTATAAGCTATAATACATAAATTAAAGTATACAAATATAATTCATTATTGTCGTTATCTAGAAGTTAGTACGTCGACGGCTCCCGCTCCGTTTGATGCTGCATCGAGGCAAACTTCAGTAACATTTTATCCACGGGTGTATGTGACTGTTCAAACTTCTATATTTATAGAAAGAGCTTTTATTATAGTTCCCTGTTTGTTCCCGCCATCAATTTATTGAAAAAGAAAAGGAATAAATACGAGTATTTTTGGAGCTTCGCGTGTTCCCTGTGTCTTATGAGAACATTATTAATACCGACCATATGAAATACCTAGGTCTTTTTATTGAGTAGGGTCGGGATTTAGCTATTCGTGTCTAAATAAAAGAAATATGTCAATTATTCTCTGGGGACTATTTTTCTCATGGTTTATTGAAGGGTCTTCTTTATAATATTAAAACCAGCTCTTAGTTTCTTTCTGTGAAAGTTAGCCGTATTAGCGACCTAAAACGTGATTAAAGTTTTTTTTTCATTAGAAGATTATGGATGATGTTTGTCGTGAAAATAAACTATCCTATTTATAACCTTTTTAAAATAGAAATCCCTGTAAGAACGTTTCTAGAAATGTTAGTATTTTACCAAGGAAGGTGGACTTTAACTAAAGCCATGTTTTAGTTATGAGTATGATGATGATACTTGATGCAGTGGCGGCTCGTGGTTAAAAAACCAGGCGCAATTTGTTTCGAATTCGTCATTTTATTTTTTAAAAAAACTTAGACTGACTTACCTACGTTTGGTGGACCAAATGAATCCTTCCGTCTTTTAGAGCAGCAAATTTTTATATAATATCATAATTAATGTTATTTCAATTATTTCTTCATGGTTTCTAGCAAAATGTCCTTCTGAATTGAAATGTTAGCTAAATAATTAAGCCTTACTTGAGACATAGTGTTCCTTAAGAGTGATTTTAGACGCTTAAGGCATGAAAAGCTCCTTTCTGCAGATACACTTGTTGAGGCTATCGTTAAAATTAGAGAGAAAAGTTTGTAGGTACCATGGATTTATTATATAAAAGGATACGGGATGATGTAACATTCTTTGAAGCCAAAACAAACCATTCTAAGCGACACTGTAAACACAATTTGTAAACATTGGCCACATCTTATTTTACCTTGTATTTGTGTACAAAAAATACGTTAGAAGCATTACAAGATTTTCTAAAAGTAATAAAAGCCCTAAATTACTTTATTTTCTGCTAAATAATAATAAATTTAAGTTAAAAAGGTTTTATTATTTATAGGTTATGTTATTTCTAAAGGTGTTTATTTAAAGTCGCTCCGAGTCATTTATAAATATATATAAATCTATACGTCGCACTTTTTCTTTTCTAGTTCATTAGACAAAGACGTACGTGTAACCGAGTGTTCAGACCGAGGTTCAGCCGTTTTCCTAAACAACGAGCACAGACAAGAACACTTCTGAGCTCCAACACTCCAATGCTATTTTATCTCTTTCTACTACCATTCTTGATTCAATTACGTAGTAATTCGTAGTCTTGTCTATGTTCGTAGTTCGTAAACAGCTCCCCCAAGAGAATAACAATCAACAAAATATAAGGCTTCACGTTCGATACGCTCACAGTATACGGATATCGAATCCTTTTATATAATAAATCCATGGTAGGTACGCTTCGGTAAAAATATCTTTAGTTTCATTTTTTTTACAAACTCCTGCAGCGAGCTACTACATAGCCATTTGTAGGTAGCAAACCAGAAAGACTGAAAATGGATATTCCATGATCTTTAACTTCTTTTTTTGCAGAAAGTGACAAATCAAACGTTCCGCGTTCGTATTTAAAATATCTTTCTCTTTCCATTCATTAAAATAAGTGGCATGTGAAATGAATAAATACTAGTCTGCCATTACCTACTATTTAATTAAAAATCACAAAAAATAATTATAAGTATATACCTACACGGGCTAAAGAAAAACAACGTTGCGAAAACTACATCTGCGGAGTAGTTGAAGATCTTTCCAACGACAAGCACCTCACCAGTCAGATTCATATGAAAAAATACATTAAACATTGGATGTTGTCATGGCAACAACGGCATGGCAACAACGCGATCAACACCATTGTAGCAATACCGTGGCGCTCGGTCGCACTTACTTCTGTCAGATTTGTTGGAAGAGGACATAGCGCGCATATTGGGTTGATGTTAAATTACGAAAGCGTTGAGCGTTAACTGCCAGTACATAATAAAACTAAATTTCTACATTATGTGTGGGGTTTTCTGGTGAAATGGCACCTCACTCACTTCACCTAAATAGCTGCCACTGACTTGATGGATGCTTAAGCTTAACCTAAGATTAGATGGACTGGTAGGCTTTAAAGTGGATATGTCAATATGTTTATTTTATCTTTTATCCATATATCAAGTTGTACGAGCACGAGCTTAATAGTAGGAATACCGCTATAAAAATCATCTCAAAAACTTTTATATCCCTGAGCAAAATAGATTCTTCCCAGCATGTTGTATAGGTACAGAAAAGTTGTAGGTACCCAAGTTTTTTCAATAGTTTTTGGGTCTTTTACAAGTTCTTTTTGAATTCTCAGCGCTGAAAATGCCATAAAAATCGATTTTAATTCCACATTTTCTAGGCGAATATCGTCATCTTAGGCGAACGTCATTACCGTCCGACAGTTTCATTGGTTGGTAATATCGAGGCGACTCAACACTATTGTCAATATCGTATTTTTTACATGCATTTAACATTTTTAATTTAAATTTAAAAACGATAAAAAGATACAATTTTTTCTTTTATTTACTTGTCCTCGGTTAGACCGATATACTCGCAACCATTGTATTGAATGAATAAATGACTTTTTCAAAGGAGGGGTTGCGATTTCCTTTCAAAAACGGCCCCAAACATGGCATTTATCTGACTGTATTTTATAATAAATTTAATACTTTTTATAAACTACATGATCCGTTTCTATAAAAAAATATAAATTTATTACACTTGCATCGAAACCAATTAGATACTTGTCAAAGAAATACGTCAAAATAGCATCTAAACGCAGTTTATTAAAAAAAACCATTGCCGAGTATAAATCTTGGTCGGTGTCTGCAAAACTTTTGAATACCACAACTCTTTAGTATGATATATTTTAGACCTCAAACAATATAATAATCCAAGTATAAAGCTGCTTGGTCGCCTCGCCGGCCAACCCTTGGATCTTTTTTGCGATCGTCAAAGTGTCTGTATTTAGATAGTGTCTAACATAAGACAGAATACGGTTCGATTACCAGCAGCTATTAGATGGAGCGGCTTGCTAAAAGTCAATATAAATATTTTAATGCTCGGCCTTTTATGTAGTACCTAATAAACTTAAATATTTACATATTTACATACATACATACTGAGGGTTACCTTTGGTAATTGCAATATTATTGTGCTATCACATTTCAAATGTTAAATTATAATAACTAATTCTTAATTAAATTGCTTTGTGCAATCGAACGTTAAAGGTTCAAGTAAAACAGTGAGTAATAGCAAAGAAAATAATAGCTACGCACCTATTATTTTCTTTGGTAATAGTCAATAACATAAGTGCATTAAGAATGTTATTAAAATAATTATTCTATTTTAACCGTGAGATTTAGACATACTCGTATTAGAATAAATCTCCTGCATTTTGGGAAAATACCCTTTCCCCGAGGTGTCAACAGCTGTGGATTTCTGGTGATGTGGATTTCCGTGGATGTCATGGATGTCGGTGGATTTCTGCAGGTGTCCTTGGAATTTTGAAGAGATTTGTGGAATTCTGTGGATGTCCGTGGATTTCTGTGGATGTCTATAAATTTCTATGGATTTTCATGTATGTCAAAGTGGCAAATGCGCATGAGTTAATGTGCGTTAAGGTTTGAACCGAGGTTTGAATGCATCCCTACACAGTCATCTGCGTTTTTTTTTAAATATTTATAGTAATGTTTAAGTAATATTTTCTTTGTGTTTTTAGTAAAAGATTAAATAAATAAATTATAATTAAAATTATCGGTAATTATTACTTTCCGCCACAACTTTTTTTAAAAATAAAACTGGTCAGCATAATTTCGTTAAAAACAATCATGGCTTTGTGGACTACCTATGTAGACCATGATAAATTAAAATTAGTCAAAAATTTATTTTAGGAAAATCACATATTTTGGTGTACTAAGCAAAAATCTAGATTAGTATAATAATTTATGTTTATAATCACACGTTTATTCTTTGGTTTTACGTCGGCTACACCTAACAAAAATCCTACATGTTATTTATTATACTTAAAAAGCAGACGAATACTCACATAATAGGAAATAAAATAGTTTTATTATATTACCCGAGAGATCACCGCCTATATTTGCCGTTTAGGCGATATTCAAATTTATAAATGTTCGCGGATGTCCGTGGATGTTCATGGATTTCCATGGATCCGCGGCGGATTTTTTTAACACTTCTTAATTTTATGAACAATTTGCTCATTCAGTATAGTCATGGAATGGTTTTCGAGAAAACTGATTCGATTTTTAGTGTTCCGTGAGTGATTTACTTGGCGATTTGACAAAGGAGGCATCTCTAAAGTTCATTAAGCTCTGCAGAATGTCTGCAAGTGATTTTGAATACGTGTGTACGGCGATCAAGCCCACTGGCGAGCTTCAACAAGTCCCTTTGATGTGTGTCGAAATTACCGCTTACTAGGCGAACCCTGGCCAGCGCCAACGTTGGCTTTGCTTTGCCATATGTTTTGCATCCACACGATGCGCCAACGTTTTAACGAGCGGCATTGGCCAGGGCTTGCCATGCCGTCTGTAGCCGCCTTTATTGCTGTCTCCCAACCTTATCACTAAAATGGTAGCTCCTCGGATAGCTCAATCTTAAAAAATTCACGAACATTGAGAATTAGGTGTAGATTGAGTCAAAATTATCAGTATTTAAAAATCCTAGGGCGATCAATTGTTATAAATAATTTAATTGTTTATTTCCTTATAACTGCTGAACCACTGGTTTTAGAGAAAAAGTTTTTTGACAAAAAAATATTTCTTACGATATAAGTAACAACTTTTGTCTCTACACGTTTTTCAAAATTTTTAATTTGGCTGTTTAAACGCGAGCGCATTACTATTAATAATTTAGGTGGGGGTTTGCTTGGGTTTGATTGATTTGCGATGGCACGGAACACTTGACCGATTTTTGTAAATTAAGTGATTTCGACACGTGTTATTTTTTACTATCGTAAATCGGCTTTTTTCTCTGGCCTAATAAATCTCAACCGACAGTTTTTTGTTATTGTCCCATCTTCCTTATTAACCTTTATTTTGTATTAGATAAAATTTATGCGCAAGCCGAAAGGTTAAGAAGTGAAAGGATTATTATTGTTCTTGTACAAATTTGGGTGCAGTGGTAATGGGTGTTAACTGATGTGAACCCTTACGAATATAAAGAAATAAGTTTTCATGTACCACTCTTAATAGTTTTTTGTTGGGTTGCAACAAATTTTTGCCGACATTGCAACGACTGAAAAAATTTTACAGGCGAGTCTTTGGCGACGAATACGAAGAAAGTTCCTATTAATATCCGGTCCGGTCTGGAAACGCTTCGTTTGCAAGATACAAGACAATAAAAATTTTAATGTGTTTTGGTTTTTACACATTGTTACAGATAATTTCAAGGATAATTCATTTAAATTCCGTACATACTATACAATATGTCCGCGGATGAGGTTTAGAAAAGGACAAATGGACCAAATTTTTAAAGATACTTAAAAATGTCACTCCTAATAAAAGTTTTTGCTTGTAAAATAAATAAGATTCGCGTTATGAAAAATTTAATTTTTTATACAAACTACGAAAACGTTACTTTGCGTAAGAGTAACCACAAGTACCTTGTGTATCATTTTCTACCAAAGGAACAAAAGTCCCAACTATTCTCTCACATCTTTAACCAGAGTACTAGTTTCTACATATTAAGCAATAATGACACCTATGGTCATGTTTGTCAATGATTAAATGAAGCAATTATTTAATTTAAAATACTTCTCATCAAAATTATATCGCTTCGTTTGCAAGATACAAGACAATAAAAATTTAAATGTGTTTTGATTTTTTTATCTTTTACACGTTGTTACAGATAATTCCAAGGATAATTCATTTAAATTCCGAACAAAAGAATTTTATAGTCCAGTGTTATGGGGATGGCCAAGTAATAAATATCATACCGTTATATCATAGAATAGAATTTAGCGAGAAATTTGTGGGAATCCCATTAACTAACATGACAATCTACAACACAATAAAAACGTTCCAAAGAACTGGTTCGGTTTTGAATCTCAAAAAGAAGAAATATGACCAAAAAAGATGCTGCCACAGTTTTAGTTCTTCAGTCTGTTCGAGAAACTCCTGTGATGTCGCTTAGAAATCGTGCTAAACATCTTCTAGAAGTTGTGAAAATAACTCATATTCAGATGATCTTATTATTTCCATTCAAACCCGACTTAAACCAAACATTGGAAGAGGGAGATGAAGCGAAAAGACTTGATTTTTGTTTATGGGTGGGAGACCAAAATTTTAAGTGGAAATGTCCATTTTTCTAAATTTATTATGTTTTCTGATGAATGTACATTTTCTACTAATGAAACTGTAGCATCCCAGCATGTCAGGTACTGCATGGTCTCGAGGTATTAGAATGGCTTCACTGCAGATTTGGTCCAAGGTGGATTGGTAAAAATGGCCCAGTTTTGTGGTTCCGCAAGGAGTCCCGACTTAACGTTGTCCCATATGTTTCTATGGGGCCGTTTAAAACAAATTGTTTGTGCCACTCCAATACCAAATTTTATTTAGTGTCAGCCGTGCATAACCATGTCGAAATTAGGTAGTATGCGACGATTTGCTCACCATGTGCAAAGGTTCTTGTGGAAATTCTCAGATTTGAAATATACCCATGCGCGGATACAAGGAGGGGCCATGGGTGCGGTTGACCCCTCCCCCAAGCCTGAAAATGATGGATATTCAACTGAATTTTCACCCAATATTTGGTTTGACGCACACACACACACACAAAAATCACAAAATCAGAACAAATTTCCTGAAAAATAACTCTCATTTTACCTGGTTTTAGCAGAGATGCGTCACGTGATCCACTGGTGTCGTTTCGTTGGTCAGTATTTACAGAAAACTTGTGAATTTACATATGCTTATATAATTACGCACATCCTTTGTAAAAAACTAAATTTTATTGTATTTCTTACGTATATACAAACAGAATGTAATTTTACAATTTTCATGTAAATTTATTAAAAACGCCATAATATTCACAAATGGAAAAAAATACATGGGAATTTCACAAAAAGAAATATTTTTACATGTATAGTGTATAGGTTTGCAAATTTAACAAACTTTTGAATAATCACAAAGATATAAAATTATAATATTTCCCTAATTTTTCTTGTAAATATCTCGTGATTTTGCGATCACTTTTTTCACTGTGCTTCTTACGGGTCATTTCTTAAAAATGTTTGTGATAACTTACTACGTGTTACGTGTATACTTAATGCGCTACATCTTGGAAAAGAAACACTTCGAAATTGTTATCCAGTTGTAGATTCATTAATAGCACAGACAAAAGCCGTGTTCTGCAAATCCCCGAAACGTAGGAAATTTCATCGGCAGTCTCCTTTCATTTCAGAACCTCCACAGCCGATTATTACACGCTGGGGAACATGGTTAGAAGCAGCTTTTTATTTGAAAGATTTCCAGAAAATTTAACCTGTAATTTTAAACTTTTTCAAGACAAGTAAAAGGGCTGTTGGCAGTATTTCGGAGATTTCTCTGATGGTCTATTAAGGAATCTACAAGCAACCTTTATTTCGCTTTGCGATTTCCGGATCCATAGAGTTGACTTACATACAGTTTTAATTTACGTAGCTAACATCCCTATCTTTATGAAAAATATTTTTTGGCTTTTAAGTTTTCAGCCTATTAAAATAAGTATTTCTTCGTGGATATTGGCGTATTACACTAAAAATTTACTAAAACTTCCATAAACATGTATTTTATGTACCTAAACTGATATAACACCATTCACAAATATTAAGACCGGTCCTGTTCAATACTAGAAAATGCTTCAACCTTTCAACTGCGCATGCGTTCCTGTGGCACTGCGCACGGCATTATTGGTTGAAGCTATATTAGTCCAATTTAATTGACGTCATTGGTAAATACCCTAATTTGATGTTATTATAATGTTAAAATTATGAAATTCAGGTTTAGTGCTATAAAATTTACAGTTTATTTGTTCTAATACTTCACATTATAATATACTTGGAGACATCCTTTAAAGACATAATATAGGCCAGTTTCATATGGTTATTGTCAGTGTCAACAACTTAACACAATATATTAAGTTAAGCCACTTAAGATTCACAAAGCGCACATTTTATTCCATATTAGAAATTGTTCGGCATTGTTTATGAATTGGTTTGACATAAATAGTTACCGTCGTCGTCGACTTTAGGTTAATGACACGACATGATGCATACAAAGTGAACCTGTATGGTGAACATAACTTTCGGTTGAGTACCTGAGTATTGCCCAACATAGACGTATTTGTCGCATAAGTATTGGTATTATTGGCAAAACTAAATAATTTAGAAGACATGCAAACTTGGAGGTTAAGCTTTATATTTTGTTTAAAAAAATAGTATCTAGCATATAACCCAAATAAATCTGAAGTTTTTTTTATATTCTCTACATAAATTAAATGTTTATGGCGGTTGCTGTTATTCATTTATTTTGGTCTTTATTAACAAAAAAAAGGATTTAAAACTGCACATTTTCATGCGAATTTCGAAACTTATAAAACGTGATCCCATTGGCTGTGTCGTCAAAACTGAACTTATGACTCATCATGAGTATATGGCGAATTCCAGTATTGTAGAGTCGTCGACAACTCAATAAAAATGGTATTTAATGCGTAACTCATCCAATGAAATATCCCTGCACTTAAAGTAGAAGGTTCCTAAAATCTTATTCATGTATACTTCAACCCGAAATCTGTCCAGGGACCTTTCAATTTTGCAACAAAAATTGGCATTTCTGCGAAATTTTGACATACCATCTTAATAATTTCCAGTAAATAAAAATAAACTGCAATTCTTTATTTTCGTGGCAATCTTCGGAAATTCAAAAATTTTCAAATTTTATTTATTCATAACTTTACCGAAAAAATAAGCGATTTAAATTAGTGGGAGGTATTCCTAGATAATTAACGGATAAAATAAACCCAAAAAGAATCACTAAATCGGGTAAATAGTGTGAAATAATATCTGTTAAAAATAGGATTTGTCGGAAAAAATTAAGACAATTATTTACCCCTTAAATGCGCTCCCGGATGACCTATTCGGTATTCATTTTACAGTGTGATTATCCCGGTATAAGATAGTGTTGAAAAATTGGGAAAAAGATAGGAAAAAAATCAGAGTGATTCAAATGTATCGATGTCGAGGGCAAAAAAAGTAAAAAAATCGAAATTTAATCGGCGATTGCTCCCTTCCTATAGAGAATGAAGAAACTAAAAAATATGGACAACACATACTTTGACGAGCTCTTTCCGATGACGTATATGGGATTTTAATTTGAACCATTTTGACCCCACAAAAAATTAAAAACCGTGAAATATTTGGGTCAAAAATCTAAATTTCCAGTTTTTTCCGAATATTTCCATTTTCCAATGATTTTAGGTTTAGGCAAATGTATTGCAAAAAAAGTATTTGAGATTTTAAAGTTTCACTTATCACTTATCAATCCGTTTTTCGATCTGACGTTTGGTTTTCGAGTTATTAGGTATCAAAGAGGGGTCTGGAAAGGCATTTTTCGACCTAAAAAAATTCAATAGAATTACTTGCCATTTTCTGATCCTCACCAGTTTTAGTAGAGTTCTGAAGCTACGGGTCCCCTACAACCTTCGAAAATTTACATCGATTTAATTCACATTTGCGACCTGTACCCGATTTCAACGGAAATCGCGGAAATTTCGACTTTGACATTTAATTGCTCCGAAACGAAACATCCTGTATAACTGAATTTTTTACCGAAGCTAGTTGAACTATTCCTTTATCAACTCAAAAAATTCGATTTCTCTCCCTCTGACTGTTTCCAAGAAAATCAAACCTGTTCGACTTTGGGTTAAGCTTTACTTTAACATGTAGATTTTTGCTGATCTGACGTCATTTTTCGCTAAGGACAAATGGCTGCTTTTTAAATTGTAATAAATTATACCGAAAAGTAAACATTTTTTGTGGCTAAATTATCATAGTAAATTTCTTCAAAATATTTTTTTTTTGGTTTGTAATGACTTCCTTAATCGATTGATGCAATAAAAAAAATTTGTGCATATTCCTTATAGTGAAAAAAAGGCGTTTAGGTATACAGTCTAAACGCAATTTAAGGGATTTATTATTAATTAATTTTCATTTTCATCATCATTTGATGACGAAAATTAATTTTTATGTCAAGTTTGTTCTGTGTTTTTAAAATATTTTGTATATGAGTTATTCTTTTACATATCGTACGGATTTCGGCGAAAAAAAACTTTTTTAAAATGTTATAAAAAAAATTTCTAGGATATTTTCATTATTTGAGTCGACACGTGCATAGGATTTTTTTTTAAATTTATCTTCCGAATTTTGTTATTTATTTTAATAGTTTGTTTCTGTCACATTGCAAATTCATTATCTCTGGTTCTAATCATCTGATGGATACCGTAGTCTCGCCGTTTTATTTATTGTTGTAGCCATTTCTTATTTTTCGATTACACAGAGAAAAATTAGAAACAAAAATTACCATTCACTTCGGTAAATGTTCGATAAAGGCATCTGAGTGGCACGATGTATTTTAAAATTAAAAAAAATACTGTACGTTTTGTAATACCTATTCACCAGTTTTGTAGGAAATTTTATAAAACTTACAGTTTTCTCTGCGTTTTAGAGTAAATCATGCCACATAGTTGCCTTTATCAAGCGTTTACTACTATTTTAGCAATTTTTGCTGTTTCTTCGCAATGCAATATAAAAATTATAATATTGATTGTACACCGTGTGAAAAAACCGTTCAATTCTGAATAAGTGTGAGGTTGGTCACATAAGCAAAGCAAGGACTGAGGCTCAAACGCTTTCTCACGAATGCATGTCTCACTCGGATTTGAAACAGTTGCTGTACAAGAATCCATGTCTGTGTGTTTAGAAACAAGCAATGAGTGCAAGAAGTGCTGAAACTACATCGTGTGCGACATGCGGCGCACAGCGCGCAACTCATAGCGTTCGGCGCGTGACACACGCTCGAAATTAATAAATATCTTTCGACCTAATAGAGATTCCACTTTTATTTTTTGATGGCTTATTACCGTAAAACACAACGCATATTATGATATTTTTGCGATTTTATACGCTGTGGGGGCGAGCATGAAAAAATATTTACGCAATTAGTTTGTTATTAATGTTTATTAAATAATGTTATAAAATTCTTTGTAGCTTGTTAGAAAGCTAATACAACAATCAATACAACGGTAAGGCAACGGTATCAATCCGATGATTACAACCGAAGATTCTGAATTTGCAATGTGGCGGAAACAAGCAACCTATTCAAATTCATAAATAACATAACTCAGAAGAAACATTTAAAAAAAATTCCCTATACACGTGTTGACTGATTTTATGTATATTAATTGTAAACAAATTTTTCAACCGATTGAAAATCATGAAGCTTTTTAGGCGTACGATTTTTAAAACGTTGACCCATATCTGATGATGGCAAGATATCTTTCCGAAATGGATAATACCTTTCTATAGACGTCCTAACCCTATTTTACTTATTTTCTTTTCTTATAATCATTGATGTAGACTAACGTGCAATCACTTCTAGGCCTTCAATAATGTTTTTTACATTTTACAAAGATTTTTTTAATCTGAAAAGTTGATCATGATCATTTTGTTAATTTTCATTTAAATAATATGTATTCTTGACTGAAACCCAAGTTTTGTGATGTTTTTTTTTTCATCATTTTTAAATGAGCGCAATAAAATATTTATTTTTCCTGTAGATATGCAAGTCACATCTTACTTTCTATAGGTTTGCTTTCTAAAATTTATCAAATTCTTATTTTTATAGAAAAAACATTGCAGCTGCAGCAAAAGGCACTAATTTCCATCCCAATATTAAACAATTGTGATACCAAATTATAAAAATAAACCACCCACTAGTTTCCTCATTAATTTTAAATTAGTTATTATGTTAGATTAATTTGATGCTGTGTGACTCCAAGATCCTTATTAAGAACATCGTACCCACTTAAGTCGTCTTGAAAAACTACCTACGCCATCTTAGGAATATGGGTTAAATTGTCTAATCTTAAAATTTTTTAAAAATCTGCTCTAGTAATCAGTCAGGTTTAGGTGGGCAAAATATTTGCATGTCTGAAATGAAAATAAAGCATATTATGTGTTGCCGTTTATATTGCTTGTTTCTCTAAAAATTTACCTCCTATTCTCTGACCCTAGAGAGGAACAGACCCCTGACAAAGTACAAAGCTTCAGAAAAACACTATTCGAGGAAGCACGTCTACTTTTTCTGCAGATACTTCCCATGCTTCCCCGAACTAAAGTGTCACCCTGAGGGAGTCGAACGGTAAATATTACTTAAAACAACGAGATTCAGATTACAGACAGAAACGTGTCATGGAAGTGACTGTTACTTAAAATGAAGATAGTCAGATTAGAGTCAAGCGTGACATGGCTGTGCCTATAACTTAAAATGAAGGGAGTAAAATTACAGACAAAAGCGTGACGGTTCTAACGATCACTTCAAGTGAAGGGAGTTGTACGCTGACTATTACTTAAAAGAAAGAGTTTCAGATTATAGACGATTACGCGACATGGAGGCGACTACTAAAATGAAGAGAGTCAAATTACAGACAGAAGCCTGCCGGTGGTGACTATAACTTAAAATGCAAGCAGGTGGACGCTGACCATTACTTAAAATGAAGAGATTCAGATTCCAGACAGAATGATGACATGGAGGTGACTATTACTTAAAATGAAGAGAGTCAAATTATAGACAGAAGCGTGACATGGCTGTGACTATTACTTAAAATGAAGGTAGTCAGATTACAGACAGAAACGTGACTTGGCTGTGACCATTACTTGAAATGCGTAACGACCAAATCACACGAGGTCAATTTTGATTGAAGGTAAATAGCTTGATTAAATTTTAGGGAAACTCGAGGGTCTCGGGAAGTATCGTAGAATATTGATGATCAATGAGTATCAAAATAACAAATTTTTTGATTCATTAATTTGAACGTGAACGAGATCGGAACATAAACCTACGAGGTTTATTTAAGTTTGCAAACTTTTTCTTAGAAAATAAATTTGAATCATAGTACCTATCCACCGGAGTAAAGATATGGGCATCCCAAAAGTACGCCGAAGTTTAAACTTATTTACATCAATTCTATTCTACAATTTGTTCGATTTCCATTCATTATCTAGTTAGAAGGTTTATGCTGATTTTGATCTTGATAGTTGCTTGGAAATTATTATGACAGATAATATTTTTTTAAGATACCAGTAAAGCTGGAATATAACGTATGTAATAAAGATAAAAATATTTATGTCAGTACTGTTTCTGAGAATCGCCAACGTTTTTTTTTCTTATCCGCTTTTACGAGATATGCTCGGCGATATGCACTTTTGAAATAGCAGGAATTATTATTAAAGTGAATGAAAGTTATGACGAAATCATCACATGCTCCTGATAATCACTATGTGATGGTAAATTATGCATCAAAGTGTCCGAATACACACCCTCTCGCACCTGGCCCGATGTGCGGCACATTCTGACCCGTATTTATTTTTTTTAATGTTTTCGCTTCGTAAAAGTATATGTTTTAAAAAATAAGTTAAAGAAAATACTTATATTTTAAGTTTGTAAATAATGGATGACCAGCCATTTTTTTTCTGTAAATTATTAAACAATTTAGGAAGTAGACGCGAGACGTGTACCTAAAATTTTAAACACAGTTCGAGATAACAAGCTCTCATAATGGACGAGTAGTGGCACTATCTGTTTCACGAAAAAGGGCGGCAAGTGACGTTATCCCCCAAATAAACACAGTTGAGTGTTGGGGTTGCATTGTCCTATCGATCTCTTCTGGAAGAGTCAACGACCCCGTTACTGAAAAAGATTTTCGATTGCAACCAGTAACATCTTGTAGAAATGAGGATTTTATCGATACGGCATTATCGAAGATAAAAAGTTTTTTTTAGTTGATTTTAATATCTAGAAAAAGGAATAATCAAAATTAACCAATGCTGTGTGTGTTAAGCCGCGTACTGACTTGAACAATTTGTCGCGAACGAACAGTTTTCGTGAAGAAATGTTGTTTGTAAAAAATCGTCAGTTCAATCTTGCGTTCGAGAAAAACTCTGTTCCAGCAGTTCGTTATTCATTGAAACGATGAATTCGAATTATTTGATAATTTTTAGGATTTTAAAGAGCAGAAACAAAAAGAGAAACAAAAGATGGTGGATAACTAATCTATATCGCAGCAGGCAGTTGTATAGTGGAAATGCTTTGTTACACACTTTAAAAAGAGAAGGAGGCAGTGAACATTTTAACAGTTTTCCGCGTATGGCATAGGAGGATTTTGAATTCTTACTTTATGCCGTTAGTCCAAAAATTAAGAGGCAAGATACTAAATTTAGGAAAGCCATTAGTGCAAAAGAGAGACTAGTAGTAACACTCCGTTTTCTAGCAACAGGAGATTTTTAAAATTTCAAAACAAGCCATTCTGAGCACTCGATTTCTTTGATGTACCGACAAGCTACGGATAGCGTTCGTTCGCGAACAGATTTCATGGCGCACTAACTAGAGCATTTTTGTCTTTATCGCGAAACCTGTTCGTTCGCGGCAAATTGTTCAAGTCAGTACGCGGCTTTACAGTAAACTGAATTATGCGGAGACACGGTAGTGAAAGTTCATCCAAAATTAGGGAATATGCATAAAACCCAAATAAATCAGAAATATTTTTTTTTATATTCCTTACATAAATTAAATATTTGTGGCGATTGTTTTTATCACTTTATTTCGGTCTTTATTAACAAAAAAAAGGATTTTCTACTGCAAATTTTCGCGCGAATTTCGAAACTTGGAAAACGTGATCCCATTGGCTGTGACGTCAAAAATGTTATAATAAGTACATGGCGAAATCCCGTATTGTAGGGTCATCGAAAAATCAATAAAATGGTATTTAATGCGTAACTCGTTAAATGAAATATCCCTGCACTTAAAGTAGGTTCCTAAAATCTTATTCATTTATATTTCAATCCGAAATCGATCCAGGAACCTTCCAATCTTGCAACAAAAACTGGCATTTTTGCGAAATTTTGACACATCATATTCTAATAATTTCGACGTAAATAAATTGCAATTCTTTGTTTTCATGGCAATCAATGGACGAAAATTCGAAAATTTAAGTTTCAAATTTTGCATGTCTCCGATGCAAATAAACCTATTTGTTTATAACAAACGAAGAACTAAGCGATTTAAATTAGTGGGAAGTATTGTTAGATAATTAACGGATAAAATAAACCCGAAAAGAATCGCTAAATAGAAAAAATAGTGTAGAATTGTCAGTTTAAAATAGGATTTGTTGGAAAAAATCAAGAAAATTCAGTTTTTACCCCTTAAATACACTCCTGGATGATCTATCTCAAATTATTTTAAAGTCCGATTATCCCTCTATAAGAGAGTTGAAAATTTGGAAAAAATTAGATAGGAAAAAATACGGAGTGATTTAAAGGTACCGATGTCGAGTGCAAAAAAAGTCAAAAAAAATCTAAATTTCATCAGCGATTGCTCCCTTTCTATAAAGAATGAAGAAACTAAAAACTATGGATACTTATCTCGTATTTCGACGAACTCTTTCCCATGACATGTATTTGATTTTAATTTGGATCCATTTTGAACCAAGAAAATAAAATAAAAACCGCGAAAAATGTGGGTCAAAAATCGAAATTTCCGGTTTTCCCAAGTATATCCATTTTCCGGTGGTTTTAATTGTAGGTACATGTATTTCAGAAAGAATGTATTTGCGATTTTAAAGTTTTACTTATCAATTCGCTTTTCGATCCGACGTTTCGTTTTCGAGTTATTATGTACCAAAGAGAGGTATGCAGATGGCATTTTTCGACCTAAAAAATTCAAAAAATTACTTGCCATTTTCCGGTCCTCACCAGTTTCAATAGGGTTCTAAAGCTCAGGGTCCTCTGCAACTTCCAAAAATTTTAATCGATTTAATTCACTTTTGCGACCTGTACCCGTTTTAAACGAAAATCGCGGAAATTTCGAATTTGACGTTTAATAACTCCGAAACGATACATTCTGTATAACTGAAGATTTTACTGGAACTAGTTGCACTATTCCTCTATTAACTCAGAAAATTCGATTGCTCCCCCTCTGACTGTTTCCGAAAAAAACAAACCTGTTCGACTTTCGGTTGAGCTTTACGTTAACATGTAGATTGGCACTTATTTTTGCTGATCTCCTGACGACATTTTTCATTAAGGACAAATGGCTGCTTTTTAAATTGTAATAAATTATATCGAAGAGTAAACATTTTTATAGCTAAATTATCCTGGTAATTTTCTTCAAAATAATGTAATAACTTCCTTAAACAATGTATACGTACATATATTCCTTATTAAAAACTAATCTTATTTACTTTTCGGTAAAAGCCTACCGCCAGACATAAGGAAATCAATGAAATACTGGAAGAAATAGCAGGAAAAACTTAAAATGCGTCTAATAGATTATACCATTGATTTAGCAACAGGGCTAAGGGTAATCATCGTAAAAGGAGTAATGTAAGTTCCCAAAAAATTATGCAAAAAAGTGACAAACAATGATACATGATTTTATTCAATTGTCGACTCAAATTAAGGAACCCAGCTGCAATCAGCTTATTTTTAACAGGGAAGAATGGCTCACTAGAAGACAAAATTGACAAAGATGCCAAATAACACGACAATGAAAACAAAGACGAAACGAAAACATTCCCCGTTATAGTAGGTAACAAATCGTCTGAAGAGGGCACCACGTTTTTAGTTTGAGTCGCCGATAGGTTAAGCTATACCAAAAAATAAGTAAAACTATACAGGACGTCCTATTTAAAAATCAAAACTTGATACCAAAAATCATAATTAAACAACATTTGAGAACACTGTCAGGATCAAAGAAACGCACAACTA
The DNA here is from genome assembly GCA_963971165.1 of Philopedon plagiatum. NCBI lineage: Eukaryota > Metazoa > Arthropoda > Insecta > Coleoptera > Curculionidae > Philopedon > Philopedon plagiatum. Next base: position 97,484,634 of record OZ020192.1, on the reverse strand, counting down.
TGCGCTATTTAACTGTTATAGGAAAAAGTGTGAAGTGAAAGTGTAAGGGTGAGCCACTATTTTGTGACACCCGGTATAACAATAATTATGTTAATTGCTTTTTGGTTAATTTTTACTTTTTACGTTTTTTATGTTAGTTGGGTTACTTTTACAATAATTAATTTAAACCAGTTTAACGTAGGTTTAAACATAAAATTCGATAGTTTCGTTCTGTTCAGGATATTCCAATGAACTTTGTTTGATTGAATGAAATTAGATAATGAATCGTTTGGTTAGTGTCTGAAATCCAATTTTACGCAATCAACTGATTTGTCATTTTTCTTTAAAAAAGGGTTGGCCAGTGATTGACAAGCTGCATGAGATCAAATAATAATTTTATTTCTAATCTTATTGGAGGTGAGAATTAAAATATTTTACAGTAGACTAGGTCTAGCGAAATCGACCTTTAACATCTATGGTAATAACCTCGTTAATCGTAAATTGCACTTGAAAATATTTATTCATAATCGGTACTTAATTTCCTATTGTTTTGGTATTTTGCACAATGTTGTTGAATTAAACACAGGTAATATGTGTTCATATTATGAAATTATGATGAAATTAATTTCTGCGGAGGTTATTAGACAACTTAAGCGTGTATTAATTTAGCTTAAAGCGAACTTAAAGAGTACAAACTGCCAAAAAGAAAATAATAGCTATGTTTAAAAAAGTTTGTGTATATTATTATTATTTTCATTTTTCAATATTTTCGGTCGCAAAAAGTATCAAAAACTATAAGATATCTCTATATGTAAAAGAAGAAACTGACTGACTGACTGATCAACGCGCAGCCCACACCGCTGGGTCTAGAAACTTGAAATTTTGCTCAGAGGTTTCTTATATAACGTAGGCATGCACTAAGGAAGGGTCTATCAAAATTTAACCCCTAAGGGGCTTAAACAGGGGTTCAAACTTTATAAGTATGGAGAAAAAATATTAGGTGCTTCTATATTAACTCGAAACTTCATAGAAGTACTCTGATTCTTTTTAAACACATGTTTTACGGTTTTAATAGATCAACCCCTAAGGGGTTAAATGGAAGTTTGTAATTAACTATAACTATTTTTTAAATAAAGAAATAAGAGCTTAAAATTCTGTTTAATTCCCGTCACTAAAATGTAGCCTATAAGTATGTGTATTGTGTAACCTTGCTCAATGAACAGCGCTTCGTGTATTTGAAGTGAGAAGTGCTCCTCTTTTTTAGTAAATATTTTGTGTTAAGTTAGTATTTAATACACACAAGTCAATTAATAAAGTCATAAAAGCCTCAAAACGAGTAACGAATAAATATCGACAAGGTATGAAAGGTTTGTTTATATTTTGACTAGGGTGGTCTTTGTTTTGACAGCATTTGAAGATGCAGTGTTGTCCGACGTATTAATAGGTTTTAAGCATTTCTCATCACTTGATAATATTTATGCTAATCAATATAAAAGATTTGATCGTTTAGATGACAGTAATTTTACAAAGATGTAACAGAATTGTTCTGCTGCCTTAGTCAGACTTTCTTGTTTTCTCAGTAAAATTTTTAAAATATCTAAAACAGAAAATGGTGAAGATTCTTCATTTTTCTTCTTACGGACGAAATAAAGATTTATCGAAAAATTTGTCCTAAATAATGAGACTGTGAATTAGTCGTTTGACTACGGCTTGATCACAATTAATTTCATGTACTTAGTTATTGTTATTAATATATACTACGTCGATGTCCAAAAATAAATATATCGATAGTTTTCCCTCTGCATCGCGAAACCAAACGGGTGCGTGTCTGGAATTATGTCCATAAATAAATGTTTATAAATGTGTCACAACTTAAATCACGGACTTAAATTCTCTTTTAATGTATGTCTGCTTCAGTGACTTTAGATGCCACAATATTCTAGACTCTAGAGGATGTAAGCAACAAATTAAAACGTCCAAAACATATTTTCGTTCACTATTCTCGCCATAAATAAATTTTTTTCTGGGGAGATGATTTTTCACCCAAATAGTTATCGTTCTTGTTTTTTTTTTTTCATTTTTTCCTGTAAAAGCAAGTCACACGCGTTTTTCATAATATAAATTATAACACAGGGTTTTTTAGCGGACAGAAATAAGAAAAATCTGACTACGTTAATCACTTTACTGATAAAAATATTGAAAAAAGTTGTAGTCTATAAGGAATCACCAAAGTATTAACGGAATGATTGGATATCTATCATTAGCAGTACTTATTACCAATATCTACAGCAATATTTTATTCTGTAGACTTTGGTATTACTGATCATCTAAGGTTACTCATTAACGCACAAAAACACACCATATTATTGGGACTGACTAAATAAAAAGTTGTATGATTATCGATGGAAATATTGTTATTACTTATTACTCTGGCCATTTGGTTTCAACCAGAGCCACTAATCCAAAAACAACAACAACAACTTATTACTGAAAATGTAGCGGAATTTTAGAATTTCTTTCATAAAAAGGCCGTTTTTGGAATAAAATCGATATATTTTTTTAAAAAAACCGTAGGTAATTAAAAAACTGACAAAAACCCGCGATATTGACTTCAAACCCTGCCATAGTATGCGATACAACAAACAAGTACTAGTACAAATACAATAACTTAAACTTTTTAAATTTTAGCACTACTTTCTTCTCCGCTCTGTATAATGCCCAGATATCCTTTACTAACGCAAAATGGCTTCCTGAAACGAAATATAAACAAAACGACCTGTCAGGATCTGAAAAGCCCATCAAAATCCGTCAATTCGTTTTCAAACTACAGATATTTAAAATTGATGCTGGAGCTTTGTTTTTTCGGTTTTTTTTTTGACGCATATTTTGCATAGATTGGCATGACAAAAACGCGCCAAAACCTAACCAATCAACTAGAAGATCTAAAATCAGCCCTAAGTCTAGAATAGTCTAGAACCTTTTTAGTGAATTCGATGGTATAAGTCTCGGTATAAGTTCATCAGTTTTTTTACTACTTACATCAAGGTTTAAGCTAAACTTTTTTTATGGGTGTAAGTTTAAATTGGTTGCTCTAATAATATCGATTAATATTTCGTAAAATAACTACAAAGTTAATCGATGAAATATTAATTTAGATGTCGAAAATTCAATTATTTTCGAGGAACCATATCTCAGATGTAATTGACATTTGACCCATGCAATACGACAACAAATTTATGTGCATTTCGTCTTTGCCTTTGAATGACATGTATATCTTTATTTTTAGACACTTATCTTACACTAACTTTTGTCGCGTCTATTATAAATGGTATAAGGATCGTATACGAGAGACACTGAGTGTCGATATCATTTCTTGTGCTATTATTTTCTGCGTTTTTAGTCAGTTATCAGCACTTTGCTTCTCATCTATGGTAACGCCATTTGCCGTACAAAGTTATTAAGAAGGGCCATTGGCCGATACAGGTCTACACGGTGACACGTTAGCTCTTCCCTCATTGTAGTGAGATAGACGTATGAGTATTTATGGCATGTGGTCATGCAGTGGAATGTATTATTGTAGTTCGTTCCAAGCAGGGAACAAACCTGAGATATGATGGATCAGCGTGTAGACATTTACATCATGCTGGGCCATGTTCCCTTTGAAGTGACCACAAAAATCGACACGGAGCCGATCGTCAGCTAGCGTTATTCAGTCACGACCATTCAAGACCACTACACACGAAAACGATGACCTTTAATTGTGTAGCATGGGCTATCGTGAAGAGGACCATAAATAACTTTCGCCCCCAAGAACAAGTTTGACCAATGTCACTTAAAAAAACTAGATTTTTGTAGCTGGAGACGATCATATTCGGCATCTAGTTATTTCATTTCACATAAAAACTAGACTGTTATAAATTTTTGTAGCTGGACACGATCGACTTGTTTTCTTTTCAAAGTTATACCATAGAATAATAATCTCCTACAGAAGCGACAATCTTGTCGGTTCCTTTGATGTAAGCAACGTCTTATTTTCGAAGCCTCGAGCACTTCTTACTGCGTTCTTACAGCGCCGTCCTGCTGGAAGTAGCCTTGACGCATATCTTCATCGTCTAATGCATTTACAAAATTTTCTAAAATCTCATTACGGTATCGCACCGAATTGAGAGACATAAAAACAATCGGTTCAATTAACCTTCTTTTCGATATGGCCGCCCACACGCCAACTTTCTGTGAATGCAGAGGCTTCTCTATAAAGAAATGTGGATTTTCAGAACTCCACATTCTCATTTGTTGAGAATTTACATAACCAGAGAGGTGAAACCATGCTTCGTCAGTAAAAACGGTTTTTTCAAATACGTTTTCATTATTATGAAAACTACCCATAAACCACTCTGAAAATTGTATTCACTACCCCTTTTCTTTAAATCCTTATACGACATAATACGACCCACGAAGGCAGCAAACCTAAGTACTAAGGTACCGTGGGTTGTGTTGATCAAAGTCGACTCACACACCCAGAGCTGGAAACATTCCTAAGAATTTCACCAGCCCTTTAGTAGGGTATGTGAGGCTTGTCGTCTGGTAATAATTCTTGAACTGAGCTTAGATGATAAACGTGCATATGCAGGTCACATTTCAGGATTGTATTGAAGGTTCCTAGGATACATTTACATGCTGGCCTGAACGCCGAAGAGGGGTTTGTGGGTGTTCATTAACAATTTGCCTTAATTCTTCTACTTTTTGTACAGTGCGAACTTTGGGTCGCCCACTGCCTTCCTTTCTATTCACACTTCCTGTTTCTCTAAACACAGCCTGAATTGAATAAATCTTAAGTAAACCCACTGGCCATCAACCCTTCTACCATTTCTAAAGTAACTTTCTATCATAAAAGTTTTTAGTTTTGCCGTGATTACCGTATTTAATTTTCTTAAAAGTAAAAACTTCAGAACTTGACAGTTCGATTTTTCATTCACCTATACCTTTTACATATGTTACCTTTCAAGAATAATAATTCAAGGCATGCGTGATTAATTCCACGGTATACTTTGACGACGTTTTTTTTGATCTTACGTTATAAAGCAGTGCAGCAATTAGAACTGCGCTGAAAAAATAATAAAGGTCCACTGATCGGTAATGGAAACAACGCATGCATTGCACGGATCGCAAACAGTCGGATTTGCGATGGTATACGTGCAGTGCATCCGGAGCATTCAGATCTCGGATTCAGATTGCTTATCGGATCGGTACCCAGGATCTGGTTGATTATTTGAACTTAATCGTGTCTGGGCAACCCTGAGACCAAATTTGACGTATGCGATTACCCAAAATATTAATAGATATTAGCCCTGTTCGCAGAAGAGTCTCAAACCAGCCAGAGCCAATGAAATTACTGGAAACCAGTCGGCAAACTGTCACGTTACCAAATAACTAAAATTTGATTGGCGCTGATCGGTTTGTGATTTTTCTACGAACAGAGCTAATACTAGCAGGGGTTGACTCCACGTGCGATCCATTGTTTGACTACGCGTGCGCACTCATAGAAACCAAGAAAATGGCTCACTGTCGCTTCTATAAGAGTTTATTATTATGGGGTTATACTATCATTTTTTCAATAGCAAATTTCACATTTAAAAAAAAAAACCTTTTGATTCCAGGATTATGTTTCTGATATTTTTAAAGCGTTTTTCTAGGCGCTTTAAAACAATTTTACGGTCGTTTAAATGTTTACATTCTTATGATAATTTTACGGTTTAAATTTTTAATTGTTTTTTTTTCCTGAATAATTTGCAACTTTATGGCCAGTGAGTTTGGAAAGATACGGTCAACTTTAAATTACACGATTGTGAGGTAATTAGTTTTATATTATAATATAAGCAGGTGTTTTTATAACTTGACATTGATTTTTAGATAGGTAATGGTGTCGCATAGTAATTTGTGCTTTGAGTTGGCAAAGCCGAAGTAGTGACTAATGAGAATTTAGCGACTTTTTAAATGTAGTTGAAGGATTAATAAAAGAAACATTTTAAATACTGTAGCAAGCGTCATTTTCATAATTTAACGTACTCCTAACTACCCATAATGGTTCTCAAAGTAGCAGTTTTTAGAGTTCTGTATCGCAGTTGTTAACAGTTAAACAGTTATGAGGTCAAATGATCTTCTATATATCAATCAGTTTAGTAACTTTCTACACATGAGTAATTAGTTGGGACGGGGTTTTTTAATTCCATAAAATCAAAGGGAGAAAGCTTGATAAAGATCAAACATGTACTATACACTTTTTGGCACAATTTTGTATGAATTTTTACTAAAATGACAATTTCTTACACGAATTATATGTACATTTTGATCATTCTTGCAAGTTTTTCACAAATTTTGGAAAAAATAGTAAGTGTACAAAAAAGAAGAAAAAGCTAACACAACCCTACTTTTTACTGTCTTTCGCCTCCATTCCCAGTTGTAATTTTAAATATTTTTATTAGTTTTGTAAGGCGGAGGGCATTAACGGGTTATATACAGTTAGGAGGCCTAAAAAAGCGATTTTCAAGAATTTTTCCTGAGAAGACTTTTAAATTTATTAATGTGAAAATTTGTACACATATTATGCATGGTAAGTAACTTTTAACTGTATTTTAAGATTTTTGTATTTGTAAAAATAATAATTTTGAAAGCTGCTATAGCTGATCTCCAGGAGTTTCTCTCAAAAAAGGCATCTTGCGGTGACAACGATATCTCTGGACTGGATCATCGAAAATGAAAAAACCAAACGGATTTCGTTAAAGTAATGTATAATCTTCTAATTAATCGAAGGAATAAGCAAAATAAAATGTTTTGACAAAATGGCGGCTTCTAAAAAAAAAAAATCGATTTTTCACCAAAATTTTGGCCTTAAATTGTTTATATAAAAAATATTTATCGGTGAGAAAAAACCTTCGATTGATTAGTAAAAAATATACTTAAGAGAAGCTTGTGTTAAAACTTGAGACTGATCGGTTCAGCCGTTTCCGAGAAATCTCCGTCACCGACTTTAAAAACACAGTTTTGAGAAAAACGCGTTTAAAGTTTCAAAAGCACTTTACATAGCGTACAATCGCTCTGACACGTCTTTACAAATATGCGTGTAACTTCGAAAATAATCCCCAGATTGCCTTGAAATTTTCTGTGTGTACTGGAATACATATATGTACATTACGAAAATGAAATTAAAAAAAATTAGATTTTTTGAAAATTCTAACTCCTTAAGCAAGAAGTAAATTATTTGCACATCTGTTTATTTCTAATATAATTATGTAGTTTACAATCAGCTGTTTATGTAAAATGCCATGTCACTACTAATTTATTCAATCGCAGCCTTTATTGTGCACCGATGCAACTCTATTCAAAACTCCTTCAAAATAGGACTCAACAACTCAATCCTATTCCGGAAGAGATTTGTTGTTAATAATTATTGTTTAATTCGGTAAATAAAAGACGTTGTTTATTTAATTTTATTTATTTGAAAATGCAGATAAAATTAATGTGAAATATGAAATATCTAAACAAATTTTTGCTCTAACTCTAATGATTAGTTTATACAAAATAGAAAGCCTCAGTCTGGGAAGTCCTCTTCATTCAGTTGATAGGAGTCGTCTGACGATTCTAGGGAATACCGAATAATACGTATAAGTACTTCTACAATTTCTTCTACAAGGTTGTCTAAGTCCCAAATTTTTTATTCTTTAATTACATGATTTACAGCGTCCCGTCAGTTTTCTTCAGTTGTTAATTTTAATGAATAATTCATAACTTCACGTACATTTTAAATGTTTTATTATTTCTAGCTACAATAGCCTTTTATTTGTGTGTGAAATTGACATATTAGTTAACATTTTTTAAGAAATTTCTAGCCAGGGTAATTATTTTAATATCTGTTGGACAAAATTAGATTTTCTACCCTCAATATAACCCCGAAAATGGCACATTAGGTAGGTAACGTTTTCGGAAAAATTCTCAGCCGCTTCTTTTTATCCTCTCCCTTCACCATTAATTTGTTTAAAATCTGTTAGACAAAATTAGATTTTCTGACCTCAATAAGCCCGAAAATTAGTTTACATTTTTGGAGAAATACCCACCGCTCCTTTTTATCCTGTCTTGCGTTAATTTTTTTAACATGTTGCACAAGATTATATTTTCTGACTTCAATAAGTCTGAAAATGACATATTAGTTAACATTTTTGGGGAAATTCCCAGCCGCTTTTCTTTATCCTCTCCCACCACCATTAGTTTGTTTAATACCTGTTACACAAAATAATTTTTAAGATAAAAATGAATTATAAAAAATATTACGTTATAAGAAGAATATCCCATTTATTTGTTGAAAATCTTCTTCAAAGGCAACGCCTATCATTTACTCACGGCAATCTTTGTTCGATTTTGATTCAGATTCAAGTAAACCACCATTAACAAATCCTTTGTCACTTAGTCATCTCCAATACGTGTTATTATTAGTCTGCGGCCATTACCGGAAAGAATTTTTAAACCAGTAGACGAGTCTTCTATAAGGCTTGACGAGGGCTTTGAATATTTTTATCTTACCATGTCTTTTGTACTGGATGTCCTTCGTTAAGCCACGTTTCGTCTAAATAATAATTGTTCCTACCTTCCCTTCTGTATTTTCAAATATCTTAAATACTTGTCTCTAACAAATTATTTCTGCTCTGTCGATTAGCACCGATTTTCGGTTTTACTTTCATTTATTTTTTAGCATTTTCACAATGCCCATCTGAGGCAAATTCACGTCGTCTTTCACAGTATTTAAGATTTTATTAAGGGTTGGATCTGGCTGTTAAAAAAAATTACTTTTTAATTGTCTTCTTATATTTTGCACATCTTCATCAATTTCCACTGGTTTTTCCTGGCGACTTTTTAGAAGGGCATACAGTTCTATTCTTTCTCTCTTATTTATTAGCATTATTTTCTTGTTTAAAAATTTAATTTGACGCCTATGGTTTATTAAGTTTTTATAGCCTTGGATCATTCCCTGTGCTGTCAGGCTTTAGGAAACATTCTATAGGACTGAAATGACATTTTACACCAACAGCTGATTGTCAAGTAAGTGCTTACCATTTTATTAGAAATAAATAGATACACAAAGAATTTCTAAAATAAATGGGGACAGCTAGGGATGGAGATGAAAAACGATCAAATCTAGGATCTGTTTAGTTATCCTGTAAGAAACTGAACTTCCAACAAATTGGTTCATGTCTTCTGTAGAAATTCTGATATTTTGTCCAAGATTTGAGCAAAACTTACAAACTGGAGCAAAAGTTACTAATAATTAATGTAGAAAAGTGGGCTCCCCTACTATGTTTTCATAATTTAGATAATCTTGTTTGTTTCTTTTTAGTTTAACTTTAATCTTTTGCAGTCGTGTTTTTTGTCTTTTATAACATAATTATTTACAGAAAAAGATGCTAAGCAAATCTTGCAGTTCTTGAATAAACGCCAATACGTTTAGGTAGGTAATCATCCGTTTCGCTTCTTACCAGGTCGTTACGTTGATGAATTCGAAATAGTTCTCCTATATTATATACCCGCATATTCCGACACAAGCTTGTATGTAATTTACAATTTTTTTTTATTTCCTGAACAAGTTTTTATGGCGGAAACTATACAAGAAATTCTAAATGCTAGCTTATTTCCTGCAATTTCTTACTGGGTGTTTAAGAAAGCGTTTTAAATTTAATTTCCTATAATGTCCTATAATATGATTCAATTGTTATATATACAGGTGTATATATATATATATATATATATATATATATATATATATATATATATATATATATATATATATATATATATATATAAATGTGTGTAATATATAAAAGTGTGTAACAACAAATATGGAAGCCTTGAAATATCGTGTAAACCGTTCATCCGATTTTTATGAACTTTTTTACACTTATGTAGGTACAAAATTACGCCCGATCCAATGATGAGTTCCGCATGGTTGTCTAGTTTACTGTTTTCCTGAAATCGACAGGAACTTTTTTTTTAAATGGAACACCCTATATTTTATTCTAAAAAGGCGCGGCTTGGAATTTCTCCAAAAATGTTGGATGTATCATTTCTGGGGTTATTGAGGTCCGAAAATCTAATTTTGTGTCTAACAGATGGTAAAAAAATTAACCGGGAGGAGGGATAAAAAGAGAGCGATTGATAATTTCTTTCAAAAATGTGTGCCAAAATTTTCGGGGTAATTAAGGTCAGAAAATCTAATTTTGTATAATAGAAGTTAAGAAAATTAACATGCGGGGGGAGGGGTAAAAAGGGCTGTCAAATTTATCAAAAACGGTAACTAATGTGTCGTTTTCGGGGTTATTGAGGTCAAAAAATCTGAAAATTTCTCTAAAAATGATAACGAATATGTCGGTACATATACATATATATATATATATATATATATATATATATATATATATATATATATATATATATATATATATATATATATATATATATATATATATATATATAAATGTAAATGCGAAGATTTACTTCTTCGCTAGTGCAGCGAAAAGGCCGTGAATGAAAAATAAAAATAATGAGGACTATCTTTGATTCTGGTCTGGGTGACCTCCTGCTATCGATTTCTGGGCCCTTACCCATCAGCGGGCAGGCTTACACCCAGGGTGGCTGAAGAACAGACCACGATTTGGCCAGAATCAAAGAGAGTCCTTATATCCAAAATGATCGGAAAGGATGGGTAAGATGTAGTGGCTCGCGCCAACTAAACTGCTGGCCAATTCAAGCGGGACAAACTAAATTTTTGATAAAATTTAGAGTGGAATATTTTCGAAACGAAAAAAAATTTTGATTTAACTTTTTCAGTATGTAATTGAATAGTTCTTCTAGTTTTTATACTTTAAGGCACTATTGCTAGCAGTCGCTGCAACTCTATTTTACAGGGTGTTAAGTGAAACCCTGACTTTTTTGGAAAAGTTTTCCAGTTCCGAGAATCTAGAAAGAATTTTTTTTGAATTTTCTTTTCATACTAAAATGATCCATGGTCAAATACAAAAAAACAATTTCTCCGGATTTTCTCTATTTTCATTTGTTTTCCGTATACAGGGGTTAGTCGAAATTATCGACTTCTTCTTACAAAGGAACCCCTAATTTGGCCGTTTATTCACAAAAAGCGAAAGACCAAGTAAATTTGTAGTTTGAAGTAGTCCAGCTAACAAAATTAATACAAATTTTTGTACAGGGTGTAGCAAGTTTGGATCACGGGCTAGTAAATTATTATTTTTTAATTTCTACTACTTTTTCCTAAGTTAACTATTAATTATCACGTGCTACGTTAAAGGGTTAAAATTTGTTAGGTCCGATAACAGTACTGGATAGAAAGATCCTTTTTGCCCAAACGGGTTTTTCATTTTTTGTCTAGTCCCATTTTTAGTGATTAAACGGCTCGCATTTTGAACCTAACTTTTTGCAATTGCATCCATGAACGATTGAAGTGAGAGTGCTTTTTTGGTGGTACATAATGAATGTTTTATCCAACCAAAAAACATGTAGTGGCCAAACAGCTAATGATGCTTATTCGAAGAATTTTTTAGCATTATACAGGGTTGCAAAAAATATACCACCTATACTTTATATGGAAGTCATGTGATTTTCAAATTAATTGAATATAGTCCCAATTTTCTTGGAACTTTTTGCCGAAACTGTTTTTGAATTTTTTTGTCTGGTCCCATTTTTAGTGATACAAATGGCTTGCGTTTAAAACTTAACTTTTTGCGATTGCATTCATGAACTATTGAAGTGGACATCGTTTATTGGTTTAACCAACCAATAAAAAAGTGTCGTGGCCATAGAGCTAAAGATGCTTATTCGCTGCTTTTGTCCGCGTTTGCCCAAAACATATCACCTACATTTTATATGAAAATCATGTGATTTTAGAGTCCTTTAGGTATTCATAAAGTTCCTTTTTGCTATATTAATAATTATTAAAGAAAATGTCCTACTTATTATTAATAAAATCTAGTAACGATACAGATAAAAAGAATAATATTCATTCGGAACTTTTTCACATTATACAGGATTGTGCAGAAGTTACTACTTATAATAGAAGCCACGTGTTTCTCGATATCTTTGGATTTTCGTAAACTTCGATTATTCATTATAAAAGAAAAATATTTTACCACTGCTCTAAAAAGTCAGTACATGGCATTGAGAAATTTTAATTAATAAGAAGTGTCTTAAATTAATAGTCACGGAGTACATTTTTCTCGTCAAAAATTGGAGATGGATAGTGAATTCAACTGAACAAGTTATAAAATTCTGTATAGCGTAGTTTTTAGAAGGTATAGAAATTTCAGAAGATTTAATTACTTTTGAAAGTACTCGAAAAGATACGTAATTTTCAAATTTAGTAGTTATTTTTCCCGGCATTACTTTAGGAGATCCAAAATGTAAATTTTGGTTGTTACTTTTATAGGTAAACAGAAAACGTTTTAAATTATAGAACATTTTTTTTACTTGAAGGTATTATAAAAACTTGCAACTAACGAAAACAAAACAAATCTTAATACCTAGTAGGACCTCCCCTTACATTTATTATCTCTTGGCATCTTCGAGGCATGCTTATTACCAAACTATTGCAGCGACTGCTAGCAATAGTGCCTTGAAGTATAAAAACTAGAAGAACTATTCAATTACATACTGAAAAAGTTAAATCAAAATCTTTTTTCGTTTCGAAAATATTCCACTCTAAATTTTATCAAAAATTTAGTTTGTCCCGCTTGAATTGGCCAGCAGTTTAGTTCACCCAGTGTTGCTCCAAAAATGTTTGGCTGCTAACACAATAATACTCGAAAGTATGTCGAATGTCGATTTTCTCGACGTCGACGGTACAAATGCACCATTGTACAACAATAGTAGAAAAATGGAAGATTTCTTGGCCTATAGGTAATATAATAAATGTAAATGCGAAGATTTACTTCTTCGCTAGTGCAGCGAAAAGGCCGTGAATGAAAAATAAAAATAATGAGGACTATCTTTGATTCTGGTCTGGGTGACCTCCTGCTATCGATTTCTGGGCCCTTACCCATCAGCGGGCAGGCTTACACCCAGGGTGGCTGAAGAACAGACCACGATTTGGGGTGAACTAGTTGGCGCGAGCCACTACATCTTACCCATCCTTTCCGATCATTTTGGATATAAGGACTCTCTTTGATTCTGGCCAAATCGTGGTCTGTTCTTCAGCCACCCTGGGTGTAAGCCTGCCCGCTGATGGGTAAGGGCCCAGAAATCGATAGCAGGAGGTCACCCAGACCAGAATTAAAGATAGTCCTCATTATTTTTATTTTTCATTCACGGCCTTTTCGCTGCACTAGCGAAGAAGTAAATCTTCGCATTTACATTTATTATATTACCTATAGGCCAAGAAATCTTCCATTTTTCTACTATATATATATATATATATATATATATATATATATATATATATATATATATATATATATATATATATATATATATATATATATATATATAAATTCTATTTTTCTTTGTTCTATATAATGACAGCAAAATCAAAATTTTGTGAAGACCCTATTTTGGCGTAAATGTCTGGTACACAACATTTCTCTCGGTGCTGTCCCACCGCTGTCATATGGAAAACTGATACTAGATCACAGGAGCACTTGAGTGTAGTAGTAAATTTTTTCACCTCCAAAAATAGCACGTGACGTTAGCAGAACAGACACTATTAAGTAATATTTTTTTAATAATATGTAAATAATGATTTACTGTAGATCACCGTAACGCCTAAATATTTAACACATTTTGTGTAATAGGCTTTAATTGCCATCCAAATAATGTTTCAAGGCATTTTGGTACGAGCAGAATCTGTATATAAATTAATATTATATGTTTAAAGTAATAAAAGATGAAACGACTTACTTAATGGAACATAGAAATACTTTCCGGAATCTATTAATAATACATTTGATATTCGTATATACGTATCTTGGCGATGTTTATTATTAAAACATTACCCTTTTATCTAATCTGTTATTAAAAAATAATTTAATTATCAGCATTTGCTACAGTCATAAAAAATATGAAATACAACAGATACCAAACATAAATTACTGTTATTGATAAAAAATGTTAAATTTATACGAGTTTTGAGTTATTTACAGGCTTTAAACGTGCGTATTTGCTCTTATTAGAAGTTCATCTACTTTTACGTCCAGCATTAATTTCGATCATCTTAAAATTTATTTAAAACCCAACGTATTATTCATATTACTTTTAAAATATTGACATGTAGAATAACAGAATGGTACAACCCATCGACCTTCAGCAAGAGAAGACGCAACCGTTCATTCATAGCTAGCCTTCTGTTTTGTTTCATACATTGTGCGTGTGTAAGACAAAGAAAGACCGCCATAACTCCGACTCCGCGCACCCAGCAAACCTTTTAAATGCCAATTCCGGAAGAACATTTTTACACACACTTGGCACTGACACACCATTTCTTAAACTTTATGGATCAAGTCCTTTTTAGGAATAACCAAGAATCACTTAATATTTCACTACACACATATATTTCGAACTGCCGGAACCAGACGACACCTGGCAAAGGAAATAAATTATTTAAAATTGATCAGGGTTGGCATGTATTAATTCACCTGATTTAATTCAGTGAATTAATTAACGAATTAAATTAAATGATTTTTTTAAAAAGTCACTAAATTAATTCACCAAGAAACCAAAGAGCGCCGTTTTAAATCTTTTTTATGGGTTGTAAACATAAGATCAAGAAAAACGTCCTCAAAATATGCCGTGGAATCAATCGCGCATGTCTTGAAATATTACTCTTGTAAGGTAACATAGGTAAAAGCAAAAGCATAAACTAAATAATACCTAGACGAACACTGCCGTGCAACGAAAAGTGGGTCTTCCTTGAGACATTTGGTAGGTTTACTGGTTTATGATTTAAAAGTTTGTTTGTCTACCATTATATAAATATGTATACTATGTATTTACATGTACAATATATAATGGTAGACAAACAAACTTTTAAACCATAAACCAGTAAACCCACCAAATGTCTCAAGGGAGACCGGCTTTTCGGTGTATTCGAGTGTCTGTCTATATTCTTTATAGTCTGGTAATCACTAAATTAATTCACATTTTTCCGAGTTAAATTAGGTAATCTGTTTTGAAAATATATTTCTTTGGTAGGTACTGTATACAAGGCATACCATCAGCTAGTTTTTGTAAAATAAGGCTACGCCGATGGATTTAGCAAATATTAAGAGTTACGTTTCGATTTTTTTTCATTTTTTTTTTTCATCCTTTGGATTAGGTGTGGAGAAAGCTGGACAACTAACTTTCATAATGAAGATGTTAAATAAGCGATGAGAAATGTGTCCATTTGCATTTAACATAACTTTAGTGTGTTTTCTCGAAGGTTTTCCTCTCGGTTTTCCTTGTTTGAATAAAAAAGTTATTTTTAGCCTATGAATAGTTTATGCCTTTTTAGGTTTTGCGCTATAGGAAAAATTGTTTTTTCAGGCTTCTTTGAAAATTAATTTTGGTTTTCATCTTAATTACAAAGATTGGCTTATTTAAATAAAAAGCAACGCTATTTATTTATATTTTAATAAAATCTTTTCAGATAAACCTTAGTTTTCTTAACTTATTAATTATTATTATTATATTATTAGAATAAATAAAAATCGTGAACAACATAAACTGGAAGGTAAGTACTCATATTAAATTGTAGTGGCATATTCCGAAATAAATACTATTCATAGGTTTTGATAGGTAATATACCAAAAGCTATTTTTTTTTATAAATACTGACATACTGTATAGTGAGGTTATTTGTTAGTCCCGGTCTCAGTCAAATTGACGGGTGCAAGAGACCCAGTAAGGACTAAGGGAGTAGTCAGTCAGTAGTACTACAAAATTTGGAGTACACTAATAATACTTACGGTTGCAACAAATAAAATAGGAAAATATGTTTTATTTTCCAATACTTAATTTCTCATTGTCTGGAAGTCATATTTAATACTAATTTACTTTCAAAAAATTGAAAGCATTTTAGAAACTGTCCTGTAACGGTACACAATAACAAAATACAATAAATAGCCCGTATGCTTTAAATCGGTTTCTATCCGCACGTCATGTCCACCGTCTAGTTCCTGTCATACCCCCTGTCACGGTTACATCACGTAAAATTAAGTTCAGCCATACCCCAACCTGATTAAGTTTTAAATTGAACAGGGTTTACACATAAATATTTTATACATAGGCTCGTTTCGACCAGATTTAAGCTTTGAAATTATAAGCGCTGTATTTGTCCAGGTTTCCAATATCTAATGGAATTTTAATGCAAAATGCTAAAAATAAACGACAAAAGGAAATCGAAATTACAAAAACACATTGCATTTCAGGAAATTCGCACGCCAAAATGATCCAATACTAATACCTTGTAATAAGTTTTTAACAACCAATCAAGAAAAGCTGAAGTTCCAAAAATGTAATAGTATTGCCTAACCTAAATTAATCTGCAGAAACTGAGGCAAGCGGCTGGCGATATTCTTGACTATAATGACATTTTTTCCGTGACCGAATATTTATTGTTGTATTCGATAATCACATGACTGAAAAGCAGTATCGCCAGAACGCGAATATTTGTAGCGCCCCTGATACGAAATTACAGCCTAAATGGATAATTTGTCCTTTAGAAAATGAATCATTCAAAAAACAAAAAGTATAAATTATATACCCATTGGTGATTGTGTATTTTAAAAATAGGCGGTACAAAAGTCAATAATCGTTAATTTGAGAAACCAAAGAACGCCGTTTTTAATATTTTTTGTGCTGTAAGCATAAGATCAATAAAAAACGTCCTCAAAATATGCTGTGGAATTAATCACATAATCACGCATGTCTTGAATTATTACTTTTGTACGGTAACAGAGGTAAAAGGTATCGTTAAAGGAAAAATAGAACTGTTACGTTCTGAAGTTTTTATTTAAAAAAAATATGGTACTTAAACACGGCAGAACAAAAAGCTTTTCTGATCTGATGTTACTTTAGAAATGGCAGAAGGGTTGATGGCCCGTGGGTTTAATCAACAGGGGACACCATTCAGGATTTTCAAACAGAATTTTCACACATAGTCATGGATTTCGACCAGTTTCGCCAAGTTTTCACTAGATCTATGGCTTTGTTTAGAGAAACAGGAAGTGTAAATAGAAAAGAAGGCAGTAGGAAGCCCAAAGTTCGCACTGCACAAAAAGTAGAAGAATTGAGGCAAATTGTTAATGAACACCAAACCCCTATTCGGCATTTAAGCCAACACGTAAATGTATCCTACGGAACCTGCAATACAATCCTGGAATGTGACCTGCATAATGCACGCTTACCGTCCAAGCTCAGTCCAAGAATTGTTAAGTACCAAACGACAAGCCGCAGCGAATGCAATTTTCAGAGTGGTTTATGGGTAATTTGCATAATAATGAAAACGTATTTGAAAAAAAACCTTTTTTACTGACGAGGCATGGTTTTACCTGTCTGGTTATGTAAATGCTCAACAAATCAGAATGTGGAGTTCTGAAAGTCCACATTTCTTTATAGAGAAGCATCTGCATTCACAGAAGGTTGGCGTGTGGGCTGCCTTGTCGACAAGAAGGTTAATTGTACCGATTTTTTTTTGAAGGGTCTCTCAATTTAGCGCGATACCGTAATGAAATTTTAGAAAATTTTGTAAACGCATTAGACAATGAAGAGATGCGACAAGGGCTACTTCCAGTAGGACGGCGCACCAATTCACGTAACTCTTGATAACTTAAATTTTTTGGAACAATTTTTCGAACACCGGACCATTATGCATTAGTCGTATTATGCCAGATAGGTGGCCAGCACGGTCCTGCGATCTTACGCCGTGCGACTTTTTTATGGCCACACATTACAAACTCGGTTTTCAAAACCGTTGTGTAAATTTACAAGACCTACGGGCTAGAATTACAAATAAATTTCAGGAGATTAACAACTCCCCCAAAGTGCTCACCAATGTTTCTGATGCTGTAAAAAGAAGAATGAGAACATGTTTGAAAGTAGAAGGTGGACACGTCTCTCATTTAGTTTAAATTTATAATTTTTAATTCTGTAATAACTATATAATGACGATGACAATAATGTAATTTTCTTAAAAATAAAAACTTCAGAACTTCATTCACCTTTTACCTGTGTTACCTTTCAAGAGTAATAATTCAAGACATGCCTGATTGATTCCACGGCATACTTTGAGGACTTTTTTTATCATTATACCGATATACTGGGTTTCCAGTGGCGGTTCCTGGAATTTCAGATTGTCCTATCTCAGTTCCAACGCATGGGACCCACACCAAATTATAGAATGTTATAGTTGGGTACTCTACAATCATTTTCTTGAAAAAATATTTAATTTTGAAATTTACGAAAAAAAGTTAATTTTTTGGGCCGCTTCACCTGAGATCTGAGAAAGCTCTGAAGAAAATTTTACTCAGCATGTTTTTTCATAAAGTATATCAAATTTTATCGACAAATTCCAAATTTCGTGAAAATATTCTAATTTTCCTTAAATAAATGACATTTTAAATTATTTCTTAGAAACAATATTTTAGGGTAAAAATTTTAAAAACTAATTAATTTCAAGATATTAGAGGTAATTCAATGAAATTTGAATGCTATATGTAAAATCTGATAAAATTTATGAAAAATCCTTGGAAGTAAAATTTTCTTCAGAACTTTCTCACATTTCAGGTGAAGCGGCCCAAAAATTAACTTTTTTTCGCAAATTTTAAAATTAAATATTTTTTTACGAAAATGTTTCTAGAGTACCCAATAGTAACATCCTATAATTTGGTGTGTGTTACATGCGTAGGAACGGAGATACGACACATCTAAAATTTTACGGGCCGCGCCTGTGGGTTTCAAGAAAGTTTGGAAGATTGTAAACACCTTTAAAAGGGCTCAACATATTTTCAAACAATTTGGAAGGTGTGTACAAAGACAAATTTGGAAATTTAGAGTACACATTTTTCTTACCGAAGCTATACAGGGTGAGTCACAAGTGTGTCCAACTATTTTGTACTGCTGAGAATACCCCGCATACTTTTACGGATCTCGATAGAGCTCTTTAAGATAAAATCAACGATGATTGAAATTTGTAAGCCTATCCATCAAGATAGTCGTACATCAAAAAATATTCGTCGCAAAATACTCCATCACAGTTTTTTAACATACTAGCAAAACTAAAATACGCTTTCTAAAAATTATAATGAACCTAATTAAAATTCACAACAACAAGATTAACATAATATTTTTTCTCTTTTCAGAGCTGGGAAATGCTCAAAGATCATTTGCATCATGCTTAAGTGGATTCACTTTCGAAACGATTGGAGGCATCCAAACCGACGATGAGCGGACGATATGTTCATCATTGAAAAATTTTTCTGAATTAATCATCCAGGTGGAGGAAGAAAGAAATCGAATGGTAAGAATTACAAGTGACAAGTGTTGACAATTTTATTGATATTATAAGAACAACTTTTCAAAATTATCTTTGTCTTAGATCACAATCACAGATATTAAAATATCATAATCATTGTTGGCGGTATCAACACAAAAGATAATTTTTCAATCAAAAATAGAGTCTTTTAGATGAATGAAATTTAATTATGGAACACAGCGAACGTTATTCAATTTAAATAACTGACTAACTGATTATTCCTAATGGTTGTACTGCATTGTATTTTTATTGCAAGGAACGAGGTCGTTTGGATTTTGTATCCCGTCTAGTAATGCTTCATCAGTTCCAAGCATTTTGGAAAGCTCTAAATATTTCGGAAAGTAAGTCAATGCTAACATTTGCAACTCAGATTAAATATTTTTACATAGATCTATAACACGAAGATGGAAACGTCCGTGAAATGGAATAGAATAATTGGTTAAACTTCTTAAAACGATCTTGTAGCGATCTCACGAACGAGCTGATGATTTTCAAAATAACCGCGTACTCAACCGGTCCGGTCATTACTGTTTTTGATTACCGACGTGCGTAAATAATAAAAAATAGTTGGTCTCTTTTTACAAGACAACGACCTTGAGATATTTTGACAGGTTTTAGAAAATAGATGCAGGTGTGATTTTTTATTCACTGTGTGCATCAATGACGTCAATTAATTTGGACTAATATTATTATAGCTTGAACCAAGAATGCAGTGGCGTAGCTATGGCGAAGCAACCCCCGGGAATCTGGGGCCCCGCGGCCCCGCAGTGGCCGTCTAATTTTACTCATTGTACCCAAACAAACCTTTTATTTGGTCCTCAATCTCAAACCTTTTTTTTCAGTGGGGGGGGGGCATAACAATAGTTTGCATCTGGGCCTCGGTAGCCCTTGCTACGCCCCTGCAAGAATGCCTCGTCCGACCGCGCGCAGTGCCACAGAAACGCATGCGCAGTTGAAAGTTTAAAGCATGTTGTCAGGGTTGGTAAAAATCATGATTTTTTTTTTTAAATCAAATAGCGATATTTTGTTTTTTTTTTTCCTAAAAATTTTATTTTGGACTAATTTTTACTAATACACATATTTTCTAACTGTTCATATGGCCGATTACTTTGCAAAATTGGCTGGTCAGTATGAAGAAAAAAATTACCGAGTCGTTAAATTTTATCCTATAATTACGTATGGTTGTTCGGCGCACTTACTTAGTTTGCTTTCCAAAGATTTAGAAGCATCTAAGGTAAATCTCACTTCCTCGTCCGCGCAAGTATGAGGCAAATCTATACTTGACAAGCTGTAACTATTCGATTTAGGAAATAACAGATGAATCTATTCACTCGTATAAATCATTCTATTGCCACCCATTAAGAAAATTACGCGAATAGGAGAAAGAAATATGGTGGGGATGAAAAGTCATTGTATCATCATTCGCATGAATCACATGGTGCACATATCGTCATGCGGGGTTGCCAAATGTCAATGTTAGAAAAAGCGAATATTTATGATAAGATCTAATTAAATGAAAACATGCTGGTTAAATTTTGCCAATTTGTTCGCTTATACCCATCACTAATTTAAAAATATGTCCTCCAAATGTTAATAATTGAAAGATATGATGCTATTTTTATTTCAGGGCATTATAAAATAATTTTTTTATTATTTCTTGAGAGTGTATAAACCACTATATCTACAGTAGTAGGTACACTAGATTCTTGTAACACCAGTTTGCTATTTAAATTATTCACGTTTTAGCTAGAAAACGCCAATTCTTCAGTACTGAAGCCCCTCGAAGAATTCAGAAAAAAGTACATCGGGGGCGTGAAAAATGAGAAGAAAAAATTCGAGAAACAGACTGCCAAGTTTTGCCAAAACCAAGAAAGATATTTAAACAAGACTACGAAAAATCCAAATACATTGCAAGAGGTTAGTAGAAACATAATAAATCAGACTCAGTTTTTACTTTTGTAATTTTTATTAATAGAAAATAATTATGCAGTGTGCAGTGACCGGGGATAGCTGGCATAAGCGTGCACATTTTGTTAATTTTTATTTTTTTGGTATCTCTGCTAAAAAATAATGAAATGCATGTTGATATGCTACAAGGCTTTCTTTTGCATTTCCAAAGTAATTTTTAGGTCCGGCACAAACACGAAGCGATAAAAATCCATCTTGAATAGTTTCTGTGCAGCTATGCCAATTTACCCCACCAACGCAACGGGGTTGGTTGGCATATGATATGGGGTAAATTGACATATGTAGGTTTGTTTAACACACTTGTTTAAATAATATTTTGAAGTATCAAAAGGTAGCTTTTATTTACTGAACATTATAATTGTGCCGGGTGGATTAGACTACACCAGTCCTACTGGAACCGCATTCCAGGACAGAGGCAAAGCAAACAAGCTGCCTAGGGGACCTCGATACCCGGGAAAAGACGTCTATGAGGCAGCTAGTGAAAGGATTACTCAGTCTGATAAAGGTGGCAAATATTTTTGACTAAGCCCTAAAACGGGTAAAAACAACATTTCTAGAAACTATAACTCGATTTTTGTGGCGCAGACAGCAAAATCGCGAAAATTAAAACGACTGTGCCCACCGTCCCCATATGCTAATCAGACCCGGTCTCCCCTAAATTTTTAAATTCGCCCAGTATGGCCCAAATTCATTTTCACAACTCGCAAGGTGTTCAGGAATTAAGCGCATTTTCGTGTGGTGAATGAAACATTCCGGCCAGCTGCTGAATGGAGCAATAAAAATACACAGCAGTCTTATTTTTGACCCGTACTAACTTATAAATTTTTGTTCATAATTAACACAACTTGGTCGGTTTGATCCTCTGATTAGAGCCTGCTCTTTTGTACCATCTATGATATCAGTGAAAAATCATCTATCAAACTCAATCAAAATTACTCCAAATTCTTGTCGGTTTAGCAATTAAGAAAAAAACACTGTCATATTTAACATAATTGGTAACCTAATACACATACATAATTGAAATATACATAATATGTATGTATGTAATACGTATGTATTTTTAGTATCCCTCTAAACATTTCATTTATCTGTAAGTAGTATTCGGAATATTTAAAAGCTGTCGGATACAAACGACCCATAATTAAATTTTTTAGCTGTGTTACCTATCTTAGTCACAGTGCACCTTGTTAATTTATTCAACTTTCCTTTTTGAAACAATAAAATATTTTGTTTGATTTGCAGGTAAAAATATTTTTCCCAACAATTATTTGCATTTCTGTGTGGCATATTTATTGTGTTTTGTATCTACGAGGTATCTGATAAGTGTTTCTTTCTTCATGTAAAATTCTTTTGCAAAATTAAATTAATCAGTTTTATGTTTTTTACCTTAATCTGTGTTTATTGCTAATAATGTTCTCTTGTGATTTTGTGTCTGCAAGGAAGAGCCAACAGGAATAATTTTTTTTAGCAATTTTAAAAATTTTATCAAACCAAATATCAATATCAATATCAAACCAAAAAAAGAAATCGGATGCATGATATAGTCACCTTATTAAAAAGTCTTGCAAGTTCCTTGACAAATCACATGTCATTAACGTCATATTATTTGACTTTTAGAAGTTCGAGAAAGTTTCAGATGTTTTCTTTCATATGTTACAACAAAATAAATATAACACTATCAAAGTCGAAAATTAAAATATCTAAAAATATTTTTTTTAAACATTGCACCTTACAAAAACCTTATAAGTACGTTTCTAAATCAGACCAGCATAAGGCTAACTGTGAAGCTGGGGAAGTTTTCCAGTTACCATATCACCCAATCAGTGGTACTTGTCTTTTTGTCATTTTTAAAAAACAGGTTCTCTGGTGGCTACTAGATTAAAAACAAGACTACAGTGACTCCGTGTAAAATAAAAACTATATTTAAATTTCTACAGGTACAGAATTTCTGGCATCATTTTAAAGACCTAGAAGTTAACTAATCTGATAATATATTTATTAATTCAGGGAAATACACACATTCATTTTTTAATAGACTTGTTACAGAATCTTTTGTTTTATTAATTTTAAATGAGATAAATGAATTTCTCAGATTCTATAAATTTCATTTTCATTTAACATCCATTCATTATCATTATTAAGGAGAAAGCAAAAGTTTTTATTACGAAAGTTACGAAACTAAAGACGAACAACAGAAACAGAATCTCAACAATTTTTGTTGCACAGAGTACGAGCATTATATTCAGAGTTAACATTATGTAAATTTACAGTCCGTTATTAAATTATTTTAAATTGTATTGTTTATAGCCATATTAATCACGAAAGAAAATTTCGGTTAAAAAATTTAAATATTTCTAAATATTACATGTGCCTGGACAGTGTACTAAATATAAATAATGTTATATGCCTAGTTAAAACAAAAGGTGCCGGCACATGTATCAATATATGTATATATCAAGGTAATCAATGGTTACTAATTACATATTATTATTATTTGTAATAATTATCAGTATTAGTATAATTAAAAATGAAAACAATGCCTAGAGCTGGATTACAATAGCTGAATTTATTAGTAACAACATCACGATTGTATAGTTCAGGGGTGGCCAACCGGTCGATCGCGATCGACTGGTCGATCGCGGCTATTAGTCCAGTCGATCGTGTCAAGGCAAAAAATATAAATACGTAGAACAGACTGTTGTGTGCTGAATTATGCTGTTTCATTTAAGATTTCAAGAGGTATGTAATTGGTAGATCGCACAGGGTGTCGTCAGTGAACAGTAGATCTTGGGTCTAACCAAGTTGGCCACCCCTGGTATAGTTGAATAACGATGATCATTCTACAGGGTGTTTTAGAGACCAAACTCAAAAATAATGAATATTCATTGAATACTTACGTCACATTCATTGAAATTCCAAAAAGAACCTATTATAGAGGACTTATTTTTGGTTCATAACGTCGCGTCGCGTCGCTAAAAAAGAGCAGCCCGCCCTGGGTGCGTCACCCTCTATGCTAAGATAGAGATTACTTTCTATACTTGGCACAGCGCAAGATTAAAAATGTAAGGGTTGACACTTTAGATGGCATTTAACAGTTGCATCTCTCTCAATCCGATGATTATGAAACAAGACAAAGACAAAAGTGTATATTTCAGTGGATTTATTAAGAATGGATACGGGATGATTTAACATTCTTTGAAGCCAAAACAAACCATTCTAAACGACACTGTAAACACAATTTGTAAACATTGGCCACATCTTATCTTACCTTGTATTTTTGTACAAAAAGTACGTTACATCACAAGATTTACTAAAAGTAATAAAAGCCTTAAAATATTTTATTTTTCTGCTAAATAATAATAAATTTAAGTTAAAAAGGTTTTATTATTTATAGGTTATGTTATTTCTAAAGGTGTTTATTTAAAGTCGCTCCGAGTAGTGTTGTAAATATCCGTATTCATTAGATATCCGAATCATACGGAATCGGAATCAGCTAATATCCGTATCCATTATCCGAATTCGAATCCATTTCTTGACCCGCGCGAAAGCGGTTACAGATCATGTATACGTATGCATGCAGCAGACTAAAACATTTTCTATCCGGATACACGGCTAGGTAGGTCGATGTGGTATCGGTATCATACCAGTCGAAGTCGAAGTTTAGGGATAAGAAGGCACCGCGTCGCGCCGTTCTCGTTTGAATTCGGTTCGGGTGAGGCGGGACTAGTTTAACCAATGGGTCTCACCTCATATGATACCCGTTACCCCGATAACTATGCCATCTTTTTTTAGGAAATGTCATTAGAAAGAGAAAGCACAATATCAAATATGCCAAATCGCAGACCTTGTTGTTCGCTTACACTCGATTCCGATTCCGTTTTCTCTTTGCACTTTGCATTAGTAACCACCCGATGCGAATTTATTTTGATTCCGAATCCGTATTCAAGTTCTCGGCCGGTTCCGGATAATCCGGATTCTTTTAATATTCGGATCCAACGGATTTTTGGATACGTATCCTTACATCACTAGCTCCGAGTCATTTAAAAATCTATAAATCGCACTTTTTCTTTCCTAGTTCATTAGACAAAGACGTACGTGTAACCGAGTGTTCAGACCGAGGTTCAGCCGTTTTCCTAAGCAACCAGCACAGACAGCAACACTTCTGAGCTCCAACACTCCAATGCTATTTTATATCTTTCTACTACCATTCTTGATTCAATTACGTAGTTCGTAAACTAATCTCCTGGGGGAAATGTTTTCATAACAAATAACAAATATAAGGCTTCACGTTCGATACGCTCACAGTATACGGACATTGAATCCTTTCTTAATAAATCCATGGTTTCACTAGATTTCTCACTTTCATTGTCCAAGATAAGACATACCTTGAATTTTCAAGTAGAAGTAATTTTTATAGTTAGAACGCGATTGTGATTTGCGTTGTAAGTTAATTTTCTGCGTTTTCCTTCCTTTTTTTGACATTTCTGTTTTACACATTATGGTAGGTTATTTGAATGTGGGGGTGTCATCCCGCGCCACCACAAAAAAGTTTTTACAAGAGACAAAGCTCTAATTAGAGCAAACAGGGCAGCTTCAAGAAGATGCCAACGAACACCCCAAATGTTTTAAATGTTTTACTTTCCATTTTCTTTTTTAATCGTGGATTAATATTCTCTTTTAATAAATTATTTTTAACGGAATTTTAATAATTTTGGCTTCCCACAACCAGCAGATTTAAATCATTTTAAACAAAGAAAATTTTTGGTTAAGAGATAATGGAACGTTTGCAATATATTACAAGTAGCTAAATTTAAAATATGTTTAGATTGTGATCAATTTAAATTGTGAAATATAGGGCAGTTCATTTCTAATTTAACCCAATATTAATAAACATTCTAGTGGAATGATAATAAATACGTTAATTTTGTGTCTATTTCAGTGTTTGTAGGATAGTTATAGCATTGCTTACACAATGGTTTACATCGTCGGTGAAAAGTGTTAACCTGCTAACTCCATTTTAACCAATTTTACAGGAGAGCATTAAAACCGCCTAGATAAATTAATATACTTGTTATAAATGAAAATTTTGCGTTATATTATTGATAAGCAATAATCACACTTATTGAAAAATCAAACAAGTCATTATTTAAATTATTTTAATTTTATTAGGCAAATTTTGGAGATAGCAGGTTTTCATTTTTGCAAATAAAAAATGTTTACGTATATTACGGAGTTAGCCGTTTTTCATTATGGTAAATAAAAAAGTTCTTACATGTTTTTTCAGTTTATTTCTTTAATATGTATGCTGCTAACTCCATACAGTTAATAGACAATCCATAAAATGTCATACAAAAGCTGCTAACTCCCTTTCGATATGTAGTATTAACCCTGTACCAGCATAATAATTAATTTTCAATAAATAATTTTTTTCGTAATTTATTAAAAGTTTAAAAATAAGTTAAAAGTATCTCTTTTCCCGAGGAATAAAAATAACAATATCTCTTCATATTTATCAGGATCCCTTGGACAAAAAAGACAAAAAGGTACTTTGGAAAAATATCTGCGAGCGAAATTATTCGTCCACTTCAAAAAAAAAAAATGAAAGATGTACATAGAATGTATTTATCTGTTCTTGTAGTGAGAAAAAATTCCTAAATATAAATTTTAAATTATTTTTAATAGCAGTTTGAGACTCCGTGGTCTAAAGAATACAGCAAAATTTCAAAATTTGTCGCAAATCATCAGAAGTGCCTCAAAAATTAGACATTTGATAATAAAATTATATCAAGAAGGAAGATCTCAAAGAAACATAAGAAAAATTGTTGGAAGAAGCCGGTCACCAGTGAATATATTATAACAAAATATGAAACAATCCATACAACAAAAACCTTGTCAGGGAGAGGAAGAAAAAGTAGTGACTTCTCGAGAGAAACAAGAAATACTAAGAAAAGTTGCTGAAAATCCGCAAGCTACTGCGACAGATACAGTGAAAAGTTAAGCCAATGATTACAAAAAGGTTATCCATGTAACAATAATAAGACAATTTTTAAGAAGCCAGGGTATACAGGCACGAGTTGGTCGAAAGATACCATTAGTAAATAATAAAAATACGAAGAAGCATCTCGAGTTTGCTCAGAGGCATTTTGACAAAAATACTGAGTCCTGTAAAAACATCATATATACTGACCAAATTAAAATTGAGTTGTTTGGTAAAATAAACAAAAGGTTTTGGTGTACAGAACGCGCGGGGAAGCCTACAAACCTAAAAATTTAATTCCATCGGTAAAGCACGGAGGGGGTTCCGTTCTAATCTGGGGGTGTATGTCATGGCACCTCCATTTTAATGACCAAACTATGGATCGGTTCGTCTACATCGACATTTGAAAAAAAAATTAAGACAGAGCGCGGAGAAAATGTGAATTGGAGCTAATTTCGTATTTCAACAAGACAACATCCAAAGCATACAGTGCTGGTCGTTACAGAGTGGATACTGTATAGCGTACCAAGAGTGTTGGAAACGCCGCCGCAATCCCTAGACGTTAACCCGAATGAACATCTATGGTGGGAACCCAAAGAAAGGGTGAAAGACATTAAAATTTCCAACAAAGAGGCGTTAAAAGCAAGATCTCAAGAATAATGGTCAAAAATTGATGTAGGTTTTGTTATAAAACTGGTAGAGTCAATGCCTAACAGGTTACAACAAATTATAAAATCACAAGGGTACCCCACACGTTATTAGTTGTGGCATGTTTGGACGACTTTCAAAAAAATGTCGGTGGACGAATAATTTTTCTCCCTTGGTTTTTAAGAAATTATGTGTTATTATTAATTATATTTTTGAAAGGCATTGTCTAGGTTGGACTTTATATTACAGTTTTTAGTACATGAATAGTTGTTTTTATGTTTGTAATGAAAAGCAAATCAACTTAAGTAGTTGTAATTGTATCCCAATTTTTTAAACATTTTATAAGTGGACGAATAATTTATCTCCCGACTGTACATACATTTACCATTAGTTATCAATAGAACATCAGTACACTATAAAAAACCAATAAAATTGCAAAAAACACAGGAGTAAACAAAACTATGTGCCGGCGTAGACCTGAACACAACGGGAATACCGGAGATAGCAGTATTTCGTTGGTTAAATTTGAATTGCGTGGAGATAGCAGGAATTATTGTCACACAATATCCATTTATTTATAACTTAAAATGATAAGGCCGTTATTGTTACTAATGGAGTTGTTTTTCTTTCTAATAACGCCAAAAACCCATTTTGACCTAAAGTGGAGTTAGCAGGTTAACACTTTTCACCGACGACATGTTACTCCTGATTAGAAAGTTTGTATAAATTTCAGCATTTTGTAACAATACAAAATTTTGATTTTTATCGATTCTTGAACTAAGCATTCTACAACATAACAATTATAAATGCTAACATATTGTTGTTAGTTTATGCAGTGTGTAGAGAAAAATACTAAGAGATGTCATAAAAACACAAACATGGCTTCAAGTATACTCAAAATACTCAAAATTACCTAATGCATTATAATTCTAATTTCATAAAATTTTTAACTTAATCTAGCGCAAGAATCAAGAATAAAGGTCATTTTCGATCAATATTCGCCACGCTTCTGCCACTGGTCGTATCGAAAAAATACTATTTTTACCTTAATAACTAGTTACTAACCAAATCAAGTAACAATTTTACCTTTAATTACGAGTATAGCTGCATTATTCAATATTTATATCGAATAGTCTCGTAAAAGTAAACATGCTGCTCCATCTCGCATTAAAAATAAAAATCGCTGTAGTGAAAAATCACCGTTAAAAGTAACGGCTATTCCCAAATCACTATCGCTGTTTTAACAGTTATCAAAAAATCGCTTTAGTGCTAAAAATAAAAATCGCTGTAGTGAAAAATCACCGTTAAAAGTAACGGCTATTCCCAAATCACTATCGCTGTTTTAACAGTTATCAAAAAATCGCTTTATCTCCCATTAGAAATAAAACCGGCGCCACCCATTTCAGTGTGTAGGACTGTTTAGCAATATTTTGCATCATGTCGTGATCTCGCTAGCCTGTTCAGCTCGCCGATAAATTTCTTTCTGCACAAAGTTCGGCCTTAATAAATCAAACCAATATACCATTATTTTTTATCATAATAAATTTTTAGTAATTTATTTCCATTGCATGGTGATGAAATTTAGAATGAGAGTCGCTTCACGTGACGTCGTCTGGTTCATTGATGAATCTGATGAATCTGAAAGGCGTAATTTTGTGTGTACGTTCCAGGCAGGTGTGTAGTGATATTTTATTTGATTTTTGGGCATTCCTGACAGATCTTTATGCACAAAAGCACAATGTATGAAGCAAACAAAATGCTATATGAATGAACGGTTACGTCTCCTTTTGCTGAAGGTCAATGGGTCATACCCATATAATGAGTTGTTTTACATCATTTTAAGTGATGTAAATGATTCGGACAAGCAGACATTCCTGCCAAACAAAGTTTGCAATACCACCGCATTGTCTACGTTAATGCAAGCAAATATATCCATTTCCATACCAGTAAAAATTGACAGTTTCCGTTTTATCCTGCATGCTTTTGTACGTACAATTAAGCCGCGATTCTAGTATTCCAAGGACGTCGTATATAATAATAATTACGCCCGTAACAGTAACAATAATAAACAGACCACTCTCGAAAAGGATGTAAGTATATAACAACTAGAATGGGAATAGAGATGTATGTATCAGCATCATCGAGCACGAACGAAATTTATTTATTTACGTTTCGACGTTCTAATATTTATTACGGGCACTTCACATACCTTTTTTTAATGACGTAAGAATATAACGAACGTCTGAATTTACATGTAGGGGTTCCTATAGGTCATTATTTATATTTAGACTTAAAGGAACTAGAACGAAAACTTTATCATTGTCATCTCATTAAGTTCTTTTTAGATTTAATATCCTTTATGGAGCGTTTCCAAAAAAAATCGCTAAATGGATATACCCGCTTTTGCAGGTAGGTATATATGCTCATTAAGCCTCGTCAAACAGTAAATGTTACAATATCACAAGAAAAAAAAACAATTTTAGGATAACGGTATTAATTTTGGAAGCGAGTTAGTACGACCTGGGAGGTTTACAGAGATTGGGAGATGCAGTGAAGAATAAACAGTTTCTAAGGTTGTGATCTCGTGAAAGCAAACAGACTATTTTTTATTAGTAAACAGAACTAAAAACTACACTTTCTTTTGATATAAACTATTGTTGATTCTAAAGGTTACTATACAAAGAATAATATAAAGCAATATAATCCCAAAAAATTACTAATTGTTAATAGTCAACTAGCTTGGGCATATTATGATATTTCATTTTCACTTAATTTTACCTTAGGAAAATAAAAGTTGGCGAACTTAAATTAAAATTAAAGCAAAATTAAATTAAAGTTGTGCTTAAATTGCCGGTAAACCCTCTTATGCCTTAATGTTCTAAATTAAATTGAAAGTTAAATTAGGGAACATTTATTCACTTAACTTCAAGAATAAGGCAACTTCGTGGAGCACAAAACTGATTATACCTAGCCCTGATGAAGCCAATGAGCAGAAACACGTGTCGGACGGGTTAGCATACTACCTACATCGGCCATATCATAGGCATAACACTAACTTATACCTAAGAGTTCATTTCTGTATTGTAAGTTGATCCTAATAAAATAAATAAAAATCATTTTATGACACCATTCTTGCAAGGGCCTGTAGCTCCCTATGGAAGCATTTTCGGACCTATGTTATTATGAACTTTTTTTCATATTTTTGTATGTAGAATCATACCTTAAGATTTGTCATCGTCATTTCCGGACACCCTGTATAGTGTATACATACATGGTTATTTTTTTAAAACCTGACATATGCTAACTAAAGTGATAGACCCATAGTTCTAATAGTGAAATTTTACAGAATATTCCAATTAGGAAAAATAAGAAAACAAATTTTCCCCAATGCTGCCAGTTTGTAAGTTATTTCAGAAAAATATATTTTCTTAAATGGCAACAATGCATTTTTGTGGTTGGTGGTTTGTAGTTGACCCGTTATGTCACTATCTCTCGCAATACGATATTCTGTTAGTGGAATTTTCAGTACAAGCTAATCTAGCATCTACAGACTTTCTGCCTTTTCTCATTGTCCGCCGTATTTAATACGGCCGACATCAATACTAGTGTAGACCTTTACTATTTCAACCTAAACCATTAAAACGCTATAGATTTCTGAGTTAAAACCTTTTTATTATGTAAATTAAATTGATTATTTCACTCATGTGTTAAAAGTCCCGTAAGATGAGTAAAGTTTTTTAAAATTACAGCGATAATTTTTTGACGTTACGTCAGAAAAAATTACATCGATAATTTTTTCCTGTCATTTTCTTGGTTGTCATATTAATGTATTTGGAAGCAGTTTATGTCATTTTGTACACACAGTTTGTGTTTTCATTCGTGAAATAATCCCCTAAATACCACTCGAGCTTTAAAATTACTGATAATTTTTTACTCTTACGTGTTTTCTTTGCAAATTTCACTCGTCCTGCGGACTCGTGAAATTATAGAAAACACGCAATCGTGAAAAATTATCGGTAATTTTTAAGCTCTCGTGGTATTATGCCCGATTATTTTATTTACAATTTTTTAGGAACGATTGTCCCTAGCAAAAGTAAGGTCTTGAAAAAAAATTTCGGTGATTACATTACCTACACTGTTTGCGGTTTTTATCAAAAATAAATATCCACAGATACAAAAACATGTTCCCGCTCCTTTGGGAATCGATATATTTACTAATTTATTATTTTAATATTACCACAGAAATAGGGTTTGCTCAGGTTTTTGTATTATTACTCCCCCTCTTGAAAAAAATATTTTTAATGCTAAATGTACGCCTATAAAATTGAATGGAGAAGCAACATGTAATAATTTTATTATTAAAATTTGTTTACTTGTTAGATACACTTAACAACCCAATAAGTAGAGCAAAACGATGATTTTCGTTTTATATAAAAAATAATTCGTTTTAAGATCAATTCACTGTGACAATATTGATGACAGTTATTTTTTTAATGGTTGCCTTGCTTTAATCTGCAGAAGGATGGGGAAAGTATCTTATCAAATGGGTACAGGAATTAACATTAAAAAATGGCATAATAAAAGTTCTGCGATGCCTGAAAGGATTTAAGTAATTACTAATTTTATTTAAAGCGCTACTTGTATCAAGTAAATTAATGACCGCACTGCTCGCTAATTATTATTTTTTTTTTCTTGGAACACCGAACATTTATCGGATTTTGTTTTGTTTAAATAAAGGACGTCAAACTGCGGTATATAGTAAAAATAATCATTTTCAAATAATTGATAAGAACTCTCCTAATCTTTGCTGTCACGCCAATCTAAATATTTACGTGAACATGTCTGCTATTTACACAATTGCATACTCGGTAATTATTTGTGTAGGTACTTTAGTACTTTTAGTGACTAACTGGGGCCCTAGATAAAAGAATTATGGATTTTGATGAAGCGCACTGATGTTTTTAGATTGCTTGGGTTTGCTAACTAGATGTTATTTTTAAAACAAAAATCTTGACACCTACCAATACAATATTAAAACATGTTCATATTTAAGAATAAACTTGCCAGTTGAAGCATTTGGGCATAATTAAGCATCTTTGGGATATTCTTCAGAGAAGGTTAAAAAATCGTCCGGAAAATTTAGATCATCTTGCAGAGATTCTCCAGGAAGAATGGAAGAACATTCCGAGACAAATTAATTAGGAACTTGGTGGCATCTATGCCCAGATGATGTCACGAAATCCGATTAGCCAGAGGGGGCTATTAATATATATTAAAAATTACCTTATTTATATTTTTTGTTATAAACCTTTTAAAGTTTCTAGTAGAGTTAAAAAAAAATATCATTTTAAAACATTACGATTCATTCACTCAGCACAGGTCACGACATTAAACAATATAGTTCTGTCTGAAAGCTATGAGCGTTTTAATAAGTAGTCCTTGATTCTTTTTGACTAGTTTAGAAGGATTAGTGGCATGTAATTTGATATAAATTTGTACAACAGTACAATTAACGCATCAATTTAAAGGCTCTTTAAACAGAATAAGAAATTATTTGTACTATTTTCTAGCTTTAATATGGCATCTGCGTGGTGCGATAAAACCCTTCTCTTTCGTGAAAAGTACCTACTTACTTTAATAATCTAAAAAAAAACACAGTGAAGTTCTTGTAACTGTAACAGATAAATGTTAAAAAAATGGTTTCTAGGTAGGTTTCATTTTTTCAAAAATTCGCCCACCTACATATGTGGGATTTGAGTACCCATGAAAAACAACTTTACAACTTCAAACACTTTGCACCCTTGATTTTTTCATAGGTCACAAGCTGGTTTGTTGATAAATATAGGCACATAGTGTGCAGACGTCTTCCAACGCAACGTCCGCATTTTTTACTGAAATATAATCGTTTAGGTTGGGTTTGCTTAGGTAGGAGCACAAAACAGGGAGAAGGGTGCCTTCTCCCTGTTTTGTGTGCGCCCCTTTATGTTATAAACAAAAAATGTTAAAAGTAATGTGTTTTTTTGGCTTGAGATTTGTATACAAATTTATTTGATATATGTAAAATGTTTGTCGCACTACATTTTTTAAGTCTGAGCCTCATGCAGAGGTCCAGTTCAATTTGCACCAATTACAAGCATATTCTAAAATCTGGCAACCTCTGAGGTTAATACTTAATTAAATCATTTTAGATATTATATTATCATTATTAGTATATTCAAAGCGAATTAATTAAAATTTATTTGCTGGCATGTGATAGTAGGAGGAGGCTATTATTAACAGATATGATTAGTGTTAAATTTCTCACCCAAAAATGCGATGTTATTAAACTCCAAACATACGATGTTTTTATCAGTCACATTGCATCATAACAAAAAGCTATTTTGTAAATAATATTATATTTTGGTTATTTAGGTGGTCCAAAGTTAAAAGATAATGCTTTTCAGAAACACCCAGAATGGCACAGAATTTATGTTTTTACCATGTTTTATGATACTGTCAAATCGATATGGGCTGGTGGACAAATAGGCGATTAGACTAAATCATTTCATGACTGAATTTCGCTTATCATATTTGAACTTTTTAGTTTTTAAATAGGATAAATACAGACTTCGAAGGAATCAATTATTTTCATATTTTTTGTAGGTATGGACGCAGTCCAAAGTAATAATAGTAAAACTAGAACATTAACAGACTTTAAAAACTGTTTCATTAATAGCCAGTCCCATTAACTTTGAGCAACCCAGTTGCTAATTGTCTCAAAAAGGTTTGCTGAGGTCCCATTAACTCGTTGTTAAGCGTGATTTCAGTTTATTTTAGTTAATAATCACTTGCGGGGCAAAGGTCAATTTGTGTTTTTCGAAATCATTTGACAACTTTACCTGTGTGTACTGTACAGTATCTCCGCGGATGGGGTTTAAAAGAGGACAAATAATCAAATTTTGCAAGCTACGTAAAAATGTGACTCTTAATAAAAGTTTCGCTTGTAAAATAAATAAGATTCACATTATGAAAATTTTTATTTTTTATACAGGGAGCATAAAAAATACGAAAACGTTATTTTGCGTAAGAGTAAACATATACGTTCAGATTCACTAAGAAGGTTTACGATTTAGTACGGGTTTAAATTAAGATCTTATAGTTGATCAATTATGTTTTGGCAAGTTTTTGTCCTGTCATTGTTAATAAGTCGTCATTAAAATCTTATGAATTGTTTCGATATTTCAAGTATCAGCTTAGTTTTCAGATGATTTTCTTCTTGGAACGAGCTGCTGTAATGAATTTAGTTATATTATGGTCGAAAGTACGTTCTAAAATTTCCCTTTTCTTTACATATTTGCGAAAAAGCTCAGAAATAAATTCTCAGTATAAAACTTAGATGTCTTATTCTTACACTTGTCAGTTTAAAACTTTTGGCTGTCAAATTAGACCGGACTAGCGTTGGAGAATCTGGCTGATATTGTTTATCATTTTGTACCAAAATATCAAATAATATAATATGTTTTAAATTAAACTCAAAGCCGAAGTACAAGATTTCATTAAAAAATTTAAATATTAAAAATAACAAGTTTTATCACTTTATTTTTTTAAAGTCGTCCCAACTATTCTCTCTTGCACCTTTAACCAGAGTACTAGTTTTTACATATTAAACAATGATGACACCTATGGACACGTTTGTCAATGTCTTTATTAAATGAAGCAATTATTTAATTTAAAATACTTCTTATTCAATGCCAGGGAATTCAAAAACGGCCAGGGGAAAGTCAGAGAAAACGAAAATTTTTAGTAATAGTCAGTGAAAATAAAGATATTTTTCTTAAAGTCACGGAAAATGGCAAATTATTTTAGCAACCGATTTTATTTTTGAAAACTATTATTTTTTTACAAGAAATTAGTACGGACGGAATTTTGCGGTACCGCCTCGTATATGTCTTGATAACATCTCGAGCGCACCTCGTAGTACGGAAAGGTGACGCGCGATATTAGGCAACCCGTTAACAATCCATATAAGCTTTGTTCGCAGAGACGATCCCGAACTAGTCCGTGACAAGTACGCGTGCGCTTTGCGATTATTTGCGTTCGCGGTGCAGAAAATCACTGATTTTGACAATAAATTTGGCGTTCGCGGTGATGCGAGAACAAGTTCAGGACACATCCGTAACCAGTCAAAACGATCCGAGGATTATAGCATGAATTATTTGTCCGCGCAAGTGCAGTGTGAAATTTGTTTGAAAATTGTCGTTTAATTTTGGGCGGGCTGTATTTTGCGATAACGAACAGTCAAATTTCATATGCTGTAAGTTTTATAAAGGTAGATATAAATTTTTATATAATAATATGCTCTAGTATATTCAATTATTCTTGTATTTAAAATTACTCATAACAGAACAAATACGTCTTTGTGGCAATTTTAATCATTATATAATGTTAAATTAGGTTGTTCAGTCTAAAAACTTAGTTCAAAATAATAAAATATGTTAAGGTTAAGTTTAAGTGAACTGTCAAATACGATTCGCATCTGTTCCGGACAAGCACGTTCACCAATAACGTTCGCGGAGATTTGTCAATTCCTGATCGGTTTCGAATCGCACATGCGCATAAATGTTTGGGATTATTTACCTTGTACAGGTTACGGACTGGTCACGGATCGTCTCCGCGAACAAAGCTATAGTTTCGCATTCTTAGAGAAAGACAGCTTGTTAGGCTATAAATATATTAAATAAAAAAGAAAATAAAACATGCATCGTGCAGTGGATATTTTGTCCCGTCCTTCTGACCAATCAAATTCGTTATTATCAGAACGACGAAGAAATATACCTCTATTAAAAGTAAGATAAAGATGCAGAATAGATCTCATCCACAATCTTCCCGATTGTTTTCGCATTCCGGTTTTTTTTTTAGCCAAAGTTGCGTCAGATCGCGGTACTGGCGGGAATCATACCCTTTTATTTTCTTTGCTGCGGGTATTTTGCTGATTTACCCCTATGGTTTATGTTTATTCTAGTGATGTCTAGTAAATAATCCCGTTTTTCGAAAAGTTAACATATTCGTATACATTCGTTTTAAGATTTTGGTGCGGTGCGATGTCGAGATCACAGAGAAAACAGTTTTTAAATGTAAACCCAACCGGATCGACCCAGAATTAAATCCTCCAGAATGGGGCAAATATTTAAAGCCAGTAATGAACAAATATCTGACACTGAAGTTTATGCTTTAAAGTAGTAGAAATTATGGTAAAACACATGGATTTATTAGGACTGGATACGGGATGAGTTCACATTCTTTGAAGCTAAAACAAACCATTCTAAACGACACTGTAAACACAATTTGTAAACATTGGCCACATCTTATTTTACCTTGTATTTTTGTACAAAAAATACGTTAGAAGCATCACAAGATTTACTAAAAGTAATAAAAGCTCTAAAATATTTTATTTTTCTGATAAATAATAATAAATTTAATTTAAAAAGGTTTTATTATTTATAGGTTATGTTATTTCTAAAGGTGTTTATTTAAAGTCGCTCCGAGTCATTTATAAATCTATATAAATCTATACGTCGCACTTTTTCTTTTCTAGTTCATTAGACAAAGACGTACGTGTAACCGAGCGTTCGCAGACGTTTTTCCTAAGCACCCAGCAAACAACAACACTTCTGAGCTCCAACACTCCAATGCTATTTTATCTCTTTCTACTACCATTCTTGATTCAATTACGTAGTAATTCGTAGTCTGGTCTATGTTCGTAGTTCGTAAACTGCTCCCCCAAGAGAATAACAAACAACAAAATATAAGGCTTCACGTTCGATACGCTCACAGTATACGGATATCGAATCCTTATTATAATAAATCCATGGTAAAACAGCTGTTCTTCGGGCTATATGCCCCTCCGAGCGCTGGATTCCATACCAAAATTTGCCGTATTTTCTTCTAGCAAAGTTAGATAATAAAATACCTACTTGTTTTGAATGCAAGAAACGACCAGGAAGAAGAAAGCTTTTTCTTTAGTTAGGATGTCATCACCTGCGCTGTATTGGTAGCGTATTGCATTCAAAACAAGTATTTTATTATCTAACTGTGTTACAAGAAAATACGGCAAATTTTAGTATGTTATCCAGCGCTCGGAGGGGCACATAGCCCCGAGAATAGCTGTTTTACCATAATTTGTTCAAATCCTTATTGTATAAGGAATTTTCAGGTGGTTTAGAGAACTGATTCCCAATTTTACATAATTAAATAATGGCTTCATTTAATAAAAACATTGACAAACATGTTCATAGGTGTCATTATTGTTTAATATGTAGAAGCCTAGAGCTCTGGTTAAAAGTGTGAGAGAGAATAGTTGGGACTTTAAAAAAATAATGTGATAAAACTCGTTACTTTGAGTATTTAAATTTTTTAATGAAATTTTGTACTTCAGCTTGGGGTTTAATTCAAAATATATTTCGTAGTTTTTCTTTTGGTAGAAAATGAAAAACAAGGTATGTTTACTCTTACGCAAAATATCGTTTTCGTATTTTTTATGCTCCCTGTATACAAAATTCAATTTTTCATAACGTGAATGTTATTTATTTTAACTTAACAGGAAAAACTTTTATTAGGAGTGACATTTTTACGTGTCTTGCAAAATTTGGTCCATTTGTCCTCTTCTTAACCCCCGTCAGCGGACATACTGTATATAAAATTCATGCTACGTACGTAACCTGCTACTGTACCTTTTTTTTTTTCAACATCTTGGTAATTTAATTTTTTACTGCAAAAAATTAATGAAAATGCAAGTCAACCAGCTAAAACTTAAAATTGCATGATTCTTTATCGACAACAAACGGAGAAAGTTATTAAGCAATAATAATATTATAGAATATCTACCATGAACATTTTGGTTGGTCTTTAATGGGCATCGTTAATTACAACTAAGATGTAATATGTTTTCTCTAATGGGTTCTGCAGGCGTGATCTCTCAATTTTTATAGACACAATATGATTTAGATAATCCTAATATTTAAGGGTTATGAAATGTAATTATTATATATTAAGTTATTAAAGTAATAAGTCTATTTAGCGATGGCTTGATTGTGTGATTATGTAAGACTCAATAAAACAATAATTGTTGTGAAATTTACCCATTTAGCAAAGCTTCATTTTTGCATTTTAAATACTTTCTTCGTTACAATTTTTAGGTCAAGTCTTACCCCTTGTAATACTTTAGAAAATGCATTTTATCGATTGACTTCAAAAATATTAAGACGCACCGGGTTTCTTAGTATGTTTGCAGGATAATATTCAACACATATATCGAATTTTTGCAAGGCGTAGTGTAAAAGAAAAAGTACAAAATAAGATGTTGATTTCTTAAGATCACTGGTTACGATTATTCTGCGTGATCATATTAATGCCTGTTGTGCTGTTAATATATTTATTTTCTTAAAATGGGACTAAATAGTTATTTGTACTCTTAAGAACCTGGATAATGCACCATACAAAAATCTTAAAGTTATCTGGAAACCCAGGAGAATGTAAACAAATGTAACTTCCAATTTTTCCCATTTGATTTATTAAATTAAAAAATTGTGCCAGACTATTGCGACCCAATATTAACCCTATAAGGAATGTACAGAATGCGATTTTTGAAACTTCTTTAATGTAGGAGTTACAGTTAAAAATAAAATATATCATAATCAAGAAATAATTTTCAAAAATTCCCTTTGAACAGTCCACAATTGGATTTTAAGAAAATTGTAAGGTCCAAAAAGCTTATTTTATTATCTTGTTCTTTTTCTATGGTAAACTGGAGTTTGTTGTCGTAACTGTTGAAATGATTTAAAAGGTCTTGTATTTTATTTGTTGGTATAGCTGTAATGCAGTCGTCAACATCGATAGAAAAACGCTATGTGAAAATTAAGATTTTTTATTATATTTTCTTCAAGGCTTCCATTACAAGTTGTGCAATGACGCTTGAGATAGATGCTCCCATGGCACAACCTTCTATTTGTTCAGGTTGGGTTGGGTTGAGTTTAATGTCAGTTGGTTCTACGGCTTCCAAAAAATCTGTTAATGGTATGGCAGTGAATTTACTAATTTTAACCCATTTTTTCCTTACTGCCTCTTTAGCTAAATTTAAGGGTACATTTGTATAAAGGGATACAACATCTAAGGATATTAGTATGTAGTAGTTTGGTAACTTTGTATTATTTATTTTGTTTTTTAAATCGACAGAATCCTTTATGTAATATTCATTTTGATTATGACATTTTGTAAAATGTTTTTTAGAAAATTAGAAAGTTTTTCTAACGGTGATTGTATACAGGAAACAATTGGTCTAAGGGGAATATTTTTTTTGTGTAATTTTGGTAAGCCGTAGATTCTCGGGGGGTTGTGCGTTTTGTATTTTTAGTTCTTGTGCCGTATATCAAACACCTTGTGATAACTACGATAGCGTCTATATACTAGGTCAAGTCAACTTATGAAGAACAGATTGAACGGACACAAATATGACAATAAAGACAAACAGCTCTAACTAACCATATGCTTGAGAGGGAACATATTTTCAATTATGAAAATGTAAAAATACCACACAAAGAAACGTCAGATTTTCGAAATGATAGAAATTCAAAAAAATCCAAAAAGCATAAACTCAAAATCTGATACAACCCAACCTGAGCAAAATTTATCACAATCTAATACAGTAATTAAAAAGAAATATATGCACATAACCATGAATAATTAAAATAGAAAGTATCCAAATAAATCCAGTTCCCCCTCTATCTTAATAATAAAAACATTATTTTCCAACAACAACTTTTAAACAAAAAAGAACGAAATCACCATTTTTATATCTATAAAGATCTCAGTATTGTAGTAGACACGCAAACTACTGTCTGCATATTATTTTTAAATTTGTCTTAACGTCAACTTAAACTGTTCGTCCAGAATGTTAGTGTCTGTATGTCCATTTTGAGTTTTGACTAGGAGGATGCATTCCTTGAAATATTTTCGTTCACAGGTATGTTAATTTTATGTTTGTTATAACTAATATAACTAATTAGAGCGGATTTTCAGCACATTATTCTGAAGAAGGTCACAAAAATGACCGGAACGTCAAATAAAAACGTAAGAACACTAAAAAGTTGAAATAAAAAAATGGTAATTATTCCGGATCTATCAATGCCAAGAAAATATATCTCCTCTCCGCGTTATAACAATTTTACTCCATTATAAAGTTTGAACCCCCATTTCACACCTTAGGGGTTGATTTATTAAAAACTGTAAAACACGTGTTTAAATATTTATTTTCTAGAGTACCTACTTCTATGAAGTTTCGAGCTAATAGGACCATCCAATATTTTTCTCCATACAAAGATTGAACCCATGTTTCACCCCCTTAGTTAGTGGTTGAATATTAAAAAAAAAAACTCTTCCTTAGTGGATGCCTACGTAATGTAAGAAACCTCTGTGCTTTGATATGTCAGTCAGTCAGTTTCTTCTTTTATATATTATAGAGATAATGGCGACAGTTAAAACTAGAATAATAGTAATGGGCACTTCTCTTTAATATGGCATATCAATGTATTGAATTATTTTATTTCTTAAAAATGAAAAAAGTTTATACTCGGTCCGATTTTTCATTTTAGTGAAAGAGAATCTGGATATATTGAGCAAAATGTTTATAGGAAATATAATAAATTTTACGACAAGAACAATTTTAATTAAGATAGATTTAATTAGCAACTTTGTAAAGGTACAAGGTTTAATGAGAAGTACAGCATTAGGTTTATATATTAATTGCCAATTTGTGCGTTATTTTTCAAGGAAGCACTTTTAATAAACTTTGCATTTTATTACCAATTGAATTTGAATAGCAATTATAAATATTTTTAATTAAAAAACCTTTCTCGTGGCAGCCGTACTTTAAAAATAAATCAAAAGATCTGTAAAAGTCTGCGTGGAGCTTCCTTCGCCAAATTAAGTTTAAAATAAAAATACGGAATATTGAAAAGTACAAAAAATACATAATATGAATTAACTACTTCAAAAGTAAAATCTGCGGTAAAGAAAAATAGAACATTCTATTCTAATAGAGTTTATTTACAACCCTTAATTCAGAAAGCTATTTTTAGATAAAACTAGACGCAATACGTTTTCCTTCATTTCCAGATAAATCGCCCTTTGGTCGTAAAGATTTCCTTTCGGAATTCCTAATTTTCCCGAAATCCCCAAAGTAAGTTCACACGTGATTTCCATTTAAAGAGATTGTGATTGGCATCGTTTTCAATGTTTAGGCTCTGATTGTCTGATTCGACATAGATTTGCCCGCCGAATTTCCACAATGACGTCATTACCGACTAAATGGGCGTATCG
The DNA here is from genome assembly GCA_963971165.1 of Philopedon plagiatum. Classification (NCBI taxonomy): domain Eukaryota; kingdom Metazoa; phylum Arthropoda; class Insecta; order Coleoptera; family Curculionidae; genus Philopedon; species Philopedon plagiatum. The sequence continues at coordinate 97,442,153 of OZ020192.1, read as the reverse complement.
ACCGGCGACGTCATCACTGTCTGGGCTTCGTGTCTTGGAGACAGTGTTGTCGAACTGCCATTTTGTATTCTTCACTTTTAATATTTTCTTATAGAACTGTATTGTAATACTTTATTTTTGCATTATGCTACTACTTACTGTAGTTTTACTGCTTGTTTAAATCGTTTAGTGTTATAATTTTACTCATTGGCAACACTGCAGTTGATTCAGTTAAGTTAGTTTTATTACCTGGTCTACAACAATGCAGCTCTGTCGTATGTTTTCAATATATCGCACACCCGCAAGAAAAGGGCCACAAAACAAAAACAGTAAATTGTTGTAATATATAAAATTTTCAGAAGCCGCTTAAAATGGCCTACTTCATACATCAAGATCAATGTCAAAAAGTCGACGTTTTTTGACAGTTGTAGAAAAATAATTTATTCAATCCATATTATGTCGAATAAAAATATCACTCCTACATAAATATACAAACATTATTTTGATTAAACTTTTCCATTACAGTTGAAACTCTGAAACAAATAGAATTTATTTTTTAAATAGTCCATCCTAAACGTGATTCAAAGACACAAATTATTTAATTCTGGCGGCAGCATTAAACAAGTTTTTTTTTCGTGCTGTATTATAGGAGAAATTAAAGTGCACCTAAGAACTAAGGTGTATGCAAATTATTATTTTTCTCAAATTTTCCTTCTGGAATTACAGTGACCATAAAGACAAATTATTTTAAGTTGTTCACCCTATATTATTTATTGAAAATGCACTTGGTAGCTAAAAAATGCTATTTTGGTCCGTATTTTTAGGGACTAAAGTGTCACTTTTAATCCCCGACGGATTAAAAATGCTTTAAATCCCTTTAAAAAGTAACATTAGAAACACAATATTTATTATATTAAAACATTGACAACTAACCTATTTAAAATGTCAAAAATTATCTAGATCAAAGACAGTGGTATTTACCAGTGTCTATATTGTTTTTAACCTAGAGCATCGTTTTCACCAGTGAATACTGAGACCATAAGGTCGAGCTTCGCAGTGTCTTCAATTTTTGAAGAAAATATTTATAGGAGTACGTTTTCTGTATATTTAGTTATTTTCTTGGGATGACACCAGGTTTCAAAATGTTCGTATTATTTGTCATATATTTTTCTTGATTTTGACAGCAATAAGCTAGCTCTGCAGCATCTCTCTCAATTTCATTAATGACAAAATCGCCCATAGTTGAGAACTTTCAGGTAAGAATTCAAAAAATGTTTGACAGTTTTAAACAGAATTTTAGTTTCTATAGCAGAAAAGCCATTATGATTTTATAATAAACAATTGTTACAAGTAGTATGAATGTTTCTTACTGTTGTGCAAAATGATTTTAAAAAATAATCCTAAAAAATATGTGTTAATTTTGTGTCCTATAATTTTTGGAGTGCAAAGAATAGCGTATATACTACGGGACTAAATGTTTTTTTAATCCCTCGTGCAATTGGTGCTCTTGCCGGCGGCTCGGGCTTCAAATTTTGCCCTCAGGTTTAAAAGTCCTACTTTAGTCCCTTTATATACATATAATATACTCAGGGTTTCCACTTTTCTGGAAAGTCAGGGAATCTCAGGGAATTCCATTTAAGAATTTTGCTGGGAACCCTGTATAGTATTGTTTATGTTTCCCACGCTGACGGTGCCCTTTTGAGGCTATCCGCTAAATATTATTTTTATAACGTGTTGATGTTGATTGGAAATAAAAACAAAGCGATTTTTTTTGTGCAGCATGAATAGATTTGTCCCAAAGTATAGTTCAAGTTGAAATTAATACACAAAATTTAATTTTTTTTCGGTCATGTGGTTTTTAAATTTTCACGTGACACACGGGCCGACGGAAATTCAAAATTCACGTTCTTTGTTATCTGGACATTCCCCAAAACTGAAAGATATAAAGAAGGCATTCGGTGATCTTTTCGCGATTAAACCGTGTGCTGTCTAGTAAAAGAAGAAAAAATAAAACCAATATAACAAAAACTTTCCACTAATAAAGACAGATCCTCGCTACAACCCGGCAATATCGCTTTCCCTCGGTTGTCAGGTTGCGCAATGATCGAAGTTCCATTACATACATCCTACGCACTATAAAGAATGCCCTTTTACCATTTGCTTGTTTTTCCATCATTTCATTCATAATCTGAACATCTGTGCATCGTGGTTAAATTCCTAAAGACCCCAACCAAGAATCAAAAGTATTGTGATAGTATCATATGGACTTAAAGGTTTTTTTAGTTCATTCTCTAGGGAATATGATTTGGCGCTCTAGAAGCGCTAGGTAAGTCTTTGTTGTGATTGTGAAATGTGTGTCATGACAGCATATGATTTTTGGACTTGAGTAATGATTTTGTTTAGAGTTTGTAAGCCATTATTAAGAAGTTGCGTCGTATTTCCATGTTCCATTATGTAGTAAGACTAGTAAGTGCCAGCTTGATAAAACAATGGAAAAAATAAATTTAATTTGGAATTTTAATATTGTAATCGGTTGCAGCCTTATTTGTTTGTTGTTTTGTTTCTTAATTTCCGTAAAGATTTTCTATTTTTTTTTATTTTATACCCCCTTCTCCCAATAATGCCGGGCCACAGTAGAAGTATGTTAATAATTAATGAAACTAGTACCACCCCGCACCATTTTGAAACTTTTTGCACGAGACTTCGTTCGCGAGATGAAATTATAAACAAAAATTATTGTATATGTGTGCCTCTGTTTATATGATAAAAAAGTGCATCCAGTTTTGGTACAAAATATTTTATTTAAACATATTTTCTCGTGATGACAAAAACAGAATGTATTTCTTTTTGTGATATATTATACTACATACATACAAAATGTTATTTTGGTAAAACGTACAGTTTTTATTTTTAAGCTGAAATGGTAGAAATAAACTTGTTTAAAGTACCTACTCATCCTATAGATATTTGACTCGAAGTGTATTTGACCCGAAGTGTATTTGGTTTCAGAAGTGTATTCGGCTTCAAACAGGGCAAATGTTCCATCTATGTATGCCAAATATTCATTTTGTTAGACAGCTAATTTTTGATTTAAAACAATAACACATAAAGGAAAACTTTAATGTGCTCGCCATGTGTATGTTTGACCAGAAATATAACTGGGTTCTAGCTAAAATAAGTCTAATATAATATATGTAAAATATTATTTTTTCTGTCAGGTAGTTTTTAGGTCTTCACGCCAACAGTCGGTCTTTTGCGGCGCGGCGGTTGATTATGTTTTTCGTAATCTAAACCCCAGAACGTAATGATCTAAAAAAAACCTCTAAAAATGATTTTCTCACGATTCCTTTGAGTATTTTTTAATTTTTTTTTTCTTTGTATCAAAATTTTAAACACAAGAAGCAAAAAGATTAAATATCCGAACTTGGTATTGTTTCTCCGAGTGTATTACTACTGGAACCATTCTGGAATATGATACCAGTGCAACCTTATTTATAATTTCTGTATTTCTTTTTCAGGCTGATGCCTCAGTTGATATGGCCGAACGCCACTTCTACGCTGCCAGCATGGACTATGTGTATTTAATTCAAGAGGTTCATGAAAGAAAGAAGTTTGAGTTCGTGGAGACACTGCTGGCTTTTGTTTATGCTTGGTTTACTTTTTACCATCAGGTAATACTGGTGTTTATATATACATATGTATTTAATATAGTAATGGAACAACGATCTTTTAATTTGGACTCTCTGGCTAAGTTAGATCAGCTAACGTTAAATAGTACGCCACTAGGCCTATCTTATTTTTGCAAATGCACCCAAATGTTTGTGATAAGTTAGTTTTTGCTAACCAGTGGCGGATTTAGGGGGACGCCCCCCCCCCCTGAAAAGTTACTTAAATTTGATATTCTAAGTCATTTTCGAAACAATGTTTGAAAAAATGAACTTTCAAAAACATGTTTTCTTAAAAAAAAATGTAATTTCGAAAAGTGGTTAAAAAAATTCGATAAGTTGGTTTCCGAAAAAAAGGTTTTAAAAACATCCCTAGTTTTGGAATAACTCTATTCGAAAATATATTTTCGAAAAAAAACGTGCTTTCAAGAAATATTTTTTTGAAAAATTTTCATACACCTATATGTCTAAGTGGACAGAAGGTATAAATTTTAAAAAATGCTAGAATTTTGGTAAGTTAAGGTGGCAAACCGTTCTGTTTTTGCAAGAACAGATTTAGATGTTTTTTTAGAACCCTTAATAATAAAAAATAATATTATTTTTGGTATATACTTTTGTATAGGTCGAGGTGACGTTGCGCCACCGCCAAGGCGAAAGAGGGTTTACTGAAGTCCAATTTACCTTCCCCGCAATGTGCCATTTTAGATTCTCATCCTCAACACTTCTTGTGGATTAACGACTCTCTAACAGAACAGTACTACCACATACACAAATGAAAGTATTTTACAAATAACACAAAAGACCAAAGCAAAACTAAACAGTATTTTTGGTACCTCTTTACTAAAGTTTTGTTCTGTAGGCAATTAATTTTGACACATCGACACGCAAAAAGGGTATTTTTCCGCGAGATCCCATTGAACTAGAAGTCACGTGATATCTGCATTGATATATCATTTGACATACACGTGCCACCCTGTTCAAGGTAGACCAACGGGATCTCGCGAAAATACACTCAAAGGAAAACACAACCTAGAGCGCTTGCCCGTAATTTTAAATCGATAGACGGATTGGAGGCTACAGCTGCGTTGCCAACTTGTTGTCAAAGTCGTAGTTAGTAGGTTTTAATGTTTGATAGGCACAGTTACAATTAATATTATTATTAATAATAATTACCTAAATATCTTAAAATAAAATTAGGTAAGCTTATATTAAATGTATAAATGTATGTAATGCGAATATTGTTTTAATAATAAATTGGTTATACATATTTAAATTAGTGAGCCAGAATTTGCGACAACCCGACACCCGGCGCGGCGGCGTTGACAACCACGCGCGCCCCGAAAGCGATATTATTGGTGGGCCATCGACAAATTGTGTCTCTTTTAACTTGCTCAGGCGCGTATGTTTGTTTCTCTCTTAGCTTTAATGCATTTTATGTAGACCGTATATACCTATGAGGTCAATTTAAAATATGTCGAGTCCGGAGCAAGCTTGGCTTGATCACCGTTGTATACGGTGACTTGATTCTTTCTTGGGTAGCTTTCGCATGGAACTTTCACTTTTTTGAAAGAAAAGATTATTTTTTCGGTTTTAAAAAATAAAAGAAATTATTAGGTAGATCATTGAAAATTTTAGATGGGTCATTGACCAAATGACCTTATGGACGGGCCCGCGCCTGATAGTTATTATTCTTTTGTCAAAGGTCAGAATTAATTCTTATTGAATTAACTGCATCTAGTGTCGTATTATCATTATTATTATCCAACAAGCCTGGGAAGCTCGGGCTTAGGGCGCAAAATATCTTGGGCCGCCGACTAAAAATAAAAAATCAATTGAGAAAAAAAGGAAAGAAAACAATTAATTTAATTTACTCCTATGTACTCTTCAATTTATAAACTTATTTAAAGCTTCGTCAGTTGTCGTTGAATGTGGTTGACGATCAAAAAAGTTGATCATTTTTTTTTGCTGTTACGCTGTTACTGTAAAAGTTATCGGTTCCAAACTACATTTGTAAAGTTTACCTGGAGGTCACAAACATGAACTATCGTAAAAGCAGGTCTCCAAAACTAAAAAATGTTTACCAATTTTTCACTGGCACATCCTGTGGTATATTTTAAAAAATTGGAGGGGCCACATAAGCAAAAATCAAAAACAAAATTCGCTCTGGATCTTCTCTAAAACCAAAACATATTTATATATAGTTTTCTCGCGTGGCGTTTCGCGTTTTCTTCAAAACTAAGACTTTTTCGCAGTTTTCTACCGTGCTCATTACATTTGGCCTGTTAAAACATATTTAAAGGGGGTTCGCATTGGCAAAAATCAATAAAAGTGGACTATAATTAAGAACCACAAATGCATTCACAGCTTTCTCAGAAGGAAACCTGTCGCAGCGCTTGACATTTTTTTATCTTTTAAAGACAATTTGAAGGAATAATTCACATAGGCAGAAAGTCGATCAGAATCTGGTTTTGAGAAGACCGGATTGTAAAGTATCTTTCTAAATTTTGTTCCTACGTTCCTTTTCGTCACACCTTTTCACAAAGGCAAATATACTTAGAAAACTTAAATGCACGTAATAAAGCAGGTTCCAATATATTACTTGGTTAAATACCTTCAAAGCGATCGGTAAACTGGTTTTTACAATGAATCATCTTGCGACCAAATTATTTACACCCTGAAATAGATTCGAAAGGAAAATTTTATCAAATTATCATTGTATGGTTTTATTTGTTAATATTATTGGTAACCGATTTAATATATTAGTCCTAATCTGTTGTACATATAGATAAAATTTCTGTTATGAAAACGACAAAAAATTGCTTTTTTACTTGTGTTTTACTGTTTTTATTTTTACAAATATTACATGTTTTTGAAAACGGTTCTTACCGAACTGGCAGCCACCATTAGAAATGGGTAAATACCACTTTAGCACGAATCTAAAATTCCACTAAAAAGTTTCAATAATTTTCGAAAAATTACGAAATTTATGGAAGTTTATGTGAAAGAGGTATGATAAATCATTTTTTAGGTGCTTACAAAGGAAAGTCATGTTTTTTTCATCCGATGAAGTGTTAAAAAACCCAAATCGTAGGAAGCTAAATAAATAATTTAAACTAAAATGTTTTCGGTTTACACTGCCACGTGCTAATACATTAAGCCAAGAAAAATGGCGTATTGGCCCTTATACATTAGCAATCGAATTCACAAGCTTCCTTTGTAAGTAAGCCTATACACCTACGCATGCCATCAGCACAGAAAATGCAATTAATAAAGATCAAAGATATAGGTATAAATTTAGCTAGCTGAACCATATAGGCATTTAATGTTATTATGTAGATTATTATCTAATTTTAGAACGGTTTATTGGTCGCTAAGAGTTGTTTTGCTTTAAAAACTTGAAAAAATTTATCACAATTATAACCTATATAAATAAATATCGAATGTACAGAGGAGTCAGGTGTTTGTACAGATTAAATTGGTACATTAGGTTACAATATACAAGTCTCTGGATATTTTTTACCTCTAAAGTTATAAACATTTTGACGAAAAATTAAAAAACTCTATTTTTGAGCGATAAAGAATTACCATTTTTGCGTGGACATGGAAAAACAAACTTCCATCTTCCATATAACTATATAATTAATTAAGTACAGTTGTGTTCATAAAAAAGTAGGGACAAATTTTGTACTTTGTAAACCTGCCTATTGCGCACCACATTAAAAAAAAGGTACAATACTTTCAGTGCAGTAGGTTGATTTTTAAAGAGGAATCTAGTTTCTGCAAACCTGTTTTCAACCTCAACAAAATAAGTATTGAGTTTATTTAAAAAAAAAATGGTATATTTTTATTTTCTTCAAAAATATATGTGAAAACCAACATTAAAAAAAATTAATAACGAAATATACTACTTATTATGGGCGGAGGTAATTTCCTCACCAACCGCTCGGGTCACATAATCCGTAAGGTATTTTCCTCACCAGAACTAAGGGTCGTTCTTAATCTTACAGGTATTTTCATCACCAATTTGTATTTTGACTTGATAACGAAAAAATTAATATAAAAGGAAGCTAAACCAAAATAAAACGCTGGGTTCATTTAAATATTGTTTATTGTAAGTAAAAGCAGAGTTAATATATACAATAAGTTATCATATATGTATGTACAATTTTTACATTTTATTGTAATGTGAAACACATTTCACAAAATCTATTCTACCTATTTGATGAGATTCATATTTAAGTATCAATTGTTGGAGATTTTTTAATTTAAGCTTAACTTGTCTATCTTTAATAGGCTTAACAATATGCCGACTTTCAATTTTTACATAAGTGTCTACCTAAAATTCTTTAATTTTTTCAATAGAGATATATATAGAAGGATGTGTGTTGTAGAAAGATGAATTGAAATGGGAATGGAAAGACTCGCATGCATTTGTGCTATGAGAAATTGAAGCCTTTCCTTCCGCCCAGAAATGAGGGGGAAATATTGCATTACTATCTACATATGTTTCAACTAAATAATCGGCAAATTTGTCTAAAATTTCATTCTGAGGCTTATATGCCATTAATTCAAAAACAAAACAATCTTCTACATCTTCTGGATTTAAATAAGTAAGAGCAAATATGTTTTAGCCACCTGCCTATTTCCGAATCAGTTTTAAATTCTGAGGTTAAACCAAGTGACTGTATTTTTCTATACCACGCTTGGTGTAAGTGAAATCTACAGCCCTTTATTTCAGTGTTAGGCCAGATTTGCACAATACCGTTATGTATCGCTTTTTCAAAATCTACATAAAAATAATTTTTGGATAAAATTCAATTTTATATGCTTCAAATATGTTGGATTTTAATAAAGAAAAAAGTTTCATGTAGGTCTTAGTGTTTTTGTTCGGCAGTAAACAATACAATAAGGGAATATAATGTCCATTAGTTAACCCGTGAATGGTAAATAACTGTAAAAAATATCTAGTACAATAACAAAATGTTCCGTCCATGTACACAATATCCATTTCGGTTAAGACGCGAATATTAGTTTCACAACTAAATAGAATTATAATGCTTTTTAAACAATTTATAAAAAGAACACATTCACCTTTGCTGGTTTGTGGCGTAGACGTCTGTACTACCTCTTGGACTTCTTGGATATTGGAAGGAAGTCCACTGGGCATCACTTTTCGGCGACAGTTGTACATGTTTTTTCTGATATAACTAATATCAGTCGTCGTAATTGTGACTGGCAAATTATTCGCAAGTGTTCTGCGTATAATTTTTGACGGTTTTTCACTTATATCATCTACTGCTTTCCGCTTACAAGAGTTGGAAACAATTTTCCTATTCAGTTTCTTTTCATTTGGTTGATGGTTATGAAACAAATCACTTCTGGATACGGTAAGATCAGATCCAATAGTAAACACCACACACCACATTTGGTTTGGATACATCTCCAAAACACTTTTTCACTTTTTAAAACTTTTGTTTTATGAAACGTAAAATTTTCGAAAACCAATAAATCTTTGCCACGATTGCTTTTAATTAAATAAGTTGTCATTTTCTTATAATATTCACAAAATACAGTTAAACCAATAAACTCAATCTAACACGACGCACGATTAAAAATGGCACTTCAATTCCAGGTTCGAAACTATTTATATATAATAGGAAAGGAAAAATATTTTATGATATAAAGTAATTATCCCTGTTCTACGTACCTACCTACCACTTTTAATTCCCAGAATCTATAGTCATTAATATTATAGTTTGTGTAAACACCATAAAACCCTCATAAACCATTAATACACGGATACTTCAACGTTTGGTGAGGAAATTACCTGTGAGATTATCGTACACCCTTGCTTTTGCAGGTAGGAAAGGGTTTTTGGTGAGGAAAATACGCCCGTCGCTTATTATGCTACCTTACTATAAATATATTAACAATTTAAGGCGATAAAAAATAATAAAATTAATTTACTTAGTATTTGGTCATGACTCCATTTCCCACTAAAAGTTCATTTAGAATGTTAGGAATAAAGGATTCTTATCAAATCTGGGCTATCACTTAGTTCGTCCCATGTTTCTTCTAAAAAATTGATCAGCTCGTTTCTGTTGTTGGGTCTAAAGTTTAACTTGTAAATTTTTTTGGCATTATACCCCACACATTCTCCATTATAATATCAATAATGAGCCTCTCACGGAACATATTACCAAAATATCAATAAAGGGCCAGGTTTCCTAATTCGCAACAGCACGTATTTGTCCCATAATATAACTAAACTGATAAGATCCGGTTTGGAATATTCATCAACTGTCTGGTCTCTCCAATACCAGACGCACAGGACTCTCTGGAAAGGGTGCAGAATAAATTTTTCAAATACTCGGCTTACAGAATGGGCATATATTTTGCAAAATACCATAGTTCAGATATGTTGACTAGAATGAATTTGGATTCTCTGGAAAATAGACGCATTCACTTTGACTTATATTTTGTTTATAAGCTGATTCATGGCTTGATAAACTGCCCTCGTCTACTTTCGATAGTTAAACTTAATGCCCCTTGTAGAGAACTGCGTAACTTTTCTCTGTTTCATATACCTTTTCATTCTACCAATTATGGTCAGAATGCTCCTATTGACAGGACTCTGAATTTATTGAGTAAGACGAATGTAGATATATTCAGATGCGCGTTGTTAGGTTTCAGAAGATTGATTAAATCATGTAACTTTTAGTGAAAGCTTAGTATGTTTTGTTGATTGTTGAGATTGTTTTTATACATTTACTTTTGTTGCCTGATTAATGTTAATCTTTATGTTAGCCACCTATTATTAATTATTGTAGATTTTTTATATTGTAAAAATGGGGATTCCCCGTGAATTTCATAAATAAATATATTGATGCCAAGACTTTTTGAAGGCCACAACAGATTTTCTATGTTCTTCTGCGGAAACCATTCTTTCACTATTCCTGCATTATGAACTGGGCAGTTGTCTTATTAGGTCAAATATTGCAATCAAAATATCAACTATAATAGTTATAACTAAGCTAGAACTTTGAAATTTTGCACACGTATTTAGGTCCGGGGATATTGTTCTAAATCCAATATGGCGGACGTCCAAGATGGCGGATTGCCTTTTTTCACAATCCCCTGGATATGTGACGTCATTCTAAACCCAATATGGCGGACGCCACAAGATGGCGGATTACCTTTTTTTTTAAACCCCCTAGACATAGGTATCAAATAAAAGGGTTTGGAGAGTAGAATACAATAACAAGTAAAATGCCTTGTATAACATCAGAAATGCGTATGTTAAGACGTAACTAAAATAAAATCTTATATAAAAAAATACTTTTTAAAAACAAGGTTTTATTATTTAAATGTACTAAAACGAAAAAAAAAATAAGTATAATTTTTTTATTGGGGCACTGCTGAATGCTATATGTGGACGTAGTTCGCGTGGGTGGATCCTAATAAAAGTAGTATCAAAGTTATTACTGAAACAGATATAATGTATTATATTAAATTTATTGTCTTAAAAGCTTGTCGCGTGAATAGAAAAGAATGAATACATACTTACATAGGTACTTACAACTTCTGCCAAACGAAATTGAAGCCATTATGAATTTTTCGAGCGCGACAAGCTTTTAGGACAATAAATTTAACATACTATATTATATCTGTTTCAATGATAACTTTGATACTACTTTTATTAGTATCCACTCACGCGAACTACGTCCACTTATAAATAGCATTCAGCATTGGCCAAAAAAAAAAGATACGTGTTTTTTTCGTTTTAGTACATCTAAATAATAAAAGCTTGTTTTTAAAAAGTATTTTTTACGTAAGATTTTATTATTACCTAATGTTACATGCGTCCCCCCCTCGATGTTTTATTTTCTGAACTATGTTTTTATTTACATGCATTTGACTTGCGCAACGTCTTTCACATGCATACCATCTTGCACATAGGAAATAATTTGAGCCTTTTGTATGTCGTTCAGCTGTGGCATTCTATTTTTTGTCACAAAATTTGCTTATTTACAAAATAACTGGACACAAAATAAGTGTTGTTGACAATGCCTCCGTTATTGCCAGCGAGACATCTGATGACAATTTCGAAAACCGGTTTACACTATACTAAAACATGTGTATTACAGATTTATGAACACAACTGTACTTAATAGTATATTACATAACAAGTGTTGAAAGTGTCATTTTTCACACGAGTGGGAATGTTGTCGCACGAGGCGACAGCCGAGCGATAATCCCACGAGTATGCGAAAATTACTTTCACACGAGTAATGTACAATATTTTTCCTACGACCACAAAAATATTTACAAAAAAACCTCAATTTCTGTCTTTTAAAACCCTCACTTTCAACACTAATATTTTCATCAAGTGTGCTGAAAATAAAACAAATGAAATTGGCACCATCTATTTCAATGTCATGTTGACAAGTACTGTTCAACACGTGTGTTGTAAAGTACTTTTCAACACGCGTGTGATATACTTAAGGCACTTTCTCGCCAAGTTAACCGTCCTTTTTTTCTCACTTTCATAGGTGGTCGTAGGAAAATAAATTTTATTAGTGATTACCTCGCTATTTCTAAGGGCCGATACTTCCTAGTCCAGTTATTATTAACTTAATAGTTTATCAAAATAACTAGAGTTTTGAATATGCCAGTATCAGTTACGTTTACTTTATTATGACACATTCAAAACCCACAGACCGTTACGTTAGTTAACCGGACTTGAAAGTACGACCCCTCAGACAAGATGTCCAATGTCCATACAAACATAACTCCCAAACGACGCCACTTTCAATTACTGGGTGTTAAAAAGCATCCAAGGGCATTAGACAGATTCAGTCAAACAGGCTGTTAAAATTCGCAAACGATTGGGCTGGAGTGAACCTGTGACCTAAGCATTAAGATCGTCGTGATCACCACTAATAATTCATTCATTCAGGGTGTTTAAATTGCGATCCATGTTTATATGAACTTTTTGTTTAATAATGTGACAATGTCTTCAGTATCAACTGATGCCGCAGATATTAACTACACTAATGAATAGATGTTTGACAATTTTGCTTAAGTATTCTTAATCTATTTGTTTTACCAGGGACACGAAATCAAAAAAGACTTCGAACCTTTTATGAAAGACTTGCAATCAAAAATCCAGAAAACGCGAGGCAACTTTGATGATTTCAGCGAGAAACTAAAGAAGCGAATGTCTGAAGTACAAAAACAAGAGGTACCGTTGAGTATATCGAAAGGATGCAAGGAGGGTTATTTGTATTTATTGGAAAAAAGTAAGACATTTTCATATTTTTAAATATAATAGTAGAAGTTGACCGGCGCGTGTGGAGTTCTCACGCCGATCAACTTCTACTACTGTGGTTATTTTTAATAGGTATTTTATACTAGAAGGTCTTGTACATAAAAGTCAGTTTAATTATAAAACTTTAACGAAATAATTAGGATACGAATATTTTAATCCGTCTTATGTCTAAACTTGTTTTTATCATACCTATGTGTTTTGTGCATTTAACGCTTTCATCATTTCAGAGGCTTTTGGCACCACTTGGACCAAGCATTACTGCAAATATGATAAAGAGACTAAAGAGTTCACCATGCTTCCATATAATCAACTTACCACAAAGACGGTAATTTATTTATTTCGTTTTTTGGCACTAATACTAATCTTTTATTTAGTGTGTTACAAACTAAACTAACTAATGTTTCAGTGTGAAACCATATTTTGAACCCTTTTTGATTCTCTAGGTACCGCAACCTGAAAAAATGGTTATAACATCCTGCGTAAGACGTAAATCTGATTCAATAGATAAAAGGTTTTGCTTTGATATCCAGGCGGATAGCAAACCTGGAATTATTTATACATTGCAGGCCTTGTCAGAACAAGACCGCACCGCCTGGATGGACATTATGGATGGCAAAGAACCGGTAAGGCTTGTAGTATACACACTATGTTCTCTATAAATGTTCTCATCTTATCAGTGGCGTATTTAGGTTCAGTGCCGCCCCGGGCTACTTAAATCTGGCTGCCCCCACAGTCAGCATTTCTTCACATTTTACATTAAAGTATGTAAATTAAAGTAAAAATGACTGATAAAGGGTGTTCCTTTAAAATGGGCTCTGAATACAATTTCCATTTAAAAGATATTTAATAATGACCATGTAATGTAATCGAACTAAACTATTATTTATATTGGAAATGTAATTTGCAAAAGCCAAGTCAGGTTTTTCGAAAATTATTTAATGACTATATTGAACGAGAAAATTGTTCACGGAATTTAAAAGAATATGCAGTACTTTACACCAATGAAATAATCATCCAATTGGTGGTGTTGACAAATTTTCCAAAGCACTTACCTGTACTTCAGAAAAGTGTATTTTCCCTAAACACTGGAAATTTCTTCTAGTACATGTAAATCTTAAATGTAAAATAGAATCATTTTTTAATAATACCCTTGATGTACTCATGTTTTCACCTGCACAGGTTTTAAGGATTTTACAATGCAATTTATTCTTGGAGTACGATGGTAAATAAAAGAAATTCTATTTTACACTGATCAGCAATACTAACCCACCACTAGAAATTTGCAACAACTTTGATGGTTTATTTATTCTAAATCTATTGTCCGATTTGAATGATTTTTTTGCGTATTATAGGCTCATTCTTTAAGAATATTACTGTATTCGTAAATTTTGTTAGAAAGTTAATTGTCATTGTCTACCGGGTGTAACAAATATATTGTATTTTTCCCTAGAATTCGCAACAACCTGGGGAATATTCTAGTATTCATAAAATGTTGCATTTAAAACCTAACTTGAGCCTCATGTTTTCTTAACATTTTATTTTTTGTTTCACTTATGTCTGATAATAAAAGAAGTAGGGACTTTTATAACTCGGCATGTTTTTATTAGAATATCATAAGAAGTAACTTTTTAAAAACATTATTAAGCTAACAATAATTAACGATTACATAAAACAACACAAATTACATAAAATAAAATGTGTATATATATATATATATATATATATATATATATATATATATATATATATATATATATATATATATATATATATATATATATATTTATATATATGTATATATATATATATATATATATATATATATATATATATATATATATATATATATATGGGACATTTCATGTCAAACCGATCACCCTACCTACACAAAAATAGGTTTGACCGATTTAGACGTACGACGTCTCAAAATGTACGTCTGCTAAGAGGCTTTCAAAAGAAAAGTGGTGTTTTGAGAAATTCAATATGGCGGATCAAATATGGCGCCTACAACATTTATTCTTCATGGTAAATTTTATAAAAAACCTTAACAAAATTTTCAAAAGTGGGGAATATATCTCCAATCCATATATTAGACTGCTTTTGGGTCCCCTGATTACAAATCTATCACCGGAAATACGAAATTCAAAATGGCGGATCCAATATGGCGGATATAAAATCCATACAGGGTCCTGCAATAGTGCGTCAGGCTTCCATAGCTCCTACACGAATTAAGTTAGGAATTTCATTCATATGGTGACTTATACTGTATTACAGGCTGCATTTTAGGAAAATATTTTCGCATATACAGGGCGGACCAAGAAAGTGTGATAACATAAAGTTGTATTTTTTTTAATGGGACACCCCGTGTTTTTTTGCATATTTAGGTTTGTATTAGTGTCCTTCATAATTGCCTAAAATTTTATTTAATTTGCTTCGGTACTTTAAGAGCAATAAATTAAAAACTAAAAAAAAAAGTTTTGCAGCCCTGGAAAAAAAGATAAAAAAAAACAATCTAAAAGCATTTTTTTACCACGGCATTGTGTGAGGTTTATAACAAGGGGGCTAGAAACACCATGAATTAAATAGTTTTTACCTATTTCATACAGGGTGTTCACAATAAGATTTTAAAAATGACACATTTTAAACTACTTTTTCTCAAGTTTTTTAAATGGAACACCCTGTATATTATTTTACCATTTGATGAAGAATTTCAAAACAAATATTTTTTGTAATTGCAATTTATTTCAAATTCCAAACCGTTTTCAAAATATTTCTCAAAAATCATAAATGTCGCTATTCGTAATAAAGTTTTATGAACAAAATAGCTAGGCGGCCATGGAAAAACAAGCACTTTATTTTAAAAGATGTTCGAAATGTCTTCCATCTTGTTCAAGGCATTTACCAATTCTCGCTTGAAAGGCCCTTTCCACATTTCTGAGCATCGCAGGTGTAATTGTGGCAAACGCGTCAATAAGTCGCATATTTTGTTCGGTTGTTGGAGGTTCCCTATAAACGAGGTCCATCAGCGTTTTCCAACAAGTAGTCCGTCGCTGGTTATTTTCATTAGATAAACAGTTACTTGTTATCTTTCTTTCTTGTTTATCTTGATCTCTTACGGTTATGGCTTCTCCTGCTAAAAAATATCGTACAGATAGGTGCATAAATCCATTTAATATCTCAGGACACGTAGGCAAACTTCTTCGGAAGATCCCCAAAAACATGAAAAAGGTTTTTTCTGAATTACCAAATGCGTCAGTAGTTTGTGAATCTTGCCGAAAATTGTATAAGGAACAATCAGGTCCTTCTTATAATAAGGAAGCAGATATAATTGTTAATGAAAACGATAATATGAGTATAAGTTCTGATTCCGAACCAGACGATACTGACTTATCTTCTGCTGAGGACACTGTTGAAGTTACACCAGTTGATCTTTTAGAGATTTTCAATGGACTTAGAGAAAAATTCAATGCATTGCCGAAAAACGATCCGTTGCTTGTAAGTATTCTTACTGTTGTTCCTGAATCATGGAGCATTCGTAAAGTCTCAAAAGTCTTTTGCACTTCGTACTGGATGGCTCGCAAAGCCAAACAGTTAAAAGCATTACATGGAGTTTTTGCTTCTCCAATAGCGTCATCAGGAAAAACTTTATCTGTAGCAACTGTTGAGAAAGTACAGAAGTTTTATGAAGATGATATAAATAGCAAGATCATGCCTAATGTAAAAGATACGGTCAGAGTGTATGATACTGATGGGAAAAAAAGAAAGGAGCAAAAAAGATTATTGCTCAATGATATTAAGAACTTACATGTTCTATTCAAGGAACAGTTTCCTGAACATCCGATCGGATTAACAAAATTTGCAGAACTGAGACCAAAATGGTGTGTGATAGCAGGATCCGCTGGTACGCACATTGTGTGCGTATGCACGATTCACCACAATTTCAAAGCAATGGTTGATGCACTTAATTTGGGAAAACTGTCAAACAATACCCTCAAAGATTATAAGGATTGTCTGAATTACGTTCTATGCGAAAATCCCACATCGCAGTGTTTTTGAATGAGTGTAAATCATGCCCAAAAATTACGAAGTTTTCAGATTATATCGAGGAACTTTTATATGAGTACAACATTAGTCACGTTATTTTCAGCACGTGGCAATCGACGGACAGATGCACATTAATACAAGAGTGTCTGTCTTCTCAAGATTTTACTGATGCTTTATGCGCTAAACTGCGTCAATTAATACCTCACCACTTTATCTCTAAAGAGCAATCAAAATTCATTTCTGAATTGAAAAATAAGATTTCAGACAATGAGGTTTTAGTCCAATTAGATTTCGCTGAGAACTATGCTTTTGTAGCTCAAAATGCTGTACAAGCATTTCATTTCAATAATGATCAAAGCACAATTTTTCCGGCTGTTGTTTATTATAAGTCTGGTGATGAAATAAAACATTTCAGTACGTTAGCAATGTCCGACTGTACCACTCATGATGCTACTGCAGTGTATATAATGCAACAAAAACTTATTCCTGAAATCCGCAAAGTTTGTCCTGAATTGAAAAAGGTGAACTATGTTAGTGATGGTGCTAAACAACATTTCAAAAATCGTTTCCAAATGTCTAATTTAATGCACCACAAGAAAGATTTTGGTGTACATGCTGAATGGCATTTCTTTGCAACAGCTCATGGAAAGGGTAGTTGTGATGGAGTTGGAGCAATCGTAAAAAGAGAAGCTGCAAGAGCTAGTTTACAAGCTCTAGGCAATGAAGCTATCTTAAATGTTAAAGCTCTATTTTCATGGGCTACTAGAAAGCGAAACTTTAACATACAA
The DNA here is from genome assembly GCA_963971165.1 of Philopedon plagiatum. Classification (NCBI taxonomy): domain Eukaryota; kingdom Metazoa; phylum Arthropoda; class Insecta; order Coleoptera; family Curculionidae; genus Philopedon; species Philopedon plagiatum. The sequence goes on along the minus strand of OZ020192.1, from coordinate 97,424,346 downwards.
TTTTTCTTGTATACTAAAGATGATCATCAACGAGCCCACCAATTTCTCTCGAAAAGATTCAGTGATTGTCCACGTGTAACACAAATTCAAACGGGACATGCATTTATTCCACAATCGAATGAAACATTGACTATCAAACGATACTCTAATGCTTCGAAACCATTGAGTGAAGTGTGCTATGAACTCAATGACTCTCATTCATCACCACCGACAATACCGCGAACAAGAAGTCAAAAGTTATAAAGCTGTAATAATAATGATTAGCATCATATCATCGATGGCGAATTTTTTGGTCATGGATTAGGTTTTTCACCTCAAAGGAGGGATAGTTGACAAACATTTCCGCCCGTTTGAATCAGCCATTTTAAATTTTAAAACTTCTATTTGTATTCGCACTTCCCAAACACATCCAAATTCATTAATTTAAGTGAGCTCTAATCGTTTTATGGCACAAAGATAGTTAGGGTTCCTTGGCCGCCATATTGGTTCCGCCATTTTGAATTTCGAAAGTCGAATGGCAAATTTATTATCAGAGAAACCGATTGCTCCAGGATCTTAACTTTCAAGTGAACTGAAATCGTTATGGTACCGTTATATGGATTTTATATCCGCCATATTGGATCCGCCATATTGGATCCGCCATTTTGAATTTCGTATTTCCGGTGATAGATTTGTAATCAGGGGACCCAAAAGCAGTCTAATATATGGATTGGAGATATATTCCCCACTTTTGAAAATTTTGTTAAGGTTTTTTATAAAATTTACCATGAAGAATAAATGTGTGTTTCTGCCTCTACCTCTCATAACCGTTGCACATCGGCGAGGCATACTCGAAATTAAATTTGCTATATGGTTTTGATCTGTATCATTCCAAATTTGAACAACTATCGTTTCTGTCTTGCCAGGTTGCAGGAGGAGGCTTGCCACGCTCTTGTTCGCAATGAAGAAGAATTTAATTTACTTTCACTTACCCTCCCAAATTAAAATCCAGAGTTCAATAAAAAATTCAAAATTTATCCCAAGTAACGAGTCGAGCTGAATACGAGGAGCTTGCGCATGCGTGCCAAAGAATGCCATAGTTCAATTGCCAGCGAGGGGGGGGGGGGGGGGTAAAGGACGCCCGAGGGGTGTTTCACCCGGGAAATTTAGTGTTCACTTGAGGGGAAATAGTAGGAAATTATGTGGTAAAGAAGGGAAATTATTGCTTATATGGGGAAATTACGAAGAAATGATTAGGAAATTAAGGAAATGATTAGGAAATTGTGGGGAAATTAAGGGAAATAACGGGGAAATTATGGTGAAATTACGTTATTTTAGTATTTGCACATTACTGATCATGCGCCGGCGCATGTGCGATACGTCGCCAGTTGTGGGACTGAAGGATGCTCGCGAGGATACCTAACTTAACTAAAACTTAAAAAAGGGAAATTATAAGGTAATTAAGGATAAATTAAGGAAAGAAGGCGAAATTAAGGAAATAGAGGTAAAATTGGGGAAATTAAAGTGAAATTATAGGGTAATTAGAAATACGGGGAAATTAAGGAAATAAAATTACGGCTGTTTAGGGGAAATTATCATCAAAAAGGGAAATTAAGTGTACACATTTGGATAGGTGAAATACCCCTCGAGGACGCCACTGTTTTTGTAACCGGGTTAAAAACAGAAACCCTCCTAGATAACATTGGGACCTCGCTTTCAACTCACTCAGTAACCAAAGCCAATATATAAAAAAATTAACTTAAAACTGCGTCGGCGTCGCTTGGTGAGTCAAATAAAACAAATAAATTTAAAAACAAATGTACAACTTATTACACTTAAATAGGATAAATACCCAATGTCGTTCCCTGATGTAGGTGTCCCGGCCCAAGGCTATGATGGCCTAGACCATACAGGTCTCTGTGAGAAAAAGGTAAGGTACAGATGAGATTCCCAGTGGGAAGGATGTCTCACAGGGCGAAAGGTAACGTTGAGAAAGATGCCTTCCTGTAGAGGCCCATCGTAGCTTCGTACAGCTACCAAGAACCCGATATTTAATTTTTTTCCACCTTATAGAGTGGTGCAGAATAGTATCTATTATATTCGATCTGCTGCACTCGATACCTTCAAGTATCGACAACAACGGAAACCAACCCATCAACGCGTTCTACTTAAATTTGAACTCCAAACTTTACAGGCAATATATCGATATCATTAGGATCGACCAAAAATACACCGTCCCTCGGAACAATCGAACAAGGTCATATCCCATAATACGCTAATTCATCATTCATCGTTTAAGTGAAAACGTCCCGCGCGATCTATCCGCGGACCACGTAAACTGAACATCTACTCGGTTTGCAAACTACAGATAACAAATGTACACCTGATAACTAGAAACAAAGGTGGCGCTACTTATGTCGAAATTGCATGGAACATTAACAAGAAGTTATTGCCGATATAAGGAGCGAAAATGACAACGTGCTCAGATAAAATATCATTAATATACCTTTCGCTATTTAAAGAACCTCCACTTAAAGGAACAAAATATGTCCGTGCTGCTAAGAAACTCTTCCCCAAACCACAATGATAATAACGATAATGCAAGACCTCACGTAGCGCGCATTGTAACTGAATATTTACATGAGGTAAATATTCAGACTGAATTGGCCACTGTCCAGATCTTAACCCGATCGAGCATTTGTGGAACATTATTGGCAGAAAATTAAGACAGCGTCAGCCTCCTCCTGCAACCTTGCAGGATATAGAAACGATAGTTGTTTAAATTTGGAATGATACTGAGCAATACCAAATAGCAAGTTTAATTTCGAGTATGCCTCGCCGATGTGCAACGTTTATTAAAAGTAGAGGCGGAAACACGGTACTGGTGTATATTTAAATTTTTTATGTAATTTGTTTTATACTCGTTAATTATTGTTAGCTTCATACTGTTTTTAAAAAGTTACTTCCCATGATATTCTAATAAAAGCATGGTGAGTTATAAATGTCCCTACTTCTTTTATTATCATACATAACTAAGTGAACCAAAAAACAAAATGTTAAGAAAAAATGAGGCTCAAGTTAGATTTTAAAGGCAATATTTTATGAATGCTAGAATATTCCACAGAGTGTTGCGAATTTTGGGAAAAAAACACTATGTTTGTTACAGCCGGTATACAATGACAGTTAACTTTCTAACAAAAATTACCAACACAGTAATATTCTTAAAGAATGAGCCTATAATACGCAAAAACAATCATTCAAATCGGGCAATAGGTTTAGAAGAAATATAACATCAAAATTGTTTCAAATTTCTTATGGTGCGGTAATATTGCTGGTCAGCGTATTACGAATTTTTTAATTTAAACTTAAAACAGCTTTTATGCAGCACATAAAAAATACGAAATCGACAGTTCTGTCTAATCGCCTCGTGAGAGCAACTAATGAAACTGCCGAAGTACGATATTCGCCTAGATTTGAACTTAAAACTGATTTTTAAGGCATTTCCATCGCTAAACAAATTCGAACAAAATATTTTTGTAAATAATTTCTAATAAGAAAATAAAAAAAAATATAAACCAGAATCAAGATTTAAAATGGATATCGTCCTATAAGAAGTCGATAAACGGCTTGTATCTCATTGGCACTTAAACTTTTTAGTGAATGAATGCTGGTATTTTATTATTATGATTTGAGTAACAGGAACTACGTTGTTTTTAGACCTACACTGTACCTGCAAATAAAACGTCAAATGCGGCAGAAGATAATTATTATACTTTAGACGATACTGGGCTACAATTTGTAAAAAGATGTATAGAGGTTTTAGAAAGCAGAGGTTTAGAGGAACAAGGTATTTATAGGTGAGTTGATTATGATTAGTCCACAGGCATGTAATATATTCAACATACAACTTCTTTTGGAGAGAAAAGATCATCGTGTAAAACAGAGCATCCATATCATTAAAGTGAAAATGATCACCTGGATTCTTCGTACATTTTTAAACGAAATTTTTTTAGGGTTGTTGGAGTGACTTCAAAAGTAAGCAAACTTTTAGCCATGGGATTGGACAGAAGAAAAAACGAGAAACTTCTACTGGATGATCCACAGGAATGGGAAACAAAAACTATAACTAGTGCTTTAAAAACTTATTTACGAAGTCTACCTGAACCACTTATGTCGTTTAAGTATCACAATGACTTTATAAACGCAGTCAGTAAGTTAACAATCATTCCTATAAGTAAAACGTCCTCTTTTAATTTGTATTTTTCTATTTTCAGAAAGGGAATCCAGACAAAACAGAATACACGAAGTCCACAAACTGCTTTATAAGATACCAAAAACTAATTTTGAGGTTTTGAAGATTTTGGTAAAGCATTTAACAAAGTAAGTTGTCGTAGATGTTAGATATTAAAAATGATTTTTTTAAAAGATTTTTAGCAAAACGGGCTTTTTCACTAAACTTAAATTAAAAAGGATATGTTAAATATAACCTTGTTCAGTTCAACGCCTCCAAAACCCAGTCATGCTCCCTCTCACGCAAAAAATCTGGCAACGCCCACCCCATCCACATGAATGGCCAAGCCCTACAAAACAACGAAACATTCGATCTCGTTGGCGTCGCTTTCGAACATGATCTTACCTGGCACAAACACATTACTTCAGTAGCCACATCGGCAGCTAAAAAGTAGAGATCGCACGATACCGATATTGATATCGTTATATCGGCATATCGGCGGTTGTTGCCGATTATCGGTATCGTATCGTATCGGCAGGAAACTTGCCGATATATCGGCATATACAGGGTCCTGCAATAGTGCGTCAGGCTTCCATAGCTCCTACACGAATTAAGTTAGAAATTTCATTCATATGGTGACTTATACTGTATTACAGGCTGCATTTTAGGAAAATATTTTCGCATATACAGGGCGGACCAAGAAAGTGTGATAACATAACGTTGTATTTTTTTTAATGGGCCACCCCGTGTTTTTTTGCATATTTAGGTTTCTATTAGTGTCCTTCATAATTGCCTAAAATTTTATTTAATTTGCTTCGGTACTTGAAGAGCAATAAATTAAAAACTAAAAAAGAAAGTTTTGCAGCCCTAGAAAAAAAGATAAAAAAAAAAACAATCTAAAAGCATTTTTTTTACCACGGCATTATGCGAGATTTATAACAAGGGGGCTAGAAACACCATGAATTAAATAGTTTTTACCTATTTCATACAGGGTGTTCACAATAAGATTTTAAAAATGACACATTTTAAACTAATTTTTCTCAAGTTTTTTAAATGGAACACCCTGTATATTATTTTACCATTTGATGAAGAATTTCAAAACAAATATTTTTTGTAATTGCAATTTATTTCAAATTCCAAACCGTTTTCAAAATATTTATCAAAAATCATAAATGTCGCTATTCGTAATAAAGTTTTATGAACAAAATAGCTAGGCGGCCATGGAAAACAAGCACTTTATTTTAAAAGATGTTCGAAATGTCTTCCATCTTGTTCAAGGCATTTACCAATTCTCGCTTGAAAGGCCCTTTCCACATTTCTGAGCATTGCAGGTGTAATTGTGGCAAACGCGTCAATAATTCTATGTCGCATGTTTTGTTCAGTTGTTGGAGGTTCCCTATAAACGAGGTCTTTTACATGCCCCCATAGAAAAAAATCAAGTTTTGTTAGGTCGGGCGACCTCGCAGGCCATCCAACTGGTCCTCCTCTTCCAATCCAGCGATTTTCGTACTCATTATTTAACAGGGCTCTGACTTGTTGCGAAAAATGGGCTGGGGCTCCATCCTGTTGTAACCACATATTTTGTGCCTGGATGTTTGGAGGTAAATTCTGAAGCAATCCTGGTAAGTCGTTTTCCAAAAATTCCAAATACATTTGACCGTTAAGGTGACCATTAAAAAAATGTGGGCCCACCACATGTTCTCCAACAATACCTCCCCAAACGTTTATTGACCAACGTTGTTGGCGATCTATTTGCCGAAATATTCTTGGATTTTCGACAGAATAATAATGAAAATTATGTCTGTTGACACATCCAGTGTTGTGGAAAGTTGATTCGTTGGAAAAAAGGACGTTCATAAAGAAAAAAAAGATTTTCTTGGAGGCGCAATTGGGCCCAGGCACAAAACTCTGCCCTTCGCTGAAAATCATTTTCACCCAGAGCCTGATGCAATTGAATGTGATATGCATGAAAATGATGTTTTTTCAAAATTCTTTGGACTGACCTCTCACTTATTCCAACTTCTTGTCCCACACATTCTTGATTAATATTTGGCTTTTCAATAACTGTCAATAAAACTGCTAACTGATTTTCCTCATTTAGTGCCGTCTTTGTTCTTTCCAACTTTTTGTAGTCTACGCTTCCCGTTTCAATAAAGCGCTCAAGAAGTCTGCTAAAACTTAACGCTTCTGGGTGTCGCCTTTCCGGAAACCGAGCTGCATAATTTCTACTAGCGAGGAAACAGTTTTTCTCACTCTCACCCAATACAAAAACCATATCAATGAGCTCTTCCCTTGAAAAATTCATTTTTTGAACAAAATATTATTCGTTTAAGTACACCTACTCATTTCTGACAAATAATGTCAAAAAGTATTTAATTGCTAAACATGCTTGTTTTTCCATGGCCGCCTAGCTATTTTGTTCATAAAACTTTATTACGAATAGCGACATTTATGATTTTTGATAAATATTTTGAAAACGGTTTGGAATTTGAAATAAATTGCAATTACAAAAAATATTTGTTTTGAAATTCTTCATCAAATGGTAAAATTATATACAGGGTGTTCCATTTAAAAAACTTGAGAAAAATTAGTTTAAAATGTGTCATTTTTAAAATCTTATTGTGAACACCCTGTATGAAATAGGTAAAAACTATTTAATTCATGGTGTTTCTAGCCCCCTTGATATAAATCTCACACAATGCCGTGGTAAAAAAATGCTTTCAGATTGTTTTTTTTTATCTTTTTTTCCAGGGCTGCAGAACTTTTTTTTTAGTTTTTAATTTATTGCTCTTAAAGTACCGAAGCAAATTAAATAAAATTTTAGGCAATTATGAAGGACACTAATACAAACCTAAATATGCAAAAAGACACGGGGTGTCCCATTAAAAAAAATACAAATTTATGTTATCACACTTTCTTGGTCCGCCCTGTATATGCGAAAATATTTTCCTAAAATGCAGCCTGTAATACAGTATAAGTCACCATATGAATGAAATTCCTAACTTAATTCGTGTAGGAGCTATGGAAGCCTGACGCACTATTGCAGGACCCTGTATAAAACGAAGAATTTTGGATTCTTACTGCATATACCTACGAAAGGTAATATGTACTCGTAAATATAATAAAATAAAATACATTTTTGTGCCTCTTCTAATGTCACTAATAATATCTAATCATTTATAATATAACTGGAGTATAACTGAGGCCTTTTTCCGGAGAAATAAATTCAGAATTTCACAAAGCAATACTGAAAACATTAAACAGGGACTTCCCCGAAAGTTCACCAATCAGAAACGTTATGTTATAATGATAAACCGGGACTTCCCCGATTTTCGTTTTCGCCCAAACAGAAAACGCATGAACGAAAAACGGAAATTGATACGGAACACGTACAGGATTTAGCGAATTGGAGGTTCAGAACCGTATTTTGTATTTTTTTTTATATTCGACGTTATAAAAACCAGGGTTGGCATCAGGGGCGTGCGGTGAAATTTCAAAGATGTATATCTCTGTTCCTACTTACAGGAACCGTACCAAATTTAGGGGTTTTTATAGTGAGCCCACAGGGAATGTTTTGGTAAAGAAAAAAAACATTTTGTAATTTCCGAAAGAAGTTGAATTTTTGCATTGCTTCCACCGGGAAAAAATGAACACGTTTAGGTATTTTATTTATTATTTTTTCTAAACACATTTTACATCATTTTGTCGACAATTAATTTTTAAATTTTAAGAGAAAAAATGTGTTTGTGGAAAGTTATAGTCATTTGAATGTTTTTTGAAATTATATTTTAGGTTTCAAAAAATTCAAATGACTATAACTTTCTACAAACACATTTTTTTCTCTTAAAATTTAAAGTGCCGACAAAATGATGTAAAATTTGTTTAGAAAAAATAATAAATAAAATACCTAAACGTGTTCATTTTTTTCCCGGTGGAAGCAATGCAAAAATTCAACTTTTTTCGCAAATTACAAAATGTTTTTTTTTTCTTTACCAAAACATTCCCAGTGGGCTCACTACTAAAACCCCTATATTTGGTACGGTTCCTGTAAGTAGGAACAGAGATATACAGCTTTGAAATTTCACCGCACGCCCCTGGTTGGCATGAATAATTAATTCACATGATTTAAGCCTTGACTCTTTTTTATGTCATGACTTTTTCCAACCCTGATAAAAATTAAACATTGAAACATGTACGATGTCTTTGCCGATACGATATATCGGTATCGGTATATCGGCATCGGAAATATCGGTATCGGCCGATATATCGTATCGGCAAAATAAAGTCATATCGTGCGATCTCTACTAAAAAGCTTGGTTTTCTCTTTCGAGCCAGAAAATACTTCTCCCCTTCCAACTTATACACTATCTATGTTTCCCAAATAAGACCTAACCTAGAGTACTGCTCCCACATCTGGGGAGCGGCAGCACCTTCGACACTCAAGATACTTGTTCTATCCAAAAGAGAGCCATTCGACTTATCAATGACCCATCCCTCACGAGAAAACTCCCTTCTCTCGCTCATCGCCGCGCTGTGGGGGATTTATCCCTGTTCTACCGCTACTTCCACGGATTTTGCTCTGAAGAACTATCCGGAATTATTCCCCCCCCCCCCCCCCCCTGAATGTCCCTAACAGAACAACCAGAGGCGCGTTACGTATGCATCCCTTTACTGTCCAGCTACAAAAGCCTAGAACAGACCACTTCTCTCGCTCATTCATACCTAGGGTCTCCAGATTATGGAACAAATTGCCTGCAGATGTCTTCCCTTCCCGTCCCAGCCTCCAATCCTTCAAATCCCGTGTCAATAGACTACATTTCCCTTCTCTTCAGACATCCACGGTACGTTAGTACTTAGGCTTGAAGTCTACGTGGGATGTCTTAGATAAAAAAGAAATTCTGAAGTGTTCCAAAATTTGACGAGAACGAGCGATGGCTTGCCTCTGCTTTTTCGCAGGAGGGTAACCGATTGACTAGTACAATTGTGTGCGATCGGCATTTTGCGACCATGGCCGACAGGATCTCGTTTGAAAACTACGCCGTGCCGCTCACCGGTCATGTGACTAAGTATTTAAAATCCCTCTTGTGAATCGTGTGACGATCACAGCGGCAGGTCGCTCAGTGTAATTTGGAAGGAAACCCAATTGTTGATTGTTTTGTCCATAACCTCTTGTATTTGATTATTATTATTTTATTTCTTATTTTTTTTTAAATAATAAGAACATTGCAAATTCTACTTTTCCTTGCTCTATACAGTGGCACCAAAATTTGGTTAAAGAACCCATTGCATGTTAGTTTACAAGAGAGCATGGCAAAGTACTGAGTATTAAGGCTACAGGCTCCAAGCCCTAAGCTCTTACCCGAAGAGCTTGCATTTTGCAAGCAATAATTACTTTACTTTGCTAAAGGACTTCAAATTAACAATTAAAAAAAATAATGGATTAAGAGCCGGCGACCGCCAGACATACGTTATAGTATCAAGCCTAAGATTTTTTCTGTAGGTGTACACTATAGTAGGTAAGAACGTTTGGATGCTATGAAGCTTGAGTTAGGGGGGCTTTGGCAGGTACTAAAGGTGTAAAAAAATGTAAGAGTAAAACGTTAAAATAACAAATCTGATTTTTTAATATGTTCAATAGGACGGTATTATAAACGCATATTAACAATTGCCAGACGCTTTATTCATGTATATTTCAAGCCGAAATCGGTCCAGGCAATTTTGCAACAAAAACTAGCATTTTTGCGAAATTTTGACATCATATCTTAATAATTTCGAGTAAACAAATTGCAATTCTTTGTTTTAATGCCATCTTCGAAAATTCAAAAATTTTCAGATTATGCATGTCCCCGATGCAAATAAACCTATATATTTATAACTTCAACGGAAAAGTCAGTGATTTAAATTGGTGGGAGGTATTCTTAGATAACGGATTAATGAATAAAATAAACCAAAAAAAAAACCCTAAATAAGGAAAATAGTGTGGAATAATGTCGGTTAAAAATAGGATTTGTCGGAAAAAATCAAGAAAATTCTGTTTTTACCCCTTAAATACGCTCCTGGATGACCCATTCGGGATTCATTTTGAAGTGTGATTATCCCTTTATAAGATAGTGTTGAGAAATTGGGAAAAAATTAGATAGGAACAAATACAGAGTGATTAAAATTTAAAATGTACCGATGTCGAGGACAAAAAAGGTCAAGAAATCGAAATTTAATCGGCAATTGCTTCTTTCCTGTAAAGAACGAAGAAACTAAAAAATATGAATATCATGTATTTCGACGAGCTCTTTCCGATGACTTATATGAGATTTTAATTTGAACCATTTTGACCTCACAAAAAATTTAAAACCGTGAAATATTTGGGCCAAAAATCGAAATTTCCTGTTTTTCCCGAATATATCTATTTTCCAGTAATTTTAGATTCAGGTAAATGTATTGCAAAGAGAAAGTATTTGAGATTTTAAAATTGCACTTATGAATCCGTTTTTCGATCCGACGTTTTATTTTCGAGTTATTAGGTACCAAAGAGGGGTCTGCAAATGGCATTTTTCGACCTAAAAAAATTCCAAAGAATCACTTGCCATTTTCCGATCCTCGCCATTCTCGATGGAGTTCTGAAGCTCCGTGTCCTCTACAACCTCCGAAAATTTACATCGATTTAATTTACTTTTGCGGAAATCGCGGAAATTTCCGCTTTGACGCTTAATAGCTCCGAAACGAAACATCCTGTATAACAGAATTTTCTACCTAAGCTAGTTGCTCTATTCCTCTATCAACCCAAAGAATTGGATTGCTCCCCCTCTGACTGTTTCCGAGAAAAACAAACCTGTTCGACTTTGGGTTAAGCTTTACGTTAACATGTAGATTGACACTATATTGACAAATGGCTGCTTTTTACATTGTAATAAATTATACCGAAAAGTAACATTTTTTGTAGCTAAATTATCCTAGTAATTTTCTTCAAAATAATTTTTTTGGATTTGTAATGACTTCCTTGAACGATTTATGCAATAAAAGAAAATATGGGCATATTCCTTATTGTGCGAATAAACACGCCGGTAGCAGTTGAAACACGCTCTTGAACGTTCTTTAAATCCTTGATGAGTTTATTCGCTTCAGCTTCTTGGCGCATAAAATGAATATTTGTCAAAATTTCACGACTTTGCCCCGATAACACTGTGCCTTTTACTTTATACACAAACTCCATACTGTAATGCACGTCATGACAGTTAGAACATAATTACTTTAAAAAAGCATGCACTTTTGTTACGGGCTGTACGTTCTACTGCGCATTACTGGGCTGGACTAGCGCAGAGGCAAAGCTATATTTGACAAATTTAAAATAATTCAGTTTTAATTTGTTCCAGTTTTATTCTGGTTTGTTATTTATTCAAAAACCTGTTTTGCAAACAAGAAAAAAAGTGATTTATTTACAAGAAAAGAAATGTTTTTGTGCCATATAGTTTTGTTTTTTCATACTGTCTTTTTATGAAAAAAGTAGCATAAATCTGAAATAAATTCTATGATAATGGGTTTATAAGATGTGGTCCCTTTGGGCTGTTAATAAAAATGCTTTTCGTAAAAACGAAGTCTCCCGAAATATAAAAAAGTATTGCAGTGATTACGAATTTACCTTAGTTTATCCTACTGTTACTTTTACAGTGTGGTCAACAAATCCGATAAAAATCTAATGAACGTCAGCAACCTCGGCGTCTGTTTCGGCCCCACCCTACTCCGTCCTGAAGAAGAAACAGTGGCCTCAATAATGGACCTAAAGTTTTACAATATCGTAGTAGAAATCCTTATTGAAAACTATGACAAATTATTCTTTAGTGAGCCTGACATCACGAGGACACCTCAAGCTAATAACATGAGTAATGGTCCGCCTAAATATGGTCATTTACCACCCAATAACCACTTACCAACTTCCAATACAGATGTTAATGAAGTCTATGGGACCAGTAATAGGTTATATGCTGGCAATCAGCCGGTTAGAGTTTCGCCTAGCTATAGACAGCCTGGTGGATATAATCCAATGCCATATACATGTGTAAGTATTTATACTGTTACTATCGAGTATTTTTTAAATTCTGCTAATTTTTTCTCTATATATTGGGAAAATAAGAGCTATTATCTAGTAAAGTATGATTATTCCTAAAATAAAATTAGGAACGCTGCCGAAACTTCGTTTTCTTTAATATATACAATGCTGGCGACTAGACATAGTAATACGATATTTGTCTACGCACGTGCAGGCTGTAAGCTGTAGTAAATATGAGATTGCCAACAATTTTAAAAATATTTTATCGAGGAACAACTTGTTGCCAATACACCTTTTAGAATCGATCTAATTTTTTAAATAACAGAAAATTTAAAAAAAGTTCTTGCCCCAACACAGATTCGAACCCTCGACCTTCTGATCAACTCGCTGAGATTGTACCTCTGGACTACGCTGGTTATGTAAGAAAATCGGTCCGATACCGTTAAATTTGATGCCTAGCGCTGGCCTGACAGAAATCGTATTTATAATTTTTTATGTTTAACCGCTAATTAATATTATTAATACAATGCAAATACAATACGCATATTAGGTACCTAATTAGTTTTTCTTTTTCCGAACCAAATGTTTTGAAATAGTATATTTTAGGGGGCGCATTTTGAGAGTATTTCCATAGTGGGAGTGGCCAGATATTATTGGTGGGCCGTCGACCAATTGTGTCTCTTTTTAACTTCCTCAAGCGCGTATGTCTGTTTCTATCTTACTTTTAATGAATTTATATCGTCCATATAAACCTATAAGATCAATTTAAAATATGAGCCAGCCCGGAGCAAGCTTGGACTTTTCGCATGGAACTTTGAAACAAAAGATTCTTTTTTGGTTTTAAAAAATTAAAAAATAAATTATTAGGTAGATCACTGAAAATTTTAGGTGGGTCATTGACGAAATGACCTTATGGACGGGCCGCGCCTGTTATCTACTACAAACATTTTTTTAATTTTCTTTGCTGAAATGTAACAAACCTAAATAATAAATACTAAGACTGTGACTGAGGGCGTTAGGTTTCTTTAAGATATTGTATATTGTGAACAACTTTTTTGGATTATATGACAGTCGCCTTTTAGAGCATATATCTACAATATGAACATTTTTAATACTTTACCATACCATTTGGAAGGGTTAAAGAGATGGTCATACTCGTGCAGTTTTAAGATTTTATTGAGACGAGAATTTATATTGGAAACAGTAGTGGGTGGAGGCCATGTAGTTTACAAAAGTCAAGTCCGTTCTTCTCGAAAAATAACAAGAAAATTAATTGTTCAATAAGCATTTTTCGTTTCACAAAAAAGTAGCGCCATGACGTGCAAACCGCAACCTTCTATCTCTACTAATAACTGAGATAACCCGCAAATACAATGAAATCCGGGCACCCTGTACATATCTTGCTCAAAATAAATTTTAATCTTTGTCACTATTGGCGACTCAAATTAAGAACGTGGCGTCCTCTTCAGGCGATTTGCTAACTGCTATAACGGGGAATGTTTTCGTTTCGCCTTTATCGTGTGATTTGGCATCTTTGTCAATTTTGTCGTCAAGTGAGCCCTTCTTCCCCGTTAAAAATCAGCTGATTGCTGCTGGCTTCCTTATTTTGAGTCGCCAATAGCTCGAGCGCAGCAGTACAGTAGATTGGCGATCTAAATGGGTCGCAAATTTAGGAGCGGGCTTAAGGTACCTGTACGGCTTAATACGCCACTGTCAGGACCATGACTAGTATTAACATTGATAAACATGCAAACAATAATATTAAGCGAGCACCTTTTTTAAATAATGGATTTTATTTTGCAGACTGTATCTTCATATATTGAACAACCCTTACCATCAGGTATGTACTCAATTCATGAACCCTCATCAGAAAGTTCCCTATATGGCATGTCCAGAAGCGATCACAGGCCTACGAATCATCAACGATTTAAACACTTCGTACCCACTATGAATTCTCAATCAGAATCCAACATTCCCCAAAGTTTGACGGCTATACACAGTCCGACAAATTTCAGGCATAACCATTTAGGTATGTTTTTCAAAAAAAAAGCGTATCTCATATTTTTGTTATTCCTTTAACCCGTTATACAGCTTTTTTTCCCATTATTCAAAAATTCGTAACTCTGCAATCCAGCAGACCGGGAATCTAATTTTCGAAAGAAATTTACCTTTCCATTTGACATTTCAAACTTGCCATCCGCCCTTCAAAATGTGTGTGGGGAGATGTCAAACATGTCTGTTTGACCTCATTAGTACTTTACAAAATTTTTATTAAAATATTCCAACCTATTTTTAAAATATTGTATTATACCATTTTAAAATTCTCATTTTATACATAAAAAATAAGGGCAAGTTTTTTAATTTAGCGCTTTCTACAACAAATTGGTCGCATCAGGCGTGTTCTGTCACAGAATTTTTTTAAAATCTTTTCTAACTGATGTATTCACTAATTTTTTGCGTCAAAACCAAACAATATGCTCTAGCTAATAATTTTAGCTAATAGGGAATATGCATATAACCCAAATAAATCTGAAATATTTTTTTATATTCTCTACATAAATTAAATGTTCATGGCGGTTGCTGTTATTCATTTATTTTGGTCTTTATTAACAAAAAAAAGGATTTAAAACTGCAAATTTTCACGCGAATTTCGAAACTTGTAAAACGTGATCCCATTGGCTGTGGCGTCAAAACTGAACTTATGACTCATCATGAGTACATGGCGAATTCCAGTGTTGTAGAGTCATCGAAAACTCAATAAAAATGGCATTTAATGCGTAACTCATCCAATGAAATATCCCTGCACTTAAAGTAGAAGGTTCCTAAAATCTTATTGATGTATACTGCCGAAATCGGTCCAGGAACCTTTCAATTTTGCAACAAACATTGGCATTTTTGACATAATAATATGTATCATCTTAATAATTTCAAGTAAATAAACTGCAATTCTTTATTTTCATGGCAATCTTGGAAAATTCAAAAATTTTCAAATTTTAGATGTCCCCGATGCAAATAAACCTTTTTATTTACAACTTTACCGAAAAAATAAGCGATTTAAATTAGTGGGAGGTATTCTTAGATAATTAATGGATAAAATAAACCCAAAAAGAATCACTAAATAGGGTAAATAGCAGGCGCGGCCCGTGAGTTTTTTTACAGGTGGGTCAAAATTTTATGGGCAACTAGTGATATCAACGCAACAAGCAAAATACACTTTTTTAATTAAGGGAGGTTTTCTAATAATGTGCCTAGTTTTGCCAAGAAATTATTTACCTACAAATAAACACCGCCAAAATCATAGAATAGGTACTGCAGAATATTGAACATTACTACTCTTGATGTTTATGACTTTCAGTATCACTCTTCTGTTTATGGCTTTTTTCTGTGTTTTAATATTCTAAATTAGTAGATTTTAGCGGTTTTCGTCGTTGTGATAAGTTTAGCTTCTCCTCAATAGGTGTCGCGCCTTGTACTAAAAGCCCAGAATATAAACAGAAAAAAATTCTGAGCTAAAAGTATGACTATTCGTAAAATAAAATTAGGAACGCTGCCGAAACTCCGTTTTCTTTAATACATACAATGCTGGCGACTAGACATAGTAATACGATATTTGTCTACGCACGTGCAGGATGTAAGCTGTAGTAAATATGAGATTGCCAACAATTTTAAAAATATTTTATCGAGGAAGAACTTGTTGCCAATACACCTTTTAGAGCCGATCTATTTTTTTAAATAACAAAAAATTTAAAAAAAAGTTCTTGCCCCAACACAGGTTCGAACCCGCGAGCGTCGGATTACCTCGCTGCGGTTATATCCCTTGAGCTACGCTAGCTATGTAAGAAAATCGGTCCGATACCGTTAAATTCGATGGCTAGCGCTGGCCTGACAGAAATCGTATTTATAATTTTTTATGTTTAACCACTAATTAATATTGTTATTACAATGCGCATATTAGGTACCTAATTAGTTTTTCTTTTTCCGAACCAAATGTTTTGAAATAATATATTTTAGGGGGCGGTTTGAGAGTATTTCCAGTGGGAGTGGCCAGATATTATTGGTGGGCCGTCGACCAATTGTGTCTCTTTTTAACTTCCTAAAGCGCGTATGTCTGTTTCTCTCTTTCTTTTAATGAATTTATATCGTCCAAATAAACCTATAAGATCAATTTACAATATGACCCAGCCCGGAACAAGCTTGGATATCCTTTGACGATGGCTGGCTTGGCTTTATTCATTCTTGGGGAGTTTTAGCATGGAACTTTGAATCAAAAG
Organism: Philopedon plagiatum; assembly: GCA_963971165.1. NCBI lineage: Eukaryota > Metazoa > Arthropoda > Insecta > Coleoptera > Curculionidae > Philopedon > Philopedon plagiatum. The sequence goes on along the minus strand of OZ020192.1, from coordinate 97,407,824 downwards.
ATTCTTTTTTGGTTTTAAAAAATTAAAAAATAAATTATTAGGTAGATCACTGAAAATTTTAGGTGGGTCATTGACCAAATGACCTTATGGACGGGCCGCGCCTGGTAAATAGTGTGGAATAATGTCGATTAAAAATAGGATTTGTCGGAAAAAATCAATAAAATCCTATTTTTGCCCCCTAAATACGCTCCTGGATGGACCCATTCGGTATTCATTTTACAGTGTGATTATCCCTTTATAAGATAGTGTTCAAAAATTGGGGAAAAAATAGATAGGAAAAAATACAGAGTGATTCAAATGTACCGATGTCTAGGGCACAAAAAGTAAAAAAATCGAAATTTAATCGGCGATTGCTCCCTTCCTATAGAGAATGAAGAAATTAAAAAATATGGATAACACATACTTTGACGAGCTCTTTCCGATGACGTATATGGGATTTTAATTTGAACCATTTTGACCGCACAAAAAATTAAAAACCGCGAAATATTTGGGTCAAAAATCTAAATTTCCAGTTTTTCCAAATATTTCCATTTTCCAGTGATTTTAGGTTTAGGTAAGTGTATTGCAAAAAAAGTATTTGAGATTTTAAAGGTTCCCTTGTAAATCCGTTTTTCGATCTGACGTTTTGTTTTCGAGTTATTAGGTACCAAAAAGGGGTCTGGAAATGGCATTTTTGGACCTAAAAAAAATTCAAAAGAATTACTTGCCATTTTCTGATCCTCACCAGTTTCAGTGGAGTTCTGAAGCTCCGGGTACCCTACAACCTCCGAAAATTTCCATCGATTTAATTCAGATTTGCGACCTGTACCCGATTTCAACGGAAATTTCGACTTTGACGTTTAATAGCTCCGAAATGAAACATCCTGTATAACTAAATTTTTTACCGAAGCTAGTTGAACTATTCCTCTATCAACCCAAAAAAATCGATTTCTCTCCCTCTGGCTGTTTTCGAGAAAATCAAACCTGTTCGACTTTAGGTTAAGTTTTACGTTAACATGTAGATTTTTGCTGATCTCCTGACGTCACCTTTCAAGGACAAATGTGGCTGCTTTTTAAATTGTAATAAATTATACCGAAAAGTAAACATTTTTTGTAGCTAAATTATCCTAGTAATTTTCTTCAAAATATTTTTTTTGGGTTTGTAATGGCTTCCTTAAACGATTTATGCAATAAAAAAAATATGTGCATATTCCTTATTAGAAGGGAAAAGAACGCAGTGATGTAAAATCGCTAAATTTAAAAACTCGCCCATAGCAATATAACCCCAACAATGTATTCTAAAGATATAGAACTTGGTCTGTAGATCATAAATATGTCATTCTTAATGCATTTTCACATGTATTTTTTTCAGCGGATTCAAATAGCACAAGCAGTTCCAACGATTCGCTTTCATCGGCGTCAAGGGACGGCAACGTGTTGGTGGGTCCTATTCCTAAGAAAACTGAAAGGTCCAGCCTCTATATGGGTTATCCGAAAATGTATAAATCGCCAGGCAATGTGTAAGTTCTTTATTAGTTATATAATTTAATACAGCCAATAACTGAACACCTTTAATTTGTAATAACCTCATTTTTGTGTGAATAAGTTTTGTCTGAAGAATAAAATACGAACGCATGTCTAGAAAATAAGTAAAGCACAGTATTAGATACTGTCTAATCAAAAATGTAGTATTTTGTTGTAGTTTTAACTTAGTATCCTACTGAAGCGAATGGTGGTGCTTTAAATAATGTAATATAAATAACATACCTGAAGAAACCTGTGCAAACATAAATAATGAAAAAAATACCACAAGTTGTTGGTGTTAGTATAAGCAATAATACCGTAAATATTTTAGACCTTGGTTATAAAGTACAGTGTGTGAATAAAGTCTCCCTACTGTTCAGCATACGCTCTCTGCTCCATTCCCTTTAGTAGGATAAATTTAACTTTTGGTGTGGCTACATTTCGGTGTCACTACATGTTTATACACTAACCTCTTTTACACTTACTATTTTTACTCTTACTTGCATGCTTCCCTTACTAATCACTAAAATAGGACGCAGCTTTCCAAACAGTCTGGCTTTTTGAATGTAACTTCACCCGGAAGGTCCAGTCCGACTTTGAATAGAGTCCGGTATGTAAAATATTATAGGTAAATTGAAATCTTTTGTATTCCTAAAGGATATTGATGAAAAATAATACTTTGCTTGCTTTGAATCTTCTCTCTGGAGCGGTGAACTAAGCCAACGTACACAAAACAAATTTTTCAATACGTTTTCTTAAAAAGGAAGTATTAGGTAGGTACTCAGTTTTAATAATCGTTCTTGGTGTTGCTAATAACATTAATTGTTAGTCAAACACGCGACAGATGCAAACTAATTTTGTAAATTCTACTGTACCCAGTAACCAGCCAATTTACAAAATTTAGACTGGCTTTTATTTCCCTAACAAGTAAATCTTTCAGTACACCAGTTAGGTTTTGTAAAAAATTGTTAATTGTAAATATGGCATAGAAATTTACCTTTAATTTGATTTTTTTGCGTTTAGTGATTTTTTGTACTGGCATGATGTTGCGAAAATGTAAAGCTTTTTCAAAAAGTGCGTCGCATATTTTAAACATTGTTTTGTTCCTAAATTTAGAATAAAACCAAATAATTTATTTCCAGTACAAAATTTAGACCCATAACTCTCATAAATGTGAGTAAATTTCATTGTACAAATTAAATACTTTTAAAAGTTTGAGTTAATATATTTTATATATTTATTACACAAAAAAAAAGATTTTTATTGTTTTATAGGTTTTTAATAATACTAATAATAATTAAGTTTATTTAAATTATTTACAATTTAATATGTTATATATATATATATATATATATATATATATATATATATATATATATATATATATATATATATATTATAAATAAACTTGATAAAACCCCTGAAGACGTACTTATTGGGGGCAAATCTTATATTAACATTACATTATTTAATTATATAAATTCAATTGAAAAAAATATATATTCAAATACATACATACAATTTCTTTTTTAGGAAAAGAGAGATCCTTAGAGAAAAATAAATAAATAATTTTTATATTATACAAAATAATATCAAAGTAATTCCAAAAATTTCTTTAAATCGTTTGTTGTTAATATCCAAGCTTTTATTTCAGTTAATATTTTTTTAATGATATAATTCTTTTAATATTTACTGGTAAATAATCGTTTAAATAAAAACATAAATATTAATAATTCTTTTGTGCTATATACTTCTGTATTTTTGGTTTAATGGAAATTTCATTTTTATGACGCGTGTCATGGTTATGTTTTTAAAATTGTATTAGATTTTTATTTTTAAAAACGTAGACTGAAATATTATAAATATATATTTGCCTAACGTCGATTTTTTTTGTTTCTGAATATAATTCCTTTGAAGGATAAAAATAGTCTTTATTAAACATAATTTTTAGAAATCTTTTTTGTAATACTTATATTTTTTTCACTAAAATTCTGCAATGATTAAGTCCTATTTTTCATCAATTTTCGCTGTTCATTAGTGTTGTATGCCGTGGTTTTATGTACAATAATAAAATTGTTTTTAAAATGAACAAATTCTCTCCAATAACATATCCCTTCCTTGCAAGTTGTCTCCAAATATCATTACTTAATTCTAGAGTGTATTACAAAAATAAAACATGTTACAGGAGGGTTCGAACATTATACGCCTGCTTGGGTGAACATGATGGAGAATTGTCATTTGAACCAAACCAAATTATAACTAATGGTAATTATTTTATACATTTCGTCTTACTGAAAACTTACTTAAAAACAGTTTGATACACCAACGTAATTTAGTTTTAAAAATGAGCGTAGATTTTGATGTGTATTTTAATTTATATTTTAAAAAACTACACTATTTATAGTAGAAAATCTAATATATAACCCGGTAAATAATTTTTTTTTAATTCCAATATTACTTGCTCAATTTAAAAGTAAAAGGTTATTTGTAATTAATGAAACCTTTTTCATAGTTTAAGAAAATTAAAATACCATTTTTTCATCAGTTAAATCGTCACAAGAACCAGGCTGGCTTGAAGGTACCCTAAATGGCAAAACGGGCCTTATACCAGAAAACTATGTGGAGGTACTCCCTTGACAGAGCGGTTCGCTGTCAAAAATCTCGACGTCGCTAAGACATGGTATCGCTAGGGCACTGCATCTTAGTAATGCACAGTCGGAAGTTGCGTCACCCACCACCAGCAAGAGACTGAACATGCACAGGCCTAGTCTTGATGGGGCTTTGGTAAAGCAGAGTAGTATAGAGAGAAAAAGCTCTACTTAAGAAATGGAAAATTACGATTTTGTTAATGTCACAAATATAATATTTTCTATTAGAAATTGAATAATGATATAATTGATAAAAATTTTGATTTTTAAAACCTTGCAATTATACAGTGTGTCTCAAAACAGTGCTCAGACGAAAGTGGTTTCAATCGTCCCATGGAAAAATTGAGTTCCTAAACTATTCGGTCAATATCAATAAACACAATAGTTTTGCAAAACTAATTAGCGCCTTTTTGATTTAAAGATAAAAAGTCTGCATCAAAAGAGTATTTTCATAAGAATAAATGTTTGTCAAAAATTAAATAACTTATATTTTTTTATTATTCTTTATCTTAGAAATCATATATAAGGGGTCCCTATTTTAACATCTATAAAAATACATCGAAAACAAGTAACTACTTGGCGTTGCAGACCACAAAAGAATCTTGTAGGTCTTGGAAAAGTGCAAGTGTGGTAAGTGTGGTGCGCGAAAAAAGATTCGCGCGAAACTTCGTCTGTATCTATACCGTATCCATTTACTTTTGAGAATGATAATGACACAACACAAGAATTGAACAAGAATGAACCCTATTGGTCAGTTCCATGGACCGTTTACACCAGAACATATTTTAGTGATCACAATATTCATCTTTTCTTTCCTGATAATCACGGAGGAATCAGATTTATTTCTATCCGTGTTGGCGAAAGTGCATTAGACAAAGACAAATAAAAAAAGGATTTGTTCAAATTTTTATCGTACATTCTTTGCTTATGGAAGTATTGCTGGTTATATACTTCGAAAGATTCGTCATCGCAAAATTATTTTTTTCCTGATAAAATCCCAGCGGAATCCGGTTTCTTTCTATCCTTGTTAGCAAAAGGGGCATTAGTAAAAAGGCAAATAAAAACAATGTTGTTGCCAATAAAAAAGAATAATCAAACATTTCATCACGGGCGGCTTTGTTTGTGAGCAAGTATTTCTGGTTGCCTATAGTGAAAGTTTAATCGGAGTTGTCATAAAAAATAAATTTCTAACCTGACAAAATACTTACGTACGTTTTATGATTTTATAGCAAACGACCTTTGTTTTTACTGAACAATTTGCAATTATTTAAATAAATAAAGGAAAAATTTCAAAAATGAGTAAATATTTTTATTAGGATAAACAATTTATAATAAGGTTAAAAAATATTCCCTATTCTCGGTATTCTCCGATATATAATGAAAATGGATCTATAATATAGCCGACCTGCGAACAGTGATGTTTGTGTAAGTTAACGACGCGATAAAAATTGTTTAATCGAATCATAATTTTTAACTGTAAATGTTGAGTCTTAGTTCCAGAAGGATAGATACACTTTGTAATGGCACTGTGACTTCTGCTTTAAACTGAAACCAAACGCTTCTAGGGCGCAATTTTCACTACTTTCTCAATATCTAAAGAAATCTTCTGTAATGCCCACGATTCTCAACTTTATATCGGGTCGGTGTTCCTGTTACTCATTCCTATAACGCCCGGTCCAAGTAATGTAAAGGAGAACAAATATGTACCTTGCGTAATATTGCAATAGTTGTTAGTCAGTCCCAAATTCATAGAACACAGGAATTTAAGCTGCTAATACTTTATATAAACTTTTTAAGTATATTCTTACACTGCAAAAACAACTTATATCATGGGACAGGCTTCAAGTAATATGTCATATTAATCTTTCACATAACCTAACTTTCTACCAGCTGTAAAAATTTTACGAGTATGAGAGAGAAAGAAGACGAGAGAGAAAGAACATGAGAGAGAGACATAATTGATCTCTTCGTTGTAAAATGGGTTTCTGTCATCATTCTCAAAAGTAAATGGATACGGTATAGTAGGCGATGAATTTTAACATTTTACAAGTGTCTTGACAATTAATATATATTTTTGAACATGCCTCCACTGCAGAAAACATACACCATAAATTGTCCAATTCTAAAGTGAAATATTTGTGACATAAGCAAACTCTATTAGGAATTCTTTTACTTAAAGAGCAATATAACTATTAGAATATACTGTATACATAAATAATTACGTAATCGACCCGATCTCGTTAAATCATATTATCATATTTTGATAGGAAATACGGTTACACCAAACATTCTTTATTATAGTACCTACTCATTTGTAGTTCTTTACAATTGTTTTTATAGTTGCAAATCATCAAAATATTCTATTTACGGTGGTATAAAGTCTTACATATCATGTTCGAGATATCCTTATTCTTAAGATGTCGGATGTTAGCATAAAAAATAATCATTACTCTTTGCATCGGTACATTTCGAGTCATACTCTCCTGCAAATGAATATCCATTAAAGAACTCAAGATACACTTACATGAAAAAAGTGCCGCCAGCCCAGGTTGGGTTGGGTTGGGTTGGGTTCGCCTTCAAACTCAAGTTAAATCTGAAATGACGCGTCTGGATACAACCGCAAAACGGTCGCGATGCAAACGCGATTCACTTTACTAACACATATCAGCTTATGCGGCAAAAGACGCTCTAAGGTAGTTATGTAAACGCGATTCAGTCGTGCGTCTGATCGTATTCCGACTGTCGATGCAAAAAGTATCCGTGGGCATTCAGCCTTAGACATTCAAAAAAATATGTTTTTCGAATCCCTTACCTTTCTGCAAAATATTAAGGCCTTTGTCATTAATGTCATGCAGATGCTCGCAGACGAATTTTCACTCTCAAGCGACAGTGCTGCCACTTGGCAGGTACTAACAGAATGGGGATAGATATATAAACAAACATTTTTTTTTATTAATTTATTCAATTTTGATCTGAATTGTTCCAATGAGAGATAAAAAGAAAGTAACAGATATTATTCAGTTCCACAGACACAAAGCCTCTATTTGAACACTTTTTATCCAATGATACAAGTCCACACGTGATAAATATGATTGGCATTTAATAACCAGAGGTTGTTTAAGTCGCAAACAGTATTTTCAGTATGACAAAAATTATCTCTATTGTTGCCGCCATTATGTACGAGTGATGCTGCCATCATAGCCATAGTCATGTGTTATATTTAAACTATTTCAGAGACCTGAGTGTAGAAAAACAAGTATGGTTTGTTTTGTCTCAGGTTTTAAGTTAAAGAATCAGCAAAAAGCAATTTGCTCAGTTTTTGTAAATATTTAACTCATCTCTTAAATTTACTTGCTTTAAAAAAAGAGGCTGCTTTGCTTATAATTTCATTATAATGTTGCATAGCAATAACCGACTAGCACGTTGATGTCAAATTAAAATTTTATTTATGTTGTATAAGTTGTTAAGTTGTCCTAACAAATCACTGAAAATTGTATTTCTCTAGGGCTATCTAAATTTAAACTCGGTTGCTTGAAAGTAATTTTTAAGAGTATTCAGCACCCATAACTATTATTTTGTTTTTTAACACTTTGTTGTTTTATTTATTATCAGAAATCAGAATTTTCGATGTCGAATTTTTGCGACCCGTATTTTAAAGGAAAAGTACAAAATGTTCTTTAATGAATTATGCAGTGGCGGCTGGTGAAATTTTAAAGTTGTAAATCTCTATTGCTACTTACTGGACCCAAGTTCAGGGTGTTTAATAGTGAGCCTACTAGGAATGTTTCGGTAAAGAAAAAATTATTTTGTAATTTGCGAAAAAAAGTTGAATTTTTGCTTCGACCCCCCTGATTAAAAAAATGAACACGCTTAGGTGTTTTATTTATTATTTTTTATAAACAAATTTTACATAATTTTGTCAAAAATTTTTAAATTTTGAGAGAAAAAATGTGTTAGTAGAAAGTTATAGTCATCTGAATTTTTTTAAACCTAAAATATAATTTTTCTTAATTCTTCATTAATCTATCAAAAACCCTGACCTTGTTTTGGGTCCCGTAAGTAGCAACAGAGATATACATCTTTAAAATTTCACCTGCCGCTACTGAAATTATGTATTTTTTGTATGTCTATACGGGAAAGTTTTCTATATCAAATATCTTAAGCAACAACACGTCAAAAAACAACACAATAATAGTAAGGGGTCATGAATCTATAAAATGTCTGTCTGCACAGTTTGATTAGATTTTTATTATAAACATCCGATATCGAGAAGCTATTTTTATTATTCAGTGTATAGGTATCTATTTGTCCAATTCCTTCCCAGATCAATTTTTAAGATGCCAAAATGTATGCCCAAGTACGAAAAAATAACATATTTCAACAAAATGATTGCTCCTTCGCGCCCAATATGTGTTTTGGATGGCTATCTAATACTGCTCAGTATTTTCTAGAATATAACAATACTGGTTAGCAATGTAAGCTACCTGTTCTAAAAGAATATGTATCTTAATATAGATGTCCATTTACCTACTAAATTACCTGTGGTAAGAAAATCGTAACACCAATTAAACCTATTGTATGTAATTGTAAGTACTAAAGATTATATCTTTTACAAATTATTGTATATTATATTGTAAATAGGATGTTGCATAGTAACAGAAATCTGTAGGATGTACAGAATGAATTTGTCTTGTAAATTCAAACTGTATATTTTGGCTTTATATTATCAGTATTCTTTTCTAAAGGCTTTTTTTAGGTTAGAATTTTTTTTTCGTGACTTTTAAGAAAACTGAAATTTTGCACTAGTAATTTTCTGTGATAAAGAGCACATTTTAACCCAGTTTTTCCTCCTGATTTTTCTATAGACCTGCTGAAATGTTAATATCTGATATAAATAAACAATTTATAATATAGTAAGGGAGTTACAGGCGTCCAACCTATACCGGGAAGCAAGCGACATGAGGCCTTTTTGTATTGACCCCTAGCATTTGAATTAGCAGAGAATGCTAATCAAAATCGGCACCCAGTTATTTTTTTAAACAAAATTTTCCTTTGAACCAGCGACGTGAAAATTTGCATGCAGGTAGGGAGCGATAGACGGTAAAGGAAAAAACCGCTTCTGCCGACCTCAATCCGCCCGGAAGTGGTGGCAGAAGCGGATTAACTTACTCCGTTTTTCGACACTCTCTATCCCCATGACCAAACATCTTGAAATTTTGCATGCGAGTAAATTAACACTCACCCTTTCAGAAATTTTTTGTCTATCAGAAGTCTTCAGCCCGGAAGGCACTTCTGCCGGCCTCTTTATAGATTGGTTAATAATTCTGTTTTTCGACAATCTCAATTTTTTTTTCGAGATGGTTGCAAGTGAAACGTTAAAGTTTTCTGGGTTAATAGAGGGACAGTGCGACTAGCTTCGGTAAAAAAATCAATTATACAGGGTGTTTCGTTTCGGAGTTATTAAAGTCGAAATTTCCTCGAATTCGTATGGGATCGATTACAGGTCGCAAAAGTGAATTAAATCGATTTAAATTTTCGGAGATTGTAGAGGACCGAAGACCCGAATGGGTCATCCAGGAGCGCATTTAGGGGTACAAACTTTTTTTTTATTTTTTCCAACATATTCTACTTTTAACCTTATATTCTTTATCATCGAAAAATCAATAAAAATGGTATTTCATGCGTAACTCGTTCAATGAAATGTACCGGAATCCAAAATAGAACGTCCATTGAATCGTTTTCATGTATATTCCAAGCCGAAATCGGTCCAGGAACTTTTCAATCTTGCAATAAAAACGTATTTTTGCGAAATTTTGACATATCATATTTAATTTCTATATAAAACAAGTCCCCTTTTTAGTTTTTTCAAGGCAGTCGCCTTAGACTTCCATTTTTAAAATTTTTCCTGTTTCGATGCAAAAAGAACTACTTATTTATAACTTTAACGAAAAATATGCAATTTTAATTAGTCTGGAGTGTTCTTAGATGATGGGGGAAGAAAATAAACCCAGAAAGAACTGGTAAATAAGAGAAATATTATAAAATAATGCGGGTTAAAAATAGGATTGTTCGAAAAAATCAAGAAAATCCAGTTTTTATCCCCTAAGTACGCTCCTGGATGACACATTCCAAATTCATTGCAAAGCCTGATTATCTCTCTATAAGATAGCGTTGAAAAATTGGAAAAAAAAGAGATAGAAAAAATACAGTGATTACAATGTTCAGAGTCAAGAAATTGAAATCTAATCGTCGATTTGCTCCCTTATAAAGAATGAAGAAACTAAAAAATATCGAAATCACGTATTTCGATGAGCTCTTCCTAATGAGGTATATGGGATTTTGATTTGGATCCATTTTGACCCCGAAAAAAAATTAAAAACCGTCAAAAATTTGCATCAAAAATCGTAATTTCCAGTTTTTCCCAAATTTTACAGATTTCCAGTCTTTTTAGGTATAGAAAGATGTATTGCAAAAAGAAAGTAGAGATTCTAAAGTTTGACGTGTCAAACCGTTTTTGGATGCGAAAAATTATTTCCCATTTTCCGATCCTCACCAATTTTAATAGGGTCCTGAAGCTCTCGGTCCTCTACAACCTCCGGAAATTTAAATCGATTTAATTGACTTTTGCGACCTGTAATCGATTCCATGCGAATTTACGAAAATTTCGACTTTATCGTTAAATAACTCCGAAACGAAACACCCTCTATAACTGAATTTTTTACCGAAGCCAGTCGCACTATCCCTCTACTAACCCAGAAAATTTTAACGTTTACTTGCAACCATCTCGGAAAAAAAATCGAAAAACAGAATTAACCATTCTATAAAGTGGCTGACGGACGTGCCTTCCGGGCGGAAGACTGAAAATATAATTTTGTTTTATTTATGTCTACAGAAATGCGTGTAGTTACTCATTTATTGTAAATAGTCAAATATTTTAGATACAGAAAAAGCTAATAATAATTGATGATGCCAGTTAAGTATAGAATTTTCATAAGAGGGGCGCTCGTATTTCTGTATTTTTTTCACATTGAGCAGGTCTATTAAAACTGAATATCCAGTGACCCAATCTTATGAAGAATATATCAATTACTAGACGTAATCCACTGCACCATTTTAGCAATATGTTATTAGGTTGCAGGTTTCTAGGTTATGTAAGGGACCATCCGATATTTTTTTTAAACTTAGCTAACTGCCGTGCATGTTAACAAAATAATAAAAAAGCAATACGGTTTAAGTAATTTCAAAACTTACTAGCTCTGATGTGTTTCTTTTAAAGATTACGATGTGTATAATACGGAGATACTTTTCTAATTAAAAGAGTTAATAAGTTTTTAAAATTTTCCATCAATTTATTTAATAAACGTTTCTTTTAGTAGTTACCCAGTTATTCTTCCTGAATACTTACTCTATCTAAATATTCAGTAATTTATCGTTGTTTTAAACTTTTTATTATACTAGAATATTTTATATTTATATTAGATTATGGTATAATTTTTTAATTGTGATATAAGCGTTTACCAATAATCATACTAAATCTTGCATTTATATTTATATCTAAGTTTATACTATTTATGTGCATACCGAAAAGTTTTCTAGCTTCGAACATTTATAGACGACTTTTGCTTTTGTGTAAAATTCTTCGCACGATCGTTTTGAAAATAAATTTCTTCAATTCTCTTAAGGGATAATGTTCTTACAGGGTAAGTTTTTTTAAAGTGTTACAAGGCGATATCTCGAAAACGGTTTAAAATATTTTCATGAAATTTTGGTAAGTTAATAGGGAGATAGGGAGACATATTGAAACGTATTTTTGACATTTACCCCTTTATATTTTTTAGAGGTGGGGATAACTTTGGAATTTTAAATGGGGTGATGTACTTTTGTTTATAAAATTCAAATCTACATAAAGAGATACGTATGTTTACAATTTTTTTTTTGATTTGCTCTTTCAGTTAGGGAATTATGATTTACTAGGTTATAAAATAAAAATATATTTACCATTTAATTTGAACTGGTTTATCGTCTATCATGCTGGAGAAGTTGTTCGAAATGTCTCCCTTTAACCTTCAACTTCCAAACACTTTCTCATTCTTTTTCTAAATGAAACTCGTACCTTCTGTAACATTTCAGGTGTCACTAATAAGCAGGCAAAGCGGATTCGGTCTTTCATATCATCTAAAGTTGTAGGTGCAGTCGCCATCACTTTGCCCTTTATAAAACCCCACAAGAAAAAGTCAAAGGGGGTCAAATCCGGGTACCTAGCAGAAATAATCGTTAAAACATCAAAATTCTCAACTGACTTAAGAAAAAATAACGAATTTCCATGGAAACGAATAATAATTCTAAAATATGTACGTGAACTCGATTTATTGTTAAAATTTATATATTTTTTAAATTCAATCAAAACAGTTAACCATAATTCTGTAACCGAAAGAGCAAATCAAAAAAAAAATTGTACACGTAGTTTTTTATGTAGATTCGAGTTTTAGAAACAAAAGAACATCGTCCTATTTAAAATTCCAAAGTTATCCCAACCCTCAAAATAGAGGGGTTAAATGTCAAAAATAAACTGCTCGTCAATAGGTTGGGATAATGGGATTTTTAGCCCCAAATTTGGAATTTTAGAAAAAGAAAATATGAAAAACTATATGGTGAAACAGGGTGAAAAAACAGAACGATGGAAAACATCGGAAACTTTCGCTGGTGGCAATTTAGATATCAAAATAGGTTCACAAGATGAACATCCTATCATATCTCCAGACGTGTCTGTCAGAATTTTGATATCTTATTTTTTAATGGAGATTTTCCATTTTGTCCACTTTTATTGATTTTCACTCTTTGAAAGAAGATCAACGAAGGTAAGGGTACCGAATAGCTCAGTTTTATTCGGGTAGTATTCAATGAATAAATTTTTTTATCAAACTGAATCAAGAGTGTTACGATTTTATACAGGGAGGACCAAATGAATAAAAAAATTCACTTTTACCAATTACGCGTTAATTTTATTTTACTTTACATAAATTTTATTCAGGCAGTGTTAAGCGAAAAAGTTTTATAATGAATGTTAACAAAATCCTAAAGGGTTTTACAGGTTGGAAAAATTAACAAGGACTTGAATGTGTTTAATTTATTTAGCTTTATTGTGAAAAAATAGACTTATAATCATAAGATCAAAGACAAGCTCACTGAAAATGCCTTAGTTTAAAAAAAAATACGGGAACAAAACTGCAGACCATGACATTTCGAAAACAAAATTCAATTAAGAATACCTATGTATTAATTATCGCCTTTTTGACCGAAACTATACCCTGTCTCAAATCGAATTCATAAATCATGGTTAAGCATTACACATAACATTCAACGTAATTAACAAACCGAAAAAAAAATTCTCTTTATTTCCTAATATCCTTCAGAGGTCTTTTTTTAATACATATTCTTGACTGAATTTTGTGTTTGAAATGTCATGGTCTGCAGTTTTGTTCCCGTCGTTTTTTTTTAAACTGTGGCATTTTTAGTAAGCTTGTTTTTGATCTTACCATTATAAGTCCATTTTTTCGCAATAAAGCTAAATAAATTAAACACATTTAAGTCCTCGTTAATTTTTCCACCCTGTAAAACCCTTTAGACTTTTGTTAACAGTCATTATAATACTTTCTCGCTCAACACTGCCTAAATCAAATTTATGTAAAGTAAAATGAAATTAACGCTAAATTGGTAAAAGTGAAAATTTTTATTAATTTGGTCCTCCCTGTATAAAATCGTTACCACTCATGATTCAGTTTGATAAAAGAAAACGTATTCATTTAATACTACCCGAATAAGTTTGTAGTGAAAACTGAGCTATCCGGTACCCTTACCTTCGTTTATCTTTTTTCAAAGACAGAAAATCAATAAAAGTGGAAAAAATGGAAAATCTCTATTAAAAAATGAGATATCAAAATTCTGGCTCATACGTCTGGAGACATGGTAGGAAGATCTTGTGAACCTATTTTGACATCTAAATTGCCACTAGCGAAAGTTTCCAATGTTTTCCATCGTTTGTTTTTTCACCCTGTACATCATATAGTTTTTCATATTTACCAAGTTCTTTCTAAAACTACAAATGGGAAAGAAAAAAGCTGGCCATTGTTGCTAAGCACATCAAAATCGATCAATTATTCTTTAAATTACAGCGTTCCAAATTTGGGGCTAAAAATTCCATTATCCGAACCTATTGACTAGCAGTTTATGTTTAAATATGTCTCCCCATCTCCCTATTAACTTACCAAAATTTCATGAAAATATTTTAAACCGTTTTCGAGATATCACCCTGTGCAACATTAATATAATATTCCGTTGAATAAGTGCCCCTCCCATTTTTTAATACTGAATGGATGCAAAACCTTTGCAACATCAGTTTAAAAAATTGCATTTTGATGTCAATAACCGCTTAGGTGACAATGGTTCAAAGGTGGTAAGAACAGAGGGAAAGAACAAGGATAAATTTTACATCCTTTGCAAGTCTAAAGGTATTATAAAACTTTTTCGTAAGCACCTATAGATTTACATACTTTCTTACTTTATATGCATTTATTTACTTTTTGTATACAACCAGGATATTAACCAAATATTACTTTTGTTTAATTTACTCTTAATAGGCTGACCTGTGCACATGAAATGCCCAACTAGCATAACAGAATTGTTTTAAAAGGCTGCTCTTTTAAAGACAATCTTAATTACAAACTTTGGAGTGTAAACTTAAGATTGTATTTAGACATGGCCAGAAAATAGAACCTGTAAACTTATGATCAACAGGATTTTTTACCTTAACCTTAAGTGAATGTCATTTCTTAATGAATTGATGCGTGGATTTTGGGCTTTCTTCAGACGAGGCCACATGGATTAAACTTTTGTTTACCAGAGAAAGATCAGCTCCCATCCTTTTTTATTTTGTTTTTTTACAATTGTTGCTCAGTTATTTGCTAGAAAAAACCAATGACTTTCCGGACTCTACAAATAACCAAGCAACAAGAATTTAAAAAAATGCAGATGTTAGCTCATTAGTCCTACTAAATATAACACGCGTCAACAATTTCAGTGGGCATTTCAAATCAAATTTACCTTTCCATGTTTTTTGTTGGAAAAACGAAAGTACATTGAATATATTTCCATCTCATTAATTACATGAAAAAGAATAAGATGAAAATACACTTAATAGTTGCCGGTTCTACCAATGAACATCACTGTAAGGGTTATTTCAATTTACTATATATTTTTAGTAAGTAAATTGGTTAATACATTTTCTTTGTAAGATAATTTTTCTTTAATTTTGAAAAATATATATTTATATATTTTATTATTTGTTATATTTTTGTTTTTCACAATATAACTATTGTAATTTATTGTTGTAATATTTTGATTAAATAAAATGGTGTTTAATAATGGATCTTTTATTAAAATACTTTCTGGGCAAGTGGTGGACAATCTGTAATACATTTCTTACCCCTACTGGGAATTACTTCCCTATCCTGTTAAATAAATATTTTTAATATTACGGCGCATCTTGATCGCCACTTAGCCGATTTTGATCAACTAATTTACTTAAACTTCCTTAGTAAAAACACAGCGCACATTACAGCTGTAACAAAAATCTCCCGAAGCCGGAAGAGATAAAAAAATATTGCCTATGTCGATGAGGAGGTAGATTCTTGCTGTTACAATGGTGAAATTTTAAAGTTGTATAATCTCTGTTGTTACTTACGGGACCATGCCAAGGTAAGGTTTTTTAATAGTGAGCCTACTAGGAATGTTTCGGTAAAGAAAAAAATATTTTATAATTTGCGAAAAAAGTTGAATTTTCGCGGAGCCCCCCTGGGAAAAAATGAACGCGTTTAGGTATTCTATTATTTTTTTCTAGACAAATGCATCATTTCGTCGAAAATTTTTAAATTTTAAGAGAAAAAAATGTGTTAGTAGAGAGTTTCTATAGAGGGTGTTTTCTAATTGAATGTCAATATTTAAGATGACGATTTTTGGGTCCATTTTAAAAAGAAAACTTCATATGAACGTATGTCCTAAACGTCTTAACTTTTGAGATACAGGGTGGTAAAGTTTTCAAAAATAAATAGTTTTTTATTAATATCTGAAATACCACTTTAGATATTTTAATTAAATTTGGCATACATGTACTATGTATCAAGAGGCATTATTTAGTGGACCACAATTTTTTTTATTTCCACCAGTGGCGTTCGTACGAAATTTCACCTGCTTATTTTGGCAGACATTGATGGTACGCCACTGATTTCTGGTAAAATTAAAATTATTCCTGAAATCCCCAATCATTTCTAAGCAAATTTGATCTCTTGAATTTTTCAATCCGATGCACGGTTTTCGCTTAAAAAAATAAAAACCTTTTCTCTGCATGATCATAATATCGTTAATATGACAATATCACCATGCAGAGAAATAGATTTTATTTTTTACATCAAAATTGCTTAGAAATGAATAAGGATCTCAAAAATTAACTTCCTTATTCATTTCTAAGCAAATTTGATCTAAAAAATAAAATCTATTTCTCTGCATGGTGATATTGTCATATTAATGATATTGTTATGATTAGGTATGATCATCCAGAGAAAAGGTTTTTATTTTTTAAGCGAAAACCGTGCATCGGATTGAAAAAATTCAAGAGATCAAATTTGCTTAGAAATGATTGGGGATTTCAGGAATAATTTTAATTTTACCAGAAATCAGTGGCGTACCATCAATGTCTGCCAAAATAAGCAGGTGAAATTTCGTACGAACGCCACTGGTGGAAATAAAAAAAATTGTGGTCCACTAAATAATGCCTCTTGATACATAGTACATGTATGCCAAATTTAATTAAAATATCTAAAGTGGTATTACAGATATTAATAAAAAACTATTTATTTTTGAAAACTTTACCACCCTGTATCTCAAAGGTTAAGACGTTTAGGACATACGTTCATATGAAGTTTTCTTTTTAAAATGGACCAAAAACCGCCCCCTCAAATATTGACATTCAATTAGAAAACACCCTGTATATTCATTAGAAATTTTTTAGATCTAAAATATAATTTTACAAAAAATTCAAGTGACTATAACTTTCCACTACACATTTTATTCTCTTCAAATTTTAAATTTTTTGACAAAATGATGTAAAATTTGTTTAGAAAAAATAATAAATAAAATATCTAAAAGTGTTCAGTCATTTCCTGGGGGGGGGTTGGGGGTTGGGTGGTGGCGGCGGCGGCTCCGCAAAAATTCAAGTTTTTGGCGCAAATTACAAAATATTTTTTGTTCCTTACCAACATGTTCCTAGTAGGCTCGCTATTAAAAACCCTTACCTTGCCATGGGTCCCGTAAGTAGCAACAGAGATATACAACTTTAAATTTCACCAGCCGCCACTGTTATGAGTTCACAATATGTAAAGATCTGTATGATAGAATAGGAAACTTTTGCAACCCCTGGTTGCCAAGTTAAAATGATTGTGATTGGCTGGTTTGATCTCACGATTCAATAACGTAGCATCAAACTAGAACAATATTTTGGAAACACTTGGCTGTTCAACGGAAAAGATTGTATTGAAACAAAGCTGTTTCAATGCACTTTTTTGAGCAGTGTTACCACATGTCGCGTTCTGGTAGAATGTCGCTTTCATTTGAGGCAGCTACTTTAGGGCTGCCAGACATCCCGATTTAGGCGGGAGTCTCCCGATTCCTAACTGAACCTCCCGCCTTGTAAACTAAGTCATCAAACTCCCGATTTTCACTAACACCTCCCGCGATACTTCATATTTATGAAAAACTACACAGCGTCTTGTAATTTTGCATTGATACAGTGAAGCTAGTACATATCAGTTTAAGTATCGATAAGTATTGACCATTCCTACCACAGTTATTAAACTATAGCTCCTCGAATTTTTGTCGTATGTTTAGTAAACACCCGGTATATTATATATGTACCTATTATTCTACCTACTACTTTTAGCACATACTTCATTTTCTTATGTTTACGTTAAATAAAATTTATTTTCGAAAACCTCTCCCGCTTTTTAATTTAGAAAATCTGGCAGCCCTAAGCTACTTCAGAATTTCTGGAACAAAATTCAGCAATTATAAAAATTGAAACATTTATTTTTTTCCTAAAAATAAAGTATTCACATCAACATTGCCTAGACAAAAAAAGTAGAGATGCTAAGTAGACTGTAATACCAAATATTACAAAATAGTTCATTTGATCAGCTTGAATAATGCACAAGAGAAGATCATTCCCAATATCTAAAACAAAATATTAGTATCAAAAGCATGAATTAACTAAAAAAAAATATGCTTATAAAACTATTTTCCCACAATACAAAGAAAGCGTATATACCCACTAAACGTAGTAAGCGCAAAAATTAATGATATTTATATATTTGTCTTTTAACAACTGCTGCCCACTCTAGAAAATCACTGAAATCATTGTCTTGTCTACTAGAAAAATCATAAGTTTGCCCCCCGAAAACTTTGGTTGCCCCCTCTGAAGCAAAACCTTGCTACATGCCTGTGTTCCATACCCTACTGAAATAGTCTGTCAAATCGCGTTTGATTGGTTGTTGAACGCCTTTTTAGTTTGTTACTATTTATCAAGATATGTCATTAAAAAGAAAATCTTTCAAAACTATTTTGAAATGTGTCGAAAGTGTTTTATGATGCAGGATGTGGATTTTTTTTTATCTATGACATCCCACGTAGACTTCAAGCCTAAGTACTAACGTACCGTGGGTGTCTGAAGAGAAGGGAAATGTAGTCTATTGACACGGGATTTGAAGGATTGGAGGTTGGGACGGGAGGGGAAAACATCTTCAGGCAATTTGTTCCATAATCTGGAGACTCTAGGTATGAATGAGCGAGAGAAGTGGTCTGTTCTAGGCTTTTGTAGCTGGACAGTAAAGGGATACATACGTAACGCGCCTCTTGTTGTTCTATTAGGGACATTCAAGGGGGGAATAATACCGGCTAGTTCTTCAGAGCAAAATCCGTGGAAGTAGCGGTAGAAAAGGGATAAATCCCCTACAGCGCGGCGATGAGCGAGAGAAGGGAATTTTCTCGTGAGGGCTGGGTCATTGATAAGTAATGGCTCTCTTTTGGATAGAATCAAGGATCTTAAGTGTCGAAGGTGATGCCGCTCCCCAGATGTGGGAGCAGTACTCTAGGTTAGGTCTTATTTGGGAAACATAGAGAGTGAAGAGAAGTGAGAGGAAGTTGGAAGGGGAGAAGTATTTTCTGGCTCGAAAGAGAAAACCAAGCTTTTTAGCTGCCGATGTGGCTACTGAAGTAATGTGTTTGTGCCAGCTGAGATCATGTTCGAAAGCGACGCCAACGAGATCGAAGGTTTCGTTGTTTTGTAGGGCTTGGCCATTCATGTGGATGGGGTAAGCGTTGCCAGATTTTTTGCGTGAGAGGGAGCAAGACTGGGTTTTGGAGGCGTTGAACTGAACAAGGTTCTTGGCACCCCAGTTTAAGATTAATTGAAGATCTTGGGAAAGGGATAGGTACATAGATATGCGTCCATTATCCAACTCCTGATTCGAAACTTGTCTGGAAACATGAATATTGAAGTGAAGAGTACTATCGTCAGCATAACTGTGGATGGGATTAGTAGTTGAAGAGAGCAGGTCATTAATGTGAAGAAGAAACAGGGTTGATGCCAGGACTGAACCTTGGGGGACACCAGTATTGATAGGATGGAAGTTAGATGAGTGACCGTCAACCACAACAGATATGCGCCGATTAGAGAGGAAGCTGCCGGTCCAGGTACATAGTTTGGTAGGAAGACCGTAAGAAGGTAGTTTGTTGAGGAGTGCGGCATGCCATACTTGGTCAAAGGCCTTGGAAATATCGAGAGTAACAATCTGAGATTCGCCATGAAATTCAAGAGACTTGTTCCAGTTATATGTGACAAAGCTAAGGAGATCAGCTGTGGATCTTTGATGATGAAATCCGTACTGTCTGTCATGGATGATTTTGTTTTTTTCTAGATATTTTAGAATTTGCAAGTTGATTACTTTCTCCATAACTTTGCTGACAATGGAGAGAAGAGATATAGGGCTATAATTGGATGGAAGGGACTTGGAACCTTTCTTCGGGACAGGCTGCACACGAGCAGTCTTCCAGCCATCTGGGAAGATACCCCTGTCATAAGAGATCTGGAAAAGACGAGTTAAGATGGGTGCAAGTTCTGGAGCGCATTTTTTTAGAACAATTGCTGGTATGCCGTCCAGACTTTTTGGTGTCAAGGGATAGAAGTATTTTTTGAACTTGTTTGACCTTAAGTATTATATCGGGCATTTTGTGGGGTACAGACTTAGCGGTTGGAAGAACGAAATTGGGGGGGAGGGATCAGGGTGGAATTGGCAGCGAATTGTTTGGCGAATAGTTCTGCTTTCCCTTTAGAGGTGGAGATAACTTCGTTCTCAGAGGTCAGGGGAGGAAAAGTGCTTCTACAGAAGTTCTGACTAATGTTTTTGGCAAGTGACCAGAAAGATTTGCCGCCGTTGGGACAGGAAAGCACTTTATCTTTTATGCGGTTGTTAAAAGCATTTTTGGACTCTATGATAGTTTGGTTGTATTGATTTCTGGCCTCGGTGAAAATTTGACGATTTTCGGGTGTAGGATTTTGAAGATACCTTTTGTGAGCCTGGCTTTGTCACAGCCCTTGGAGAACCATGGCTTTTGATGGTGGAGTTTAGGTTTCTTGCGGGTATGTGGAATGAAACCTTCAATACCTGCTTGAATGATGTCTGTGATATGAGAGCAAATTTCGGAGGGATCGGGAGTGGAAAAACAGACAGGGTTCCAAGGGAAAGCAGAGAAGAAGTTTCGAAGACCATCCCAGTCGGCAGAATTGTAGTGCCAGATTGTGCGTTCTGGCATGATTTCAGCAAACTCGGGATGTAATGGGACAAGAGACGGTAATGAGGCCATGATCTGAACGACCAAGGGGAGCGCATACAGATGTTAAGTAAGGCTCAGGATGGGTGGTAAGAAAAAGATCTAGAGGATTTGAATTATGGGTAGAAAAGCGGGGAAAGTATGTTGGTTCTCTGATCAAATTGGTGAGCGAGTTGCTGATTGCGAAGTTTTCGGCTGCTCTGCCTTCTGGGTCAGTTTTTGTGGATCCTAACCATTCCTTCCTATGGACGTTGAAGTCGCCTAGGACGACAACTTCAGCGGAGGGAAATTCGGAGATGAGATGGTCGATTTTTGCCGAGAGAGAGTCAAAGAACTCATTGTAGGATTTGTCTGATGGGGAGCGATAGATGCAACGGATAAATTTAGTAGAAGATTTAAGGGCGAGTTTTAGCCAAAGAATATCGGGCTGGCCTGATTCCAGGTTCGGGAGTCTGGTGCAAGAAAGGCTGCTGCGAACGTAGGCACATACTCCACCATGAAGACGAAAAGATGACAGGAGTTCATAGCCTGGAAACAGAGGAAATGATTGGTTGAGGATTTGGGGCTGATTTGGGTTTCGGTCAGAAAAAGAATGTGGGGTTTGCATGATTGGAGATAGTGGTGGACAGAATCCAAATTGGAATTAAGCCCGCAGATGTTGGCAAAGGTTACCATGCTCTTGGAATTCTTCGATGGTGGGCCCCCATGAGCACCCCTCGCCCGGAGATCCGAATGGAGGGGTATTACCTCCGGAATTTTTTACCCCTGGGAGCGCCATCATCATTTTCATATTTGTTTTTTTTTTGAAGAGGTGGATATTAGAAGAGAGAAGGAACACAAAAGAGAAGGGAAAGAATGACAGTCTGAAGAGGAAAGGAAAATAAAAAACCGACTCACGCACCCAGGGCTGGAAACATCCGCTAAGATTTCACCAGCCCTTTAAGTGGTTGCGCGGGGTGGTACCTCCTCGGTCGAGGAAAAGATCCTCTACCACCTACCGGATAGTGATAGATAGCAGTGGCAAAGATTTTGTGTCATAGATGCACATTTTCGGGACTTAAGTTGTGGGAAAAGTAACGTATAAAACTTACTGGAAAGTCGCAATAATTTCTTTTGTTTTTATTCGTTTTTATTTTAAAATGCCATTGATCGTGACAGTTGTAAACATCAACATTTGCAAATGTTTTTAAATCGAATTGAAATCAGTGCATGAAATCACTTGGGTCTTCAAAACTGTCTGTATTCAAATCGATTTCAAATCTTCATGAAAATTCTATTAAAATGTTTTTAAAAATTTCCGTAATTTTTTTGAATGACATTGCTTACTTACCAAAAAACATGAAACAACAACTCCTGATGTTCCAATAATAATAGCGTGCGCTTTAACAAATTCCGTAGTAACCGTTAGACATCCCCTTGTGTAAATAGTAAACTCATTTTTCACCTCAATATCTTGACATTTTATCGGTATTCCCGCAGCTGTAGTTTTGCAACAGGATTCTGGTATCCTGTCCTTCCAGTCCTGAAAAATATGTTATTAAAAATTGTTTTTTTTTTCGTTCAGGAGTTAGTCCATTTTCAGCGACAAAATTAATCATTGCTTGAAGAGTATTGGACTGACTTGGTGTAACATGTGATCTCCTTTGTGGATGTCAAATATAATTATCATCTCTGAATGGTCTTAAAAAGCTAAATTGTGGCAGGTCCACTTGAGGTTAAAACCACAATAATACATAGGTATATGATCACCATTATGTTAGAAAATTTACAAAGCTACGTTTAAAGCAAATCTGAACATAAATTGAGACGTAAAGTTGAGTCCACCACTATCGGTTAAGGCGTCCGTCCGCTGCCCCGATTGTGAGATTAGAAGAAATATTTTCTACTTCCCATAAGACTTATTCTTTATAAATGGCACACCTATGTAAAGGAAGAGTGTTTGGGGGATTTACTTTTAGATGTTGGCAGCCTTGTCACTTGAATTTGCTTAAACGATACGCAAAATGACCAACTTGTTTATCTTGCAATTCCTTGTCAAAAAATAAAGGGGGCCTTCTATATAAACTTATTTTCAAAAGGGTCTTCTATCGGAGTTACGCCCCTTTAAAGAGGTAAGTTAAACATAGAAGAATGAAATTTGGGATATAATTTGACGTTTTCAAAGGCTTTCCTACACTAACATTTTTAATCATCTGCTACTCTCGGAAGGGGTTGAAAATTGCAACCCTCAATTTACGGGGTTGGAAATTTGTAAGTTGAGAAAATTCATTTAAAAGTTTGAAAGTCGATAAAATAGGTATTTTTTTAATTTATTCCAATAATACTAAATACATTTACAAAAGCTGTTAAAGTCTGAAATAAATAGTTTTATAATGCCTATTTTTAATGATTACTTCGTACTGCACGACCTGTATTTTATTTTTTATTCAAAAGCGGTATGAAAAATATGCAAGAGACAAAAAAGTTTCTGTAAGTCAAGCTTTTAAATGAAGTTGCAAATTTCCAGTCCCGTAAAAAGATACAATAAAAAAGCATTGAGGGTTGAAATTTTCAACCCCTTCCGAGGGTACCACATGATTAAAAATATTGGTGTAGGGAAGCCTCTGAAAACGTAAAATTGTATCCCAAATTTCATTCTATGTTTCTCGAAATTTAAGAAATACAATAAAAACTGAATTTTAACCTACCTCTTTAAAGGGGCGTAACTCTGATGTAAGACCTTTTTGAAAATAAGTTTATACGGAAGACCCCTTTTTTGACAAGGAATCGCTCCTTAAAATTGATCGCAATATTAAAGAAACACCCTGTAGAAGAAACTGACTGACTGACTGACTGACTGACTGACATATGAACACACAGCCCACACCGCTGGGTCTAGAAACTTGAAATTTTGCAGCGGTTCCTTATATAACGCAGGCATCTACTAAGAAAGGGTTTTTCAAATTTCAACCCCTAAGGGGGTGAAACAGGGGTTCAAACTTTACATGGATAAAAAATATTACATGGTCCTATTAACTCGAAACTGCATAGAAGTACTCTAAAGAAATAAAGGTTTAAACACGTGTTTTACAGTTTTTAATAAATCAACCCCCAAGGGGGTGAAATGGGTGTTCAAAGTTTGTAACGGAGTAAAATTGTTATACCGCGTACGAAGTCGCGGGCGGAAGATAGTTTTTAGATAATCGTATTATCAATGAAAACATTTTGAAAAACTTTAAAAAAGGCAAATACCAAGTTCTTAAGTTACCAAAAAAATTTGATTAGTTTACATTACATAATATAACCGTACATACGTATAACCGTACATAAAAATGGTGTAAATAGGTGTTTTAAGTGAAAAAGGCTACTGAAGCATTGTAAACATAAAATATTCAAATATTTTTGATTTTTAGCAATGTCGTGTCTAGGTATTGGTTGACAAATGGGAAACTTTTTTATTATTGATTTTTCGACCAAAAGTTATACCTTATAAAAAGTTTTGCTTCTTTTCAAATCCCGAACGGCTTAACTGAAATTGACTTAGCTTGGTGGTCGATAATTAGGTCACATTTAGGAATTTTAATATATTTTTACACGAATAGCCTTAAACCCAGTGTTATACGAAGTACCCCTATTCTACTTACCCTATATTCGTAAATTCCACAGCACTTTAATTTAGTTTGAGTTTCGTCCCATGCTTCTGTTACGGGCTTGTAGTTTCCATAATCGTTTAACGATCTATCCATGCCCAATCGAATCGTTTTTTCAACTTTTCCTCTAAACACATACCCGAGGATTCCGCCAATCAGCATGGTTACAAATATAAGAAATAGGGCTATGAAGTACTAAAAAAAATATATTAATTTTATACTATAGAGAACGGTAGTATGAACAATGGGACATATTTTAATAACAGCAAGCTTGGATCAAAATAGGACAATTTATTATTGGCTTAGGGCAATTCGTAGGTAATATTATATAAGTGCACCTAATTTTTTGGAAAAAAATTAGTAACTAGCTAAATAGGAACATGTATTTATTTGTAGTGTAGAGCATAAGTCGTGCTCGCAACATACAAGAGCTTCTTTTAGTAATTATAGCTTAGCATGTGTGCCATATATGTGCCGTTTAATTTATACACCAGGCAATTTTTTAATGGAGTGTATCTGTGTAAGTACCACATTAATAATAATAAATTAAAAGGCCTTGTAAACTCGGTGTTACTCTGCCGTCATACATATTTGTGGCTCTAGAAGTTTATGAAATTTTCTAACACTAAATAATTTCAGCATTTCTGCTAATTGTAACTCGCTTCCTGTACAATAAATGTGTAACTATTGTAAAACTTCTCTCAACCTCCGAAGGATAAGTTAAAAAAGGCAAATCACTGGTGGTCAAGTAATCCATTAGTTAATATCAAGGATTAAAAACTCAATTTCCGTCAAAGATCTACGTTACCTTGGCACCATTTCTAGTTGTAAACAAGCAATGTGCATTTTACAATCTTACCAAAATAAAAACTTAAGAAGGATTGTGTGAGATTTTAAAATTTATCCACTGATAATACAAAGTTATATACAAATAGAGAATAACTTAAGATTTTGGTTATTAACATTTGTAGGTCCGTTATAATAATATGAAAAAAAATATGTTCAATACTTTACAAGAAGGTATATGGATTTGATTAAAAATTGATTATACTTATCTATCATATTATAATTGATTAATTAGTCTTCCCCGCGTACAGAAGTTATAGGTATATTTAGGGTTGCCAACCGTCCTCTATTTTGTCTTACAGTCCTCTTTTCTCTGAGCATATAAAAAGTCCTCTTTTTTATAGATACTAAACTAAAACTAAAGCAAATGCTGCAAATGTATATTTCTATTTTGAATTTTAAGAACGTAAGAACAAGAAACAGTCAAAAGAAATATTTGTGGAAGCAATAAATATTTTTTCCATCCTATAGTTTTTGTTTTTTAACTATCTTTTGTTCAAATAAAAAGTTTTTAAACAATATATATATGGCGTTTTATCCATAGGCGTGACCACGGCGGGGGGAGGAGTAGGGTAGGCCATAATACCATATCATAAAAATTAAACAAATTTAAAAAGTAATATTCAATATTTTTTATTACATGATCTATTTGCAATTGCCACAAACGCACAAAATTAACAAGTACTATGTCACAAGAGCGACTGGATTCACTTCTTTTTTTGTATATAGAACAAGACAAAACAAAAAATGTTAATTATGACTCGGTAATAGATTAAGTTAACACCCTTATTCAAGGAACAAGAAGAATGAGGTTGTAAATATAAAAATTTATATAGCTACTTTTTTAAATTTATTTCTTATATTGTAAAATACATATAATATGTTTCAGTGTTTTGGCTTTCATAATTTTTAATTACATAGTTTTGCGAAATAAAGAGTTTGCTTTCAAAATTTACGTTTTCCTTTTTTATAAACAATTTGGTGCATGACCCAGTGGCGTATTAAAGGGGTTTGGTTAAAAAAAGGTTTTTATTTCGAAATTAGACAGTAGTTGGGTGAATTCTTGACGAACTTTGGGCGTGGCCCCAAAAAATTGCGCATTGCCTGCCGCGCTTTTCCCGCTTCCCGTTTTCCATTTAGTGGCTGACACCCAGTCGCGACTGGCGAAATTTCAAAGTTGTATATCTCTGGTCCTACTTGCAGGACCCGTACCAAATTTAGGGGTTTTAATAGTGAGCCCATTGGGAATGTTTTGGTAAAGAAAAAAAAACATTTTATAATTTGCGAAAAAAATTTTTGGTGAGCCACCCCTGAAAAAAAAAAATGAACGCGTTTAGGCATTTTATTTTTTTAAACAAATTTTACATCATTTTGTCGACAGTTTTTAAATTTTGAGAGAACAAAATGTGTTAGTAGAAAGTTCCCAGGTGACCAGTTATATACCTGTGATATAGTAATTAGAGTTCAATAAGGGAACATTGTTATGTATTCTTTTTATGTACCAGCAATGTCGATTTAATGAAAAATTGCACCAAAGCTATATTTTATTTAAATGTGACATCAATGTTTTATAACTGTGACGTTTTGTGATCTTCCACATATACAAAACATGAATGTTGCAAAAAACCTCCTTTGAACAGGGCAGTTATATCCCAGTCTTGCATATTAATTGGACCCTAGCTGTTATGCAAAAAACTTCTAACGCACAAAATGAAAAAAATGAGCACTTATACCTACTGCATATATACTATGTATATACGTCTTATACGCATACCGAATGAAATTTATAGGTAGGTACCTCTACTCTTTGTTTTGCATTAACCTCCCAACCCAGAATCACCAAATATATAGGTCTTTAAAAATTTGTATCCAATATTTACCTACAGTATTTTAATTACTATCCAAACTGAAGTTTAAACTCAATAACTTAAATACAATTAAGTTTCATATATATATATATATATATATATATATATATATATATATATATATATATGTATATATATATATATATATATATATATATATATATATATATATATATATATATATATATATATATATATATATATAGTATAGCAGGAGCATTCATCCACAAATGTCCTACTCAAACGAGGCGCAATGCGCCTTTTTTTATACAAATCATATCTATATCACTACTAAATCTCATTGAGCTTTGGAATACTACTAAAATTGCAATGTGATATAGTTGATCTCTCATTGCGATAAACCATAAATATGTGATAGGTATGTGGCCTATACATATAATAATATATGAGACCTACTAAAGTATTTTAAAAAATCTTGATAAATATTGCGCTCTGCGACTTTTTGGGCAAATATTTTCTACTTTTGTGAACAGAGCTGCTCCGTCAGAGCAGAGCAGCAAAACGGACAAGCAAACATCAAACCCATTCAAATTAGACATCAGGGCGAAGTCAGTAATACGACTCTCTTTGTTTAATAATGAGGGAAGGACAGGGACGCGGATATGACCGGGTCCGGAGCGCTTTCCGGATAACCGAATTAAGAAGTTTTTCATATGTCATCGAAAAATAGGTATTTAAAAGTGTTTTTTTGAAAAAAAATTTGCGGAATATTCAGTAATTTTCTTTAAAAAAAAATAAAGAAGTTTGAAAAATTGCATGTCAGTTGTATGCAGTGTTGCCAAAGTTGACCGAGTTTCCTATAGATATTCTCGATATTCTCGATATTGCGGCTTGAAACAAGTTAAGAGGAAATCTAAAGAATTTTAGCGTATGTATATAAATATATACCGATATCGATGAAAACCGAGCAAACCTGAGCAATCGCTCCGCAAGCAACGCAATAGAAAATAATATTACAGTATTATTTATTTCCATTTTCAAACGACGACAGTAATCAGAGTAATCACAACTTACAACTAATAAGTATATTTTTGCTTTAATGCCAAAATTTTACAAAAAAGAATAAAAACACCAAAAAACAATAATAAATGTGGCAACACTGTGTTTCCATAATCCAAAACGCCACACCATAACCTGAAATATGTTACAAAACTATATAATAGTTGATAAAAATCATGCTTTTACTAATAAAGTACTTTCTGAGTAAAAATATTGTATGTTCCACATTGAAGGTCATTTATAAACGTAAGTTATATCAATATTAATAAAAAAATGTGTCAAATTCCAAAATTAAAGGTGTCCGGATAGTGTTATGTATGAAACCCTGAAACCTGTGCCAGAAACTCCCCGAAGCCCCTAAAATTACACCTCCATATTGGTAAGTTTACCTTTGCGTATTTATAGGCATGGCTAGGCGACGTTTAAAATGTAGTTTGTCGTTTTCAAGTTTATCCAAAAGGCAACAATGAAGACTAATATCGTCACATAAAACAGTTCGAAAACAGGTCATTTAACCCAAATTCCACACCCCAAACATCTACACTTTTAACCAATAATTCAGAAAATTCTTTCCCCACTGGTTCAAGGCTATCACATGGGGCCCCCGAAGTAAGTCAGTTCCCACCCATACATACGAGCACTAGCTCAGATTCTACTCGTGCTGATCTTTCCAGCTGTTCTTCCTGTTCAGATTACCCATCCATTCCCATAAGTTTTCAGAAATGTTTAAATGATACTTCTGGTGAGAGTTTTTCAGGAGCAAATAAGGTAATTATTCGGATTACCGGAAACAGCGAATTTTTTCATGAAATTTTGCACTCACCCTAATTTTGGGTCGTAGAACACGAATCCGAAGTCAGTTTTTGGCGGTCTCGTAAAAATTTTTTTTAAACTTTTAGGTTAGCTTTTTCAATGAATTTCTTTAAATTTGTTGGGTGAGCAAAAAGGTGGTCAGGTTTGCTCAGTTTTGATTGATATAGATACATATATATCTATATCAATCAAAACTGAGCAAACCTGACCACCTTTTTGCTGAGGTTGGGTGAGCAAAAAAAAAATTTTTTTTTCGAGACCGCCAAAAACTGACTTCGGATTCGTGTTCTACGACCCAAAATTAGGGTCTGTGCAAAATTTCATGAAAAAATTCGCTGTTTCCGGTAATCCGAATAATTACCGCAAATAATACTGAATTCTGTCAATATGGGATTCAGAAACAGCCTCTACAGGATGAGTTATGTTCGTGGATGAAACTCTTCTATTAGCAGGTTTCATTTAAATAAACGCCTGCATATTTTAATTAGCCACGGGCATAAAGACCGTGCTACTGATGCACGGTCTTTGTTTCAAACTCTTCGTCATAAGGATATTGTTCCTTTGGATCCAGGTAGTTATTATCACTTTGGTTTGGAATTGTCATTAGCGAATTCTATCAGCAAGTCTTTTGCTGCTGATGACACTATTCCTATGGTGATTGAGATCAAGGTGAATATGGATGGACTACCCATTTCAAAGAGCTGTGGAAGTCAGTTTTGGCCCATACTTGGACAGATATATTCCAATGAGAAATTCATTGAACCATTTACTATTGGCATTTATCAAGGAATGTCCAAACCCAAATATCATAATTTAACTGGACTTAACTTATTATTTCTTAAAATCATTTTAGACGGTGTATGTGATGCAGAATTATTTTCGGAAAAGGCGTTTGATACATTTTCCAGTGACTGGATACGACAGGGAAAACAAAGATACCATAGGGATATCTCGAAAATTGTAGTAAACACTGAGGGTGAAAATTAAAGGTAAGATTTTTTTTGATTTTTTTATTCGAGGCAAAGTTTATCTAAGGAATTGTAAATCTAAAATTACATGTAAAAACGGAAGTAGGCATTGTAAAATTCTACTTATAAAAAAATTATCTAAACCATTACTGATAGCTACACTTCGGAATGTTATCCCGGTAACGGGGTTGTAGTCAGGATATCAAGATTGATTATTATTATTATTTATTATTATTATTAATTTTAGTCAAAATTTGACTCATATGCTACCGGCCCTATTAACAAAGATATCAAAAAGTAGTACTTAGATGAGAAAGTTGTACATATTTTTATTAATATTTTTAATATGCTATCAAAAAAGACAAATCACCATCGGAAAGTTGAGATTTTTACATAAACGTCAGTTTTTTAAATGGATTTAAATGGAATTTACTTCATTTAAAATATTTTTC
The DNA here is from genome assembly GCA_963971165.1 of Philopedon plagiatum. NCBI lineage: Eukaryota > Metazoa > Arthropoda > Insecta > Coleoptera > Curculionidae > Philopedon > Philopedon plagiatum. Next base: position 97,377,142 of record OZ020192.1, on the reverse strand, counting down.
CTCATTTCAAAAATATATAATAGTTTTATACAATTTGGTTAAGTCACTTTTGAAATAATTAGGCTTAAACATTTAAGAAAAGTAACCTATTTATCATGGTAGCCATGAACATGCAATTAAAATTATTCAGAATGGCCTGCCCAATTTGAATTTAAGCAGAAAACACAAACGTTAGCCTAAGCGTTCATGGCTACCTTGATAAATAAGTGAATTTTATTAAATGTTTAAGCCTAAATAAGTCAAAACCAGTTGTACCGAATGGCATCAAACTATTTTTGAAATCAGAACAACAAATCTTAAATATATATAATACATACAGGGTGTCCTATTTAAAGAACTGAAGTTTATGTAAAAATCTCCCGTCACAATGGTGATTTGCTTTTCTTGATGGCATATCTAAAAAATTTATAAAAAAAATGTACAAGTTTGTCTTTTACTACTTTTTGATTTCTTTGTTAATAGGGCCGGTAGCATTTATATGTATAGCATATTATATAGGGAATAGCCCTGTATCTAATAATACTACCCTGTTGGTGGGATAGGTTTTTGGAGGGCTACTGATAGCCCACTTCTTCGATACAAAAAAGGCAAATACTACACGTTTCTTTTTCTTTATTTTAGGGATCCAGATTCAAGATCACATTCAAAAAAAAACCTGACTAAAACTAAAAGTAAAAAATATAAGAATTACAGAGATTTTTTTGTTTTTATTGCTTGCTAGTTACCCATATATCCCAAGCAACTCCTTTATCATGTTAGCAGGAGTATTGGTAAATATATCTAATCCTTTTACATGCCATAGATAGGGTTTTAGAGCTGTACAGACACTGTACCACTGTAGTACACTGTCAATCTATAAATATTTAGATTTTAATTTTATGGAAGTAGTCCATCTCACAGCGGAGTGAAAGTATAGAAACGGTTAGTAAGACTCAAAGTCTGCTCCACTAATTTAATGAAACCTGATTAAAGTTTCAAACTATACATGTTTCGGAGGTAAATATCTCCATCAGCAGTCAAACATTTTTTGGTTGGTTGGCAATATAGAGAAAACGGGAAGTAGAAGACTTACCTACCTAATTAAAACCTCAACAAAGTAGGGACGCCTGAGGCCTTTGGCAACTTGACAATAGTTAAAAAAATTCTTTAACTATTGTGAAGATGCTAAAGGCCTTAGGCGTCCCTACATGGTTGGGGTTTTAATTAGGTAAGTCTTCTATGCTCCCCTACTTTCTTATTATTGTTAACGTATAAGAAAAAAATTAGCTTTGACTGATGAGGATAGAGGTATTTACCTCTGAAACATACACAGGTTGAACATTTAATGACGTTTCATTAAATTGGTTTGAGTTTTATTAACCTTTCCTCTTTAGTTTTTGGTTATATTGTAAATGGAATCTATTTGTATGCTTAATTTTAAAGAGATATCAAAAATATGTTGTCAGAATCTGTTAAAAAAGAACGAATTGACCATCAAGGAATTAAAAATGAACCTTATTTTACAATAAACACTTGGTATATTTCAGTTGAAAATACTGTAAACACCTATATCTAAAATAAAACTGAACACTATTACATGAAGCCCTGAGAGTTGGCCTACTTTCAGTGCAATAGCAAAAAAATTAAACTTAAATAGAATATTCAATTTTGGTACTGTCCATTTGGTTTCGGTCATGAGAAAGATGAAATCTGTGGGAATATTAGCGTTCCAGCTTAACGATTTTTGTAGATTTTGTGGGTTTAGGACAAAAACCAGTTCTTTGTAATAAAAAAATTACAAGGAATTGTTTTACTGTTCCCAAACCCGCTAAACTCTGCAAGAATATAGATAAAACTATTTTATAATAATAATATCGACGGGCTAGCAGGCGCGGCCCGTGAAATTTTAAAGTTGTATATCTCTGTTGCTACTTAGATATGGGACCCATGCCAAGTTCAGGTTTTTTAATAGTGAGCCTACTAGGAATGTTTTGGTAAATAAAAAAAATATTTTGTAACTTGCCAAAACAAGGAGAATTTTTGAATTGACCCACCAGGGTAAAAAATTAACACGCTTAGGTATTTTATTTATTATTTTTTCTAAACAAATTTTACATCATTTTGTCGACAATTCTTAAATTTTAAGAGAAAAAATGTGTTAGTAGAAAGTTATAGTCATTTGATTTTTTTTTTAAATTACATATCAGGTTTAAAAAAATTCAAATGACTATAACTTTCTACTAACACATTTTTTTCTCTTAAAATTTAAGAATTGTCGACAAAATGATATCAAATTTGTTTAGAAAAAATAATAAATAAAATACCTAAGCGTGTTAATTTTTTACCCTGGTGGGTCAATTCAAAAATTCAATTTTTTTTCGCAAATTAAAAAATATATTTTTTATTTGCCAAACATTCCTAGTAGGCTCACTATTAAAAAACCTGAACTTGGCACGGGCCCCAAAAGTAGCAACAGAGATATACAACTTTAAATTTTCACGGGCCGCGCCTGCCTAGATACGTTAAATCACGTGAACAAATCAGCTATACTGCATTGCTGCTTTAAGGACAAAGCAGTGATAAATTAAATTTGTAACAGGAAGCAGCAGTTATAGAATATAAATGTAAATTGAGTAGATATGTTTAATCACCATGAGAGATCAGTTAGGTCATATTGCTAGTTAAGTTGCATCAGCATGAAAGATCGGCTATGTCACATCGCTTTTCATGTTTTATCACCGAGAGGAATCAACTATGTCACATTGCTATTTGTGGTAGTATTCCAGAGCTCAGTGAGATATAGCAGCGATAGATATGATTTGTATTAAAAAGGGCCCATTGCGCTTCTCTTGAGTAGGACATTTGTGGACCTCAGGAATGCTCCTGCTATATATTTGAGCTCTGTGCGAGACATATTTAGAATAAAACACAGCACATGAGATTTATCTCTGATATATAGTTGCTATATAAACTGGTCACCTGGGTTATAGTCATTTGAATGTTTTTAGACCTAAAATATAATTTTTAAAAAAATTCAAATGCCAATAACTTTCCACTAACACATTGTTTTCTCTTAAAATTTAAAAACTGTCGACAAAATGATGTAAAATTTGTTTTAAAAATAAAAAATAATAATAAATAAAATACCCAAACGCGTTCATTATTTCCCAGCGGTGGCTCAGGATGGGTTCAAATTCAACTTTTTTCGCAAATTACAAAATGTTTTTTTTCTTTACCACCCTAATTAGGAAGTCTGCGCACGCCTATGGGTTCATTTAAATGAACCTTTATGTACGCCCTCTATTTTTATGTGTAAAAGTTGGCAACCCTAGCTTTATTTTGGCGTATTTGCTACGGCTACTATGGTTGATCAATTAGACTTAATTGGTCAACTGGTAGGTAATAAATAATAAAATCGAAGTTTTTCGTCCATGGCTGTAACCAGAGACGCCAAAATTTACCTAATTTTAATTTAGTGTGAAAACATAGTAAAAACAACTTACTAATTTTCAAAATTAATCTAAACCGGCGCGGCGTAGTTTATCAAAATAATAATAATAATATTTTTCAAGTTTAGGTATGTTTAGAAAAGATATATTTTATTTGTTATGGTAAGAAATTTTAATAACACCAAGTATTTTGTGTACGGTTTTAGAAAACAAAAATTAGTTTTAAGTAGTTTATCAAGATCAATTCTTTATTATACTAGTATTATCCAAAATAGAAGCCAGCCTGCGTATCCTTGACATACTTTTGAAACCATGCTGTAATATTTAAGGTAGACACAACAGATTAATTTTGGTTGAAAAATAAACACCTGTAACAATAATAAAAAAGTACAGGACCCAACCTGACCACCACTTTTAATCTCTAAAACATTAGACTTTTTTACGTTTGGGTGACAGTAATCGTGAAGTGCTGTAATTTTTCAGTCTTGGCACGATACACTTACAACGGTATGCTAGATACACTTACAACGGTATGCTACGCTATGAATCAAAACACGTCGTGGCTGCGCAGATGACGTTACTTCGAGGGAACATCAAAGTGACTAGGCCGCTTGATTAATGCAAAATCCCTGGCAGTGACGTCAAAATGGGAGGAGCCTGGCCAGTCAATCGACGCATCGGCATACCGTTGTTAGTGTATAGTGAGTCTTGGGAGAAAGTATGTTTGATGTAGGCCCTACCATTTATTTCTGATGGTTTTTGTTAATCTCCCAAATCCTTACTACTTCATAAAATATAAGAATTTAACTGCGACTGTTCATTAGGAAAGAGCCCCTAGGATCTGTGTTATGACCTGGTTATTGACAACTTATACAGGGTGCCCTATAGAGCAACCTAGGATGACTGTTGGCCACTGTAGTAAAATAGTTATCGAAACCGAAAGGTCAGATCTTTTTTTAATAAAGAAAACGGTTTGCACATTTGTCACGTTTCTCACATTATTTGAATATCTGCTATCTACAGATTTCCTTTCATGTATCCTTTTTAATAAATAAGTCGTATATTTTACTTACAATCACTAGCAAACATCTGACTTCCTTGATAGATCCCAAGCATCCCAAACATGATATAAATATTACAAGAAGTGCCGTTATCACTAACACATAGGCTGAACCCGAATATAGATTAGTTCCTAGAAGTTCATTGGCAAATGATTTATCAACCAAAATCCATATTCCTAGGGCTGTCACTATAATGCCGCCTAGCTAAAAAAAAATATATAAAATTTTAATAAAATAGCATCCCCTTATAATATTTCTTAAAGTTCTCATATTTATGATTATTGTTCATATTACTCATAATTTGTCTAATGAAGTGGAGCTTGCGGATTGATATGAAGGGGCGCCGATTTGAATCGTGATTTAAATATATTTATTTTTTCTTCCTTCGCTTGAAGAATTATTTTAGTCGCGAAAAAATCGCATCTCAAGATCCTTTCACACTTTCTGGTTTTGGGGTCCTTAGATTACGGATAACATAATTTCCATCGTTCTATTGCCGCGAAAAATCAAAAAATACTTGCCAGAAAAAATTGTGTTTTGCATATGAACCGATTTACATAGCCGAAACTGGACACGCTTCGAGGCAAATATACAGGGTGTTACAAAAAGATGTTAAGAAATTTTAAGGGCACGGCAGAAGGTACATCTAGACAATTCACTTCTCTCGCTCATTCATACCTAAGGTCTCCAGATTATGGAACAAACTGCCTGCTGATGTTTTTCCTTTCCCTCCAAACCTCCAATCCTTTAAATCCCGTGTCAATAGACTACATTTCCCTTCTCTTCAGACGCCCAAGATACGTTAGGACTTAGGCTTGAAGTCTACGTGGGCTGTCTCAGATAAAAAAAAAGGTTTTATTGCAAACCATAATATTGTTTGTGATATTATACTTGTAATGATTTTTGTACTTTCAACGTAACCAGTGTCGTAGCTAGGAACTATGGTGCCCAGGGCAAGCTCCATAATTTTGCGCCCTCTCCAATGAAGTCTTATATATTTTTAATTAATGATTTTACTGGTTTCAACAATCCAGGGGCGGATTTAGAATTTCGTACAGAGTGGGGGGGGGGGGGGGGCAACATCACGAAAGGACAAGTTCGCGTGCAACATCAATTTTTTAAAAGCACGTTTTTTCTAAAATATATTTATAGTTATTCGAAAACTAGGGATGTTTTTAAAACTTTTTTCGGAAATCGACTTTTCGAATTTTCTTAACCACTTCTCGAAGTTACATTTTTTTAAGAAAATATCTTTTTAAAAGTACCTACATTTTTTCAAACATGGTTTCGAAAAAGACTTCGAATATTTATATTAAACAAAACAATTTTTTTAAAGTAATTTACTAAAGAGTAACATAGCAGACACAAGGAAATGCAAACCTGAGCGAATACAAGAACGATTCGTTTAAGTTAGTTAAGGATCTTTTTGTCATTTTTTCAATGACATTGTCTAAGCCAGTAGAGTTCATAATTTAAATTTAGAAAAACTATGTTTTCTAAAAAATATATTTTCAGAAAATGTATTTTTGAAAAATTCTTTTTTTTTTTAAAAAAATATTTTCCAAAAAATTTTGTAGATCCATTTCCAAAAAAGCATCTTTCGAAAAAACTTACTTAATTTAAAATCAAAAAAAAATGATTGTTAAAAAACAGTTGATCACTTGGCTTACACGCGACAGGACAAATTGTTTGATTAATATGAAAGTGTAAACACTGTAGCATTTTTTTATTTGTCTTCTGCTCGTTTAGTAGTTTACGAGAAAATAACATACTAACAAACCTAAGGAAACCTGATCAAACCCAATAAAGGTGCGTTTAGGTTTGTTCAGGATCGTTTTTCGTCTTGTTTTATTTAACATTTTCCAAGCTACTAGAGTTCATAACTTAATTTGCTAAATACTGTTTCCGAAAAATATATTTTCGGAAATTTTTTTTAAAATAATTTTTTGAAAAAATGTACTTTCAAAATATGCATTTTTAGCAAATATTGCATTAATCTGTTTTCAAAAAGCATCTTTGAAAAAGCTGTCAGAACTTTTTGACAAATTGTACGTTTAAAGTAAGTATGTGTATTCGAGAAAATACTTTTGAAAAGTTTCGTTAATCCGTTTTCAAAAAAGCTGTTTTTTGAAAAAAAATACTTTCAAAAGAATGGCTTCTGTTTGATAATTTCCTAAAGTCAAAAAAATCCGTCGCAAATTTTGATAAAATCGCAGTGAGATGTGTAAGAAATGTTTTCAGAAACGATCAAAGAGCATGTAAATCAAAAATGCCAAAAAAGGCTTGCATTTCTTATATAACACGTTAGTATTGATCTATATTCATACTTTTGTGGTATAATTCATTTAAAAGATCATACTAGACGGCAGATGTTTGTTTTTGGTTATAACGTTTTGTAGAATATGTAGGAATGGTTAATGTTTATGTTACAATTTTTTTTTGTAAAATTCGCTATTAAAATCCTTTTTGTACAAGGCTTCAGGGGAGCGCCCCTCCTCCTAAATCCCCCACTGCAACAATCAACATATCATATCTTTACCAAAGTTTACAGAATAGCAGTGGCGCAGCCACGGGGGGGGGGGGGTTAAAACCCCCCCAAAGGCTTAAAGATTACCCTACCCATTTCCCAAATTAACGAAAAAAAGCAATATTTGTCGAATTTTTTTTTTGGTATTATTAAACTTTGCAGATTTTATAAACATGGTGGCTTACTCATACGATATTGATGAAATGTCGTTTTTTGTCTTTGGTCGAAGGTTGTATAGTACACTGCGTGCCGAAACGTGTGGGCGGAAACAAGTATTGTTCAAAAATATCTTTAAAAGCGACCTTACTAAAATATAGCTTAATCAGAAGAGAGTTAAAAATAGCTTGTCAGGTGTAGTAATAATTGATCTTCTGATTAATCTTTAAATAAAAGAGTTTTAGGCAATTAAGGCTATTCCTAGAATATTTTATACAATTATACTATTTAGATATGTAGGTCACTTCTTGCGTATTTTATATGCAAATATACTTTTAGGTTTGTAGGCCACTTTTTGGATAATTTAAGAGTGTGTTAAAAGCCTAAACTCGACATGATACATTTTTCACTGTAAAAAATTTTCTGCTATTAGAAATAAATGTAGACAACAAAAGTTATTTTAATAACAAGTTTTATGTACCTATGTCTTGCTGGCCATTTGGTTTCAACCAGAGCCACTAATCCAAAAACAACAACAACAACAACATGTACCTATGTCTCAATGATGGGTCGGAGTAATATCTACGCCAACGAAGTTGCAGGTTACAGCTAGTAACTTCGTAAAAATCGCTGACAAAATTTTTTCAGAATATTTGTAAATTTTAATTTGCCCGGCTTGGCTTTAATAATAATTTACTTTCCGTAGTGGCAGCAGTGGAAGCAGAGGCCTTAAGGGGTTATCCTACTGTGATGGCATGGCTCTACAAACAGGGGGAATTTCAAAAATTAATTGCAAGAAAACTATTCCTCTAATTTAATTTATTTCTACATAATAACAGGTATGTATATCTTTATCCACATACTACATCGCAATAAGTACAGTTAAATTTTCATGCGACAATATTCATATTTTTGGCAAAATAATTTTTAAAAAATCTTACGTCAAGTTACAAGTTATAAGTACTACCTTTCTGATCATGTGATTCAACTTTCAACAAGGAATATCGTGTACCTTCACCGTTGTGAAAAACAGCGTTTCGAAAAAAAAACGCGTTTAAAGCTTCCTGAGCAGTTTCTTCAAATAATGCAATTTACATATATGTAGGTAGCTTATAGCGAATCGGCGATTCTCGATCATACATGACGCTTTTCTTCTGACGTTTACAATATTGTATAAAGCAAATAAAAATTATTTTTTGGGAAAATTACGATAGAATACCCCCTTTACCGAGTATTGAGAAATTTATTCTGGTATACGGTTTACCAACATAAAATTCTTGTAATAAAATTAACTGACTACAACTGGACGTTTTATTAAATTTCCTGTAGTACGATAATTTTTATCTTTAACTTCTTTGTTAAAACTGTTAATGTATTTAATGAATAAAATTGTCATTTACTTAGTATTCAGTATGTCTCGTGGCCCTGTAAATATTATATAAGGTATACTTATTTTTTGCCCATTCTTAACCAACTATATGCAACATTTTTATTCTACGTGCTATGCGTCAGATAAACATGATAATGACAAATTTTTATACGTATATTTTACGTATGTAAGTATTTAATTAATTTATCTCAATAATGGATTAGGGCTGAGATGACCTACCATAATCCTAAAATTATTACATTTTTATCAAGACATTTGACATCATAAATGTAAATACACACCTAAAATTAGTTGTGATATGTTTACAATAAAAAGTTTCGCAATAAGATATTTATAATATTAATTCTTGATAAACTAAATTGGCAATCAAGTTCGATTATTATTATTATATAGCAATGTATTTCACAAATAAGACTTTACCAAAGAGTAAATAAGTTTGATCTATCTACTTTTTGCCCGGTTAGGTGTCGAAGCTACGTTTTTAAGTTTTGATTGGGAGTTTTTAGCAATTTTTAAACTAAATTCTTGGCAAAACTGCCAGGGTATCCCCAAAGCGTATTAAAAAGTGAAATTAACGAAATTAAAACTAAGTATCATGGATCTATTATAATAAGGATTCGATATCCGTATACTGTGAGCGTATCGAACGTGAAGCCTTATATTTTGTTATTTGTTATGAAAACTTTGTTGTTTGTTATTCTCTTGGGGGGATCAGTTTACGAACTACGAACATAGACAAGACTACGAATTACCACGTAATTGAATCAAGAATGGTAGTAGAAAGAGATAAAATAGCATTGGAGTGCTGGAGCTCAGAAGTGTTGATGTCTGCTGGGTGCTTAGGAAAAACGTCTGCGAACGCTCGGTTACACGTACGTCTTTGTCTAATGAACTAGAAAAGAAAAAGTGCGACGCGCGCGACGTATAGATTTATATAGATTATTATAGATTTATAAATGACTCAGAGCGACTTTAAATAAACACCTTTAGAAATTATTAGAAATAACATAACCTATAAATAATAAAACCTTTTTAACTTAAATTTATTACTATTTAGCAGAAAAATAAAATATTTTGTGGCTCTTATTACTTTTAGTAAATCTTGTGATGCTTCTAACGTATTTTTGTACAAAAATACAAGGTAAAATAAGATGTGGCCAATGTTTACAAATTGTGTTTACAGTGTCGTTTAGAATGGTTTGTTTTGGCTTCAAAGAATGTGAAATCATCCCGTATCCAGTCCTAATAAATCCATGCTAAGTATAGTACCTACACAAGGTTTTTGACTTAAAAAATTCAAACGCTGGTTAAAAAAAATCGCTACCAAAAAAAATAGTGAAAAATGATTAATTCTAAAAAAAACATAAATCGTTTAAGAAAAATAGTAACTTTTTGCTGAATGAAGGTTGTAGAAATTTTAACACTGGTTATTGTTCTTTTGCTTTTTGTTTTGTATTTAAACCATTTACGTAAATACGTACTTATATTTACAAAATTCGTTCTTCAGCGGCTCTACGTCACAAATTAAAAGTTTCTTTCAAGCACAAGCACAAGCAGTTTCTTTCAGCACACGCAGGCTTCAAGCCTGAGTACTAACGTACCGTAGGCGTCTGAAGAGAGGGGAAATGTATTCTATTGACACGGGATTTAAAGGACTGGAGATTTGAAGGGGAAGGAAAAACAACTGCAGGGTTGCGAGAGAAGTGGGATATTCTAGGCTTTTGTAGCTGGATAGTAAAGGGATCATAAGGGATGCATACATAATGCGCTTCTTGTTGTTCTGTTAGGAACTAATAACAGTCAAGAGGGGAACTTCCCCAACAACGGCGATGAGCGAGAGAAGGGTGTTTTCTTGTTAGGACTGGGTCATTGATGAGTCGAATGGCTCTCTTTTGGATAGAATCAAGGATGTCAAGTGTCGAAGGTGATGCCGCTCCCCAGATGTGGGAACAGTACTCTAGGCTAGGTCTTATTTGGGAAACATAGAGAGTGTGTAAGTTGGAAGGGGAGAAGTATTTTCTGACATGAAAGAGAAAACTAACCTTTTCAGCTGCCGATGTGGCTACAGAAGTAATGTGTTTGGGCCAGCTGAGATCATGTTCGAAAGCGATGCCAACAAGATCAGACGTTTTATTGTTCTGTATAGGGCTTGGCCCTGTTTTACTAAATAATTTGTAAAGGGTTCCAGATATTTAAAAAATTTAAAGATCAAAACTTCTTAAAATCAAATTTGAGTAATATTTATTTAATTAAAATAGTTAAAAAAAAGTTCGGAAAAATCGTGACCTCCGAAAAATATCAAACTGCAGATTTTTTGGAATTGTAGGGATATAGTAGGGTATAGTATAGTAGTTGTACCAGTTGTAGGGGAATAGGGATTTTCCAAAAGTAGTTCAAAACTTGGTGTTTGTTGTTTGAATAAATTACCTTTAAAAATGTAGAGAAATATATGTACATTAAAATATTAAATTTCTCATATCCTGTATCTCGAAAACAAAGCGCCCGGACCTGGGGTCATCAGGACATTTTTGCCTATTTCAGGCCCCAGAATCACTGATAATAGTTTGCTGAATATTGCAATAATACCCTGTATATACATATATAAATTTCGGACAAAAAGATTGTGTTATACCTTTTGTTTTATATAAAATATAAAAAAGGAAAACTGGAATTTGTAGCTTGTTAATCAATATTAATAAATAATATGAAGTTTTTTTTGGTTGTCACTTCTGCCTGCCGGGCCCTGGTTTTTACTTTTTAAGAGTTGGTCACCGTAATTATGCAACATCCTTTATATCGTTTAAAATATTTTCCTGTTGCATTATATTGTGTTAAAAAGTATGCTTGATATTTCTCACAGAATTTAACATTTTTTAATCATATTAATAATGTAATGATATTGATGATGTAAACACTTCTTAATTGAAAGCGTCGAAATATAAAAAAGCAAATCATATTAATTTTAAAAATAATTGCGAAGTCATATGTTAATCAACATAAAGTGTTTTGTTAAGTTTAAAAAGATATAATGTAATTATAAAATGCAATTTACAGGCACATCATCGCTAATATTTTCCTCAATTATCATTAATTGGTGACATGGTGATAAGTGATAATGAATTACATCTCTTTCTTTCCATAATATTTTTGGACAACTGATTAAATACAAATTTTTAGAAATGCGCAAAATAAATACAAATTGTAAACAGTGTAGTACCAAAAATAACAGAAAAATTGGCGGGAAATCTGCTATTGACTTTCACCTAATTTGTACAGAGAATATATAAAAATTTAAATAAGTAAATCATAAACAATACTTACAAAAATAATTAAATTAACAATAAAGAGACTGTATTTCATGAAATTCCCACAACCGTCCATGTTTGTACCCATGCCCAATTTGAACACATACAAAATAAAATTAAAAAAGTAAAAAACGTACAAAAATAATCACAAGCAAAACTGTGTATAAAATTTAATAATCTTCTGGACGATTACTCTCACTTTCTCTTAGGCTTAGGTATAAAACGCTGGTCTGTGGATTTCAATGACTAACCAAAACGCGTTAAACTTATACAATGTCCCAAAGAAGTCTACGAATTAATATTATTAGTCCTTAAGAGCCCAATCCCATATTTGAAAATGGTTAGTAAAATAAATATAAAACCGAATGATAATTTTCGAAAAATATCTTGTTATTGTTGGATTAAATTGTATGACACAATATTGACGGGACATCAAAAGTTTTGTTCCGTGCTTACATTACAGAGTGGCCCAAAGTTTGGTAGCTCTGTTGTTACCATAGATTTATAAACAAGGACGAGATATCAATATTTAGATTTTAGAGCCATCAGAAATTTTAGAGTTACTCTTAACCTGGCCATCTATATGGTCCCTCACTTACTTTTTAAGAAAGGGTATTGCCATGGTTTCAGAATAGCATGTGCCGTAGTCCCGTTCAATCATGGCCTAAACAGTTGTCAAGCCATAGTGTTTTGTGTGTAACGTTTTTGACAGGTCGGACTATACCTACTAGTAGTGATATTTTATGCGATCTTAGGTTTTTCTTCTTTATTCATTAACTTTAAAAATTGGTGCATCAGTGCCAAGTGTTTGGAAGAATGAATTTTTTTATTCGGAGCTTTTTTTTGACATATTTGCTTAGTGGAATACAGACGTCTCGGAAAGCTAACACAGTGTTGCGCCTAATGGACAGAATTAAAAAAAAAACAAAAGTCAATTTTTAATAAATCAAATGTACTCCATTTTAGTTCCATAGCTGTTTTTGCTAAAACGCGCAAAATATTTTGGATTCCAATGCATGCACAAACAACAGGAGGTCCCGAAGTTGCGAAAAATATATTCATCTGTTTTACGGTATATAAAATGTGGTTTGGTACATCAAGACAATTATTAAAATCCTTTGTGCGGGTGGCCAAAGATAAATTGTGGTTTCAAAGGTATGTATTTGATTATGCCGATATTATTTAGAATTTAATTTTTTGTCTATAGTAATATGTAGCTAAATTTAGTGATTATAAATATTAGAAAAAAAACATATTAACAGCTTAAACAATACTTAAAAAAATGTCCGAAAATCCCTTCTGAGATTTTGTGTGTTGGTCTACCCCCAATATTGTGCTTCATTATGCGGTTTAGTTGTTCTGCCCCAATCTACCCCTTTCTTCTATTTAATCTTGTCAGATGTCTTTTACTAAGTACCAAAAAACATACTATTCGAAGAATGGTATCTAAGCCACCAAAATGAATCATTTATAAAAGGTTTGTCCCGGATAAGTTTGGTTTTCTTAGGCATCTGTGAGGATTGTGTCCAAGTTATTTGACTTTAAAGCAACAAAACTATGCTTTTAAAATGTCATGGTTAATACTTTTGACGTAAAACTTATTGGATAGTTTTTACAAAACACACATTTGAAAGTTTTTCTTATTGTTAACTGCAAGTTAATAGTGTGTTCTTTATTTTTATGAGCATAAGTTTTTAAGTATTATTATTTCATAAACGCCTGTACTTACTCTTAGTTTTTGACGCAAAGTACAGAATATACAAGGCTCACTATTAAAAAACCTGAACTTGGCATGGGTCCCATAAGTAGCAACAGTGGGAAACATGACTAATTGTAAATATAAATATATAACAACATCGAGAAATATCCTAAGTAAAAAGAAGAGTAAAATAAAAGGAAATTCACACAACCTCCTCTAGAGCAGTTATTTAGCTGATGAAGGCACTAATTAGGGGCATGCTGGGCCGACGTGCAACCCAAACTCTTTATTTTTCTGTGGTGCAATCTAACAAATATCCGGTGGGTCGGCTACCTCTGTACGTAAAACCCCAGGAAAATGCTTCCAAAAAGGTCGATTTTTTACCTAGATACCTAAAGTCCCTAGATCGAACAAGTGGGCCGGTTATGTCCATATGTGGGCCAGACATGTCTCTGTGTAATGTCTATAAGGGAGTGGCTGACAGTTAAATAATGGATTAAACATCGGTTGCGAACCATATTGGTGGTGAAGTTTATTTTCGCCTTCTAACTTTTTTGAATACAATAAATTTTGTACCTATATGACTTCGATAATAGTACTGTATAATACTTTTTTTATTACAACCAGTGGCACAGATTGCTTTAAAGACATTAAATAATTCTTGGACACCCCATATCTCGAAAACTTAGAGTTATTAATTAAACACTTATTTATACGAAACTTAGATTGCTTAGGAAATACTCTGTAGAAATATTCCCTAATCATTTTATTATTTGAAACACCTTGTAGAAATATAAACAACGTTTTCCCCTTCTAAACCAAATGTTTACCTGTTTAGTATTCATAAAGGTGACCCACTAACGTGTTCCCCTTCTTTCTCATGCCTGCGCGAAACCCACATGGTGATGTTGATGGGAATGGTCAATTTTAAACGTCTACCATGGTCCGCGTGTTGCATGTTCTTTCTGGGAAGTGTGAATGGATTCAATCAATATTGTATTAAGAGTCCTACTCTACTACAACTGTAACCTTTTATGTCTCTAAAATAAACAATAATATTTTAATTTTTGTCGATTGAGGTTATTTTTGCAGAACTAAGCAACCTCTGACTATTAACATTTTATTACAAAAAAAGTATATAACTCTAAAGACATACCTAGGTGCATTTTACTAGTTATCTTCACAACTATTAGAATTGACGTCATTATGTCATTATTAATTACAAAATTTAAGTTTTCCTCTTCAGTTGCAAACTGAGAACCAGCTATCGAATACTTACACCTTACATGACTTTTTTTTAGAATAAACCAGACAAGTGCCAGTACCAGACTGGTTCCTATTAAAAAGTATTTAAATATGTCAAGTTTTTGAACTCAACCTTTCACTAATTAATTATATATCTAACTAGCTTTCGCCCGCGACTTCGTCCGCGTGGTATGGGTGATAATAGTGTAGTTTTGGTGTCATTACAATTATGAATACATGAATTATGTTACGATAGGTTAGTTATATCAATAATTAAATTACAAACTTCGAACCCCTTTTCCCCCATTAGGGGTTGATTTCTAAAAAGTTAGTTATAAAAGATGCGTTTTATTTTTAGAGTAGGTACTTCTATCTTCTATGAAGTTTATGGGATCATCTAATAATATTTTTCTTCATACAAAGTTTAAACCCCTGTTTCACCCCCTTAGAGGTTAAATTTTGACAAACCCTTTCTTAGTAGATGTTTACGTTATATAAGAAACTTCTGTGCAAAATTTCAAGTTTCTAGCAGCGGTATGGGCTGTGCGTTGTTGTCAGTCACTTTCTTTTTTTATATACATACATAATATATTTAGATAATTATTATAGCTATTTACACTACTGCACTGCATTGCAAAAAAAAAAAGAAAGAAAGTAGGTACATTTCTAATACAGACATCATATCAGCTATATAAAATATTAATTAATTACAGTAATTATCATTAATTTCAAATTATGCTTTTTAGAAAGAATAATTTTTCATCATAATTTAATATCCAATTCTAAAAATGAAACCAATGAATGTGGTTTTAAAAAATTAACGAAGAAGGAGCTTTACTCAGGGACAAGAAGTTGTTGTCAATACCCTAAATGATATAGAGTTCGTAAAAAAATGTATTTGTTTCTCCAAAAAAATTATGAAAGTGTCAGTGAAGCAGACAGAAAACAGTAGTGTTTTTAAAAATATTGCAAAAGAAGAATTTCTACACCTTTATCAAAATCCAAGGCGTTCTGAACGCTCTCGACGTATGTAAATAGAGAGAGGCCCAAACTTTAAATCTTGCAAACGGAGGGGCAACTTCTCTAAGAGACCCCTTTAATTATTTAAGTCTTAAAAAAATAAAAATCCACAGATTAGCTGTTGTAAGCGGAGCTCTTTCATAACAGTCAATAGATAGCCCGACAGTGAAAAATTCAAAAAATTAAACTTGTGTACAAGAACAAATTGACACTAACACTAGCACTCTAACTCTAGTCAAGGACTTAAAAAAAGCTATCATTACAAAAATCTACTAAATACTCTTCCTACTGCATATTATTTACTTCCTGCTCTTACATAAGTCTGCTGCTCCTACTAATGGTTGTGTTAGAAGAAAAAATATATTTTGCATTCATTTTTAATGACGATTTATTAACAATGACCAGTGGCGGCTGGTGAAATTTCGAAGTTGTATATCTCTGTTCCTACTTACAGGACCCGAACCAAATTTAGGGGTTCTAATAGTGAGCCCACTGGGAATGTTTTGGTAAAGAAAAAAATCATTTTGTAATTTGCGAAAAAAAGTTGAATTTTTGGCGTGCCCCTCCTAAGAAAAAAATGAACACGTCTAGGTATTTTATTTATTATGTTTTCTAAACGAATTTTACATCATTTGGTCGACAGTTTTTAAATTTTAAGAGAAAAAAATGTTTTAGTAGAAAGTTATAAGTAGTCATTTGAATCTTTTTAAGCCTAAAATAAAATTAAAAAAAAAACAAATGACTATAACTTTCTACTAACACATTTTTTTCTTCCAAAATTTAAAAACTGTCGACAAAATGATGTAAAATTTGTTTAAAAAAAAATAATAAATAAAATACCTAGACGTGTTCATTTTTTTTAGAAGGGGCACACCAAAAATTCAACTTTTTTTCGCAAATTACAAAATGTTTTTTTTTCTTTACCAAAACATTCCCAGTGGGCTCACTATTAAAACCCCTAAATTTGGTACGGGTCCTGTAAGCAGGAACAGAGATATATGTACAACTTCGAAATTTCACCAGCCGCCACTGACAATGGTAGGACAAAAATTCGAAGAACCTAACTGATCAACTAGAAAATCTTAACTTAAATCAGTAGTAAATCTTGAATCTATTTAGTGAATCGCGGAGATTGCGTAGTCTGACTGAAAAGTTGCCATTTTCCACATGATATCATTACAATGTAAGGTTCTCAGCTTTAATAATTTTTAAGCCGAATCATTGCAAAGTTGTCTTGTATCTCTATAATTGATATGTGGATATTATTATATCAGTCAAGTCAAACAATATTTAACAAATACAATAAAATTAATTACCGTGATTTGGTGATGTGGTGGACACTCAATACTATACAAAATATGAACAATATGATAAACCACGTGACCTTCTAATGTATCACTATTATTGTATTCTTATTACGACATATTATTAATATTATTATATTAATCAAACCCTGATTAAAACCATAGAAATGGAGGATGTTAAAAACAAGTATAGTCGGACCAGCGTCGTAGCTAGGGCAGGGCAACCGAGGCCCGCGTCACTTGGAGCTACGTTCATCCAAACAAAACCACGCCTCTGGACCCGAGCCCCGATGTGCAATAGAATCGTGTTTTCTTATCTCTTCTAAGTAGGTAAAGACAAAGTTTACAGATATCTATTATGTAAATTTTGGTATATGTTGATTGTTGCAGTGGCGAATATATTGGGGGGCGCCACCCAATAAATCCGCGCCCCATAGCGAATTTTATAAAAATAAATATTTAACATAAACATTAACCATTCCTACATATTCTACAAAAGGTTATAAACAAAAACAAACATTTTTTATGTATGTGAGGTATTTAAAATGAATTATATCACAAAAATACGAATATAAATCAATACTAATATGTTAGATATAGATATAAAAAATGTAAGCCTTTTTTGGCATTTTTGATTTACTTCCCCTTTGATTGTTTCTGAAACATTTTTAACACATCTCACTTCGATTTTATGGAAACTTGCGACGTTTTGACTTCTAAAGAAAACAAAAAAATTACCAAATAGTAACCTCTCCTTTGAAAGTAATTTTTTTTTGAGAATCAACTTTTTCGAAAACGGATTAACGAAACTTTTCAAAAGTATTTTTTCGAATACACATATTTCAAAAGTACATTTTTGCAAAAATGTCCTGACAGCTTTTTCGAAGATGCTTTTTTGAAAAAAGAGTTATGAAACATTTTCTAAAAAACACATATTTTGAAAGTACATTTTTCCGAAAAAGTCTACATAAAAAATTAAAAAATAGGTACATTTTCCGAAAATATATTTTTCCGGAAACAGTATTTAGAAAATTAAATTATGAACTCTAGTAGCTTGGAAAATATTAAATTAAAAAAGTCGAAAAACAATCCTTAACAAACCTAAACGCACCTTTTTTTTTGGTTTGATCAGGTTTCCTTAGGTTTGGTAGTCACTTTCTCGTTAACTACTTTTTCAAAAAGTCAATGAAAAAATTAATATCCGAAAAAAAATTATTTCGAAAAAGAAGTTCTCTAAAAAAAATGTATTTTTGAAAAGTGCTTTAAAAAAATTTGAAAAATTGTTTTTAGAAAATTTGTACTTTCGTAAGTACTAGTATATTCCCCAAATTAGCAGTTACAATATTTACACTTCCATAGTAATCAAACAATTTGTCCTGTCACGTGTACGCCAAGATGACCAACTTTAACAACCATCTTTTTTATGTTAAATTAAGTACATTTTTTCGAAAAACAGCTTCTTCGAAAGATGCTTTTTTGGAAATAGATCTACAGAATTTTCTCGAAAATATATTTTTTTTAAAAAGAATCTTTCAAAAGTACATTTTCCGAAAATATACATTTTAGAAAACATAGTAGGTATTTCTAAATTTTAATTATGAACTTTACTGGCTTAGAAAATGTCAATGAAAAAATACCAAAAAGATTCTGAACTAACCTAAACGAACCGTTCTTGTGTTCGATCAGGTTTACATTTCCTTGTGTCTGCTATGTTACTCTGTAGTAAATTACTTTTAAAAAAGTGTTTTTTTTAAATAGAATATTCGAACTCTTTTTCGAAACAACGTTTGAAAAAATGTACTTTCTAAAAAAATGTTTTCTTTCAAAAAATGTAATTCCGAAAAGTGGTTAAAAAAATTCGAAAACTTGGTTTCCCAAAAAAAGTTTTGAAAACATCCCTAGTTCTCGAATAACTGTATTCGAAAATATATTTTTTTAAAAATGGGCTTTTAAAAAATTTTCATATATCAGTCCAAATGGACAGAAGGTATAAATAAAAAAATGCTAGAATTTTTGGTAAGTTAAGATAACAAACCATTCTGTTTTCACAAGAACAGGTTTAGATATTTCGTCCATTAGTAGGGGAGAGTGTTGTACCTTGGGACATTTTTCTATTTTAATTTTTTTTCTTTCACATTGTTAAAAATTAATTAATCTTATCATTGTAGGCATACTCAGTGTCATTTTGACTATTCAGAACAAAATTCGCAAAAAGTTAAAGTTATTGATTACTAAAAGGATATTTTTAGTTGCAAATTGTCCCAAGGTACAACCGGATCTTGTACCTTGGGACAGACCTAATTGTACCTTGGGACAACACTAATTGTGCGTTGGTTGTATGGGCGAAAATGATTTGCATTAAGAATTTTTTAAGCAGTGGCTTTACAAACAGAGCATCTATCGTTTCCAGGCAGTACTTTTTTCATATTATTAAATTTATTTATATTTTCAATTTCAATAGTTATATGGCGTATTATTGATGAAAATCTCAGCGGCCTCTCTATAACGTTTGTAGTTGTCGTCATCAATTAACACATTTTCAATTTTTTGTTCCGTGGTTACTTTTGAATAATTAAGGAAAATGATAAATTGACAAACTGAATTAATGAAACTATACTGCAAAGATCAAAGAATATCTATGCCAAAGTCATTCTTTCCATATTAATCTGTGTGAAAGACAATAACTTTTTATTAAACTAACATTGATTTCGTAATGTAAGAACATTTTTTCTAATTCTAAGTTTATTAATATGCATAAGTTTTCTACACCAAAGTGATTTTTTTTAAACTTTCAGTAAAAATGTTGTCCATATGGCAAGAACTCCACGGGACACGCTGTATAATGGTCGAATAAACTGTCGGCCTTTTCGTGTTTCCAAAACCCAACTGTCAAAGTTTCCTTTGTATGCGGTCCTAATAGCCAACGCGAGCATTCATGAGGGGACACTCCCCGATCTCCCATGAATACGCCGTTTGACGAAATCACTGAAATCAGTAGTTGATGGTAGTTGTAATGCTAACTAACATTGCTAACACAAGTTCGACTGGCAAATGTGACGCGCCGCCGCCAATGAATTTTAATATATTTTACCACGATTAATTAATATTTATTTACATTTTAAATTGGGGTATGTGGTTGTGCGCAAACTCAAGCACGATGTTCTTCAGGTCGTTTACCACATTATTTATTATTTTTGCCAAAAAGTCTCTTTCGAAACGTTTTAGTTCGAGCGGAAATAAACTGTATGTTGGCAAAAATAGGTAATAGCTAATGCATTAGTAGCTAAGGGATGTCGATATATCATTAAAAAGGTATTGTTATGACTATGACTTATGTTAACTTGTTTACTTAAATCTAAGATAAATTTAACAATTGGTGTCATCCATAATAATTAGCATAATAACTATAACTACGTTTGATTTTGCTTTTATAATTATTCCAAACATGATTACTGATTGTCCTTAATAATCGTACTTTTATTATTTTGGACGCGAATAATAATCATAATCTTGTTATTGAAATTAAAAGATTTTTAATTAAATTCTGATAAGCATGTGTCATTTATTAAAATACAGAAATATCAAGTTAAGGCCTAATGATGCCATAATACTATACTTTCTTCAGATGACCGAGGAGCTGGTACCTATTACTTAGGGTATCCTGGTCTTAACCAGCTAATACTTTGGAGTTTGGAGTAATTGCCACGAAAGTGAGCCATTTTAACGCTATTGTTATCAAATATAAAAATGTGAAAATAATTAAAAATAATGAATTTAATGAATACAGTAAAACTTTAACTCTCTTTTGGTGTATGATAATTAATTGATACTAACCTAACCAGTTAAACATACCTAATTTAAGTATTTATTTTAATTTTTCTGACTTTAGGAAGCACAAGACCTGTAAAAATAACAATTAGGTACTGCAAGCGCACATCTGACCAGTTAACGAGTATAAAGAAAAAGCTAACGAAAAATTATAAGAAAAGAAATATCTAAAATATAAGAAACTTTTATTTATAAAGTTGTGATTGTTTCTGTCCTTTGAGTTGTACTTGAATTTGGAGTTTTAGGTAAAGCACCTTGAATATATCGTCACATTCTTATTGAACCTAACCTAAACACTAACAGAGTTAGAAGAGTCTTACAGATGGACAGAGACTGACAGTAGGAAATCTAAATATATATGTATACTTACCTTTTAATGGCATGCTAGCAAAAGAAAGAGCCTCAATCGAATTCTGATATCTTTTACTGCAAAATTAAAAAGTTTTAAAAAACAGGTTCCTGGTATTTTAATCTTTAAAAAGAGAAAAACAAACATTATCTAAATATATACATATTTCAAAATAATTGTAGGACCATTCTAAACATAAATGGACACCATTTGATGATGAATATGATGCTAATCGCTTCCTTCAAAAACAATTTTATTATAAAACATAATTACTTAATAGTTTAGGGGATTATTTAAGTTGTTGACTGACAATTACTTAATATGGTACATAAAGTATATGCAAAGATTTAAAAACAACACAATATACTTGAACTTTTAGCACACAAAATCATCAAAAAGTTACTAGGATGAGGTAATGTTCTCTAAACAAAATAAACAAAAAAAATTGCTCTTAAAATTTGGAAATTATTTTTTAAATAATCTTTGTAGGAATTTTAGAGTATAGATTTAAAACGTACCTATGTAGGTATATTACGATTTGAAGGCACTTGAATAACTATTCGTTATACTGCAAATATTAGTCAAAACTTTTGCAAAAGCACTTTTCCTTCCCTGACTTTTGAAGCGAAATTATCTCCACCTATAAAGGGAAATCTGAATTATTTGCCAAACAATTCGCTGCCAATTCCACCCTTATTCATTCTGCCAATTTCGCTCTTCCACCCGCTACACCTGTACCCCAGAAAATGTCCGGCAATGCTTAAACAAGTTCAAAAAATTCTTCCATTCCTTGACACCAAAAAGTCCTCCGCTCTGAATGGCATACCAGCAATTGTTCTAGAAAATGCGCTCCAGAACTTGCACCCATCTTAACTCGTATTTTCCAAATCTCCTATGACAAGTGTATCATCCACAAGTGTACCCCACAAAATATCCGACATAACACCTAAGGTCACACAAACTCTAAAAATGTTTCTATCCCTCGACACCAAAAAGTCCTCC
The DNA here is from genome assembly GCA_963971165.1 of Philopedon plagiatum. Taxonomy (NCBI): domain Eukaryota; kingdom Metazoa; phylum Arthropoda; class Insecta; order Coleoptera; family Curculionidae; genus Philopedon; species Philopedon plagiatum. The sequence goes on along the minus strand of OZ020192.1, from coordinate 97,354,828 downwards.
GGTCTGGATGGCATACCAGCAATTGTGCGCGCTACAAACTTGCACCCATCTTAGCTCATCTTTTTCAGATCTCCTGTAACAAGGGTATCTTCCCAGATAGCATTAGCTGGAAGGTCGGTCGCAGCCTCTCCCGAAGAAAGGCATCCTTCCATCCAATTATATAGATCTATCTCTCTTCTCTCTGTCGTCAGCAAAGTTATGCAGAAAGTCATCAACTTGCAAATTCTAAAATATCTAGAAAAACATAAAATCGTCCATGACAGACAGTACGGATTTCGTCTTCAAAGATTCACAGCTGATCTCCTTACCTTTGTCACGCATGACTGGAACGAACAAGTCTCTCGAATTTTATGGCGAAACCCAGCTTGTTGCTTTTGATATTTCAGAGGCCCTTGACAAAGTATGGCAACAAACTACCTTCTTATAATCTTCCTCCAAAACTATGCACATGGATAGGTAGCTTTCTCTTTAATCGGCGCATATCTGTCGTGGTGAATGGCCACTCATCGAATTTCCACCCTATCAATGCTGGCGTATCCCAAGGTTTAGTCCTGGCACCAACCCTATTTCTTCTTCATATTAGTGACCTGCTTTCTTCAACTACCAATCCCATCCACAACTATGCTGACGATAGTACTCGTCACTCCAACATTCATTTTTCTAGACAAGTATCGAACCAAAAGCTGGATAATAGACGGAGATCTATGCACCTATCCCTTTCCCAAGATCTTCAATTAATCTTAGACTGGGTGCCAAGAACCTTGTTCGGTTCAACACCTCTACAACCCTGTCATGCAAAAAATCCGGCAACACTTACCCCATCCACATGAATGGCCAAGCCCTACAGAACAATGAAACGATTGATCTTTTTAGCATCGCTATTTTTATACGTTTTCTTATTAGGACCCCATAAATTGTCATCAATAGCAACGAGAAATTGTAAACAAATGAATCGCATTGACGAAGCTCAAAGAGAGAAAACCAAATGTTTAAGAAAACAATCAAAGTTGTAAAAAAGCTAATGAAAGATGAGGTAATATATTCATCCCTGACCAAAAATTAGCTAACTGTCCAATCTTACTGCAATTTTATACTTGAGTACCAATGTTGTAATAAAGAATATAAATAAATATATTTTTTATACTTGTGATTTTTTGTGATTCTGTATCGAAATAATAAAAAAAAAATATTACCTATATTAATAGCTGTTTATTTATCGAAAAAAAAAGTTTTTTGTGGCTAGAATGTTTAATAACCTGTATTTTCAAAACCAAGCGCCGTTCCAAAAAGTGGGACAAAGTAGATTTAACTTCATATAAAAGTCGTTATTTGTTCCTCTAAGAAAAGAAAATAAACTAGTTTAAATAAAAATAGTTATCGCGCCCATAAGAATTAATTTATTTGAAATATCACCTGGAACACATGCGTCGCTTGCGGCGAAATCGTAAAGCTGAAATACCGATGCAAATTTGAGACCGCGGCCAACGCACTGCGATCGGTTCCTCCATAGTCTATATTCTGTCCAATTTAATTTGAGATGACAGAATAAAACAATTGAACAAGAATTCCCCCTATTGGTCATTTCCATGGACAGTTTACACCAGAACATGTTTTAGCAATCACAATATTCATCTTTCCTTTTCTGATAATCACGGAGGAATCCGATTTCTTTCTATCCGTGTTGGCGAAAGTGCATTAGAAAAAGACAAATAAAAAAAGGATATCTTCAAATTTTTATCGTACCTTATTCGCTGGTGGAAGTATTGCTGGTTATAGACTTTGAAAGATTAGACATAGCAAAATTCTTTTCTTTCCGGATAAAATTCCCAACGGAAAATTGAATATTATCAAGACCTAGCTCTTGCCAAGGTACCTCGATAAACTGCAGAGCCCCGTGGTAACACTCAAAATTTTGAAGTCTTTCGACCGCACGATTCGTGTGGCCGTTAGACAGGTCCTACAGTCCTACACCTTAATAAGTCAAGCCCGGACGCCTTCATCCATGCACCGGTGAAGGAAGGGGGATTGGGCGTGATCTCTTTCAGGGGTCACGTATCCATGATTTTGAATGGGCGAATTGCGAGGCTGGCTAGTGGCGATGACGTGCTTATGCACCACTTTTTGAATTTAGAATGGTCTACTATTCTGGAACCAAAATTCTTACGCTGGACCGGTGACTTGACGACGGGAAACCGTATCAAGTTTCACTGGTCCGATAAACTCGAACAATGGTATTCGGGCAATGGTCTTGTCCAGGGGCGCTGTCATCCAGGCAGTAGTTCCTGGCTTCTAAGACCCCCTCCGTTCTGGTCTGGTGGCGATTTCGTTAAGGCCGTACAGCTCACGGCCAATCTGCTGCCCACTAAGGGCATACCTTCCAACCCGCCTGAAGACAGACTCTGCAGAGGCGGATGCCAGAGGGTCGAGTCGCTGAGTCATGCCCCGCAGAGGTGTCCCTTGATCGTATGTGGTCATAGTAGGCAGTGGATCTCCAGGGGGCGCCGTAAATTACTTTCCTTTTATTGGAGAGTATGTGACCATAGTAGGCAGTAAACATCCGCGAGGCCGCCGTTACGACGAGGGGGGGGGGGGGGCTTGCGCCCCTAGCTCCCTCGACGGCACGCCAGTGGGCCGGCGTTCCTGTTACTCATTCCCATAACGCCCGTTCCAAGTAATATAAAGGAGAACAAATAGCATGTACGTTGCGTAAGTTGTTAGTCAGTCGCAGATTCAGAGAACACAGGAATTTAAGATACTAATACTTTATGTAAACTTTTTAGGTATATTTTTACACTGCAAAAACAACTTATGCGACAGGATTTAAATAATAATATGTCATGTTTATGTTTCTCATAACCTAACTTTCTAGTCTTTCTACTAGTTGTAAAAATTTTACGAGTATGAGAGAGAAAGAAGACGAGAGAGAAAAAAATGAGAAAGAACGAACATGAGAGAGAGAGACATAATTGATCTCTCCGTTGTAAAATGGGTTTCTGTCATCATTCGCAAATTAAACTGGATACGGTATAGTAAGGAACAGAGTACCTATAACAAAAACTGAAAACAAATACTAATATAAAAATACCAAATGTCGAGAGACTTTCAGGATTTATCACGACTTTTTGTTTCGGTATTGACGGTAGCCCCTTGTCGTAGTTAAATTTGGAGTTTAATAAAAAGTAACATATATGTAGTAACGTGACGTAGATGGAACTTTTACAATTTTTTATAAGAAGAATTATTTTGTGTTTATAGATTGTTTTCTCAAAAAAAATAGTTGTCATTTATAGCATATAATTTAAAACAACACGCAAACGACAAGCTGCTGAAAGAAAAAAATGCTACTGGTCGGCTTTCCTATGACGCTGCAAATTGAGACCCCATAAGCATGGACGCACAAGCACAGGACGCCACCACACACCATCCACACCATAAAGACCAAATTCACACTTAAGCACAGAAAAAAAGGTTTGTTACACTATACACTAAAGTGCAAGTCATGGTCCGGAAGCAGAGTGAGGAACTGTGAGCAAAGGCGAAGTGGGTGTGTGTGGCAGTGATATGAAGCTTATGCGTTAAAGAAAGATGACGAAACAGCCGAGCAACGAGCAACTAAACTTTTCCCCTTTTCACAGCAAGCGAATATACGAAACAAAGGACTGGTCTACAATAATTACTGTAAAATGTAATAATATTAATATCACACAATGAAAAGATGGTACAAATCGGTTCCATTTTGATCGGATTATCAAAACATGTATAACCTACATATTAATAAATAATTGTAGATTGTAGGTTTAAAAATAAAAGTTACTATCACTTCAAAGTAATGGCAATACAATAATTGCTTAATAACAAATCATAATTATTATCTATAGGCTGAGGGAGCGACCTTCGTACAAGTTATAAAAATCAAGTGCATACAGATGTTGACATTTTATATTTTTATGCATGTAATATTGACCTTACAGGGTGTGCAAGCGAGAATTTGCTTTTTGCCAAAAAAACCTAAAATGGTACGAGTTAAATTGTTTGATAAATATACAGGGTGTTATAAAAGTAACTGCATAAATTGGAATGGGTGACTCCTGGGGTAGTCTACAGAACACCCAATATTTTTTTTTCTTAAATCAAAACATTTTAAAAATTTTCAAAAATACCCTAAAACCCCTCCATATTTGTCGCACCTGGCTGAATGAATACGTGGCGCTAAAAACAGTTGAATTTGTTGAAACGTTGCCAGACATATAAATCTTTAAGGAGAATTTATTTTCTGTTGTTAAGTGTAACTTAAGATACAGGTAAAAAAATTAAACTTTTTCCTAAGCTAAGAGAACCAAACAATTGGTAAAAAGGCCAGCAGCGTTAGTTTTAACTTTTAACCAATATTTGCCTAACATAATTTAAATATCAATAAGTAAAACCAATGAATAAATAGAAGTTGCAAAAAATGGTGCTTATCTAGTAGGGAATATGTTGAAAATGTCCTCCATTTGCTTCCAAACAAGTGCGCACTCTTCGCAGCGTATTCTCCCGAACCCGTTGAAAGATATTCTTCATAATATTCCTTATTCCTTGGGCTGCCACTTAAACACGATTTGCAGTTGTTTCACATTGTCACACAATTTACGCACTACCTATACACTATTTCCTTCATCGTACCCACAACAGGCGCGGCCCGTGAGTTTTTTTATAAGTGGGGCAAATTTTGTGGCCATATACTTTTTTAATTAAGGAAGATTTTTTAATAATGTGCCCAGTCCAGCCAATAAATTATGTACCTACAAATAAACACCGCAAAAAACATAAAATACTAAAATTGCATTTGTGCTGTGACTTTTTTTAAAATTAGTACCTACATGCAAACAGTTTTTTGCACTGTTAAAGCCATTGTTAACACAAGTACTAGTACTACCAGAGACTATAAAAAATATAGACACACTCGAATACACCGAAAAGTCGGTCTCCCGTGAGGAATTTGGTGGGTTTACTGGTTTATGGTTTGAAAGTTTGTTTGTCCACCATTACATAGGTATACATGTAGATACACAGTATACATATTTATATAATGGTAGACAAACAAACTTTTAAACCATAAACCAGTAAACCCACCAAATGTCTTAAGGGAGACCCGCTGACCCGCTTTTCGTTACACAGCAATGTTCGTCTAGGTATTATTTAGTCTATGGTACTACACAACACAAATATCACATTAAATCCAAAAACATATTACACAACCAAATTAGGAAGCCGAAACTAACCGAACACCTCTTTAATAAATGATCGCCGACAGGCCCGACAGCCAGCACGCGACCTAAAATGAAATATAAACAAAAGTTTATGCACATGCAATCCGCATATTAGGGAATTGGTTTTTCCTTGTCCAACCCAAATGTTTTGCAAGCGACTCAAGTGTATTTCCATAGTGGCCCGGCCGGGACAACCCGAGAACCGACTTCGTCGACGGCCACGCGCGCGCAGAAAGCCATATTATTGGTGGGCCGTCAACTCGGATGCAGTACTCTTTCCCCTTTCCCATTTTAACCGCTCTTCTCTCTTCATCTAATTCTTGCGGCGAGAGGAACTGACCGCTGTGATTGGTTAAAAATCTGGCGTAGCGGCGCGTTAACTGACTGCGCAACATCAAAACGTCTTAACGGGTTCGTGCAGTAAATTATACAGGGTGAGTTTTTTAAAGTGTTACAAGGCGATACTCAAAAACGGTTTAAAATATTTTCATGAAATTTTGGTGAGGTAATGGGGAGATGGGGGACATATTTAAACATATTTTTGATATTAACCCCCTCTCTCTATTTTTTTCTAAATGAATTTCGTATCCGCTGTAACATATCAGGGGTCACTCATAAGCAGGCAAAGCGGATTCGGTCTTTCATATCGTCTAAGGTTGTAGGTGCAGTCGTCATCACTTTGTCCTTCATAAAACTCCACAAAAAAAGTCAAAGGGGTCAAAGCCAGGAACCTAGCAGGCCCGGACCAATTCAAATGATTACGGGCCTGTATTGCATAATGGGGTGGAGCTCCGCCCTGTTGAAACACATGTAGGATTTATGTTTTGGCTTAATAATTGGGGTAAATGGTTCCTAAAAAGCTGTGTAATCAGTGGGGATTTTTTTGTCGCCCAGTAGGGCATATTGTGTCTATTTATCTAATGAAAACAACCAAACAAAAAAAAAAGAAATTACATTTCTACTGATACGGGATGACTTAAAATCCTAGCTGCCCACAATTGAGGAGCCCCATTCAATAAGGGGACATGCGCTCGGCCCGGCCCGGCGGACCCAACCCAAGCCTGAATATATATGCAATCCAACCTTTATGCGTCGCGTTTTAGAAACAATTAAAAAACAATACCTTAACGTTGATTCTCAGCAAACTTCCAGCGGGAAAGTTGTTCCTTATAGTCTAAAGAACAATCGTGCGAAGGCACGAGATATTTTGACAAAAAATAAACAAATTAGAGCAGGTTGAATCCAGCGTTGCGCGCCGCGTGTATATACATTTCGATGCGTGCGTAGTAATGTTTGAACATTACAGAAGATAATTTGACGTTTAAAATATACACAATGATTGTAAAAAAGTGTTACAAGAATAAAAATTGTTTTATTAAAAGTATATTATCAAATATAAATTTTTGGTAACACAAAGCATTTTAATACAAAGGATTTTTTAATATGAAACATTATAGCATTAATTTTTAAAACGTAGGAAAAGCATGCATCATAATCATTTCACTTTTTTGGGCTTACTGCCTTTAACAGCTGTGTTTTGAAAAAGGTTTTCCTAAAATTTGCAACCTTCAGGACTAAGATATTTAACCAAGTTTTCAAATCATTCAGTTTTTCGCGAGAAATTCCGACATCTTTAGCAAGCGACGATTTTTCTAAATTGTAAAAAGTGGTGAAAATTAATTATTTTGCACATGGCCACATTGACGTCTGTTCCAGTTATAATGAAATCACGCAACTATTATTCTCGAGGAAGTAATCACTTTTGAAAATGTAGAAAAATCGGCGCTTGCTAAAGATGTCGGAATTTCTCGCGAACAACTGAATGATTTGAAAACTTTGGTTAAATATCTTAGTCCTGAAGGTTGCAAATTTTATGAAAACCTTTTTCAAAACACAGCTGTTACAGGCAGTAAATCCAAAAAAGTGAAATGATTATGATGCATGCTTTTCCTACGTTTTAAAAATGAATGCTATAATGTTTCATATTAAAAAATCCTTTGTATTAAAATGCTTTATTGTGTTAACAAAAATTTATATTCGATAATATAATTTTAATAAAACAACTTTTATTCTTGTAACACTTTTTTACAATTATTGTGTCATCTTTTAAACGTCAAATTATCTTCTGTAATGTTCAAACTACTACTATGCACGCATCGAAATATACGCGCGGCGCGCAACGCTGGATTAAACCTGCTCTAATTTGTTTATTTTTTGTCAAAATATCTCGTGCCTTCGCACGATTGTTCTTTAGACTATAAGGAACAACTTTCTCGCTGGAAGTTTGCTGAGAATCAACGCTAAGGTATTGTTTTTTCATTGTTTCTAAAATTCTACGCACAAAGCACCGAATATATAACACATAGAAGGATCACTCTCCAATAAGCGCGAACACGCCCGAGACTGCGCGACGAAATTTTCCCTTCTCATCTCGTCCCCGCTTGAGGGCAAATTCGACGCGTGGTGGTATAAAGTGGACCAAATAAGCGGACGGAGAGTTCTGTGTTGTTTATATAGGGGTGACTGAATAAATTTAAATTAATACTTTTTTGTGTGTTGAACATTTTTTTACTTTTTCGTTCTGGTGGTGGTGTTAATCTGTTTGTGTAGTAAAAATAAAAACAAAAGAATTGCATACCCTTAAAAAATTAAAGAACGTAAAACTAAATAAATAATGTTTATTAATTTAGCTCCCAAAATCTTTTGTCAATAGATTCGGAACGGAAGGTCGATGGTCGAACATCGAAAGATAATCATCGATATTGGCATCGATGTTTATGACCCCTAACATCGATGGCAAAACATCGAATATCAATAAGAGAACATCGATGTTTTTTAAACATTCTAACATCGCCCAGCACTGCGCGCAGACGAGCATTAATATGGCGAGACGTTTTGGGTCATGCGGCAGCCGAATCTTTCAATTTTAACTAACGATAACTTGAACACTATAAGTCGTAGAAACTGCGTTTTTTTTTTAAACTTCTTCGATGTTTTGGCTTTCCTTCGTATGCAGATGGTATGACCAAATTCTTTAAAACATAAAAGTTTCTCGCTTACTGAAAAAAGTGCTGCAATTAAAGTACCTACATGTTGAAGTTTCACCAAGTTTTACAAAAAAAAAACTAGAGTTTTCAAAAAAACAAAATGACTCAGTAGCCTTCGCTCACATTTCTTCTATGGATTAAAAAATATATAACGGAACTATCTCGATTAGTTCGCGAGGTATGTGTAAAAATGTAAGAGACATTAATTTTGTCACATTTATGACATTTTTCGTCATAAAAAAATTTGACCTTCCAAAAAATGTTGTAATTGGCCATTTCAGATAGCCTAGACCCTAGCCAATCATTCTGTGAAGGTCCCATGTAGTTGTACCTTACAATTTTTTTTAACTTATATTTGTCGATTTTTTAAATATTTTATTTAGAATGACAAACAACGTTCCTTTTGTTTTGCTCCTATCGTCAACATACTGCCATGACAATAAGGCATGTACCGAAATAATCGATTATGATCCCAATATAATTACAAATTAATGTGCCTTCTTTTATGAATATAATATATACCACTTGGAACTTGCCTACCTTTAAACAGAACAGTAGGTAAAGAAACAAAAACAAACTTTGTCACTTTGTATAACTTTCTCACAATATGGTTGGATTCATTAAATATTTAACTGTTCTTCTATAACTATCATATTAAATTATAAAATTTAACCAAAAATCTTAACATTTTAATTTTTTATAGTGTTCACCGTGTATATATTGAACACAAAGGATATACTTTTTCGAGTAGGGTTAAGGCGTACTTTGCATACAAAATTTCATCCTTTTCCGTCAACTAGTTTTGGAGCTGTCGGGCTAACAGATAGACCGACAGACAGGAAGACGGAAATGGACAACATACATTGTTGTCATCTAGGAACCCCAAAACGGTAACATCTGTCAAAATCTCGGAAGGTCTGTTACGCCGTTAATAATTTCTTAGTTATTTTAGGTATATTATATTACCACTCGTTTTTTCAGTATTAACTGATTTCTAATAAAAAACAAACTTAGTATTTAATTTATTTGTAGGTGCTGGAACTTACTTTACGCAAATTATATTGTATATACTTAGGTTAAGAAAAAAGAGTAATCCAATAACTTTTTCTTTATTTCAAATTTAACTAACTATAAGTAAAGAACGCAGCTCAACTGTGTGTTTTTAAATAAAAATATTTCCCTACAAGTATTTAAAAAATATATTCTCAGTTTCTTTTTATCCGATATATTAAGTTTATTATTTGATCGATCTAAAACACACGTTAATGTTGTTTCTATTGTAACTACTTTATTGTAGATAAATAATAGTTTGCAGTGTTGTTGCTAACAAATTGAACTGCGTTCTTATAGTAACTTTATGTTAATACAACTGATTAATTAAAAAACTGTAGTTTACTTTTAGTTTTATTCCGTTCCTACAGAGTAACCCTCGTAAAACAGCTCGGCCCGCTTACACATATCGCGTGCACGTATCGCCCTCGTAATTTGGGATTTCCGTCTGCGACCTCGCAAGTCTTAAAATTCGAGAAAATACATTCGGCTGCTGGCGGCGATGCTTTGATCTTAGAACATCACAGTGCCGCGCAGGAGTGACCCTTCTATGTGTTATATATTCGGTGCACAAAGGTTGGATTTACATACATTCAGGGTTCGGTAGGGTCCGGTCGGGCCGGGCCGAGCGCATGTCCCCTTATTGAATGGAGATCCTCAATTATGAAAAGAAGCTTCGTCATTAGGAACACGTTATTTCCTTGCATTTTTCTTGTGGCCCAATTGCAAACTGTACCGCGATTTGCCCAATGGCTCTTGGTGGAGTGTAATGTGGTATGGATGAAAATTGTGCAAGTGTAATATGGTCACAACTGATTTTTGACTTATTCCAGCATCTCTAGCAAGCCCGTCTGGTAACTATATACATGCTAGTCAATAGCTACCACTCCTAAAACTTGCCTATTTTTTCCGTTTTAGTTCGCTGCCAAAGTCGTGGTTTCGTCTTCAGACTGCCAGTAGTACGGCTTCTAGTTTCCAGTCTTCTAAATGTCATGTGGGATTTCGGGTTGTTAGGAAACCTCTCCGACCACACTAGTGCAGCTTCTCTGTAGTTTTTTCTGCACTCCCCCAAAATTAACAGCATATCAACTTGTACATTAAAATTCGTTTCCATATTTAATTGAGCGATAAACTGAGAATTAATCGTTAAAACATCAAAATTCTCAACTGACTTAAGTAAAAATAACGCATGTTTATGGAAATGAATAATAATTCTGAAATAAGTCAACTTGATTTATTGGTAAAATTTATTTATTTTTTAAATTCAATCAAAATTTAGTTAACCATAATTCAGTAACTGAAAGACTAAATTAAAAAAATGTATATGTATAGACGTAGTTTTTTACGTAGATTCGAATTTTATAATCAAAAGTACATCATTCCATTTAAAATTCAAAGTTCCTCAGACAAAATAGAGGGGGTAAATGTCAAAAATAAGTTTAAATATGTCCCCCATCTCCCTATTAACCCACCAAAATTTCATGAAAACCAGCCTTGTAACACCTCCTCTATACTTAATATTGCTCAAAAATCCAGAATTAACGCGTTAGTGATCAAAGTATATACCAAAAAGCGCCTGAAGCTATTATATGAGGGCTTAAAGCACTTTGCAAGGCTTAATGCCACTTTGAGAATTTAAAGCACTTGCAGCACTTTTGACGGCTTTTCGAAAGTACTTGGCGCTTAGAGGCCAATTACTTCGAAAAGTAATTGGTTATTTGAAGTCCTACAATAAAGAAAATTAATTAGTGCCTGCAGGGTGCAAGCACTGGGTAAATGCCTAGGGCTTGGGGCTTGAAGCAGGGTGACTCGGTGGTTTGCCCAGCTCTGGTTTGGATTACATATTAGGTTTCTTAACAGCCAGGTCGTATCGGCTCGCGACCTATGAAATAAGTGAATCACACTATACTTGTATTCCGTCTCACAAAAAATACTTAAATGATATTTTCTTAATTAATGCCGAGAATAATACTGCTCCATTTTATTCCACCTGGAAAAAGACTTTTCCAACAAAATATATAATATGCTTAATAAAAGACTATTATTATTATTATTATTATTAATATTATATAACACAAACATAATTAACCGAAATTATAGATACATCTGTGATTCACTTGATTCGTATGGTGATTATTTGTTGCAATATCTACACTTAAAATTTTCAAAAGTGATAAACTGTTTGTTGATTGCAAATTACAGCAAATATAACAAGTTTATAAAGAATTTCAAAAAATCTCTAAAAATACTAGAAACGTAATTTTAATTAACAATCGTTAAATTTATTTCTCTTGTAAGATAGCGATTGACCAATATAATAAAAAATAGTTTTTTGTTGATGTTTTTATCGTATTTTCAAAGTCTATGTAAATACTACAATTATTAAAATAATCGTGACAAAATAATAATTTGGCATACATGTAATAAGACAAGACAAAATTTCTAAATCTCAACACTTGAAAACAGGGGCGTATTCATGGGCGTAGATAATGAGCCGATCCAACACACGTAAAAAAGGTTGACAGTTAAGTTCGGGGAAGGTCAAAATTTTCGTATTTCCATATGGCTGGAAATACCCCCCCCCCCCATAACACAGGGCCCGTACCAAATTTAGGGGTTTTAATAGTGAGCCCACTGGGAATGTTTTAGTAAAGAAAAAAGAAATTCTAATTTGCGAAAAAAGTTGAATTTTTGCCCTGTCTCCCTGGGAAAAAAATAAACACGTTTAGGCATTTTATTTATTATTTTTTCTAAACAAATTTTACATCATTTTATCGACAATTTTAAAATTTTAAGACAAAAAAAAATGCGTTAGTAGAAAGTTAGTCATTTTATTTTTTTTAATTCTATTTAATTTTAAAAAATTCAAATGACTATAACTTTCTATTAATACATTTTTTTCTCTTAAAATTTAAAAATTGTCGACAAAATGATGTAAACTTTGTTTAGAAAAAAATTATAAATAAAATACCTAAACGTGTTCATTTTTTTCGCAGGGGAGGCTGAGCAAAAATCCAACTTTTTTCGCAAATTACAAAAAAGAATCTTTAACAGAACATTCCCAGTGGGCTCACTATTAAAACCTCTAAATTTGGTACGGGTCCTGTAGGTAGGATCAGAGATATACAACTTTGAAATTTCATAAACCGCCACAAGACTCTTTCGGTTCTATGGTTGTAGAAAAAATTGGAATTTCTATCTCCAAAAATAACGAAAATTGGAATATTTTCATTTAATATGCAATAACATTTAGTGTACTCGGTTTACTATGACAGTATATGTTATCCGGCGTTCTTAACCCATCAGGTATTATGAGGGGCCTAACAGTTTTAGGTAGATTATTTGCCTAAACGAATTATTACTTTATAATTGATTATCTTACAAACAATATTTATTGGCGCCATTATGAGATAAAGAGTAGCGTGACAATTTTACAATTACAGATCGGGAGAGTCCGGAGAACGTGGATAACCCTTATAACCCTATATAAACAATACTTATCAACGCGTTTTCTCAGTAACAAACAAACTGAATTACGACAAAGAATTATATTTATCTCGGTAAATGTACGAATAAACATGTGGGTTCAATATTTAACAATACAAGAAGTTAATAGTTTGGAAAGTGATCGATTTATAAAGATTTTCGGAAATATAGTGGAACACTGCTTGGCGGCCGGTATTGGTATTTTAAAAAACAGACCTTTTGGATCCATTGATGATGTAGTCAAGGCTATTGAAAATTATTTGGATACTTTAAAGTCTTCAGGTAAGCAGATTTTATACTTTGTAATAATAGACAGGTAATGGTAAAAATACTAAATTATTCGCAACCTTAGGCATAGCTGCGCTTTAATATACATATCTAGGGCAAAACACATCAAACGCGGTCAAAGAGTGCCACATGTAAAATTCAGAGTCGTATAATATAGTCGATTCTCAGACCTTGAGGGTTTCTTAAGTACGGATGACACCTTGCAATTGTATCTCAAAGTCTTAGGAATATTCAAGAAATGACAATATAAACGAGTTGTTAAGAAAGCTCTCAGGATTTTTTCAAGTAAATAATTTTTTGAATTAAATTGCAAAGAGATAATGTTCATGAGTTAAAACTGCGCCTAGTGAAATCACAGTCTAGTGTTGAAGTTTTTAACGCGTTCAGCTGTAACTTTTCTATTTGTTGAACTCTTTACCGCGTTTAGCTGTAACTTTTCTATTTGCTTTATAGTCTTACTGGATATTTGGTCGTCATGTTGTTTTCCTCACCATTGAAATACAAAAAAATCTGTGCCTAGGAAAAACCAGACATTATCACTATTAATAAGTCTGTTTCAAAGGAATCCCAAGTTGAAGCCATTCCTGTAATCATCTGAGAAAATTAGTCAGCAAATAATAGTTCCATCAACACCGAAAGACAAACTATTATCATTTTATCGCAAAATGTTAAATAAAAAGTTGTTTTAAATTTTATGGCTAAAAATAACAATAATAATAAAGTTTATTTAAAACATTTTACAATAATATTCTTATACTATAAATTACCATAAAGAAACTTCAATAACCCCCGAGTTTACCTTGTTTGGGGTAAATTTTATATAAATACATATCTGTATTATTTAGATAATTCATTTGATATACCTACTATTATATAATTAATAATATAACACAGAAATGTAAACAAAAACAGTCATTTTTAGTGATCCGTGCTAAAATTAGCAAAACGGAACGCTTATGGAATCACTTCGGTGCCCGTCCGTCTGTCTGTCACAGGCGATTTTCTCTGAAACTATTCGACGTAAAAATTTGAAATTTAATACAGAGATGGAGTGTGGTGGCCTAATTTATAGATGTGAAGTATAAAAAGTTGAATATTCATTCTGGGGGTTAATTTCAGGGGGTAAATTGGGAAACGGAAAAAAATTCAAGGGCATCGTGTAGGGTGTCAAATGACAGCTTATTGGAGCACGAATTCAACAATATATATGATGTATTTTTTTATGAATTTTTTTTTACATTTTTCGGGAAAAACGCTTAAAAATTCCTGTCCCCCACCCTTATCACCAAAATGATCGCTCAGAAAAATCTGGAAAAAATCATCAGCATTGAGAATTAGGTGTAGATTGAGCCTAAATTATCAGGATTAAAAAAGTATTTCGCGATCAATTGTTATAAACAATTTAATTGTTTATTTCCTTATAACTGCTGAACCATTGGTTTTAGAAAAAAAGTATTTCGACAAAACATATTTCTCACGATGTAAGAAACAACTTTTGTCCTCGTTTTTCAAAATTTTTGATTTGACTCAGTCGAAACGCTCCCCACTCAGTTTCGCGCATACGCGATACGGCGGCGTTGGTGCCGTCGGCGGCGGGTAGCGCAGCAGATGCGCGGCCGAGGTTTGCTCAGGTTAAGAGGGGGGCTGATGGCACGGAACACTTAACCAAATTTTTTAAGGAGGAAATATTTATTATTTAATATTAGACTATAGATCAAAGCATTTTCAAAATTCAATGGGACTAAGAAAAATAATGTGCTTTATTTTATAATTCGCAAAGTTTAATTTTCTATTACAATTCTGATTTCGATCAATTGTAAAATTTAAAGCGACAACTTTTTGCTTTAAAATGATAAATATAGGAAGAATCGAAATTTTTTTAGTTCGTTTAATTCGTAGAATACCGTAATATTTTATTCTGATCTTTTCGTGCATGACTGAGTTCATGCATTATTAGAAGAAATTAGAGAGATTCATTGCAATATCACTGATGGTCAATATCAATATGAAATACTTAAAATGATTTGGATGGCGTAGCTAGCAAATGACACATTTTTCGAAACATGTAGATAAGATTTGCCAAGGTTAACCGAAATTATTCTTAGGCCGTATTGCCTTTGCAAACGATAGTACAATTCCATAGGTTTTTTTTTGGAACGTTGAGCTATGGCACTTTACTGAGCTAAACAATAATACTACCGCAACAATGACATACTATTAGACTAAGAAATAGCGATATCACAACCTACATAATTTTTTCATGAAAATTTCTAGTCGCTGTCAGTTTTAAAACCAGTCTCAGTCATTAATATCAGAGTCTGGCTAGCGAGCCCCGTTTCACATCCACAAGGTGGTCCAAAAAGTTTCAAACCAATGCGAAATTGTTTTATTAGCGAGTCTATTTAAATGTAAGTATACTCAATATCATGTAAAATTTTAATGGTAGCCGTTGACACATGTCATTTCTAGTAACATTCTGTTTACACAACTTGAACTTTGGTCAGGGCCGGACTTCACTTTTTTATCAACATTTATGACCTTAAATAGTGGAACAGAATCTTGCTGAATTTAATTTACCGACAACGTATGTGTAGAAATATGAAAAAACAATTGTACTAGAACTATGCATGAATAAGTTTAAACATGTGGTGATATTTGCCACCAATCTCACTGCTATTTACATCCTTGACTTGTATTTAAAGCTCATCAAACCTCATCCAGTTTTAAACATTTTAAATTAGAAATATCTCCATTTCAGAAGAAAAAGTTTTTTGAATTTTTTTAAAGAAGTTACTAATCTCTTTTTAATGCGCCAAGATTTATCATAAATGATTTTTTCTTGAGAAATCAATGATACAAATGTTTTCATCTTTCTGCCAGTCACTGTATTACATACATATTATATGAAAGTAACTACTTAATATGAAAGTAAAGTTATCATATCAATATCAAATATTCAATAAAAACAAATTTAAAGTTACCAAATCCTCATTACTTGGCCTGAATGTACTAGGAATGCAGTAATCGTGATCCATAATAAATTAATAATATCTAAAAATGTTAATAAAAAGTAAACACATCACTCCACAAATAATGATTTTTTCTGGAATTATGTAATTTAAGGCGTGTATTACAAATCTGAATGTGCTGAATATAGTCAAAAACAAGACGCGTCATTTTTAAGCACGCCGGAGGTGCTTTACATGGGCGAGATTGTATACGATTTTATTATCGTGATTAACATCATCTCTAAAAAATATAATTTAAAAAGAAAATTTTAAAAAATATAAGCTTTTCCACTAAACTACTCTTTTAGATTCGTAACTTCCGCCGCAAAACATATAATTCCTATAACATTAATTAATTTTGGGGTAATCTTTGTCCAGATAATTGTTAAACAAATAAAATATGTTTAGCTGCTTACTTTTCAATAAAAAGAAACACTTTACAGATACACAAAGTCCAACAATATACTACCAAAATGTGTAAGCACAAAATATTGGCAAAATGCTTTCTAAAAACACCGAAAAACCAACAACAATATTCTCAAAAACAAACTTTGATTTCACACGTCATAAATCAAAAACGATGGGTTGAAGACTGCCGGAAAGAGATATGCCGGCGTAAGAAAAGGATGCCAATCTACACGGCATTCGATGTGAGGTGCTGCACATATTCCACCTGTTGATTGGGTTTGATTGGGTTATTGGATTAAATTATTTTTGTCAAATACTGTATACAGATGTTCTTAAGTTTCGGCATCGATGCCTCTGGTAACAGAGCAAACTGGCCAACCCTATATGCTATCAATGATTGGAAGTTAGAAAAAAATATATATTTATAAAAAGAAACTAATAAACTAAAATTATGTAGGTTTAATCTAGAAAACTCCTGTTAAGCGGGTTATTGACACGTATTTTTTTATATTGTGTCAACACAACTGTGTTTGTATACAGGTACTTGTGACATATTAAAATATCTTGATTATAGTTATTTTTATTACTTATAATCTGATTTATCTATATTTATGTCGTAACTAAAAAAATATCAATGAACAATTGGATAAGACAACAGTTCAAATTATTAAACGTGTTTGGGTTGTAACAACTTCTGTTAGTAAACGAAGCGATAACTTTTGTAGCTCCTACAATTTTTTTTTCTTTCCAGAAAAAGAAAAAGTTCTTCAGTTGTATCCCGACAGCGTCAGCCAACTAGCGGGTTTTAGCAATTCAATGCTAGAATTTACCACTCATCAAAAAATAGTGAACAACACATCAACAAATTTACGGTTTGAGGACAAGAAGAGGTTAAAACAGCTCAGCAAAAGATATAGAGAACAGCATGGATTTCCTTTTATTTTCTGTTCAAAGGAAGAAGACATTGACACTATTTGTGCACAAATCGAATCAAGAGTAAATAACGATAAAAACGACGAAATCGAAATTTCTCTGAAGGAAGTTAAAAAAATTTGCAAACTCAGAATTCATGAAATTATTAAATAAGGTCTTGGTAATATTTTTTATGTACAAAATTTTCGGTTTATTTCAGAGAAACATTATGAAATAAGATCTGCATTTTTCTTACGAATTATGGGTCCTCTTTAGTTTTATTTGAAGAAAACTCCTTGATTTTTAGGTTTAAAAATTGTAACCAATATATAATTAATTATATATAAAAAATGGTAAATTGCGGTAATTTCGATTTTATGGAACCCATAAAGTTTTAAATTATTTACTTATTAAAACTGGGCTATTTAAATTTAATATCTTAAAGTCAAAATAATTATTCTATTATTACCAATTTTGAGATAAAAGACCTAGAAAGAAAACTGGCTTAAAATTTTGTCACTAAGTTGTAAAAATTTTTGGGAAATTTCAAATTTTTTTCTAGTAGCAAATTTTCTTTTACAAACTTTAAGAGACAAATATTTTATTGAGATAAGTGGCCAATAGCGATAAAAATTGATGGGACACAAAAATTAAGCAATATTTTTATGCCTGAGGGAGGTAGATGACCCTTAACATAAAAACCCAGAAATTTGAAAATCAGTTTTTTATATATTGGTTTTACTTTTATAATAAAATGTATAATATTTATACTTGCATATGTATTATTTAGACATTGATACAGTGTTATTTTATTATTAATAGTCTAAGCGGTCACTGTTGTTTGATTACATCGTCGACTAGAAAAATCCTTATGTAAGATAGATATTAGGTAAATAAGCAATCCTTGGTTTGCCAAGCCCCCCCCCCCTTGTTAGCCCAGTCCCGCTGTCGAAAAACGTGAACAAATTTTTAGAAGCATTTTGACTGTTCTAGGTTGTAGGGGGGGGGGGGGTATATATCTGAGGATATCTGCTATCCCAGTAACATCTGAAATTGCTGCTATGATTTTTAATTCTTTTTTGAAAAGGCAAAAACCAGTTTTTCGTCCATAGCTCTTTTCTTTTGCACTGTAGATACAACTGGTCAACAGGAAAGTTGTAGGTATTGAAAAAACCTTTTATTTGAGTCTTTGATCGTCCAAATCTGTTCAATAGTTAACGAGATAATTGCAAAACCCCATTAAAAATTGCCATTTTTTTAACAATAAATATCTTTTGTGGCCTATTCGTTTCAGCCAGATCGCATTTTTAGTTCAAAACTTATTCCATTTGTTTATCCGGTTTAGGCTCCAGAGGAACAATATTTAAAATTCTTTTCCGACTTTTTGGGCAAGGGTACAGACCCCAGCTTGGGCGCAAACAATTCTTTGAGACTTCTATTATCCTGTGGTGTAATGGGTAGACCGGGTTTATGTTATTTTGCATTGTTACTGTGGTGAAAACAAAACCTCAAAAACTGGCCGAGTTTTTTTTATAAACATTTAATAATATCTCGGGAATGGCCATTGGATCTTCGTCGGACTTGACGTTTTGGTTAACTGGTATTCTCATGCAGCTTTCAAGGAAAAGTTCATCGCTCTGAGTCCTTTAAAAACGGAGATAGTTTTTTTTTCCAAAAATCACTGCGACGGTAATTTTAATATTAAGATTTGAAATTTACACCGAAGGAAGAAGAAGAG
Organism: Philopedon plagiatum; assembly: GCA_963971165.1. Classification (NCBI taxonomy): domain Eukaryota; kingdom Metazoa; phylum Arthropoda; class Insecta; order Coleoptera; family Curculionidae; genus Philopedon; species Philopedon plagiatum. The sequence goes on along the minus strand of OZ020192.1, from coordinate 97,335,642 downwards.
CTATAGTTTATGAAGATATTATATAGGTTGTACTAAAAAAGTGATCCAATGTTATTGGTAATAGTGGTCTAAGTGATGCTGTGCTACTGACGCCGTCGTGAGCGCGGAAGTAGGGGCGAGCTGCGTCTACGCTACTCGCACAAAGAAAAAGACACGGGAGGCAGAGTTGACAAAAGACATGAAATAAAAATCGTAAGAATTGACGGCCAAAATTAGTGAGAAATCGGGAAACCGTAATGATTGCATCGGAAGTAAAATAATGAAAGGATGAAATAATTTTATTCTATTAACATTTATTTTAATACAATTCGAAAACTTTTAACACATAAAAATATTAATGTTATAAAAAAATACAAACTTAAAACAAACACCTATTTCTTTGTACTATAAAAAATGCCATATTTTTATAAACAAAAGTGTAAAACTACATAAAACAAACAAAGAAAATAGCTTTCGGGGTATTCCCTATGTCCATTATATCGGTCGAACGTCGAACAGTAACACAGAGGCAGAATAGATGAAAACTGATTTTGCTTACGCTTGTTAAATATGTATTTATTTTTTTATTGTAATTAAAACTTCAAACCTCAATTTCAAATGCAATTCTGTTTCAATAAAGATCAAAATCGTGAGATTCGCTGACTGATATTTCTATAAAGGTAAAAATAATGAGATTTGTACTTGATTTGTGATATCGTGAGAAATTAACCGAAATCGTAAGATCTCACGAAAAATCTTGAGTTCTGGCAACACAGAGACGGACGGGGCGGCCGCGAGAGCGTGGAGGGATTCACGATCTAAATCGATATCTTGGAAAGATCGATTTTTTCCAATTGAAAATCGATTTTTAAGAATCGATCTTTTATCCTTCGATCCTGCAAGGAACTCGGCGATTTTACGCAGAATCGATTCAAATTTTGATATTTTCATGTCTATGAACTTAAAAATTTAATTAATAATTGTTATTTATATTTTATTCTTTACAAACGATACGGTCCCTGTGCCACGTTCAAAAAAATCCTAGTAAGAATTAGGAAAGGAATGAGGAAATAGTTAAACTAACTAACATCATTTTCTAGAAAAAACTCAAATCTGAAAAAAAAATTTCGGTCAAATATTTACTATTAATTACTATTAATTTTCAATAAATTAATATGTTTTTCATGATAGTATTTTAAACTAAATATTTCCCCCTCCATGTCCTTCTATAACTTAAATAAACAAAAAATCTATAATATAAATATTTTTCTTTTTTCTTAAACTACAACTGTACAATTTATACCCCAAGAGTTTTAAATACCATTGGTTTGGAGCGGACACTGTCTACTCTCCCGGCTTCCCTCTCCCACGCCCAAATTTTTCCAAAGATCGATCTCCTAAGGTGATCTTAATAGTGAATCGATTTCCATGATCACGATCTAAGATCGATTCGAAATATCGATTTTTCTGAGATTTGGTGAATCCCTAGCCTAGAGCGTGGAGCGTCGACCCCCCATTCCCGCGCCCACGGCGTCGCGTCGTCAGCAGCACAGAATTCACTTTGAACACTATTATCAATAACATTGGATCACTTTTTTAGTACAACAAACATATTTTCATAAACTATAACTCTTCTTCCTTTGGTGTAAATTTCAAATCTTAATATTAATAATAATTATTTACGTCGTAGTGATTTTTGGAAAAAACTCTATCTCCGTTTCTAATGGACTCAGAGCGATGAACTTTTTTTAAAAGCTGCATGAGAATATCAGTTAACCAAATCATCAAGTCCGACGAAGATCCGATGCCCCCCCCCCCCCTATTACACCACAGGATAATATAAGTCTCAAAGAATTGTTTGCGCCCAAGCTGGGGTCAGTGGCCTTGTCCAAAAAGTCGGAAAAGAATTTTAAATATTGCTCCTCTGAAGCCTAAACCGGATAAACAAATAGAATAACTTTTGAACTAAAAATGCGATCTGGCTGAAACGAATAGGGCACGTTAAGCATATTATAAAAGGTCATCGTCTGGTGTACTTTGAGAAGACCAAAACTTTTTTGCAAAAGTTATTTGTTAAAAAAGGGCAATTTGTAGTGGTTTTTTGCAATTAACTCGTTAACTATTGAACGGATTTGGACTAGTGTTGTAAATAGTGATGTAAGGATACCTACGTATCCAAAAATCCGTTGGATCCGAATATTAAAAGAATCCGGATTATCCGTAACCGGCCGAGAACTTGATTCGGAATCAAAATAAATTCGCATCGGCTGGTTAGTAATGCAAAGTGCAAAGAGAAAACGGAATCGGAATCGACTGTAAGCGAACAACACGGTCTGCGATGTGGCATATTTGATCTTATGCTTTCTCTTTCTAATGACCTTTCCTAAAAAAAGATAGCATAGTTATCGGGGTAACGGGTATCATATGGGATGAGACCCATTGGTTAAACTAGTCCCGCCTCACCCGAACCGAATTCAAACGAGAACGGCGCGACGCGGTGCCTTCTTATCCCTAAACTTCGACTTCGAATGATATGATACCGACACCGACACCCGAGACTCCGAGACTGCCGATACCGCATCGACCTACCTAGCCGTGTATCCGGATAGAAAATGTTTTAGTCTGTTACATGCATACGTATACATGATCTGTAACCGCTTTCGCGCGGGTCAAGAAATGGATTCGTATTCGGATAATGGATACGGACATTAGCTGATTCCGATTCTGTATGATTCGGATATCTAAAGAATACGGATATTTACAACACTAGTTGTAAATATCCGTATTCATTAGATATCCGAATCATACGGAATCGGAATCAGCTAATATCCGTATCCATTATCCGAATACGAATCCATTTCTTGACCCGCGCGAAAGCGGTTACAGATCATGTATACGTATGCATGCAACAGACTAAAACATTTTCTATCCGGATACACGGCTAGGTAGGTCGATGCGGTATCGGTATCATACCATTCGAAGTCGAAGTTTAGGGATAAGAAGGCACCGCGTCGCGCCGTTCTCGTTTGAATTCGGTTCGGGTGAGGCGGGACTAGTTTAACCAATGGGTCTCATCTCATATGATACCCGTTACCCCGATAACTATGCCATCTTTTTTTAGGAAATGTCATTAGAAAGAGAAAGCACAATATCAAATATGCCAAATCGCAGACCGTGTTGTTCGCTTACACTCGATTCCGATTCCGCTTTCTCTTTGCACTTTGCATTAGTAACCACCCGATGCGAATTTATTTTGATTCCGAATCCGTATTCAAGTTCTCGGCCGGTTCCGGATAACCCGGATTCTTTTAATATTCGGATCCAACGGATTTGGACAATCAAACTCAAGTGAAAAGTTTTTCCTATATCTATAACTTTCCTGTCGACCAGTTTTACCTACAGTGCAAAGAAAAAGAGCTACGGACGAAAAACTAGTTTTAGCATATTCAAAAAATAATTAACAAATATAGCAGCAATTTCAACTGTTACTGGGATAGCAGATATCCTCAGACATGCCCCCCTACTACCTAGAACAGTCAAAGTGCTTCTAAATTTTTTTTCTCGAAATCGACCTGGGCTATGTCCAAGTTTGCAACAACTGATCATTTTTGTGATAATTTTTGTTTAATAAAAATACGTTATTACCCTGTGGACAAAAAAATCGTACATCTAAGTCACAGTCCAAGTGCCAGCTCCATAAGAAAGTCCATTTAGAAATTTTAGACCGTGAATAATATTTACGATTTTTTTTGACCGGGACTGTACAAAGATTACTCGATTAATACTACAAAAATAAAATTGATTTGTCACCCTGTACTTTGTCTCAACCCCCGTTAAACTACTTTAAAATTGTCATTTTATCAAGTAGAAAAAAACGAAAAAAAAGTAATGTGGCAACTATGAGGATCAGATTGAATAAGGAATAAAGGATGTGGAAGTTAAATAGTCAGAAAGATAAAATATAAATAACAGAGATGAAGAAGGCAATGTTGCCACCTATCGTCTGTTTTGATAATTCTAATAATTATTGTCGCAAAAATGATCATTTGTTGCAAAATGGGCAGGGAGAGATCCGGCAAATTAACGATTTCTTATTTACATAATGTCTATGTTTTCTCATAAATAGTTTCTTGTACTTGATGACATAGACGAACTTGTAGTCGCCGCTGGGTCTGTAACTTGCTACAATAGTAGTCAGGACATGACAGTAAAGATGGAAACGTGGACAAGCTTCAGTTAAATGAAACACCTAATGAAGCTTCAGTCAAGAAAGCGAAACGTTGGCAAACATCTAAAGAGTTTATTTATGCTTTCCTGTCGTGACTATCCTAACAATCCACTGAACTATTCGCAGTGTATTATTGTTATTTTGTATGCAAACTCTTAAGTTTGTTTCTCTGCAAAAGGTTTCGCTTGATACGAATGATTTTTAATGAAAAGATCTATTAAGGATGTTACATCTTACACCACTCTACAAGGAAAATTAATATTTAATAAACAATAAAAGACGCTGCATTTAAAACTAACAAAAAGGCAAGAAATCTTGAAAAACAAATTTTGTGCACCATCTGTGGCTTAATTATAAAAAGTTTGCCTGCTCTTAGTCTATCACTAATGTATAATAAATATATTCTGGCTGAAACCTAATCTAAGACAATTTTTCTGATGTTTTGAGACCGAATCTCTCGAAAAAAAACTAAGTAATTAACAATTAGAAAATTTGAAAAAAAAAGAAAAAGCCAAAAAAAATTGTTTTGATTAGATTCAGGCATAACAAAAGTTACAGTAGTGATAGATTAGGGTCACGCAACGTCTTTATGATTAAAAACCACTGACAGTGCATACAAAATTTTCATTTTAAGTTTTATTTTGTTTGGTCCTTCGAACGCAGTTATTTTATTAATTTTTAAATATTAATTTTTTAAACAGCAGAATGGCATAACACCAAATTAACATATCTCTTCACGATAAATCCGCCACTCTATATGATTGTGACCTTATTTATGAATGATGTTTGTTCTTTAATATTATTATGTTAACGAAATAGGTATCGGGTGTATTTCTGAAGCAGTTTCCAGTCATTCGGTTGGGTTTGTTGGGTAATGGGTTTCGATCAGTAATCGTGCATCTTGAAAATGATTCCCTCCGATTGATTTTAAACTATTGCAGAAAGAGACCCAACATTAGTTTTGGTCTCAATACTCTTATTATAATACTTATATTTTAGGTTTTAATGACTGTTCCTTAGTTATTTTTAAGACTGTTTTTTATACTTACTTGTATAGTAGTAATAGTGGTAGTATCTTGGTTTACATTTACCAAGACAAAAAATACACTCTTGTAACAGTGAAATGTATGTATATTGTATTAATAAATTTAATTTGTGAATTATGTACAAAAATTATTGGCATAAATATAAATAGTTTTGAAATAAATACCAAATAAAGTTTTTTCTATTCCTCTTTAGCCAAAAACAGATTAGGGTAAAATCTTAGGCCTTCTATTGAATCATCCCTACAAGATTTGCCGTATTTTTCTGCCGTTAAAAGGCGTTCCTTGGCCAGAGTTACAGAAATTCCTAATTTTTGAGACAGTTCTTCTGATGTCAGGGAATCATGATCTTCAATCTAAAAAATTTAAATTTATAAACCAAATGACTAAATTTAAACTTTTGATAGTGCTTTTCTTATACTGATGGGGCAGAAAGATAACTTAAAACAGATTTTTTCACTTTTGTTTACATTACAAAAAATTAAATACAAATTAGAGTTTCTCTTACAAATGTTGTGTATAATGGGCTTATTCGGCATTTTTTTTTATTTCATAATACAAAAGTACTCCATTCGAAAAACTTTTTACTCAAAAATTTGATTTTTTTTTTGGATCAAATTCACCCTCAAAATAGCGATCAAACACCGCTCACTGTAAAACGGGGAGATGGGAGATGGATTTAAGAAATATATTAAGCGTTGGCACCACTGCTAAAATTCTGCAGGTTGATCATCGAGGTTATGTTATCAAACTAAATTATATAAAAAAAAAACGTTGTAATATTCGAAATGTATACTGAACTATTACACAGGAATATTAAGAGACATGGTGCGCACGGTTTAACGCAAAGGTCTTCCCACTTCCATTTTTTCGGATTTTGTTAAAGTGTTAGTAATTTAAGCCCAAAATGAAAATCCTTGATCAATAGTTTGAAAAGAAAATTTGATTTAACTAATTTTTTTTAAGTTAAGCGGCTTTATTTTATGAAAAATAGTATCAACATTTTTTAAGGCGTATAATCTGCTTACAAGTCCTGGAAACGATATCTTCTTAGTGGAAATATTTAATACATTAAATAGCTTTGATAATCCTGAAAAAAAATGAAAAAATGTGTTTTTCGTCAGTTTTTAGTACTTATCTCTTAAATGGCACGTTCAAGTACGATGGATTCATTTTAAAGTTAATGCAATTATTAACAAATAAAAAAAAAATTGCCTCTCTATCTACATCTGTTCAAAAGATATTATTAGAAGGTTGAAAAATTCGAACAAAAAATTATGGAATCAGAATGTTGTGATATATCTCAATAATTACAAGTTATGGTTAAAACTGTTTATCATTTTAAAAAAGTTGACTTAATTTCAAGCAAAATATGTCACTGGTATTTTATAACTGTAATTATGGTGCTCTGCCAATGCACCACTAAAGAGCCTTTTTTTCGAAGGTAAGATATTTTCACATATATTTTTTTATTTGGGGGTTATTGGGTTTTGGATTCAGGGGAAAAAGTATATAGATTTGTGGGTTGTTATTAACATAATATATTATTTAACGTTTCGGTCATTTTTTTGATCTTCAGAAATATCTTTTAAAGCTAAAAAAACCGCTGTATTAATAATGTTTTTTAGTAACAATTAAAAATATCTTACCTTCGAAAGAAAGGCTCTTTAGTGGTGCATTGGCAGAGCACCATAATTACATTTATAAAATACCAGTGACACATATTTTGCTTCAAATTAAGTCAACTTTTTTAAAATGATAAACAGTTTTAACCATAACTTGAAATTATTGAGATATATCACAACATTCTGATTCCATAATTTTTTGTTCCAATTTTTCAACCTTCTAATAACTATATCTTTTGAACAGATGTAGACAGAGAGGCAAATATTTTTTTGATTTGTTAATAATTGCATTAACTTTAAAATGAATCCATCGTATTTGAACGTACCATTTAAGAGATAAGTAGATAAGTACCAAAAACTTACGAAAAACACATTTTTCCATATATATATATATATAGGTACTTGATCAGTTATTCCCGGATTAACCACGACATATATTCCTCCATCCGTGAAATCCTATATATAGAAGTACGTAGGATTTCACGGATGGAGAAATATATGTCGTGGTTAATCCGGGAATAACTGATCAAGTATAAGATTTTAATTAAACCAGTACTAAATCTTAAACCTTCTTAGTGAAACTGAACGTATAATTTTTTTACTTCAACTGATGACTGGTTTCCAAAAAAATGCATTTAATCTCAAAAGTGCAAGATGTGTCAATTTCTATGCACATAAGTGTATATAAATGGTGATTCTTGCTAGTTAAATTTTCAACAATCTTCACAGAGTAAATATAAATTTCAATACTTACTAATACAGCTGTTGCTTCAGCGATACTCTCACTATCTAAGCTACTAAGCTGTAGCACCATGACACCGGAACTGAACTGGTATAGCTTTAAAGGAAGCCCTAACGGTTCCATTAATTTAGAAGCATTTAGGATATCTTCTGGTGACAAAAGTTCCAAACCTTTCGGAAACAAATAGATATTTTTTTAATTAAATATACCTATAAGTACATGGTGATTCAGTAATAAGTAATGAAAATTTAAAGAAAGGGAAATATGAAAAAAAGTTAAATGAAGTTTTTGTCTAAGTCTCACCGTTTAGAATATACAGGGTGTTAAAGATGTGTGACAAAGAACATTTTATTATGTAATATCTGCTAGGAACGAGCTATCAATTTTAATTTTGGGACATGTTGTCACTACATAAATGCCCAATTATCTACTAAAGAATAGTCAAATAAGTCACTCCAGAGGCGTAGAACAGGGGTATATGCACTGCATTTTTGGGCATATTTTTTTGTCACCCGGTATATTATCTCGTTTTAATATTTTTTTAATAGCCTGGTTTGTTTACTAAAAATTATTGCTCTCAAAATTTTTTCATAAGAACTATCGTTTCCGAGATTTATTCGAATTAATGCGAAGTAGTTTAAAATAAGGTTTCCTGATTTTAATTATTTAATTTAAGCAAGTCATGACTTATCGCCAATAAACAACAATTAAGGTGCTTGTCATACTGCATTAATCTGGTTGTAAAAATTCAAATTGACATCTCGTTCCTAGCAGATATTACATAATAAAATGTTCTTTATATCACACATCTTTAACACCCTGTATATTCTAAACAGTGAGGGTAAGACAAAAATTCCAATTAACTTTTTTTCATAGTTCCCTTAAATCTGTCTTTAAATTTTCGGTTCTAATTTCCGAATCACCCTGTATATGGCAAGCCTATAACATTAAAAATCGTGAAAAAAAAATAAAAATTTAAGTACCTTTATTTCTGTTAGTACTTTAAAAGTTGTTCAAAATGACCGCCAAGAACTTCTTGGCAGTAATAAAGTCGATTTTGGAACTCTGCGAAGAAGTAACACCTGCCATTTTCGAAAACGTGAGAAGCGAGATCCAAAATCGACTTTATTACTGCCAAGAAGTTCATGGTGGTCATTCTGAACCATTTTTAAAGTAATAAGAGAAATAAAAGTATTTAATAAAACAATTTTTAAGTTATATTAAAAAAATTTGTAATTCACGCTCTCATAGTCATGACCTTCTTTTTTCAAACTTTACTTAACTACCTCAGGAATTACCTGGGATACTAAATGAGCCTTTATATGAGTATTCAGCATTCATTAAGTACTACTATTTAGTACTATTTGGTTTCTGCCATTGTTGTTGCTCTGTTGTTTGTTATAAAAACTTTTTAATGTAGGAACAAAAAGAAAACATATAATTCATTAAAGAAATCAATATTTTATATTGTACTTTTTCTTTTAGATTCAATAATCGAATTTTTACAGGGTGCGGTTTTAAAGGAACAGTATAAAATAAAATGTTTGTTTCTTCTGTGCGTTTAGTGTGGAGGGAAGTCGGTGTTGCTCTGGCTAAGGTTTATTACTGTCTAGTGGAGACCCACCTGCGTTATGGGATTGTATTTTGGGGGAATACATGTGGTTATTTGCTTAATTCATTGTTCATTCTGCAGAAGCGAGCCGTTAGGTATATTTGTAATGTAAATAGTAGATGCATGCAGACTGTTGTTTAGGTCTAAGAAAATTTTAACATTACCATCCTTATTTATTCTAGAAACGGTCTGTATGATATATAAGCAAAAAGATAATTTGTCATTGCCTAATCATTTTTATGATACTAGGCAAACACAACATCTGCACCTGTCCATACCTTCTTTTGCCTTGGATAAGAACTCAATAATTTATAAAAGCCACAAAATATATATTCACCTTCCCGAGCATGTAAAGGATTGTACCACTCTGAGGATATTAAAAAATATTGTAAAAAAATACTGGGGAGAGCTTATAACGGGTTGGGAGATTATTATAGTGACAATTTGACAATTTCTGATTATTAGTATGTTTCCTGTCCTTATTTTATGCTCGTTTATTTTATGTATTGATGTAGGCATACTTTTATTACTGCCTTTAATTGTTCTGTAAATTGAACTACTTTTAGATATACATCTACAATTGTTCTAGTCTGTACTTCCGGGGTTGTTTTGTGAATCTGTTAAAACTTTTTAAATTTAATTTTAATCTGTTGTTCTTTAAGTGTTAATTCATGTAATTCAGTTGTGTTACCCTTATTTATATCATTTGGATTTAATGTTTAAAATCTGTGTTGTTTGAATCACATATGACTGATTTTTTGATTTATTTTTGGGTAATTTTTTTATCTGTGTAGTTATACAAGCTTGCACACTTTAACCATTTTATTTTATTTAGCTTTGTTAACAAAGTATTTTGTATTTTTTAACAATAAAGCATATTTTGACTTGACTTCACTTTAATGAATTATATCTCTTTTATGTGTCTACGCTGGAAAGCCTTTGGATTTTTAATAACTAGCTGATACCCGCGATTTCGTTCGCGTTATTTTAGTACCCCTTTATTATAAACAACGTTTGCCGTTATATTTTCTGACTGTAGAAGAGTCAAGCTACTACGCGAACTCCTCTGCTATCCAATGCAACAATGAAGATAGCTTTGCAACACGGTCTCTTGATATACATACTTTAGCACCGTCCCGCACCCAGTGGCCACGGTCGACCACCACGGTCGCACAGCAACAACTGCTATAATGGAGTTGATGACTTGATGCGCACAGTCCTGCTTAATCTCGAAGAGTGCCGTGACTAGATTTGTTTTCAGCATACCAGAGTATTATATAAAAATTTCATATTTTTGCCGATATGTCAAAAACGAGTGGATTAAAATATAAAGTGTGTTAGGTATATCATTGTAATCAGAATAGCGTATTCTATCGAATACATATATAATATACAGGGTGTTCTATTTAAAAAAATATAAGGTAGGCTATTATCTCAGAAAATTGTTAGTGTTTTGTTTTATCTGTAACTCAAAAAAAAACTTGGCTACTAACCCTACATTTTGTTTTTTTGTTTACCTTGATATCTTTAAAAACAAAAAAGTTACAGTGAATCAAAATGTTATCAAACTAAATTGAACGCACGGTACCTATATAAATGTGGCATTATGAAGAAAACACATTGTATTTTATGAGTCAATCAATAAGAAATCAGAGAGGAGAAAGAGGCTTAATAAAGCCTAAACATATGGCCTACATTTTAAACCTATTTAATAAAGATTTAAAATTTGTTGAGCTTCCTGAAAACAGCAAAACCATAAAATAAAATAAATTTCTTTTGTCTCTTGATCAAGATCAATAAACCACTGTTTATTAAAATGACTAAAAAAGCATAAAGTGGCTGCACTTTTAAGAAAAAAAAAACACAGTTGCTACATTACAAAATTTATGGTGTACCTACTTAATTCGGCAAACTTAACTCTAAGCAAGCAGAACCAGATTTCTTTTTAAAACAAAGAGCAAAGAAAAATTCAAAATGGAATAATAATAATGTAGCCTATAATAAGTCTTAAAATATAAGCCATAAAAATCAAATTCAATATCCGAGTATGAATAACCAAACTCTAATAGATATTATGACTTAGGTACCTCGTGCTCTGTTTATCCTGCAATACACATCTGTCAAAGCCATCATACCTCCCATATCTTCAATATGCTGTAACAAAGAGCCTGATATTTCTTTAGCTAAACTTCTGTAAAACTGACTATCAGATTTATAGGAATCTCTTGTTACTGGATCATCTATACCCAAACTAAGAAGGTAAGATTTAAATCGGACAGTCTCATCTTCTGTAATATCACCTTGTCTTTCCTTAAAATAATAAAAAATTATTCTACTTACCTAGTTTGGAAAATAATATCAATTCAGTTTACCCGTATTTTAGTTGAAATAACTTGAGATAATCTGACCATATCCTTGGCCATACTCATAAGTTTGTTTAAATCTTGAAACGCTACCGTTAAACTTTCATCTGTAGCTTTTTGTTTTTCTTGCAAGCTTCGTTCAATTCCTACAATTCCAGTCCTTAGTTTAATTTGTGAATGTTGTGGTTTATCTTGAATTTGTGGTGGAACATGAGTTTCCCAATATCTCATTTGCAAACACTGATTAAGGGTACCCATAACATCATTACTATAGCCTTCCCTAAAGGAAAGTTTCACATAATTATGCATACTATATGATATGGGTCTATCAGCATCAGGATCATTGTGTTCTGCTAGGTGTAATAAGACTTTACGAGATTTTCTGAAGCTAAAAGTACTGGGTGATTCTTCCTCTATGTAAACTACTAATTCTAGGAAGAGAGTTAAACAGGTTTGTCCTTTTGCTATTGCGCCTGGGCGACCCCATAATATCCTGTGAGTCGTAATAATAAGTTCACCTCCTTCAAAATGTGTTTTTACATTTCCATCGTATAACCTTACGTTATTTTCACATACTAGAGTATTTTCACTGTCTATTAATAAAGGACTTGCATACTTAAAACGATTCATTTTTAGTCAAAATAGGAAATAGGAGTAAATTTAGTTGCTAAAACTTTTTTTTTCCAGGTAACCTAACCTACATGTTTATATCAATGTTTATTTTACTATTCTTCTTTAACATGTTGTTGGCAGGATTTGGGGTGGCTGTGGCCGTACCGGCTGTAGTCATCGGTAGTCATCACTGTCATCAGCTGATTTTCAAATTTCGAAATGTCAATAATAAACTGTAGACCAAAACAAAAAACAATAATTAAAATTTTTTATTATTAATTTCCAAAGACAATGACTGAATTAGAAACTGCTGTAAAAAATTTGGAAATTTGTAGATTGTGTTTAAACCTCACTGTTGCAAAAATAAACATTTTTACAGAAGACTTTGCAAAAATGATTGAAATATTAACATCATTAAAGGTACACAATAAAGTATTTTTTTCCTAAAGTAAACAAATCATTTTCTGGCGTTCTTGAGGTATAGGAACTGGTGGGGTTTTTTTAATTTTGATAAATTTGTGCGGCTACAGATTTGTGCAGGGCCCTACTTTTATTCCAAAATTACCCTATCATTGTAAGTAATTAGACGCCACCTATGATTTACTTATTTTTTTGAAAAGGAGAAGTTTTAATAAGTTAAGAAAATCTGTCCCAATCTCACAATGAAATTACTTACTGTTTTTTCTAAAACTATACCTATTTACAAAAATTGGTAAACCCATTAAGTACTTACTTTAAATTATATGTAAACGTAAGTTAGGGTAAAATCCCATTTTATAAGGGATAACTTACTCCAAGGTGAGACCAAAACTAAATTCCAAAAAGTAGCATTTTAAGGACATTGTTGTAAGCATCATACATATAAGTACTAAGCATGTATTTATAGCCCATCGATATATTACCCGGTAGCCAAGGCATGTCATATAAAACTTAATTCGTATGCTCTTTTGCTTCCATAACATGCTAAGTATGTACCGCCATTGAAAACTAACTTTCAGGTTCAAGCAAAAATGCAATGCATATTATGCATATCTGAAAGTTTGAGTGGCTGTTTATAATATTGTATACAGGGTGTTACAAAAAGATGTTAAGAAATTTTAAGGGTAGATTCTACATCAAAAAATATGAAAATAAGATTATATAAACATGGATACTTAATCTCTTCTTTTTCGAGATACAGGGTGTTTCATATTTTCACACTTCAAGTATTCCGAGGAGTTAGGAGAAATATGCGAAGACGATTTAGAGCAAACTTAAATCAAAAAGCACTGTTTCCTGAACAAAAAATATTTAAAAAAAAATTCATTTTCATTTTAGAAAATAAATTTTTGCACATAATGGTACCCTTTCATTACATACTGGCGTGTACCACAATTCATGTCAATATCTTAATGCATTTTCGAGAAATTAAAAAGAAACATTTAAAAATTAAAATATTAAACACCCTGTATCTCGAAAAAGAAGCGTTTGAGGAGCCATGTTCATATAAACTTATTTTCATATTTTTAGATGTAGAATCTGCCCTTAAAATTTCTTAACATCTTTTTGTAACACCCTGTATACACATTATCTATGTACCCTTTTCTATGTACATTCATTCATACAAATGTATTGTTCTGTGTGGTGAAATTTCAAAGTTGTATATCTCTGTTCCTACTTACAGGACCTGTACCAAATTTAGGGGTTTTAATAGTGAGCCCACTGGGAATGTTTTGGTAAATAAAAAAAAAACATTTTGTAATTTGCGAAAATAAAGTTGAATTATTGCTTGGCCTCCTCTGGGAAAAAAAATGAATTGGTTTCAGTATTTTATGTATTACTTTTTCTAAACAAATTTTACATCATTTTGAATTTTTTTAAATTATATTTTAGGTTTAAAAAAGTTCAAATGACTATAACTTTCTACTAACACATTTTTTTCTCTTAAAATTTAAAAATTCTGGACAAAATGATGTGAAATTTGTTTAGAAAAAAAAAATACCAAAACGCGTTAATTTTTGTCCCAGGGGAGGCTAAGTAAAAATTCAACTTTTTTTCGAAAATTGCAATTTTTTTTTCTTTACCAAAACATTCCCAGTGGGCTCACTATTAAAACCCCTAAATTGGGTATGAGTCCTGTAAGTAGAAATAGAGATATACCAGCCGCCACTGGTAGGTACCTATATTGAAGTTTTTCTATAGATTTTTTTTTAATTTCCGTTAATGCAAACAAATATTTTACAACAGTTAATTTATTTTTGAACTACGGTGTATTAAAACAAATTATGACTTTCCAGCATGGCGTTAAGTACTAGTATAAATTGGTAAACCTTTTTTAAAGCTTTTTAACTGAGAAAACAGTTCAAGAAACTACGAGAAGAATAACCAAGCAGTAAATCAATCTAGTTTCTATCCACAATTTCTTGGGAATCTATTTAGTTTTTTGCGGCTGTAAGAAAAACATCAAATCCAGATAAATTTGTAAAACTTGCATGGTTTGCGCTTATCTTTCCAATCAAAAGTTTCCTTATCAAGAGCAAACGTATAAAAACATTATTTTTCTAGATTAGACCTGATGATAGCCTTCCAAAAGTTTCATGCCTAAAATGCGCCAGAGATGTTAAGTCGGCATTTTTAGTGAGAAGACGTATAATTCAATCATACCGATTATTTAATAGTAAAATAAATAGATTAGCAACAAGTTATAATAGACCAAGTACAAGTAGTTCTGTTGCTAGACCAGGTACTAACAATGCTAGCATTAGCACAGATGCGGCTAGGGCTAATAGTTTATCAGATACAAGTACTAACAGGCCAACACAATTATTAAAAACCATTCTTGATAAAAGAAATTCCGTGAATAATATAGAATCTGATGAACAAGATTCAGACAATGATTTAGATAAACCAAACAGTAGTGATAACGATGACAGTTTTTTTGAGAATAATGATATTAGTGAAACTAGACCTCTTGAACGAACTCCAGAGTCATCAGATAGTGGCGAAAAAATTAATGCTGAGAGAATTTTTGTAAGGGAATCAAATGAAACAAATTTTTTACGGGATCCCGAATCTGAGGTGGAAGTTCAGACTCAAAACTCCATGTCAGCTCAAGAAGTTAGAAAAATACAAAGTCTTAAACTAGACATTAACTTGGACTATATAGACAGGCTTAAATCACTGGAAGCTACACAAAAAATTAATGCTTTAAAACTGATGAATCAAAAGGACCAAATTAACGTTCTTAACTGGATGGAAAGAAAAAAGATCAACACAAAAAATATTACAAGTAGGCTTGCTTCCACTACACAACACAAAAAAAAAGAACCCTTAAATACGTACTGCAATCACTGTCAGGTTAAATTTAACAGTAAAATAACATACAAAAATCACATGACGAAACACAAGCATAAAACATGTCCTGTGTGTGACAAACAAATTAGAAGTGCATATCTTAAAAAGCACATGACACTACATGAAGATGCCCCAGTAATATGTGAAATCTGTGGGCAAACATGCAAGAATCCTTGTAGTCTAAGAATGCATTTCTTTTATTATCACAAAAACCCAAACTTTTGCGTGTGTGAGGATTGTGGAAGATCATTTAGGACCAAGACAAAGCTTTTGTATCATCAAAGAAAAGATCATACTAAAGAACGGAATTTTAAGTGTGAAACCTGTGGAAAATCATTTTTTCTCAAAAGTAAGTAAATATTCAATTACCATGTTTAATAGTTTTGGAAGCATCAATTCAATTAACCTTCTTACAGTTGACTTAATTACAAGTATATGAGTGTATAGACAGATGTGCGAAACTTTTTTTAAGGTCAGTGCGGTAGAGACGGATTTTCTGTACGTGTTACCATTGTCTTTTTATTTTAAAGTTATTCAACCGGTGGTTAGTATGGGGTCGTGCCCAGTAGATGGCGAGGCCCATAAAGTGTACCCATTCATAAAATCGTTGCGAAGGTCAGCGCGGTGAATGTGGAAGGGCAGATGCATTCCTATTGGTCCGCCGAGCGTGAGGGCGTAAGCATGTTGTCTGACACCGTCTGGAGGCGAAGGGAGTCAAAGGGGTAATTTTAGTTGTGTGCAGTCTTGTCAAATTTTAAAATCTCTTGGCGCAAATTTCCGAGTGAAAAATCGCCCAAAAACCTAGTCAAAAAAGTTGGAAATCGTCCATAATCGCAACCTAGTCAAAACAATTTTTTAAAACTTTTTAATTTTTTTACCCTCGTGTAGTTAAGATCAGCTTTCTGCTTTTTAAACTATTATGTATTTTTTTACCTAAGTGTTATAATATAGCAATCTTACTTTTATGCTGAAAATAATGGGATTTAAAAAAATTAATAAAAAAGCTATATTTTATTTAAACATAGAGTAAGTTACATATCATCACATACGTACATAATTTCTTAGAGTTCTTTATCTGTATTATCGTTATTGTTATTATTTTGAGACTGATACATGTTCGAATTAAACCTGGAAAACGTGTCTGTGGTTGGCTTAAACATTTTGCAGCAAACATTGTAAGAATAAAAATGAGCTCTTACAAGCATAATTGAATTTACAAGGTTTAACATCATTTTATTTCTTAATTTTGATTTAATAACGTTCATTAAAGAAAAACTTCTCTTGACAGTAGCATTTATTTGAAGATGGTAAACTTCAAAGGATGAAGGCATATTGTGAAATGTCTTCAAACATTAATTCGCCCAGCGCATTTTTTAAAGTAACTACTTTTTGCCAAAACTGTAATGTATCTTCCGGAATATTTTCAAATACTTGTTCCCAGTCAACACTTAAAAGCTGTCTATACTGCGTTTAAATATCTCCTAATTTATCTTTTGGAATAAAATCTAACGGTAATTCGGTAAATTTGGACCTTAGCCTGATGACGTAACACACTAACAAATAATAAAAAAAATCGCCCAAATTGCGCAACTTAAAAAAGTCAAAAAATCCTTTATTGTAAGAAGAACAAAATTCTCATTTACAAAGCAGTTTGTAGGTAAAACTAAAGAGAATATAAAAAATACCAAAGTACAAAATACAAAAATACGAAAATAAAATTCCTTATAAAATATCACAATGACAGTAGTAAATTAAACATCACATTAATAATTTACAATTTACAAGTCAACCACTAGCAATAAAATATGTATAAGACAAACTAAAACTTACAAACAAAAACAAAAATATCACAGAACATCATTATATAAAACTCATCCAAACTATAATAAGCCTTACCAATTCGTATTTTTCGAGCCTTCCTATTAAATATTTTTATCGCTGTTGTTTTAGAATCAGTCAGAATCCAATTGCAAGACAAAGTTGAATCTGTTATTGCGAATTAAAAACCTTTGTATACCATTAAATGGGATAAATAGGTACTTGCTTTAATTCATAATTCACAAAGTTACAATTTTCTACTGCACTTGGGATTTTATTTAATTGAAAAATTAAAATCACTTTTTTTATTTAACATTTTGTGGTACAATGATAACGAACGTTTATTGTTGACACAATCTTGTTTCTGTACTTTTTAAGCACCCCGTACACAAAATAAAAATTTTCCTAGCGCCATATATTATTTTATTGCCACACAAGTTTTTTTATTGAGTGGCCTTTTTTCGAATCTTTGAAAATTTCGTATATTTGTCCTCTTTTTAATCCCATCCGTGGATATCCTGTATATAAATAAGCTCAGCATAATTATCTCAGACCATCTTAAATTCAATTACGTAGAAAACAAAGAACACCAGTTCCAAAATTACTCAGTAAATTTTACGTATCAATAAAGTTGTACTGTTAAAATAGCCCCACAAACCAACAGACAAAATATTTTAAGATACTGTAAAAACATTTTTTTAATAATTGTCCAACAACTTGTCCACATTTAAATAAAACCATTACCGCATTCTCAGGCTCTATATTCCTTTTAATTCATTGAACTAAACAAGTTTTAGTTCAATGTTTTAATTTTATCGATCGGCTACATATTTACCTTAAGGTAAAATAAAATACTTTCATTTTCCAAGCAAAACACAACTTCACAACTTCTTGATATTCTTGATATTCGCCTCAATACCCTTTTTCTTTCAACATTATTCATTCATTAAGTAACCTTCTAAACATCGCCTGAAGGTGGCATCATCCGTCAATACCCCGGTTGACTGACTATTCTATACAAAGACAATGGTGTTACCTACCATATTTTTTTGTACCAGGGTTAATGTATGCTTTAAAATAGGAAAACCTTTAATAATAAAAAGATGAAAATGATCACAACACTACAAATTACAACGTACATTGATTCAAGAACGTTGATCTTATTTTCAGTGTACCTCACGAAGCATATCAACATGAAGCATATGAAATTACGACCGCACATCTGTGAATACTGTGGTAAAGGATTTTCTGGAAAACATGCATTACGTACCCACGTGCGGCAACACACAAATGAAGCTCCGTATCAGTGCAATTTTTGTGGTGAGAGGTTTAGACAACGCGTATCATTGAGGGGACATCTTAAAAGTCGGCACAAAATCGAAGAGGAAAACAAAGTTTTCTGTGATACATGCAGTAAAGGTTTTGCCTCTGTTATTGCACTAGATGTGCATTCTCGTCTTCATACGGAAATTAAATGTCGGTGGTGCTCTGATACTTTCGCAGAAAAAGGATATTTAGAGCAACACATTGTTACTGCGCATCCAAATGTCAACGAGGAGAGTGTTGTAGATGATGGGGGGTTTAGATGGTTGAATTTATAGATTTTAAAACTTTTATTTTTAAAAAATTAAGCAGAGACCAACATTAACAAGGACATGACAGCATTCCTTTACTTCAGACTTCATTGGTCATTATTAAATAACTTTGCACAAAATGCGGAAACTAAGTAGGTTACAATTATTTAGTGCAAAATATACATGATCGTTATTGTTAAAGTGTGATATTGGAAATGTTTTTTTTTTATTATACACTTTACATTATATTATGGTAACATCAATTTCTAAGTTTATATACTTTCGCTGGAGGTGCATTCTCACTTGAATATATTTGCGCAAAGGAACATTGTGTGCCGCAAATACGCTCAGATATAAACGGGGCGCAAAGAAGAAGCGCATAAGGTCCGAGCACGCACGAAACCAATCCGTTGTGCTGCTCGGCATATTTGCGCGAACGAACGATTTTAGCGCACATCGCGTGCTTGCAGAAATATGCGGTGGTAAGCACCTTAAAACGGTGTAGTGAAATTGTCCATCTTAACCATACATTTTGTTTGTCTATATTCTTTCCAGACTAAAAATAATTTTTTTTTGTTTGAAATATTGCCTCGGAATTTACTAAAAAGGTTTTATGCTGGTTTATATTAAGATCTAGTTGATCTGTTAGGTATTAACAAGCTTTTGTCATTGTTATTAAGTCGTCATTACAAACGCATTGAGTTATATTATTTTGGATAGCAACCAAATGATTTTTATCTTGAAATATGATGCAAAATGAATTTAGTTCTGTCATTGTGGAAAATACAT
This sequence comes from Philopedon plagiatum, assembly GCA_963971165.1. NCBI lineage: Eukaryota > Metazoa > Arthropoda > Insecta > Coleoptera > Curculionidae > Philopedon > Philopedon plagiatum. The sequence continues at coordinate 97,315,924 of OZ020192.1, read as the reverse complement.
AATAGTTAATATTTTACATACTTAAATTGTCTATTTCTTTATAAATTTAAAAAAGCTCCGAGATAAATTTCTAGTGCAAGTTATCTTATTTTTACGCGTCTGTTTAATTTTACTCGTCAATTTAAACAAGTGTTTGTCATATTAGAGCAGTGTTAGGAATAGTGAATCTAGCCATTTAATTTTTGGTAAAACATTTGTGGCTAGATTCTTAAATGCTAGACCAGTATAATTTGACAACCAGAAATTTTAAAAGATTTATTGTTTGGGTGTTACGCCACTCTACTGTTAAGTTTTAAACTGACAAGCGTAAGAATAATACTATGAATTTGTTTCTGAGTTTTTTCGCAAATTTATAAAGAAAATGGCAATTTTAATACTCACTTTCCACAATAATAGCACTAAATTCATTCTAACAACACATACCAAAATGAAAATCATTTTAAAGTTAAGCAAATCAGTGAAATATTCATAATAAATAACTCGGAATTCTTATGACAACTGATCAGGCCTGTCCATATGGTCATTTGGTCAATGACCCGCCTAAAATTTTCTACCTAATAATTTATTTTTTAATTTTTTAAACCCAAAAAAGTATCTTTTGTTTCAAAAAAGGGCAAGTTCCATGCGAAAACTCCCCAAGAAAGAATCAAGCCAAGCCATCGTCGAAGGATATCCAAGCTTGCTCCGGGCTGGGTCGTATTTTAAATTGATCTTATAGGTTTATATGGACTATATAAATTCATTAGAACTAAGAGAGAAACAGTCATACGCGCTTTAGGAAGTTAAAAGAGACACAATTGGTCGACGGTCGACAGCCCACCAATAATATCGCCACTCCCACTATGGAAATACACTCAAACCGCCAGGCGCGGCCCGTCCATAAGGTCATTTGGTCAATGACCCACCTAAAATTTTCAGTGATCTACCTAATAATTTATTTTTTAATTTTTTAAAACCAAAAAATAATCTTTTGTTTCAAAGTTCCATGCGAAAAGTCCCCAAGAAAGAATCAAGCCAAGCCATCGTCAAAGGACATCCAAGCTTGCTCCGGGCTGGGTCATATTTTAAATTGATCTTATAGGTTTATATGGACGATATAAATTCATTAAAAGTAAGAGAGAAACAGACATACGCGCTTTAGGAAGTTAAAAAGAGACACAATTGGTCGACGGCCCACCCATAATATCTGGCCACTCCCACTATGGAAATACTCTCAAACCGCCCCCTAAAATATACTATTTCAAAACATTTGGTTCGCAAAAAGAAAAACTAATTAGGTACCTAATATGCGAATTGTATTTGCATCGTATTAATAATATTAATTATTAGTGGTTAAGCATAAAATATAAATACGATTTCAGTCAGGCCAGCGCTATGCATCAAATTTAACGATACCGGACCGATTTTTTTATATAACCAGCGTAGCGCAGCGGAATAATGTCAGGGAGTCAATCTGACGATCCGCGTTCGAACCTGTGTTGGGACAAGAACTTTTTTTTAATTTTTTGTTATTTAAAAAATTAGATCGGCTCTAAAAGGTGTATTGGCAACAAGTTGTTACTCGATAAAATATTTTTAAAATTGTTGGCAACCTCATATTTACTACAGCTTACAGCCTGCACGTGCGTGGACAAATATCGTATTACTATATCTAGTCGCCAGCATTGTATTTATTAAAGAAAACGGAGTTTCGGCAGCGTTCCTAATTTTATTTTACGAATAATCATGCTTTTATCTCAGAATTTTTTGTTTATATTCTGGGATTTTAGTACAAGGCGCGACATCTATTGAAGACATGCTAAACTTATCACAACGGAACCCGCTAAAATCTACTATTTTAGAGTATTAAAGCACATAGAAAAAAGTGATACTAAAAGTCATAAATATCAAGAGTAGTAATGCTCAATATTCTGCAGTACCTATTTTATGATTTTTGCAGTGTTTATTTGTAGGTAAATAATTTCTTGGCACATTATTAAAAAACCTTTCTTAATTAAAAAAGTGTATTTTGCTTGTTGCGTTGATATCACTAGTTGCCCACAAAATTTTGACCCACCTGTAAAAAAACTCACGGGCCGCGCCTGCAAACCGCCCCGTAAAATATACTCTTTGAAAACATTCGGTTTGGAAAAAGAAAAACTAATTAGGTAGCTAATATGCGCATGTATTAATAGTATGTAATTAATGTATTATTAATTAGCGGTTAAACATAAAAATTTATAAATTCTATTTCAGCCATTCGCGATCTCAAGCGATGGTGGTTCCACTCGCACTGAACTAAGGAAATTGGGTTAGTTTGACTTCGCTTTTAAGCTTTAAAACACTTCGCATAAATAAAGGAATGTCTGCAATCTACATTTTTAAAAGAAGGATTTATTTATTCCAGGTCGGTACATTTAATACATTTATTATTAAACTTTACTGGGATTTAATGTGATCGGAGGTTGTAAGGTAATTATATGTTCAACATGTAAACTGCTTAATATATTAATAAAATCTACCACAATTGTAACAGCCATTTTGTAACATTAAGGCTGCAGTCGTTTGAGATCGCCAATGCAATGAATGAATCAAATTAACCTGTAGGACCGTTGCTTGAAACCACAGCGCTTGATAGATTTTCTGCTTAAACAGACCTTATCTCGGACTTTATTAATTTTATTGCTCTGAAGTACAATAAGAAACTTTACTAAATCATTTTTGGTAGATCTGAGGTAATGTATTAATTACATATATAAAAAAATGAAGTGTTATGTTAAATCTTGGCACATATTTGAATAATAATTAGGTACAAGACAAGAGTATTATTTCAGTTTCAATATACCTATACTTTAAGGGACAGTAAGAAAATTTATTTTTGTTAGTATCGGAATATTGGAAAGTGAATTTTAGAAACGTTATTTTACAGCAACAACTGTAAACATCTAATTTACAATAGGCCGTTTCCTTCGATTTGGTTATAATCCAAAGAAAATTATATTTTTTCTTGTTCTCATTTTACAATTTTAAAGTTTCTTCTAAAGAAGAAAAAAAGTCTTTTTGTGATAACATGAAAAAATTCCTTCAACGTTATGGGGTTTCGAAAAAACGGCAGAATAATATTGTTGCCTTTTAATAAAATTTAGATCATTTTTGTCATTCTAATATGACGAAATTTATATACCTAATGAACCCAATAGGAACAGTTGAGTAATATTGTATTTCAGTTGAGTAAGGTTCTACTAATTTTAATTAACTAAGAAACTAAAGTTTAGCTGTTAGTTATTTAGCTGTTGAAACACACGGGGTCTCGCTCATTGGCCAGGTTCTGGTGACATCGTTTTTCCATGTTTAAAATTAAATTATGTATATTTTATGGTCTTTTAATTATGTCTCTATTAATTAAAGAATATTTTAAGATTGCTGTTGTTATTGCAAAACACTAACCCAACATTTAAGATGTTAGTATTAAATTTATGAAATTCACTTGTAATGAAAGGACCCCATAATATCAACATCTGTTTCTATAGAAGACCAACAACTTTCATTAATATCAGTTTAATTTATTAGAGGGCGCCAATAGTCCAGTTTGGACTTTGCTGTCGTTAGACTCACTTACCAATATTCTAAATAAAACAAGATATTTTAGAGTTTGATAGGTTTTTTGTTTCCTTATAGAGAATTTTTAAGTTTGTTTTTTGATATGCATAACAATAGTACCTATATGTTGGGAAATAAAGTTTTTTTTTGGTATTATAGATTTTTGATTAAAAAATGCAGGGTATCCAAAGTATATTGAGAAACAGTAATATATATATATATATATATATATATATATATATATATATATATATATATATATATATATATATATATATATATATATATATATATATATATATATATATATATATTATATATATATATATATATATATATATATATATATATATATATATATATATATATATATATATATATATATATATATACATATATATATATATATATATATATATATATATATATATATATATATATATATATATATATATATGTATATATAATACTATATATATATATATATATATATATATATATATATATATATATATATATATATATATATATGTGTATATATGTATATATTCAAACCGCGATCATTGTTGCGTCCTTATTATACCTGTGACCATTGATTGTTGCGTCCGTCGCTCTATTGCGTCCGAATATCGGACGCGATAAAGTAAACCCTTGTAAATCATCTTTCCGGGCATTTTTTCAACCTAAAATTCACGTCAGCTCGTGGAGATTCCCGCCTTTAATTCAAATTTAAACAAATCTTAGCGCCATTCAATCGGAATTAAGAGATATTTATGGATTAGAAATTTTGAGTGGATGCGACAATATTAGCAATTTGTAAAATAAAATACAATTTTAGTTCAGTGAAATTCCGATAGGGGCGGTAAATTAATATACATCTTTAAGTATATTATGTACAATTTTCGTATTTTATTGCGTCATAAGTTGGGCAACGTCGCAATCTATTTATAGACAGACCTAACCGCGTTTTGTTTGAAATTTTGCATTTGTTTTATTACATTCTGCATTTGTTTTATTACATTCTGCATTTGACGGTGTTTATTGCTGCCGGCACGATTACTTAGTGAGGGACATAAGATGTCGCGGGGCAAAAGATTAGTGCAACTGGCAAATCCCAATAATGGTAAGTTAAAATATGAATTTTTGAAAAGAGATGTTGATGTAGTTTGTTTGTAATAACTAGCTGACCCTAGCTCACCTAACCTCAAAATTATTTAAATTTTGAATTTTCAACCTTGAGTAATATGTCCTCATTGGGGTTATGAAGGTCAAAGTAACCAATTTCGCTTAAAAAGCAAAACCTAAAGGGGTGGGGGTGGAAAGGGATGAAAATAGATTTTTCCCAAAAAGTTGAGTAATATGTCATTTTCGGAGTAATCGAGGTCGAGGTAACCAATTTCGCTAAAAAAAATGTAAAAAAAATTAAGGGGTGGGGCTGGGAAGGGATGAAAATATATTCTTTCTACGACTGAGTATTTAATAACATAGTGATTTTATGCACTTTCCGAAAAATAATTATTAATATATAATAAACTGCTGGCCAATTCAAGCGGGACAAACTAAATTTTTGATAAAATTTAGAGTGGAATATTTTCGAAACGAAAAAAGATTTTGATTTAACTTTTTCAGTATGTAATTGAATAGTTCTTCTAGTTTTTATACTTCAAGGCACTATTGCTAGCAGTCGCTGCAACTCTATTTTACAGGGTGTTAAGTGAAACCCTGACTTTTTTGGAAAAGTTTTCCAGTTCCGAGAATCTAGGAAGAATTTTTTTTGAATTTTCTTTTCATACTAAAATGATCCATGGTCAAATACAAAAAAACAATTTCTCCGGATTTTCTCTATTTTCATTTGTTTTCCGTATACAGGGGTTAGTCGAAATTATCGACTTCTTCTTACAAAGGAACCCCTAATTTGGCCGTTTATTCACAAAAAGCGAAAGACCAAGTAAATTTGTAGTTTGAAGTAGTCCAGCTAACAAAATTAATACAAATTTTTGTACAGGGTGTAGCAAGTTTGGATCACGGGCTAGTAAATTATTATTTTTTAATTTCTACTACTTTTTCCTAAGTTAACTATTAATTATCACGTGCTACGTTAAAGGGTTAAAATTTGTTAGGTCCGATAACAGTACTGGATAGAAAGATCCTTTTTGCCCAAACGGGTTTTTCATTTTTTGTCTAGTCCCATTTTTAGTGATTAAACGGCTCGCATTTTGAACCTAACTTTTTGCAATTGCATCCATGAACGATTGAAGTGAGAGTGCTTTTTTGGTGGTACATAATGAATGTTTTATCCAACCAAAAAACATGTAGTGGCCAAACAGCTAATGATGCTTATTCGAAGAATTTTTTAGCATTATACAGGGTTGCAAAAAATATACCACCTATACTTTATATGGAAGTCATGTGATTTTCAAATTAATTGAATATAGTCCCAATTTTCTTGGAACTTTTTGCCGAAACTGTTTTTGAATTTTTTTGTCTGGTCCCATTTTTAGTGATACAAATGGCTTGCGTTTAAAACTTAACTTTTTGCGATTGCATTCATGAACTATTGAAGTGGACATCGTTTATTGGTTTAACCAACCAATAAAAAAGTGTCGTGGCCATAGAGCTAAAGATGCTTATTCGCTGCTTTTGTCCGCGTTTGCCCAAAACATATCACCTACATTTTATATGAAAATCATGTGATTTTAGAGTCCTTTAGGTATTCATAAAGTTCCTTTTTGCTATATTAATAATTATTAAAGAAAATGTCCTACTTATTATTAATAAAATCTAGTAACGATACAGATAAAAAGAATAATATTCATTCGGAACTTTTTCACATTATACAGGATTGTGCAGAAGTTACTACTTATAATAGAAGCCACGTGTTTCTCGATATCTTTGGATTTTCGTAAACTTCGATTATTCATTATAAAAGAAAAATATTTTACCACTGCTCTAAAAAGTCAGTACATGGCATTGAGAAATTTTAATTAATAAGAAGTGTCTTAAATTAATAGTCACGGAGTACATTTTTCTCGTCAAAAATTGGAGATGGATAGTGAATTCAACTGAACAAGTTATAAAATTCTGTATAGCGTAGTTTTTAGAAGGTATAGAAATTTCAGAAGATTTAATTACTTTTGAAAGTACTCGAAAAGATACGTAATTTTCAAATTTAGTAGTTATTTTTCCCGGCATTACTTTAGGAGATCCAAAATGTAAATTTTGGTTGTTACTTTTATAGGTAAACAGAAAACGTTTTAAATTATAGAACATTTTTTTTACTTGAAGGTATTATAAAAACTTGCAACTAACGAAAACAAAACAAATCTTAATACCTAGTAGGACCTCCCCTTACATTTATTATCTCTTGGCATCTTCGAGGCATGCTTATTACCAAATTATTGACAAATTCTTGCTGAATATTTTCCCACTCCTGAACAATGGCGTCTGCAAGTTGTTCTAGAGTCTGAGGAGGATCTTCCCTAGAACTTACCAATAATTTCAATTTAGACCAGACGTGTTCGATAATATTCATGTCTGGTGATTTTGCAGGCCAGACCATCCTGGTAATATTATTAGCTTCCAAAAACTCTTGCACAATGCGTGCTCTATGAGGTCTGGCGTTATCGTCAATTAGCACAAAATCGTTCCCAAAATTGTTTGCAAATGGTAGAACGATATTGCTTAAAATTTCGTCCCTATATACCTGACCGTTAATGGGCTCCAATGTTAAAAAAAGTTCCGTTTTGCCATTAAACATTACACCACCCCAAACAGTAACGCCTCCACCACCAAAAGGTTCCTGAGGAGCCATATTCTCCTCCATATACCGTTCGCCACGTTCACGCCAAACTAATATTCTGCCGTCCGAGTGAATTAAATTAAATCTTGACTCGTCTACAAACATGCAGTTTTCCAAGTTATCTAATGGCCAATTGCGATGTTCATATGCCCACTGGAGACGTCTTCGCCTATGCTGTGGTAGAAGTCGCACACATTTAGCACGTCGCCGAGCTCTAAAATTAAAATTTTGGCTTAAAAATCTGTAGTATAGGTGTAGGGAATGAACCAATAAATAAGCCAACAGTAGCTTTTATTATACTAAAATGCAAAATTAGGTCAATTTTCATAACGTTAGTTCTAGGGAAGAACTAAGGAACATTACGCTGCAAGCACAAATAATGTGTTTAGGGTCGCCTATCAAAACTTTAATTTATGAACAACTTAGTTCAAGTTTACATTTATAATATCGGTGCGCAAAATCCAAGATTCACGCCTCAGCTGACGTCGATATTATAATAGCCGACTTACTAAAATGAAACACTAAAAATATTGGTACAAAAAATAAGATCTCATTTGAAGTAACTCACCTTAAGTTATTATTGTTTAAAGTTCTTCTAATGGTCCTATTGCTCACACGAATGTGTGTTCTTGCTCTGAACTCCTGGTTAATTTTCTCTGATGAAATTTTTCGCCTTCGACGAGCCTCTCTAACCAACCATCTTTCATCTGCAATGCCGACTTTCTTTTGGCGACCTCCCCCATAACGATAGTTTGCACTTCCCGTTTCGTGGAAGCGTTGACGCAGTCGAGATATTGTACTTCGCCCAACCCCGTACATATCCGCAATAATACTAATTTTTACCCCATCTTGTAGTAAACGCAAACAATTAGCTTGTTCTTTTGCACTTAATCGAGCCATTATAAAGGATAATAACGCACCAATTCAAAGAAGAATACTTTGTTGCCTTGGTAACTGTCAATAGCAAAGAAAATGTTTTATTTTTGGCCTACTAGATCTTTTGACTAAGAAATAGAAACGCCGCTAAATTAACAGAAATCCACCTGCAAAGTATAGGTGGTATATTTTTTGCAACCCTGTATAATGCTAAAAAATTCTTCGAATAAGCATCATTAGCTGTTTGGCCACTACATGTTTTTTGGTTGGATAAAACATTCATTATGTACCACCAAAAAAGCACTCTCACTTCAATCGTTCATGGATGCAATTGCAAAAAGTTAGGTTCAAAATGCGAGCCGTTTAATCACTAAAAATGGGACTAGACAAAAAATGAAAAACCCGTTTGGGCAAAAAGGATCTTTCTATCCAGTACTGTTATCGGACCTAACAAATTTTAACCCTTTAACGTAGCACGTGATAATTAATAGTTAACTTAGGAAAAAGTAGTAGAAATTAAAAAATAATAATTTACTAGCCCGTGATCCAAACTTGCTACACCCTGTACAAAAATTTGTATTAATTTTGTTAGCTGGACTACTTCAAACTACAAATTTACTTGGTCTTTCGCTTTTTGTGAATAAACGGCCAAATTAGGGGTTCCTTTGTAAGAAGAAGTCGATAATTTCGACTAACCCCTGTATACGGAAAACAAATGAAAATAGAGAAAATCCGGAGAAATTGTTTTTTTGTATTTGACCATGGATCATTTTAGTATGAAAAGAAAATTCAAAAAAAATTCTTCCTAGATTCTCGGAACTGGAAAACTTTTCCAAAAAAGTCAGGGTTTCACTTAACACCCTGTAAAATAGAGTTGCAGCGACTGCTAGCAATAGTGCCTTGAAGTATAAAAACTAGAAGAACTATTCAATTACATACTGAAAAAGTTAAATCAAAATCTTTTTTCGTTTCGAAAATATTCCACTCTAAATTTTATCAAAAATTTAGTTTGTCCCGCTTGAATTGGCCAGCAGTTTATATAATATCAATATTTATATAATTATATATAATATATAATTATCAATATTTACGGCTAGTGATTAATGATTTATTACTTACGGACTGTGACCAAACAAAAAAAAAATGATTTTTATTATTCACAGGTCTGCATGGTGTTACAAATCCAAAGCTCACCATTGGGACCTCCTAAACGGTAAGAGATACAGCGGAGGTTCAATTGGGGCAAAGTTGCGCAATTTGGAGACGACTAACAAGCCGTCAAAAAATTTCGAAAATTCCAAATACTTCCGAAGATATTCGGAAAAAACCGAAATTTCTCGATTCTGTTTTTATTTTTTCCTATAGCTTTATTTACAGAGATGGCGAAAAATTAATCTTACATCTTTATTGCCGCCATTTATTTTTTATAACGTGTTATTATCAGATACTGATTCCGACGTTTCGTCTTTCGGGTACAATCATCAGGTGTGTTTTTTTAAATACGGACCCGTATTTTTTATTGCAATTTTGTAGACCTTGTGTCGAGTTAAATAAGAATGCAATACTATTTTAATCACATACCCACGTTTTGACCCCAATAATAACATCTTCAATCTTTATTTTCGTAAACATCTAAGATTAAATGGTGGCAAAGTTGCTTGATTTGGAGTCGACTAACATGCAGATTGCAGAATTATCTGGTTATTTCTGATGCACGACTGGTATTCGGATCGTATTTAAAATAAAACATCAATATACAATAAAAACATAACGAACAACAAATTTATTTTAACTTAAATAAAAGTGAACACAAGTAATAATAAAAAATATAATTGAAATTAGGAATAAAATGTGTTTCCGCTATAAGTACAATAATTATAATAATTACCAATGTTGTCTTGAATTAGCGCTTTAATTCTTGAGGGGAATTATCGCTGTAATTTTGGGAAAGACCACACCTCCTATGTGGGTTTTCGTACGTGGGGGAAATATTCGCTGTAATTCTTGAGGATAATTATCGCTGTAATTTAGTACATCAGGGACATAGACTTGACCATGGGAAAAATAGTCATGAGTCATGATATACGCTATGATTTAACATTTTAGCTTAAGAAATTCCAACAATTTTAAATACTGGGTAGTTTTTACCCACGTGCACTACCTTCTTAAACATAAAAAAAATGGTAGGTATGCTAGGTAAAAAAATAAAATAAAATTGACGTGTTTTAAAGTTTTTTAAAATAACAAATACTTTTTAAGATAAAAATTATTTTCATTTTTATGGGGTTGTTTCATGTATGTGCCTACGTTCGCAGCAGTCTTTCTTGCACCAGACTCCCGAACCTGAAATCAGGCCAGCCCGATATTCTCTGGCTAAAACTCGCCCTTAAATCTTCTACTAAATTTATCTGTTGCATCTATCGCTCCCCATCAGACAAATCCTACAATGAGTTCTTTGACTTTCTCTCGGCAAAAATCGACCATCTCATCTCCGAATTTCCCTCCGCTGAAGTTATCGTCCTAGGCGACTTCAACGTCCATAGCAAGGAATGGTTAGGATCCACAAAAACTGACCCAGAAGGCAGAGCAGCAGAAAACTTCGCAATCAGCAACTCGTTCACCCATTTGATTAGAGAACCAACATACTTTCCCCGCGTTTCTACCCATAATGCAAATCCACTAGATCTTTTTCTTACCACCCATCCTGAGCCCTACTTAATATCTGTATGCGCTCCCCTTGGTCGTTCAGATCATGGCCTCATTACCGACTGGGATGGTCTTCGAAACTTCTTCTCTGCTTTCCCTTGGAACCCTGTCTGTTTTTCCACTCCCGATCCCTCCGAAATTTGCTCTCATATCACGGACATTATTCAAGCAGGTATTGAAGGTTTCATTCCACATACCCGCAAGAAACCTAAACTCCACCATCAAAAGCCATGGTTCTCCAAGGCCTGTGGCAAAGCCAGGCTCAAAAAAGCCCAAGCTCACAAAAGGTATCTTCAAAATCCTACACCCGAAAATCGTCAAATTTTCACCGAGGCCAGAAATCAATACAACCAAACTATCTTAGAGTCCAAAAATGCTTTTAACAACCGCATAAAAGATAAAGTGCTTTCCTTTCCTGTCCCAACGGCGGCAAATCTTTCTGGTCACTTGCCAAAAACATTAGTCAGAACTTCTGTAGAATCACTTTTCCTCCCCTGACCTCCGACAACGAAGTTATCTCCACCTCTAAAGGGAAAGCAGAACTATTCGCCAAACAATTCGCTTCCAATTCCACCCTGATCCCTCCTCCCAATTTCGCTCTTCCAACCGCTAAGTATGTACCCCACAAAATGCCCGATATAATACTTAAGGTCAAACAAGTTCAAAAAATTCTTCTAACCCTTGACACCAAAAAGTCCTCTAGTCTGGATGGCATACCAGCAATTGTTCTAAAAACATGCGCTCAAGAACTTGCACCCATCTTAACTCGTCTTTTCCAGATCTCTTAATTATGACAAGGGTATCTTCCCAGATAGCTGGAAGAGTTGTGGTTGACGGTCACTCATATCTAACTTCCATCCTATCAATGCTGGTGTCCCCCAAGGTTCAGTCCTGGCACCAACCCTATTTCTTCTTCACATTAATGACCTCTCTCTTCAACTACCAATCCCATCCACAGTTTGCTGACGATAGTACTCTACCTCCAATATTCATTTTTCCAGACAAGTTTCGAATCAGGAGTTGGATAATAGACGCAGATCTATATACCTTTCCCTTTCCCAAGATCTTCAATTAATCTTAGACTGGGGTGCCAAGAACCCTGTTCAGTTCAACGACTCCAAAACCCTGTCTTGCTCCCTCTCACGCAAAAAATCTGGCAACGCTTACCCCATCCACATGAATAATGGCCAAGCCATACAAAACAACGAAACATTCGATCTCATTGGCGTCGCTTTCGAACATGATCTCAGCTGGCACAAACACATTACTTCAGTAGCCACATCGGCAGCTAAAAAGGTTGGTTTTCTCTTTCGAGCCAGAAAATACTTCTCCCCTTCCAACTTATACACTCTCTATATTTCCCAAATAAGACCTAACCTAGAGTACTGCTCCCACATCTGGGGAGCGGCATCACCTTCGACACTTAAGATCCTTGATTCTATACAAAAGAGAGCCATTCGACTTATCAATGACCCAGCCCTCACGAGAAAACTCCCTTCTCTCGCTCACCAGCGCGCTGTAGGGGATTTATCCCTTTTCTACCGCTACTTCCATGGATTTTGCTCTGAAGAACTAGCCGGTATTATTCCCCCCTTGAATGTCCCTAACAGAACAACAAGAGGCGCGTTACGTATGCATCCCTTTACTGTCCAGCTACAAAAGCCTAGAACAGACCACTTCTCTCGCTCATTCATACCTAGGGTCTCCAGATTATGGAACAGATTGCCTGCAAATGTTTTTCCTTCCCGTTCCAACCTCCAATCCTTCAAATCCCGTGTCAATAGACTACATTTCCCTTCTCTTCAGACACCCACGGTACGTTAGTACTTAGGCTTGAAGTCTACGTGGGATGTCTTAGATAAAAAAAATTTTCATTTTTAGGGGGTTGTTTCAACCCCGTTGAAACTTAAATTTTAGAAAATTTTGTTTTTATGTTTTTCTCATGGCCTAAAAACAATATGTATGCCATAATTTAACGTTTTGGTGTAACAAATTCCAACTACTTTTTAATACTGGGTAGTTTTCAACCCCTTAAATTACCTTCTCAAACATAAAATAAAAATGGTAGGTATATACTACGTAAAAAAATAAAATAAATTTGACGTGTTCTACAGTTTCCTTTGAAATGGTAAATACTTTTTGAGATAAAAATTATTTTCATTTTTAGGGGGTTGTTTTAACCCCGTTGAAATTTAAATTTAGCAAAATTTTGTTTTTATGTTTTTCTCACGCCCTAAAAACAACATGTATGCCATAATTTAACGTTTTGGTGTAAAAAATTTCAACCACTCATTAATACTGGGTAGTTTTCACCCCTTGCACTACCTTCTCAAACATTAAAAATTGGTATACCATGTAAAGAAATAAAATAAAATTGACGCGTTTCGGCGTTTTTCTTAGAACTTGGTGGTTTTTGAGATAAAAAAATAATTTAATTTTTATGGGTTGGTTTTACCCCCTTACAGGCCAAGTTTTGCAATAACCTTTTTTTAGTGGACGTCCAGGGCCCAATGATATAAAAATACCAAAAAATAAATTAAACACAAAGCGATCTTAACAAAGATGTGTCTCGTTTACAAAATATGGCGGAATTACTCACAGCGTGACGTACTGGCCACGCCTACCTGCGCCGTGTCATTTATTTAGCCATTTTTAAATTAGTGACCAAGTCAGACCACTGGGCAACACTGTCTCATTTAATCTTAATACTTTGATTTTTTAGGTTAAACATTATAGTATAAGGAGCAACGTTGCCAAATAAGGTGACGTAGTCATGACTAGGTCACGGATTTAAAATCGCCTTTTGTATCATGCAGCCGAACTCTATAACAAAAAAAGAAGAAAACCAGCGAGGATGATCGCTTTCCACCAAAGAAAATAAAGCGGTATGGGAAAAGACGGAACAGTGTATTTCCGTTGCAACACTGTTTATTGACAAAACAGCTAACCTCTTTACCGACTGAGAAGACTTGGCGCTGAAACCCAGTCATAAATTTTTAAAAATTTCTGAATGCGTTTCCCGCGCCAAGTTTTCTCAGTCGGTAAAGAGGTTAGCTGTTTTGTCAATAAACAGTGTTGCAACAGAAATACACCGTTCCGTCTTTTCTCATACCGTTTTATTTTCTTTGGTGGAAAGCGATCATCGTCGCTATTTTTGTTACAGAGTTCGGATGGTGTCCTACAGTCTTTGACGTAAAATCCACACATCCACATAACAGCTTTGTTCGCGGAGACGATCCGGAACTAGTCCGTGACAAGTGCGCGTGCGCTTTGCGATTATTTGCGTTCGCGGTGCAGAAAATCACTGATTTTGACAATAAATTTGGCGTTCGCGGTGATGCGAGAACAAGTTCAGGACACATCCGTAACCAGTCAAAACGATCCGAGGATTATGGCATGAATTATTTGTCCGCGCAAGTGTAGTGGGAAATTTGTTTGAAAATTGTCATTTAATTTTGGGCGGGCTGTATTTTGCGATAACGAACAGTTAAATTTCATATGCTGTTAGTTGTATAAAGGTAGATATAAATTTGTATATAATAATATGCTCTAGTATATTCAATTATTCTTGTATTTAAAATTACTCATAACAGAACAAATATGTCTTTATGGCAATTTTAATCATTATATAATGTTAAATTAGGTTGTTCAGTCTAAAAATTTAATTCAAAATAATAAAATATGTTAAGGTTAAGTGATTCGCAGATGATGCGCAGATGTTCCGGACAAGCATGTTCACCAAAAACGTTCGCGGAGATTTGTCAATTCCTGATCGGTTTCGAATCGCACATGCGCATAAATGTTTGGGATTATTTAACTTGTACAGTACGGACTGCAGCCGAACTCTATAACAAAAAAAGCGACGATGATCGCTTTCCCCCAAAGAAAATAAAACGGTATGAGAAAAGACGGAACAGTGTATTTCCGTTGCAACACTGTTTATTGACAAAACAGCTAACCTCTTTACCGACTGAGAAGACTTGGCGCTGGAAACCCAGTCATAAATTTTTAAAAATTTCTGAATGCGTTTCCCGCGCCAAGTTTTCTCAGTCGGTAAAGAGGTTAGCTGTTTTGTCAATAAACAGTGTTGCAACGGAAATACACTGTTCCGTCATTTCTCATACCGTTTTATTTTCTTTGGTGGAAAGCGATCATCGTCGCTTTTTTTGTTACCTGAGTTCGGCTGCTGGTCACGGATCGTCTCCGTGAACAAAGCTAATAAAACCTGTTGTTCTGTGATCCACAGGTCTACAGTTGTGAATTATGTCGGCTGTCGGTTCACTAAAGGCTGTAAACGTACAGAGGAAGAGAAAAAGAAGTTAACCATAAAATTTTAGAGAAACAAATATTTTTGTATTTTATTCACCAATTTTTGAAAAGATGAATACAGTTATGTTATCACAGAATACCTACCGATGTCGGCTATGTCTTAAAGTTTCTACTGATGTTATAAATATTTTTAGAGAAGATTTTCCGAAGATGATTAAAATACTAACAACTATACAGGTTTGTTCATAACAATGAAACAACTAATAAATAAAATCTATTTTATCTTTTTCAGGTTGCACAAACAGATGATTTACCAAAAATAGCTTGTGTTTCTTGTGTAAAAAGAGTCAAGTCAGCTATGGTGATGAGAAAACAAATTATTAGATCTCATAGGACACTAATGGAGGAAGCATTAGCTAAAAGAAGGCATGGCAATGTATCGAACACAACTAATATTGGAGTAATTTCGAAAAATTCCTCCCAAAATTGTGTGGATAATAAGTCTCAAACCAATAATAAAGATGCAGAAGTTATAGCCCCAGAATTTATTCTATTAAAAGTTGTCAATGAACTGGAAATAGAACAAGAGGAAAGCATTTCTCCCATACATAGGCTACATGAGTCAAGTGTTATTGATAAAGACAAACAAACAGCCAGTAAACTAAATGAAAAAAATATTAAAAATATGTCTTCATCTTTAGATAAAAGTGAAATATCTATTGTTAGAGTAAATAAACCGAAATGTGAGAAACCTGAAACTAACACAAAGGCCACATCACTTATACGGAACTCCAAACCTCGACCAACAAATGTAACTTCCAATGCTTTAATAAACCCTTACATACAGGCACCACCAAGAAGGATACCGAAAATTATTTTTAAATCCTCAATGTCTATAGATCCATCTAAACGATGCGGTCCTAAACCTAAACCACGCAGTTCAAAGTATGATCCTTTTCTTCCTATACCATGTAAAGTATGTCAGAAAGTAGTTCAGAGAACAAATATGAAAAAACATTTGGAAATTCATGATAAAAAAACTGTTACATGTCATCTTTGTGGAAAAGTCACCGACCATACAAGTTTGCGTTCACATATATTTTATTTTCATAAATGTAAGGAAGATCAGTATGTGTGTGATCAGTGTGGTCGTCATTTTAGGTACAAAACTAAATTTAACCTTCATATGAAAAAGGAGCATGGTGGAACTAAAGACTTTGAATGTACTATTTGTGGAAGGAAGTTTTTCGAAAGAAGTAAGTAACCTGAGGGGTAAATCAGTGCCTAAAATTTCTGCAGTAAAATGCCATTTTTCAAAAAAATACCCATGGATACCCAAGAGTATCTTAAAGTTGTTTGGGTTTGCTTGGGCTAAATCATCAATTTTTCCAATAAATGCCTGCAATATCCATTAATTCCCCAAAAGTTATACCAAAAATACCCCTAATTTTATGAAGCTGAAGCTAGTGGCTAGCGACCGCAGGAATATTAAATGCATTAAGTAGGTATATGATATTCATTTTGGAACATGTAACATGTGTTAAAAGGTTATTAAATCTATTTTTATTAAAAAATATTGATTTTTGGTAAATACGCTTAAAATAACTTCCTACAAGCACCTATGGGGGTAAAATAATTTGTGAATGAAAAATAGCCCTAGAAGCCAGTCCTTAACTTTTTTGGAAAAATGCTTTAAAATCTACATTTATTAAAATAACAGTAATATAATAATTATTACTATTATTGTTCTAAAATTTACATTTATAGGAATAAATTTGTGATTTTTGGTAAACATGCTTAAAATGGCATCCTATTTATAGGGGTCAAATAATTTGTTCGTAAAATAGCCCTAGCGGCCAGCCCTTAACCGTTTTGGAAAAAAATGCTCTAAAATCCAATTTATTAAAACAATTTCGTGATTTTCGGGTAAAATAATTTGTGTGTGAAAAATAACCCTAGTGGATAGCGCTTAACCTTTTTGGAAAAAATGCTATAAAATTTATATTTATTAAAATAATTTGTGATTTTTGGTAAATACGCCTAAATTGACGTCCTACAAACACCAAATTCAAATTTTCAAATTCAAGTTTATTCATGTTAATAAAAAAGCTAGGGATGTAACGGGTACTCGGTCTACCCGGCCAAAACCGGGTACCCGGCCGCGTAGGCCGGATACCCGGTTTTGCCGGGTATCAGGTTTCCCGGCCGGGTACCCGGTTTTTTTATTTTGTTTGCTGTTTTTGGTAAAATAAAGCATAAAAGAACTGAAACGGTGTATTTTTGTGATGATAAAAAATACATAAAAAACACATTTTAAAAGGTTATAACAATAAACTTTGTTAAAAATTTAATAACTTAAATCAATTAGGTAATGGCAAATTGTGATGAAGATAAACACATTTCACCATTCTCAGAGGATAGTCGGTTTCGGGTTTCTTCATAAATATTACCCGCTTCTGAAAACAACCATTCACTAAATATTGTTGAGGTAGGTGCTGAGAGAAACTTTTTACCAAGCCTTGCTAGATTAGGAAATCTCT
The DNA here is from genome assembly GCA_963971165.1 of Philopedon plagiatum. Taxonomy (NCBI): domain Eukaryota; kingdom Metazoa; phylum Arthropoda; class Insecta; order Coleoptera; family Curculionidae; genus Philopedon; species Philopedon plagiatum. The sequence goes on along the minus strand of OZ020192.1, from coordinate 97,298,155 downwards.
CTGAATTTTCCACCTCGAAAATGGGATTGATTGTCTATCAATTAACGGCAACGCCAAATATGAATTTATTTCTAGGGATGTAACGGGTACCCGGCCGAAACCGGGTACCCGGCCAAAACCGGGTACCCGGTTTTGCCGGGTCTTAATTGGTCTTAATTGACCGGGTACCCGGTTTGGCCGGATCCTAAAAAGGGCTACCCGTTACATCCCTAAAAAAAGCCAGAGTTTTTCACATCCTACATCACAAAAGAAAAAATCATAAAACTAATCTATCTCAATAAAATATTACAAATTAAAACATTGTCTTATTTCTAAGTATATTTTACACAGAGGAGGTACAGTTAAAATAAAATTACATTAAACCTAAAATAAGTTAAGAAGAGAATGCAGTTGCACATATCAAATAATTTGGGTATTGAAAAATAGCCTTAGCGGCCTGCCCTTAAACTTTTTGGAAAAAATTGCTCCAAAATCCACATTTATTAAAACAATACACGCTGAAAATGACGTCCTGCAGACACCTATAAAGGTAAAATAATTTGTGTATGAAGAATAGTCCTAATGGCCAGCCCTTACCCTTTTTTAAAAAAAAAATTGCTTTAAAATCTACATTTGTTTAACACACTTTTGTGATTTTTGGTAAATATGCTGAAAATGACGTCCTACAAACATCTATAGGGGTAAAGTAATTTGTGTATGAAAAATGGCCCCAGCGGTCAGCCCTGAAAAAAATTGCTCTAAAATTCACATTTATTAAAATAATGTAGCAATTTTCGATAAACACGCTTCAAATGATTACAACAAAAACACCTATAGTGGTAAAATAATTAGTGTATGAAGATTAGTCCTAGCTCTAAAATCTACATTTTTTAAAATATTAAAACAAACAAGCAAACAAACCTTTTTACATTTATATATTAATATAAATACATATATATGACTTTTAAGGAAACAATATCAAAACTACACATCGGTCATTTGCGACAACACTGTCACAACTTAACATTATAATAATATTAAGTTGTTACAGTGTTGTCGCAAATGAGTGACATAATCATGGATTTATAATCCATGGACATAATATTTGCAACTATGAGCTGACAACAATTTTGACATAAAAATTTTCAAAATTTGTATGTCATTTTCTTTTTAAATATGCATTTTTTTTTATTGAAAAAACTGCAAAATAGAAAAAAAATAGTATAAAGTACTTGTTTTATAAAGCTATCAGAGCACTTCTCCCCTGAGAGAACGCCGCAAGCGGCTTATTTTTTAACATTGACCCGTGGTCTAAAATGATGCTTTATAAAACTTTAATATGCTGTTATGTTACAGTAAGAAAAGTATATAAAGTTTTTTTGTTAATTTGTTCGCTGGTAGCGACACGTGACTTCAGGTAAAAAATTTGTTGTTAAGAAATTCTGCCGTCATAATGAAGAGGGCAGTAAGTATATATAGGTTTCCATATATACTTACTGCCCTCTTCATTATGACGGCAGAATTTCTTAACAACAAATTTTTTATTTCGTTATGACGGCAGAATTGGCATCCGTTAAAAATATTTTCAAAAATGTCTACAAACTTGACACACTTTTTTTAATAAAATATACTTATATATTAGATTTGGTTTATGAGGATGTATGATCCATAGGAGCGTTATAGGCCAATTGTGTAATGCCTTTTTTGAAGCCTATTGCCAATTCATTGACTGCAGGCAATCCTCACTTTTACGTCAAGTTAAACCGCTCGCAAAGTGACGCAGCTGTGTAAGCAGCGTAAAGAAAGCCGTTTTAATGCGTGAATGTTTTATTAAAATTGAAGTAATCCACTTTTTTTCAGAATATTTGAACAAACACATAGACTGTCATCACAAGAAAATTCGGCCATTTATTTGCGACTACTGTGGTAAAAACTTTTCATCAAAACATGCACTGAAAGTTCATTTACGACAACACACAAAAACCGCTCCTTACGAGTGTGACACTTGCGGTCTAAAATTTAAACAGAATGTTTCTTTGAAAACCCACCGAAAACAAGCCCATGCTATTTGTGAAGAGGAGACTGTTATTTGTGAAGTTTGTGGAAAAGGCTTCGCATCCAAGGTGGCGTTAAAAAGTCATTCTAGACTTCACGAGAGGAAAAAATGCCCACATTGTTCAGAAATATTCGTAAGAGACGATTATTTAGAAAGACATGTGAAGGAAAAACATGGAACAACAGAATTGAATTCAGAAGATGATGAAAGTGAGGCGGTAAAAGCAGAATTTGAAGATATCTTGGACATTACTGATGATATTTTAGCTTGAATATGTATCTAGTAAGACATGGTTTCTTATGCGGGAGTTCATTTAGTAAGTGATAATTTTAAGCAAAAGTCACTAAGGGGATCTTTAGTTTGTTCTTTTATGGCCTGTTTACATTACTTGCAAGTTCGTGCTATGCAAGAAAAAATTCCCTCCAAGCATGCGTGTTGGTAGCTATCCAATCAGCGGTTGCAATTACACTTGCATTGCTTGAAATTAGGACTAGTTCTAATGTAATTGCAAGTATAGTAATATAGTAATAGTAATAGCAATCCCGGGATACCGAGATCCCGGGATCCCTTTAAAAATTCAGTCCCGAAAAATCCCGGGATTGAACACTTAAATCCCGAAATAAATTATAAAATATGTTTAAAAAAACCAATTAAATTAACGCTTCAACCATCATCGCAATATTTATCCCGAGATTTATCCTAAAAATAATTTTTAACGCGTGATATGGCAACCCTGGCAGATTCATTTAAGTACTTATGTAAAAGAATTCAAATTATTTTTACTTCTTATACTTTTGTGTATCCTCTGCATAAACTTTGCTTTGTTTTTACTTTAAAATTACAATATTATAAATAAAAATAATGTACCTTTATTAATGTTACAATTTTTGGAGATCCATCCCGGGAATTTTTTCTTCGATCCCGGGATCCAAATATACCTCCAGGATTGCAAGCCCTAATGGTGGCCAAGTCACTTCTCATTTATGGCATCCTGTTGAAGTCGGCTGGAGTGGATCATTGTAACTTTTTAAAATAGCGATAGCGAAAGAGATACAGGGTATATTTTACATTTAGAGGTTGGCTAAAAGACAGAACCGGACTTGTACTCACCGTTTAACTTAAATAATAAACACCAACAACATCTAGTCTCTGAAATCTATAAAGTCTAAAAGTAAAATGTTTCAAACATACACTTCTATACAAAAAATCACCCACGGAAACACCAACACCACAAACACAAAGCACCAAAATCAAACGAAATAAAATGACGCGACCTGTCGTATCAGCTTAATATGGCCCGATATTCACTACTAGTGGTCTAGGTACTTTTTGAAGGAACCAATTTGAGCTGTTGATGTCATCTGTAATAATTAGTAATATTCCTTTCAGGTGTCTGACGCCCCGGAGCGACTCGCCCCGGAGTCACTCGACACCATTCCGAAAGGAACAATTGACAAGTTTGACATTAAGCTCAAGTGATAAGTGATGCACAAGAGGGCAGGGGGGATAGGGCTCGAACGGTTCAGGTGCTTGATGCCCCAGTTGAATGGAACAACTGTGTGCGGCTCTGGAGCTGTACGGGAGCTCCTCCTTGGGGTGAAAGGAAGACACCTATTGTCAAATGTCGAAACGCTAAGTTTTATCATAAATTGAACTCTAGCATGCATTTTAGGGCGTGTATCGTTGTCAACTTCGGTTACGGTTTCGTGTCCTGTAAGTATCGGTAACCTGAAAAGTTGATAAGATTGGAAACGCGGTTCCTGAAAAATATCTGTCATTAATGTCACCGAAGGAACCGATACTTCCCCGCTGGTTTTCCGGTTTGTTACCTCATTTTGTTTTTTATCTTTTGCTTCTTTTATTTAAATTTAAATTTATTTTTTCACAAATGTTAAAAATCATCTGTTTTAAAATGTTGGAAGCAGGAGGAGAGGGATGTTTTTAGGTTGAATCGATATCGGTAAAAATAAACAGAAATCTAACAGAAACGACCGATCTGCGACAGTCTGCATAAAACCTCTTCTTTCAGGAACCAGTGTTACCATTGGTTTACCGCATTATACCGAGTGGTTAACCAGGTTTGACAAGGGTACACAGCTTTAGTAATAAAGCGTCTAGCGATCAAAGCTCCACTTTGGCCAATAATACATAACCTCAAAAATATAAGTAAATGATGCACTTGTTAATAAGTTTACCGGTTTTCTAGCATCAGCAACGTAGTCCAGAGGTAAAGAATCCGCTTATTGACCGACAGGTGTTGGTTCGAATCCGTGCTCGGCTGGGACTTGTTTTATTTTTGTCATTTAAAATATTATAAAAAATTAGGAAATCGGCTCTAAAAGGCGTATTGGAAACGGGTTAGCACTCTCGATAATTTGTTTTTCTCTTTTTTTAAAGGTCCCGAGCAAAAAACTAATCATGTCTACCTTAACCTAAAAATTATGTTTTGTTTGAGAAATAATATAATGTCTTCTTGTGGCCATGGAGTTGAGGAAAAAAAAAACATATACGTATTACTACTATATAGCGAACGACGAAAAAATGTTGAAGCAAAGACGTAGCCTTTGGAAACAATTGCTAACCAGTCACGTGATGTACTGAACATACTTTGGGGGGGGGGGGGGGTGGGTTGCAGCGAACGACGAAAAAATGTTGAAGCAAAAACGTAGCCTTCGGAAACAATTGCTAACCAGTCACGTGACGTACTGAACATCCCTCCTAAACAACCACGTGATTTGCCAGCTAATCAAGCTGAGCTTAATTAATGTTTTTTTTTTTAGATTTCCAAAGGATGCGTAGCTTTATTTACATACCGTTATGGTAATTATTTAGATTAACGTAAACAGCGAATTTTTTCATGAAATTTTGCACAGACCCTAATTTTGGGTCGTAGAACACGAATCCGAAGTCAGTTTTTGGCGGTCTCGTAAAAAAAATTTTTTTTTGCTCCCCCAACCTGGGCAAAAAGGTGGTCAGGTTTGCTCAGTTTTGATTGATATAGATATATATGTATCTATATCAATCAAAACTGAGCAAACCTGACCACCTTTTTGCTCAGCCAACAAATTCATTGAAAAACTAACCTAAAGGTTTAAAAAAAATTTTTACGCAACCGCCAAAAACTGACTTCGGATTCGTGTTCTACGACCCAAAATTAGGGTCTGTGCAAAATTTCATAATAAAATTCGCTGTTTACGTTAATCTAAATAATTACCAATGTGTATTACCCGTTTTGCCCCAAAATCTCAAATTAAAAATTAAAAATGATGTATTCACTCTTCAGTTTACATTCTTGTGAAGACTATTCGTCGCTGAAGCTACAAGTAGTTTTTTCACTTCTTGCTGCTTAAAACTGGCATTATCGGTACGTTAGCTATGTCATTATCGTAAATAGGATAATAATTAACTTTTAATCCATTTCACAAATAAAAACACATTAATCTTTACTTTTGAAAGGTAAAAAGACGAAAAGGAAACCGACAAGCTCACATTTTAAACTGCTGTTAGAACTGACAGTGACAGTTCCGTCAAAACTTCAAAAGTGCTGATACATTACGTGGTACAAAACCAAAAAGAAAATTTTATCTTTGCTTCAAATTTCAACAACGGGTAGATTGGATGCTAACAATATAGTAGTAATACGTATATGTAAAAAAAGTAAACATAACTAAAAAAAATTAATATCGCTTTTGTTTTGGATGGCGTTCGAGTGGTTTATTTTCCGAATATAATATTTTTTATTGTTTATCTGTATTAGGGTGTCCGTTATTTACCAAGTTGATTTTTTTTCTTGCGACGCCCCCTAAATTTTTAGTTTATCGTCTAAAAAAAATGTCAGACCAAAATAAGCCCTTAATATTCAGAATAAACCTTGCCCTTAAGACGATACATTTCCCATTTAAATTACATGGGATTTTGCCACTTTTTATAATTAATTTTTTTTTCTCGGACAAGATGACTTATAGCAATGAGACATACATATTCTTATAGGAAATTGAACGCTCTACAAAAAAGGTCTCTTATAATTTTTCGATTAATTCACTCCTTCAAAAGTTATTCAAGGTACTAAATGCGACGTAGCGCGCTTGCGTGAATAGAAAATCCGTGTGTTGGCGGGAATGCTTGTACTGTTATTTTGAGTCACTTACTGTATTGAAGGGAAATTTCATGAAGTATACAAAAATTTATGAAATTCAATAAAAATTAGTTGACTGCGTGTTATAAATGAATGGTCTCAAAAATGATTCAAACTAGAACCAGCTACCTGTTATGCGGTATATTATTTTCCATGTTTAAAATTTTTTTACCCTAATACCACCAGAATTATCTATTTTTAGAAATAAACTAATAACTTTTATTTATCGAAATAATAATCACTTTGTCGTAAAAGGAAAAATCTAAAAATTTACATAGAGTTCAAATTTCACCTTGAATAACTTTTGAAGGAGTGAATTAATCGAAAAATTATGAGAGACCTTTTGTGTATAGCGTTCAATTTCCTATAAGAATATGTATGTCTCATTGCTATAAGTCATCTTGTCCAAGAAATAAAAAATTAATTGTAAAAAGTTGCAAAACCCCATGTAATTTAAATGGGAAATGTATCGTCTTAAGGGCAAGGCTTATTCTGAATATTAAGGGCTTATTTTGGTCTGACATTTTTTTTTAGACGATAAACTAAAAATTTAGGGGGCGTCGCAAGAAAAAAAATCAACTTGGTAAATAACGGACACCCTAATCTGTATAAAAAATAAAGCCAATATGTCCCAAAAAGCAGCTAGTGGCAGGTAAGTACAATAAAAACCTATGTTTTAATCAGCTGATTTAGATAAATTTTTAAAGTTGGCAACATTTTTTGTCAGGATACTACTTGCATAAAAAAATTGCTTCATGTGTAAACGGTCATGCAATGCTACTAATTGCCTTGCTATAACTTGCATGCTATAAGTTGCAGGAAATGTAAGCAGGTACCAACGATCAAGATTATAGTCACTGTTTCATTGGTTATTTTGGTATAACAAAAAAGTAGTTATTGCGCTACTTGAGCTGACCCCCACTCCTCTCCCTCTGACGTCACAAGCCCCGCCCCCTTGTTCTGCGCATGCGCGAAAAAAAACGCGCAGGCGTCAGCTGCGCGCGCATCTGTCAACTGTCAACTGTCATAGGTCATCTGTCAGCTGTCAACTGTCACACTCTTGGGCGTTAGCTACTTTTGGCCTAAACTACTACGGGCTTTAACTACTTGGGGCTTTAACTACTCGGGGCTTTAACTACTTGAGGCTTGAACTATTTGGACATTAACTACTTAGGCATCAACTACTTGGCCACTATATATTTGGGGCCTGAACAGTGTCGGACATTAGTACTACTCCTTGAAAACAACATATAAGCGCAGCTATAAGAGCCCCACAGTTTTCAAGTAGAAATTTAACATAGGTCACGTGTTGAGAATTATGTTGTTGTGGGGGAAAAGTATGTCAGCTGTCACCTGTCATTTAGGTTATGTCAACCGTCACTTGTCACTTGTCAAATGCCAAAAATAAAAATTAAACATACGTAACGGATTGAGCATGACGTTCGAAGTGCTGTATAAAAGTATGTCAGCTGTCACTTGTCATTTAAGATCTGTCAACTGTCACCTGTCACTTATGAAACGCCAGAATTAAAATTTAACGTAGGTCACGTGTTCAAAATGGCGTCAGAAGACATGCGTAAAAGTATGGCGGCTGTCACCTGTCATTTAAGAGATGTCAACTGTCATCGGTCACGTGTTAAACGTCAAAATAAAAATTTAACATATGTCACGTGTTCAGGGCGGTGTCCGAAAGCGTTTAAAAAAGAATGGCGTCGATCGACCTTAGGGTTCCTGAGATATTTGGTTGAGCGATTAGCGCCCTAACGGCTGATGGTGAAGAGACGAAATTCACATGTAGGATAGTGGATGAGTACATCTTTCGATTTATCAAATTATTTTTCAAAAATCTCGACTTTGAGGAAAAAATTAGATTTCAAAATTTTTACATCACCCTGTATAGTAAATTTTGGATTAATTATATAAATGATGAATATTAGTGGATTTAATAACGGAAAATAGGTATTAGGTCATCGGAACTAGTAGAAATTAGATTTCAAAATTTTTATATTACCCTGTATAGGAAATTTTTCACGTCACGTCAAGTGTTCAAAATAACATTGTAAGGCATGCGCAAAAGTAGGATAACTGTCACCACCCATTTAAGATATGTCACCTGTCACTTGTCAGTTGTTAAATGTGAAAATTAATATTGGACATACATCATGTGTGAAACGTGACGTAACAAGTCGTTTGGAAAAAAACCCGAAGTCAATCGATCAACTCGTTCGTGAGCTATCGCTAAGTCCAATACCTTATTGGCTGAAAAGAATTAGTCAATCTTTCTATTAGTTAAACAGTTTTAAACATCCCCTCAGATTACTGTTAAAGCCCCACAAAACCACCCGCAATGTAGCGGCCATTGTCAAGGATCTTTGTGTAGGAAGAGATAAATCAGTATACCTCGTATGTTAGGTTATAGTTGGTGAGGGCTTCCGGTCGGTGTTATTTAATGACTGACTGATAAATACAAAAGTAGGGCAACTGTTACAAACCATTATACTGGTATAAAGTAAAAATCATGTTGTTTTTTTTTGAAAATGCCCTTAAGCTAATGTAGGTATATCAATTATAAAATAACACCTTAACAGAGCTGCCAGGCGTGAACTGATCCCTCAATCGCGCTCCAGCTCGATTTTTTTTTGAATAAAAACGATCACCGCAAAGCAAAAACCCATAGAATTTTATTAAAACATACATTTACATGTATATGACTCTTTTATTTTCAAATCAAACATATTACAATATACAGTTTACAATAGTACAAAATATCTTTTCGTCTTCCTCCATGATACAGTGATGTTCTCAGCTTACTGTTCCAGCAGCTTGGATAATCCTCTATTTAAAGTATTTTATTAATTTTGACATCTTTCGCCCCTATTTTGCTGGCATCTTTCATTTAGAATGGCTATTGTGTTATGTTTCTATTACATTTCCGTTCGTTGCTTCTTGTATCCATAAGGTTCCGAGCTACCATCGGGAAGAAATTTTCTTTTTACCGAATTAGGTCGATATATCTTGGTTTCGATATTTGTTGTGACACTATGATCTTTTGTCCGGCGAATATTTTTAGATATGATGGGTACAGGGTCTGTTTTGCAAAGAACCATACTCTTTATAGTATCAAAGTTAACTAATTTTGATGCAGCGTAATTTAAAAATATACCTTTCACCTTACAAACTACCTCTTCTGTGCTGCTCTTTGTTGCGTAAACCTTAAAGGCATAATTCTTAGGGCCTCCTGAAACAAATTTTGTTATGTAGCTACCAGAACCATAGCACTCTAATTCGTTAGTTAGATCACCGATAAATTTACCCGTAGGCAAATCATCTTGACAAGGCTTGGAGACATAAATCACAGAATCGGTGTCATAGTAGAGCACTCTCTCCTCTAGCTGTTCGAGGTACGAATATAATTTAAGTCTAGCTTGGGCGGTAACATAAGAAGCGATGGCTACATTTACAGTAGACAGAGAATCAAATGCTTCTTCTGTGTGTTCATAACTGACAATCAAAGTTTTCTCATTAACTGGTAGAACTCCATTGATATAGATCCCAGGGTTCGTAAACATGGCAAATAATTCCAATGGTTGATTTATTATCCTGGTTTTGGCCTGATTCTCCCGTTGACCGAAAACAACATATAAGCGCAGCTATAAGAGCCCCACAGTTTTCAAGTAGAAATTTAACATAGGTCACGTGTTGAGAATTATGTTGTTGTGGGGGAAAAGTATGTCAGCTGTCACCAATTTAATTTTCCCCAAAAGGAGTTAAGTATTAACTTCGCCAGGGATCTTAGCCCCGGGTTATCCAATATTTTACCATACTCAAGCTGGATATCCTCCCTCTCGAAAAAATCTTCAATATAGCGATTTTTCTCTAGCTCAGTAACAGTAGCACTGGGCCACCCCGATGCCTCCTGCTTTATCTTTATAAACTTGTTCATCATAGCCGTAAACAGTCCTTGAACTCCAGCGGCCATATTTAACCGCTGTACCTTATATTTCCAAATTTCATGTACTTTTATTATTGTATATCCTTTCTCTACTGCCTTAAGCACTTCATCTAATACCCACGTGCCGGTTAACGCCCGCTCTTCGTCATTATGGGTACAGTAATCACTGTTCATTTCCTGTCCGCATTTCCTACACAGAACAAACAGTAACTTATTGTTCATTTTAGTGGGGAGAACAGGGTGGTACAAATCTGTAGGTGGTAGAATTGTGCATTTTATCAAGCCATCTGTCGTCTTGAAATCAAGCTTCTGACACTCTTCTCCAACAAATAGCTCAGGGTGTCCTATGGGAAATTTACCATATTTACACACATATGGATATAAGGAGCAGACATCTGCATACTTAATCTTCTCTCCATCCTTTACTTCATAATATTCGCTGGTATTGCCCGTACGACCGCCATAAAAAGCATCTCTGGGGTTTAGAGGACTCATAATTATAAGGAGGTGTGCTTGGGTATAATTTCTAATCTCAGGATTTTCTTCTATCAGTTTTCTAAATTTACACTCCCACATTTCATTGAGTTGAAAACCAAAACCCCTTAATCTTGTAATTTTCGCTTGTGTGGCTTCATAACGCAATTTAAAGTGGTTGGGGGATCTTCGTAAAGAGGGTCGTCTCTACCAAACTTGTAACAGTTGGGGCATCCGTGGTAATAGCACCCCTGGAATTAAAAAACTTCGTTGATATCAGCACAATATCCGTCAACTTTTACACCGCGGAGAACAGCTTCTCTACCCTTAGCGGCATGCAAAATATTTCTATCTCTCTGTTTTTCTTCCCACAATAACCATTCAATCGCAATACCACTCTGACGATCCTTCCAACGATAGCCGTTTTTAGGTATAATTCCAATTGTGTTCGGTTCAAGAAAATTCCTTCTAAAGACCTTATTGCAGCATGAAGCAATTGTGACGGCCTCTGTAAATGGACAGACGTTGGTTGTGCTGAGAAGTTGTTCTCGAAATTTCAAACACGGTGCTGTTAAAATCTCTACATCGGAAATACAATAATCGACAAGATCTTTCTGCATGTCAAAGACGTCATATTTGTGCTCCTCGTACCACTTAAGAAATTTAGCTCTGTCGGTCGTTTTCATTGTGTCCGGAGAGTAGTAGTCGATGGAGGGTAGGGGTCCAACATAGTTTTCATTTGACCTAGTGTTGAACAAGTGCGGAAAATATCCCTTTTTAAATTTACCTTCATCGAGGCCAAACGCTTTAGGAAGTTTTGCCAGACTCATAGGGAAATAATTTAAAGAATCTATGAATTTAATATTACCTACTTGCATCATAATTATTTTAGAACCTCTCATAATAAATTCTGGCGTTAAGTCAGTTTCCGTTAAAATATAGTTCAATATAAATTGATGATCAAATGCTTGACCATTGTGAGCTAGCACAACAACTTCTTTAAATTTCTTCCTTAGCTGTAACAGGTGTCGGGTAAAGGCCCCAACGGGATTTATACCCTTAAGTTTCTGTAATCGAACACCACATTTTTTGCAAATAACAGTCTCTGCGTTCATGCACTCGTCGCAGCATTGCTTGAATACGCAAAGATTAGCTTTATGGAGTAGCACACTGTCGTTTACCTCTTCTTCTTGTTGTGTTTCCAGATCATAAAATACAAATATTATATTTTTAGTTTTAGGCCTTCCAGTGTCTCGTTGAATAAGACAAAGATGATTCTCCGGGACATGAGTACGACAGGTTTTACAATATATTTCTCCACAGAAATGTTTTCTGTTAACTTTTATTATTTTAAAACATTCATCACAACTCCTAATTTCTGCACAAACAGTGCTCTTCTCCCAGGATCCTTCTTTTAAATGGTTGTCGTAACAGACTTTTCCTTGAAAATATCGATGACAAGAATCGCATCTGACATTAAGTTGACCAGCAGCACAGTTTACAGCTTGTAGGCAAGATCAACGTCAATACGTCATCGTAATTGATTTGTTCTGCAGGCCTCAATCGAATCCACCCTTCACCACGACTAAAGTCCTTAGAACAAAAACTAAAACCAAGATGATCTGACGCTTGTAATCCTTCTGTGGCCTTTTGAATGACCTGGTGTATAGCATCTCTCACCCAGCCAATCGGTTCAACTCCTTCTGGCACAGGTTTCAGCCTAAACTCCAATGCACGACCAGTGACATTGTATCGTCCAACTTTTCGAACGGTATCCTTGATCATAAGAAACTTTTCCATTTTAACTAGACACGTCCGTACACTTCAAGAGACTGATGAGAAATGACTAGACGACTGTTTGTCACCTCTATTTATAACCTCGGTCTGTTAGAAAGGAAGTGCGTTCGGAAAACAGGGGTGTGTTCCGAAAACCAACTGAAGTTCTGCAAAAAGAGTTTAAGGTTTAGTGTGCAGGAAGTTAAAATTACTAAGTACTTACTAGCACTATTAATAGATACGAAACAAGACCCGGCGTCCATGAAGAATGTTACCTGAAATGAAAGTTTAAGGAATTACTATGCAGCAGAATAACATGGAAATGTCGGTGTTCACACCTTTCAAAGAGTTTATTACATAATTACGGTAATGCATGTCTGTAATAATTAAACAATTTTACTCCACACCTTTTAAAGAAAAAAAGCAAGATAATTGTACCGTCACTACTTTCTAAAATTAATATTTTCAACTTCTTAGTGTCTGTAACAAAGAAACAGTTATAGCAAACTTATCTATTACCACTTTTTCTGCACATTTTATGGGTTAGATAAACATATATTTTTTATACTTACGAGACGAAAATAAATTTCAAAAGTTCTATTGCACAATCTTAAGTGTCAAAGGTGATGCCGCTCCCCAGATGTAGGATCAGTACTCTAGGTTAGGTCTGGTTTGGGAAACATAGAGAGAGTGGGTAAGTTGGAAGAGGAGAAGTAGTTTCGGGACTCGAAAAAGAAAACCAAGCTTTTTAACTGTCGATGGGGCTACTGAAGTAATGTGTTTGTGCCAGCTGAGATCAGGTTTGAAAGCGACGCCAACGAGAAAGAAGGTTTCGTTTACAATCATGGTACTAATACTTCGTCAGAATTTGAATCTGAAGAGTTACTTACCAGGAAGACTTTTCAGACTGCAGATGATACCTGTAATAAGGAAACAACTACCTGGATATTACCCCCACCACTTATTTTGAGTATTTATCTTTATTACATTTAAACGTTCAGTCTTAGTTGATCAGTTGAAGCGAACACAATGCCTAAGGAGTGCTTTTGGGGAAGGCCTTGTGATTGTAGCGAGTGTCGACCAGAGCTACAGGAAAAATGTGAAATATGTTTAGGCAAGGCTGGATATAAAGTTGGTGGGAAACGAAGAAAAGATCGCAAGAACATCACATATTACGACTTTAAAACTTATTGTTATGAATGTTATCAGTAGAGTTTAACAAATGGGGGTAATTCCAGAGACGGCTTCTAACCTAGTTGGAAATAAAATTAGGATTCGATTTGAAAATAAAATACAAATATTTATTTACCCACATTGTGTTATTTGAAAGTGCGAGATACGAAAATATCATACAGGGTGTCTGAAAAGTCTTAGCATGGGCAAATATCTTTACTATTAATAAAGATAGCAACACCAAATTTTAGTTGTACCTTATTGGTTAGTAAATCTACTTTTTTACGTAATTTGACTCTTTCAACCCCCTTGGGGGGTTACGCTAGCGAGTTGAGGTCCAAAATTTTGGATGCAAACCTATGCCGTGTGGCCTCTTCGTTTAAAAGTCTTCAAAAAAGAAACATTGTTTTAGTATTTTAGTATTTATTTAGTATTGTAATTCATTTTTAAATGGCAAGCCTATAAAAATTATAACTCGTAAATCGTATAATCGGGCGGGGCACAAGTCGACCATTAGTCGGCCACTTGTGCCAAACAGTACAAGTCGGCGCTGCTATTTTTTGTTTTGTAGGGCACTTTTTTCTAACTTTTTTCCAACTTTACCTCTTCATTTGTCGTTTTTATATGTTTTGTTTTTTGACATCTGCGCAGTAGACCAAAATGCGTACCACGCGCAAACCGAGCGTGCTAGACATGCGCACGGAATTTCAGGAGTTGGACTTTGGTGTCTACATTTGAACCCATTCATTTTTCAGAATATATCTCCAGTAGTTAAGGTACCACTACGTATTTAACTTTATAACTTTGTTCCCAAGTTTTTTTCGACTTTATTTTTCATTTTTTGCCATGTGCGCAGTAGACCAAAATGCGTACCACGCGCAAACCGAGCGTGCTAGACATGCGCACGGAATTTCAGGAGATGGACTTTGGTGTCTACATTTGAACCCATTCACTTTTAAGAATATATCTCCAGTAGTTAAGGTACCACTGCGAATTTAGACAACAAAGTACATCCCCTGAAATTTCGTGCGAATGTCTAGCCCTCTTGGTTTGCGCGTGGTACGCATTTTGATCAATGGTAAAACTTTTTCCCCAAGTTTGTTTCGACTGTATTTTTCGTTATTTGCCACCGCGCAGATAGCAAAAAAAGAAAAATAAAATCGAAAAAACTTGGGAAAAACGTTATAAAGTTAGATACGCAGTGGTACCTTAACTACTGGAGATAGATTCTTAAAAGTGAATGGGTTCAAAAGTAGACACCAAAGTCCATCTCCTGAAATTCCGTGCGCATGTCTAGCACGCTCGGTTTGCGCGTGGTACGCATTTTGGTCTACTGCGCAGATGTCAAAAAACAAAACATATAACAACGACAAATGAAGAAGTAAAGTTGGAGAAAAGTTAGAAAACAGTGCCCCACAAAACAAAAAATAGCAGCGCCGACTTGTGCTGTATGGCACAAGAGGTCGACTAATGGTCGACTTTTGCCCCGACCGATTATACGATTTACGAGTTATAATTTTTATAGGCTTGCCATTTAAAAATGAATTACAATAATAAATAAATACTAAAATACTAAAACAATGTTTCTTTTTTGAAGATTTTTAAACGAAGAGGCCACACGGCATAGGTTTGCATTCAAAATTTTCGACCTCAACTCCCTAGCGTAACCCCCCAAGGGGGTTGAAAAAGTCAAATTACATAAAAACGTAGATTTATCAACCAATAAGGTACAACTAAAATTTGGTGTCGCTATCTTTATTAATAGTAAAGATATTTGCCCATGCTAAGACTTTTCAGACACCCTGTATGATATTTTCGTATCTCGCACTTTCAAATAACACAATGTGGGTAAATAAATATTTGTATTTTATTTTCAAATCGAATCCTAATTTTATTTCCAACTAGGTTAGAAGCCGTCTCTGGAATTACCCCCATTTGTCAAACTTTAGTTATCAAGAAGATATCGGTCAATATGAACAAGCAAGATATGAGTTCTTGAAGGCCATAGTTGAGAATCCAGTTTGGCCAGAACAAAAATATTTGAAATCACAGACAGAGGAAGATATTCGTGCCAGGCTTTTAGGTTGTTTTCAGGCCAACTTAAAACACATAAAATTTGCCCGAAGTGGTACACCTGATGTGGTCAAGATAGAGTTTTATATTAGTTTTAATTCAGGAAAAGAAAAAAATAACTTTAATACGAAGGAAATGGAGTTGCCTAAACGAGGAGATTTAGTGGCGTGGTTTACCAAAACTGTCATCGAAGCGATAGTTACACAAATTCAGACATACCAAGCACCTATTTGGTGTCTAGATCTTAATGTGCATCTTAATCTACGAGGATGTCGAACATATACAGAAACGCCTGCTGAGGCACGAAGAAGGGAGTGGTGCAGACGAAATTTGTAACTTAAGTAGAATATCTCTGTAAGAAATGTTTAGTATACCACTAACCGTCAAGCGATTAACATGGCGGAAATATTAAAAATGATTCTTGCCAACATTGAAGAAGTATTTAGTCGGAACCAGTATTATATGGGTCCTGTTTACCTGCAACTTTAATGGTTTGGGAACTCGCTAAAAAATATAATGTACATGTAGAGCCAAAATGCGGAAAGATTTTCTACGATGAAATAGGAGGCAACATTCATTTTTGGAACGTCTTTGAAGGAGAAATTTACGATCCTACCATGAAAGTTATTAAACATATGATGCCATCTGTAGACCTTACGAAGTTTGTGTACAAAGAAGATACTAGTATAAGCACAGATATGGAGGCAGCACTAATGCTGGATATTTTTAATCAGTTCCAGAGAACAAACACAACACACCAATACTTTTCCAACGCTCCAGATAAACTTAAAACTCTTAGAAAAATTATCCATAGAAATGTAGCTAGATGTATTAAATAAAAGAATTAAACCACGTCGTTTATATGTTTTATTACCTGAAACAATCAAACCTAACCTCAATAAATATTCTATCACAGGTGGTACAAAATTATTCGAAACTTAAACGATTCTCAGCCTCAGGCTATAAATAGAAAAGTTTCTGTTTCCAAAGGATTCGAGCTTTTCTCATAGCGTTTGTCTTTGCATTGTGTGTGACGCCCCGTTAACGCCCTGTAAACCCCCTATTGTTGTCCGATTACTGTCCTGTTGTTGTCCTATTAACGTCCGGTTGCTGTCCGGATAACGTCATGACGTTGTCCTGTATGTGTTATAACGAGGTTTTGATGGATAAAAGGACATGTCCAGATTAAAGGTTTTAGTTGAGAACTGAATGTCATAGTAAGAAGATGTATGCCAACCGGCTAAAGTATCAGCTTCTTGAAACACCAACTGTTAAATATGGCATAAGGGCAGAGGGGTCTAAGTTCTTTCTTGGAAATATCCCTGTTGTAATAAAAGATAACGTTCTCATAATAGGGAAAGAAAAATTTTTGCTGACGGATGGACTGTGTAATTTATTAGCTACAAATCAACCAGTAAAATTTAATTCAAACGATTTGAATAATTATAAGAAGCTTTTATTGATTACACGTGCACACCGAAAGGGCTTCAATGGAGACGAGAACATTTTAACCTCCAAAGGGTGGAAATATACCCATATCATTTCCAAACTGTTTCCTCCGAAAAGAAGTTATATCTCAAGAAGGGTGGGCAAGGCAGAAAACAAACATCCCGAAATGGAGAACCAAAAATCCCTAATGAAAAAATTATGTAAACTTGAAAGTCAAAAGACACTCGCCGCTGAAGAATGCAACTATCGAAGTAAGGAAGAATACGAGGAAGAAAATGACAAAAATGTAGAAATGGATGCAGTAGAAGAATACGATGATGTTAATGATCTGGTAGAGCGTCTGAAGTATTTAGAAGAAAGCAATACTTCGGGTGTTAACACCCCAAAAGTAATTGCGATTCTGAAGGAGCTTGAAAGACTCGGCGTTATAGAATTTTATTAGTGTTAATAATAAATAGAACAATTGTAAGGTTTTTGGTGTACCCTGTATAGTACATGTTTTAATACAAAACTAGAATAAAAGTATTAAAAATATCGTTGATATTTATTTAAACACCCTGTAATATCTGAGATATAGTAAAAAATAAATTATGCCGAAAAATTATGCATCCAGTTAAAGGCCTTAGATCTAAATATAACTGCTGTTAATACAAAAGGTTCTAGTTTAAAACTTTGAAAACTGAAAAAATGTCTCATTCAAAACTCTGGAAACAATAATAACGTGGATTTTTCTTATGCCAAGTCTTATATTTTCGAAAAACTGGGACAGTCGAAGGAGATTATTTTTAGCACTACCAGTTTGTGGGGTAGTTGTAAAACGCGGGTTTCAAAATACAGCAAAGAAAAGTGCAAAACCTAATCAACCCTTCCCTTTATTTTAATAGATACATATTTTTGAAAAAATTTATCACTATTTTTTATTTAAGCCTACATTGCGGTATTTGATTAGGTCGTATAAAAAGAATAAAAAGTGACCCCAAAAGACGCAGGAAAATAGGTTTCACAGCTCAAATTGCCCCTTTTGTAGGGAGGTCTTACAAATCAAGCTCCACTATCTTTATCCTCAGTGAGGATGTCTAAAGGGGCGTAATATATTCTTAGTATACAGATATATCAATAAATCGCTAAATGGTTCACAGAAAAAGATCTCGCACCATTTTATGATGTTATTGCATAAAAAGACATATTTGAAACAGTACAGTAACTAGCAACGTTAGTCATGAGTTTGAAAAAAAATTTTGCCAGACGAAAGATCTTTTTGACCTTTACCCAATACTCCAAATATTATTCGCCTCCCATTCTTACTGTTAGGACACAAATAGGAAAGACATATTTTAAGCAGTCATGCCTCCAGACCTGTAATCAAAAGTAGCTCCTTTTTAGAGTCAAAACAAGAGAACAGGTGACAGAGCAAACGCAAAAGGATATTTGAAGTTGAAGCATGGCCGATGGATGGTTCTTTAATAGCCAACAGGCGACACTTAACCCTGATCATGCCCATAAGACATATGGAAAACACTGTATATACCAAACTCCTTGAAGGTGCCAACCCCCTTTGTAGAGAGGAATTACCGAACACCGAAGTCAGTACGTCTCCCCTCGGAAGGGTACCTGACGTGTTTCCATGCGGAAAAATGTCGACCATCCCTTTATACCCAGAAGGAGCCAGCTCACTAACACGACATACCGAAATTACTTTTATAGTTTTCAAACTAATCCCCATAGTTTGATAGTTATATGAATCTAAATCTAGACAGCACTATGGTTTTGTGGGCATTTGTTTTAGATATCCCATCCCATAATTCCTATCAAATAAAAATTTAGTCGGATCCCTACGATCGTCGATATCACGCACGATCCTGCTACTTTTCAGTGAACACACCCTAACTATTAATTTTTGAACCCCAAAAACAATAGTAAAAGCCATAATTTATTAAGGCTCTTACGGCCGTCAATATCAAAAATGTTTTGAAGGATAAATTTCCCTCTGATATCGACCTAATACGTCTAAAGATCTTTCTCAAATCTCGGCTCTAAAGTCCCATACATATTCTTGAACGCGCTCGCTATTTAAAAAAAAAACAAACATTTTAAAGTCTAATAAGGGCCTATTATTATTTTGTAAGTGCTAGTTATTATTCAAAGATATCGGGCGGATGTGACAAACCGCAAGTGTTTCCGGTCTCTTATCAGCACATGTACACTTATATTACCAGAAATATGCATAAATATGTATAAAACGTAATTGGATTTCTTTATAAAATTATTTAAAAATAAAACATTAAATTTTCTTTAATTGCTAATGCCTTTCCATCTCCGAATTAAGAAACGAGAATAGTACCATTAATTTATTTAAATTTTCCCCTTTTATTTGATACCCATCATGCAGTTTATCATATTAGGGCCCTTTTTTAGTCGGCGTATCTTCGGGGGACATTTAGCAATCTTATATACACGGTAGAGTTTAGAAACACGATTTTTAGCAAAAAATGAGTTAGTGGTGTTAGGTCATATGAGAAGTAATTACAATGATATTAGTAAAACAAAATACATTACGACACGCTTTTGATTCATTTTTCTTTCCCCGAAATTTACAGATTTTAGCGTAATTTTAGACCAAACTACAGCTTCTGAATACCGAATAGAGAATTTTTTATCTAAGACATCTCATATAGACTTCAAGTCTAAGTACGAACCGTGGGCGTCTGAAGAGAAGAGAAATGTAAGCTATTGACATGAGATTTAAAGGAGTGGGTGTTGGGACAGAATGGGAAAACCTCTGCAGGCAGTTTGTTTCATAATTCAGGTCGGAATGAGCGAGAGAAGTTCGAAGCTTAGTTTGAGCCCTAGGTCCAGGTACTAATAGTAGTGCAAATAACCAAATATTTCTATGTTGTTACTTAAACACAAATTTAAAATTATACGCCGCAATTTCGACTTTTTAGATTTTTTTTTTTAGCGAAGACACCCCACCTAGACTTCAAGCCTAAGTACTAACGAACCGTGGGCGTCTGAAGAGAAGGGGAAACAGAAAGGGTGAACATCTGCAGGCAATTTTTTCATAATTCCGGTACTGATATTAGCGCAAATAGCGAAATATTTCTATGTTGTTACTTAAACGCAAATTGAAAATAACAGCCCCTCTAAATTTCGGCTTTAAAGTTTTTTTTTTATCTAAGTCATCTCACCATCGAGTCTAGGTGCTAACGAACCGTGGGCGTCTGAAGAGAAGGGAAATGGAATCTATTGACACCGGATTTCAAGGAGTAGGCGTTGGGGCAGACGGGGAAAACATCTGCAGGCAATTTTTTCCATAATTCAGGTACTAATATTAGTGTAAATAACTAAAGATTTAGATGTTGATACTTAAACACAAATTGAAAAAAATATTGCCCCTAAATTTCGACTTTTCAGATTTTTTATCTAAGACATCTCATGTAGCCTCCAAGCCTAAGTACTAACGAACCGTGGGCATCTAAAGAGAAGGGAAAAGAGAAAGAGAAAACCTCTGCAGGCAATTTGTTTCATAATTCAGGTCGGCCTGAGCGAGTGAAGTTCGAGGCTTATTTTTAGCCCTAAATCCAGGTACTAAGAGGAGTGCAAAGAACTAAATAGTTCCATGTTGTTACTTAAACACAAATTTAAAAGAATACTCCCCGAAATTTTGGCTTTCCAGATTTCTATCTAAGACATCTCATGTAGACTCCAAGCCTAAGTACTAACGAACCGTGGGCATCTAAAGAGAAGGGAAAACCTCTGCAGACAATTTGTTTCATAATTCCGGTACTAATATTATTGCAAATAACTAAAGATTTATATGTTGTTACTTAACAGTCGCACTCGGAACGGGGGGGGGGGGGGGTCAGCGAGTGACCCCACTGAATTATTTTTGTTATATTTTTTATATTTTTAAATATTTTTTGGTACACAGCTATGACTTTTATTTCTAATGTTGAATGAACAAAATGAAATAAAGTTTATTCAAATATTTCTTATTTCTTTATTTTTTAAGTTTTTCTTCGTAAATAAGTGCATTCTTTTAAATGTCATAACAATATTTAAATAAACAAAATAAACCTTTAGTACGTTCATTCAGTGGCTTTTTTATTCAAGTATTTAGCTGAAGCAAAAACCATCGAAGCACTGACGAAAAAATGCGGGGTCAGACACTGACCCCCCTGTTCTAGGTTTGGGGTCAATCGCTAACCCCCCCTTCCGTGTTCTCCGAGTACACGTTTATGTTCCCAGTGCGACTGTTAAACACAAATTGAAAATAACGCCCCCATAAATTTCAACATTCCACTCCCACGCATACTCTTGAACACGCTAACTATTAATTTTTCAGCCTCAAATAACAATAGTAATAATATTAACACTATGAAATAAAACACTACAGTACTTACGATTTATAATAATTAGGGTACAACACACACACTAATTCACAGTAAAAAATCTAAATGACTACCAGTTCAGCCTGCTAACAAAAAACTCGAACCCGTATTTTGTCCTGATTGAACCAACCGATCACGCGTAAAAATTTGTTACTACCTAAACTCGTACTGACGAATCTTTTGTATGTAGTTACTAATTAATATTCTAAGATATCCAGACCGGATGTTTCAAAACCACAAATCTCCCTGTTACCAATAAATGTACACTTATATTATCAGAAAAAGGCTCGCAAATATGTTTAGAACTGTATTGGATTTCTTTATAAAATTATTTAAAATAAAACATCAAATTTCTATAATTGCTAATGCCTTTCCATCTCTGAATTAAGAAACTATAATAGTACCATTAATTTATTTAAATTTTTCTCTTTTATTTGATAGTAGTTTATCATATTAGAGCCCTTTTAGTCACCCTATCTTCGGAGGGTGGTTTAAATTTCTACAAATATACACGGTTTACACGTGACAAGTGACAAGTGACAGCTGATATACTTTTACTTATATCTTAAGACGTCATCTTTAGCACGTGACCTATTTTATCCAATTCTTTTCGTTCAGGCATTAAGGCAATGTACTTAATAAGCGATAACTCACGAACGAGTTGATCGATTGACTTCGGGTTTTTTCCAAACGAAATATTAATTTTCACATTTAACAAATGACAAGTTTCAAATCGTTAAATTTGAAGGTAAACAGAATCCATAATACTGGTTTCGACTAACTCCTTCTTCGTTGTTGACGCTAATACTTTTTACTATTTCAGCCATGCTACTCGCTTGACGGTTTGGAGTTGTTGTTTGTACTGGTAGAAAAAAGTCATGAGGTATAAATAGCTATTTATTTCGATCTATACTTTTACATTATTTGTTATAATATTACTTAGTAAATCTTTCAGTTGTTCTAAAAGCCCTATATTAGGACATTTAATACCAAAGAGATTAAGATCCATCTTTCCTGAGCTAACGAGGTTATTGGTAAATTCATTATATTCGAAATACATGCCGTTTTGAAGGAAGTATAGACGACCATTTGTGTATCGAAATACGCCATCTACTCGAGCAGGAACACCCGGAAAAAGTTCTGATATTAGGTGTGTTTCTTTAGGCCTAAAGCTACATTCATCCATACTCCACACCACAAAGTTATTTATAAACACATAGGTTCGTCCCTTATTAGTGTTAACTGCTGCAGAAATTATCGTTTTATCACCTCTTCTAGCAAGCATATTAATATTTTCCGAGCGTATTAATTTAAAGGCTCCATATTCAAAAAAGTAAATTGTCTCACCCACAATGGCAACAATTTCACCATTGGGTCTTTCATAAATAGCTGTAATGTTTTCTAAATCTTTTGGCAAGAATGGCAAGTAATCAGTTATCAGGAAAGGCTTGTTATTAATTTCCTTGGTATTTAAATTCAGCATCCACACATATTTTTCATAAAATATGTACAACTTATTTTTTACCACTAAAAATGTGTTAAGTGTTTTCAAATTTAAATCACATAACTCTGGTCGTATCTCGATCTTCTGCGTTGTTGTTTGCAAACTCGGGGTTTTTTCCGTTGGTTCCAGTGGCGGCACAGGCTTTTTTTCTGTTGGTTTCATACTTGGTGGTGGTACCGGTTTTTCCGTTGGTTTCGTACCCGGCGGCAATGGTTTTTCTGTTGGTTTCGTACGTGGTAGTGGTACGGGTTTTTCCGTTGGTTTCGTACGTTGTGGTGGTTTCGGTTTTTCTGTAGACGACGCCAAAGGTGCCTTTGTAGGTATGGGATTAGGTAGAGATGGTATAGGACTTGTGATTGGCCCATAGAGTTGTTGTATGCCAAATATATCATCCGTAGATAGGTTATTGCGTTCTTGGTACCACGGGAACATAATCGCCTTCGGATCCATTGAGTGGGCTAAGCCTAGAGTATGGCCAATTTCATGTACCATTACCCCCAATAAATTGTAGTGTGTTTTATAAAAAAATTTTGTGATAAAACTCCATGGAAGACCGTTATTTAAATGAATTTCTACATTACTCCTACCGTCGGGAAAAGAAGCATGTCCTAACACTGGCTTGGATAGCTCGAATGGGCAGGAGCTATTTTCGTTTACCATTGAGTGGTTTGCGTTCTTCAAGGCGATAGTTATGTTTGCATCCTTCTGTCTTGTCTGGGTAAAGCGAAGGTTGGATGCTGCTTCCCAGATCCCAAAGGCTTCCGTTGCTGCTCTCTGATATGGATAAAGAGATGTAGCACCTGCTGGAGGATAAATATTCCATGTTAAATCTGTGCTAGACCACTTTGTAGGGTATGTTTGAAACTGCGGTACATCTTTAACACCACATCTGAGTTTGCGCATCAGGTTTATGGTTTTTTCGTTTAAAGTTCCATCTGCGGGTAACTCATAGCTTTCTTGGAATTGTTTCAAACCTTGAGATAACGATGTCAAAGAGTTGCTAGTCTTAGTGCTGTCAAGATATCCATATTGCACTAAATATTTCCATGCCTCTGCCGGAGTGAATTGTTCTTCTTCTGGTATTGACACATAGTCGTCATATTTAACTTCATCTGTAGACGGTATTACTACCTCGCTGGATACTGATTCTGAGTGTACAACACTTAAAACCACTAAGGTTAATATTCTTAACAACTCCATCTTGCACAAGATCTAAACTATAAGTCCGGCTTGTTCAAAGGTGCCTCTACGACTAGATATTTTTGAGGAAATGATAATATTTATAACAACTAAATCCCAAAAACTTTTCATAACGTTATCGTTCCGAATCAAATCCGAATCCGAACGAATTACTGTCTTCCGAAGCAAGACCAATTTCTTCGTTGTTTCACCGCTGCTAGGAGTTGTTTTCCGAAATAACATATGTTTTTTAGCTGTTGACCGATTGAGCGGTTGAACGGGATCAGCGGTTGGGCAGTTAGATATTTAAGTTGTTTTCCCCGAAAACTGGGGTGGTTCGGAACAGGGGTGCTTTAGAACAGGGGGTGTTTGGAACAGGCTTGTTTAGACCAGGGGTGGTTTTGAACAGGGTCTGTTTTTTAGCTGTTTTTAGCGGTTCAGGAGTTGTTTTTTCCGGAACAGGGTCTGTTTTTAGCTGTTTTTTAGCTGTTGTTACTGTTGTTATTAGATAAAATTAAATCCAATAATGTTCCTAGTTTCTATAATTTTATTAACTTAAAACTGATGTGGAAATTTTAACATCTTATTTTTACTAGTTCAAAAGAACTAATACCTATTTTTCTGATATTAAATCCAAAATATTCATAATTTATATCATTAATCCAAAACTCACTATACAGGGTGATGTAAAAATTTTGACATCTTCTTTTTAACTAGTTCCGAAGAACTAATACCTATTTTTCTGCTATTAAATCCACTAATATTTATAATTTATATAATTAATCCAAAATTTCCTATACAGGGTAATGTAAAAATTTTGAAATCTAATTTGTACTAGTTCCGATGACCTAATACCTATTATCCGTTATTAAATCCACTAATATTCATCATTTATATAATTAATCCAAAATTTACTATACAGGGTGATGTAAAAATTTTGAAATCTAATTTTTTTCTCAAAGTCGAGATTTTTGAAAAATAATTTGATAAATCGAAAGATCTACTCATCCACTATCCTACATGTGAATTTCGTCTCCTCACCATCAGCCGTTAGGGCGCTAATCGCTCAACCAAATATCTCAGGAACCCTAAGGTCGATCGACGCCATTCTTTTTTTAAACGCTTTCGGACACCGCCCTGAACACGTGACATATGTTAAATTTTTATTTTGACGTTTAACACGTGACCGATGACAGTTGACATCTCTTAAATGACAGGTGACAGCCGCCATACTTTTACGCATGTCTTCTGACGCCATTTTGAACACGTGACCTACGTTAAATTTTAATTCTGGCGTTTCATAAGTGACAGGTGACAGTTGACAGATCTTAAATGACAAGTGACAGCTGACATACTTTTATACAGCACTTCGAACGTCATGCTCAATCCGTTACGTAAGTTTAATTTTTATTTTTGGCATTTGACAAGTGACAAGTGACGGTTGACATAACCTAAATGACAGGTGACAGCTGACATACTTTTCCCCCACAACAACATAATTCTCAACACGTGACCTATGTTAAATTTCTACTTGAAAACTGTGGGGCTCTTATAGCTGCGCTTATATGTTGTTTTCAAGGAGTAGTACTAATGTCCGACACTGTTCAGGCCCCAAATATATAGTGGCCAAGTAGTTGATGCCTAAGTAGTTAATGTCCAAATAGTTCAAGCCTCAAGTAGTTAAAGCCCCGAGTAGTTAAAGCCCCAAGTAGTTAAAGCCCGTAGTAGTTAAGGCCAAAAGTAGCTAACGCCCAAGAGTGTGACAGTTGACAGCTGACAGATGACGTATGACAGATGACAGTTGACAGATGCGCGCGCAGCTGACGCCTGCGCGGTTTTTTTTTCGCGCATGCGCAGAACAAGGGGGCGGGGCTTGTGACATCAGAAGGAGAGGAGTGGGGGTCAGCTCAAGTAGCGCCATAACTACTCAAAAAGTCAATCATGAATGAGCTCTGAGACTCAATCACTGAGTAACTTACATAAGTATCTCTTTGGTTTCAAAGTGGTTATGAATCTAGACCACACGCCTCTAAAAAAAAGTAGAACACCAACTAGGTTTTAAAAATGATCCACCACATGCAGGGCGATACATATGGAGTACATAATTATATGTTCGCGTATGTATTGTGTTGGCAGCATAATTTTAACGTACGCTATCTTTTTTTTAATATTTTGTAATGTAAAAATTATTAAATTTCTTTGTTATGTCAGGATATTTTGGAGCTATTTTTAATTCTAATAAGCAATATACCTATGAATGTATCCAATAATTTATGTATTTACTAAACCATTGTTATTTACGCGTGGGAAATAAAATGTTCTCCCCTATTTTTGTTTATTTATTTATTTATTCACTTTTAAGACAACGATGTACTAAACACGAGAGCACTATTGAATAATATTTTTACAGTTCTAATGTTTTTGGCCATATAAGACCACAAAATTTATTGAATAATACATACCTACCTACACTACAGAATAACACGATTCCAAATGAAAATTAAAACTACAACATATACTTAAATAAGATGCAACAAATTCTATAATAATCACAACAAACGCACAGGCAAGATAAAGAAGACTGTTTGTTGTTGGAGTAATTCAAGTAACAGGGTTACCAACATCTGAAAGTAAATCCCCTACACCCGCTCCTTTTGCATATGTGTGCTATTTATTCAGAATGAGTCTTATGAGAAGTAAGTAATCTATTTCTTTTTAGACAGCTGTGATCTAGACTACACCATTTAAAAACAGTAAAGTTATGTCATTTAGCTTGGTGGTATACTAAAATCAACATTTCTGATATTCATCATCCTAAGTTAATTACTTTGGATAAAATGTCTTTTCTAGTTATATGAATATTTTAATCTGTGTACATGTTACCAACGATACTTTTAAATCAAGCAATACAAAGCTCTTTCTAGCGTCCTACCACAATAAACAGATACAAACTCTGCTTCCTGCATAGCATTGTTAAAATTTATAAAATGCATAACACGTGTCTCTTTTTATGTTCTATAGATCTCTATGAATTACGGCGTCCTTTAATAATCATTTTTTTGTTTTCTTTTTCTCATTTCTGCTTAGAGCAAAGAGCAGGCCAAGTGAACACTTCTCACAGCTTCTTGGATTTTCAAGCAGCATATGCCTGTTGTCACATTTTGAATTGTGTTGAAGCACAAATAAGATGCCCTTGAGGGGATCTAGGATAACAAGAAAGCGCATATTCTGAGCTCCACCGCCTTCTCAATATTGGTTAGGAACAGAGAGTTACCAGACTTACTTCAACGTAAGTTTGACAGATGATGCAAAAAAACTCCTTTCCTCAGTGAAAAAGATCTGTGGATTACAGACCATTTAGGGTTACCATCTGCCTTCTTTTAACCAGATAAATCCTCTTTTTAACTCCACCCGTGTCCTATGATCCTCTATTTATTTTTG
The DNA here is from genome assembly GCA_963971165.1 of Philopedon plagiatum. Taxonomy (NCBI): domain Eukaryota; kingdom Metazoa; phylum Arthropoda; class Insecta; order Coleoptera; family Curculionidae; genus Philopedon; species Philopedon plagiatum. Next base: position 97,270,573 of record OZ020192.1, on the reverse strand, counting down.
GAGGGCGAATAACGCGATTTACAGTACATAGGACTGACGGTCAATTTATTAACTTAACCTCTCATTGGTTAAAATTTCAAGTTTGTATCGGCAGCATAACTTTAACGGCCGCTATAACTTCTTGAAAGTTGAAGGGCTGTTATTTTGAAAATAAAGGTGTCAAATTCAATATTTTGAATGGTAAAATAATTTAAAACAAGCCTCGTTTAGACACATTTTTAAATCTAAAAAAATCAGTACTTGTGAATAGTTATATTTAAGCATCTATATATTTATTTAGTATACAATTTTAGTATTACTTTATCAGTAAAAATTAACACTTTATCCTCTATTGTTGTCACTGTTAGAGAAAGTATGTGCTAAACACCATAATTTAATCATGTTTTTACACGTTCTAATGTTTTTTGTTCATACAACAGCACAAAATGTTAATGTTATACTAATAGCAATTACAAATGAATGCATACACAAGATAAACAAGTCAGCCACATCGTTTGTTGAAGCAGATTCTCGAAACAAGCCTGCCAACATCTAAAAGTAAATTCCCCAACCAGCTATCTTTACAAAAGCCATTTTTAAATCAGCGATCAAGTCATGACTAAAGTTTGACAAATGGGGGTAATTCCAGAGACGGCTTCTAACCTAGTTGGAAATAAAATTAGGATTCGATTTGAAAATAAAATACAAATATTTATTTACCCACATTGTGTTATTTGAAAGTGCGAGATACGAAAATATCATACAGGGTGTCTGAAAAGTCTTAGCATGGGCAAATATCTTTACTATTAATAAAGATAGCGACACCAAATTTTAGGTGTACCTTATTGGTTGATAAATCTACGTTTTTATGTAATTTGACTTTTTCAACCCCCTTGGGGGGTTACGCTAGGGAGTTGAGGTCGAAAATTTTGAATGCAAACCTATGCCGTGTGGCCTCTTCGTTTAAAAATCTTCAAAAAAGAAACATTGTTTTAGTATTTTAGTATTTATTTATTATTGTAATTCATTTTTAAATGGCAAGCCTATAAAAATTATAACTCGTAAATCGTATAATCGGTCGGGGCAAAAGTCGACCATTAGTCGACCTCTTGTGCCATACAGCACAAGTCGGCGCTGCTATTTTTTGTTTTGTGGGGCACTTTTTTCTAACTTTTCTCCAACTTTACTTCTTCATTTGTCGTTGTTATATGTTTTGTTTTTGACATCTGCGCAGTAGACCAAAATGCGTACCACGCGCAAACCGAGCGTGCTAGACATGCGTACGCAAGTTCAGGAGATGTACTTGGGTGTCTACATTCGAACCTATTCACTTGTAAGAATATATCCCCAATAGTTAAGGTACCACTACGTAGTTAACTGTATAACTTTTTCCCAAGGTTTTTTCGACGTTATTTTTCGTTTTTTGCCATGTGCGCAGTAGACCAAAGTCCAACTCCTGAAATTCCGTGCGCATGTCTAGCACGCTCGGTTTGCGCGTTTTACGCATTTTGGTCTACTGCGCAGATGTCAAAAAACAAAACATATAAAAACGACAAATGAAGAAGTAAAGTTGGAAAAAAGTTAGAAAAAAGTGCCCTACAAAACAAAAAATAGCAGCGCCGACTTGTACTGTTTGGCACAAGTGGCCGACTAATGGTCGACTTGTGCCCCGCCCGATTATACGATTTACGAGTTATAATTTTTATAGGCTTGCCATTTAAAAATGAATTACAATAATAAATAAATACTAAAATACTAAAACAATGTTTCTTTTTTGAAGACTTTTAAACGAAGAGGCCACACGGCATAGGTTTGCATCCAAAATTTTGGACCTCAACTCGCTAGCGTAACCCCCCAAGGGGGTTGAAAGAGTCAAATTACGTAAAAAAGTAGATTTACTAACCAATAAGGTACAACTAAAATTTGGTGTTGCTATCTTTATTAATAGTAAAGATATTTGCCCATGCTAAGACTTTTCAGACACCCTGTATGATATTTTCGTATCTCGCACTTTCAAATAAGACAATGTGGGTAAATAAATATTTGTATTTTATTTTCAAATCGAATCCTAATTTTATTTCCAACTAGGTTAGAAGCCGTCTCTGGAATTACCCCCATTTGTTAAACTCTAGTCATGACCTAGTCAGACCATTTACCAATACTGACTACGTTTCCATGAGTATTCAGTTCGAATTGAATACTATTCCCGTATTGAATACCGCCATGTAAACACCTAAAATTCGAGACTGAAATCGTTTTCAACGCCAAGGTCGATACGGCAAATTTTGGGATCGTATCGGGATTTAAACATCATGTAAACGCAATCGAACTGAAGTTGGAACAGTATCGTACGACAAAATGTCAATTTATGGGTAATCTAACCTCAAATTCAGAATTTAAAAAGCGGTAAAAGACGGCGTTTGGTTTTTGTTGTTTTCTTCTGTAAAATATTGCTGCACAACTTTCTCCCACCATTCTGAACTTCTTTTTTTCACCTACCACCGTCGTTTACTCCTTTTTTTCGATTAAACTGCTGTTTAAAATATATTGTGTCGAGTTGCATTTGTTGCATAAAAAATGCGGCTTCCTTTTGTCTCTTTGCAGTTTATAAGTCTTCTTTATAACAAATATATGGAAAACCTAGGCAAACCTGAATTAATAATAAGCCTAATAAAAGATTTTTGTTCATTTATTATTCAATTTACTTCCCAAAACAATCAAAAGACGAAAACTAGGTTATGTAAACAATTGTTTACAAGTGACAGCACTGACGTTTACTGTCAAATATCAAAGTTTCAATTCCATTTTAGAAACGTTTTCAGATCGATTTGAAATCGGTGCATGGAAACGATTTATGATTCCGAATTAAAAAAATATTCAATTCGAACTGAATACTCATGGAAACGTAGTCACTGTCTCATTCAATCTTAATGGTTTGATTTTTTTAGGTTAAACATTGAGTATATGGAGCAACGTTGCCAAATAAGGTGACGTAGTCATGACTAGGTCACTGATTTAAAATCGCCTAAAGGGGTTTGCTTGGGTATTTCTGCAGCAGTTCCAAACCAGTCAGAGCCCATAAGATTCTCCGGTTTCGATCAGCAAACTGTTTTCCTTGAAGATGATTGCCTCTGACTTGGTGTCAAACTACTGCAGAAACAAACATATAGTTGTTCTATTTATAGGGAATGGGTCTTGTGAGATGTTGCCAGCTCTTTTCCGCAATAAAAAAGAATTTAATATACTTCAACTTATGCTTCGAAACAAAAATTCAAAGCCATTAGAAATTTAAAAGGCAACGAGTCGAGCTGAATGCGAGTAGCTTGCGCATGCCCTAAACACCTGCTGCCCTAGCTAAAATGCCGAAGAGTAGGGGGGGGGGGGGGGGTGGTCAAAAGGCCGCCACTATTTTGTTAGCCGGGTTAAAAACAGAAACCCTCCTAAATAACATTGGGACCTCGCTTTCAACTGCACTGACGTAACTAACGCAAACATAAAAAAATAACTACTGTTATGTCCAAGTGGAAGGCTAATTAAACACATTTTCACTGCTACTAAAACTATTTATTTCGGACTTAAACCGACAGGAACGCATTCGAGTACAATCATAATCTTATACTGTCCTGTTTTGCCTTCAAACCCAAAATCGTTGTTAACCTTACATCAGGTAAGTTTGTAGAGCAGCAATTTATAAAGATCTCTTATACACTACAACTACAAACTGCGGTGCCTGGTGAGTCAAATAAAACACTGGTACTTCAAAAACAAATATACAATTTATTTCCTAACTTTGTAGGCTCCTGAAATGGTAAAAAAATTCAAAACAATGTGTCCAGTTGACGACTAATGTGCAAAGTTCCTTGGAACTATTTCCCTTTTAAATTTAACATTAAAAGGAAAAAATATCGCTTTAAAAATAAGGCGCAAAATTACTCAGCCACGTGACTCGCAGATAGATATAAATGACGCAAAGTAGGTTATGAAGGTAGGTTACATATACGTATTACTACTATATTGTTAGCATCCAATCTACTCGTTAAAATTTGAAGCAAAGATAAAATATTCTTTTGTTTGGTGTTGTACCATGTGATGTACCAGCACTTTTGACGGAACTGTCACTGTCAGTTCTGACAGCAGTTTAAAATGTGAGCTTGTCGGTTTGCTTTTCGTCTTTTTACCTTTCAAAAGTAAAGAAAAATGTGTTTTTATTTGTGAAAAGTGGATTACAAGTTTATTAATATCCTATTTACGATAATTACATAGCTAATGTACCGATATTGCCAGTTTTAAGCAGCAAGAAGTGAAAAAATTACTTGTAGTTTGAGTGGCGGATAGTTTTCACAAGAATGTAAACTGGAGAGTGAAGACGTCATTTTTAATAAGAATTTGGGATTTTGGGGCAAAACGGGTAAGAACAGTATGTAAATAAAGCAAATCATCGTTGGGAAATCTAAAAAAACACATTATTTAAGCTCTAATTAAAACTCAAAATAGGTAAGTATAATTTATTGTAATTATTAATTTTTATATAATACATTATAATTATAATCAAAATCTTCTTAAATAATTAATTACCTATCTATGCACAATCACTTTTTCTTTCTCAACTGACCGTCGACATGCGAAACATGATCTTGATCTAACTTGTAATCAAGTAATAAGTACGTAAGTCACTCATTAACACAAGCTATAGATCCAATAGTAGGCACCCCACGGTTTAGTAATAAATTTATTACAAAAAACATACCCTCCCGTTACAGTTCGCGTAACGACGTACACGTGGGCGTTATTTAAAAAGAAAGAATAGAACATAATTCAAAACTAGCCGAGAAAATTAAAACTCAGAATTCAGTATTCTCGTCAGGCGCGGCCCGTGAAATTTCAAAGTTGCATATCTCTGTTGCTACTTATGGGACCCATACCAAATTCAGGTGTTTTAATAGTGAACCTACTAGGAATGTTTTGGTAAAGAAAAAAATATTTTGCAACTTGCGAAAAAAGTTGATTTTTTGAATTGACCCACCTGGGTAAAAAATTAACACGCTTAGAGATTTTATTTATTATTTTTTCTAACCAAATTTTACATCATTTTGTCGACAATTCTTAAATTTTAAGAGAAAAAAATGTGTTAGTAGAAAGTTATAGTCATTTGAATTTTTTCAACCGAAAAATAATTTAAATTTTCGGTTGCAAAAAATTCAAATGACTATAACTTTCTACTAACACATTTTTTTCCCTTAAACTTTAAGAATTGTCGACAAAATGTGTAAAAGTTGTTGAGAAAAAAGAATAAATAAAATATCTAAGCGTGTTCATTTTTTACCCAGGTGGGTAAACCAAACATTCCTAGTAGGCTCACTATTAAAAATCCTGAATTTGGTATGGGTCCCATAAGTAGCAACAGAGATATGCAACTTTGAAATTTCACGGGCCGCGCCTGATTGTCGTGCCGAGCTCTAAAGCTATTGACTGGAAAAAAGGTTATTGGGCGGGTCTGAAGTGTGCGTCTCAGCCATTACAGTTTTAAATCCACTTAAAAATGTTATTCTTCCAGGCGTAGCGGCGTCCACAGCCAAACAAATAACTAACCAAACGTAAGGTACACAAAATAAGCCGGAAGAAATATTTGGTGTGGCACCCCAGATCCACAAAGTGCCCTCAAAGGGTTTAAGGAATGACCACCGACCACTGTATTTGGCTACACGCAAAATGGACCATCGTGGCTTGACATCCACGACAAACCCGATATTCATTTTCTTGTTCCCGTTATAGCGATGTGCAGGATGATATCTATTCGATGCTCTGCACTCGATACCAACAGTTATCATGTTATCAACAACACTGGATACCAGCCCTTAAAAGCATCAGCAGTGGCACTCTGTATGAAAAATAGCGATAGCGATCGGGCGCTCTCTTTGCAAATTCTTACTTTGTATCACCGTTCGCTATGTTTCGAAGAGAGCCCGATCGCTATCGCTATTTTGCATACTTGGGGCGTGTACCGTTGTCAACTTCGGTTACGGTTTTGTGTCCCGTAAGTATCGGTAATCTGAAAAGTTGACAGATTGGAAACGCAATATCAGTCATTAATGTCACCGAAGAAACCGAGCGGTTAACCAGGTTTGACAACGGTACACAGCCTGAGTGCCACTGCAGATATTCGGGTATCACAACTAGGTGCAAAAAAACATTATGCCTTGTTTTGCTTATAAATTTATACCATGTTATCTGGTATGTAAAAATGATACATCCAAATTTTGAAGTAAGAGTATGGATACCAACAGGTACCGCTAAAAGTGCGGGTTGCATATCTTAAAGTTTGGCCACATACTTTATTTACACCCTGTATGTATGTAATACAGTGACTGGCAGAAAGATACAAAATTTGTATAATGATTTGTCAAGAAAAAATCATTTTTGATAAATGTTGGTGCATTAAAAAGATTAGAAAAATTTAAAAGATTAAAAAATTTCAAAGAGCTTTTACATTTGAAATGGAGATCTTTCTAATTTAAAATGTTTAAAATTGGATTGGTTCGAAGAGCTTTAAATACTAGTTAAGGGAGTGTGTAAATAACAGTGAGATTGGCGGCAAATATCACCACATGTTTATTTAAACTTGTTCATAGTTCTAGTACAATTGTTTTTCATATTTCTACACATACGTTGTCAATAAATTAATTTCAGCATGATTCTGTTCCACTATTTAAACCCGGCATGAGGCCGTCGCAAATTATACATTTGCTACGCAATTTACGAAGATCGCAAATGTAATTTGCGACATGGTCATAATTTTACATATACATACGTATTAATAAATATACCGCGGGTTCCCCATTTACCCAATGTGCAGATTTTGATGCAAACAATATGAAATGGAGATATGTAATCTCGCATAAGTCTATCCTTTCTTCAGATATTTCGTAAACTGCGCTTGCGCTAAATTTTGTGTTCCTATTGGCAATTTAGGCTGTGTACCGTTGTCAAACCTGGTTAACCGCTCGGTTTCTTCGGTGACATTAATGACAGATATTGCGTTTCCAATCTGCCAACTTTTCAGATTACCGATACTTACGGGACACAAAACCGTAACCGAAGTTGACAACGGTACACGCCCTTAACGGCGCCAAGCTTCATAAGTTTCTTGACAGGGCTGCTTTTTTAGTATAAGCTTTGTTCGCGGAGACGATCCGGAACTAGTCCGTGACAAGTGCGCGTGCGCTTTGCGATCATTTGCGTTCGCGGTGCAGAAAATCACTGATTTTGACAATAAATTTGGCGTTCGCGGTGATGCGAGAACAAGTTCAGGACACATCCGTAACCAGTCAAAACGATCCGAGGATTATGGCATGAGTTATTTGTCCGCGCAAGTCCAGTGTGAAATTTGTTTGAAAATTGTCATTTAATTTTGGGCGGGCTGTATTTTGCGATAACGAACAGTTAAATTTCATATGCTGTTAGTTGTATAAAGGTAGATATAAATTTGTATATAATAATATGCTCTAGTATATTCAATTATTCTTGGATTTAAAATTACTCATAACAGAACAAATATGTCGTTATGCATAATTTTAATCATTACATAAGGTTAAATTAGCTTGTTCAGTCTAAAAATTTAATTCAAAATAATAAAATAAGTTAAGGTTAAGTGATTCGCAGATGTTCCGGACAAGCACGTTCACCAAAAACGTTCGCGGAGATTTGTCAATTCCTGATCGGTTTCGAATCGCACATGCGCATAAATGTTTGGGATTATTTAACTTGTACAGGTTACGGACTGGTCACGGATCGTCTCCGCGAACAAAGCTATAATTGAACTAGTTTATTACTTTTTGTTCATCAGGCATAATTTAGTACACTGTAAAAATTTGCAGGTTGCTTTTCTGTTACCATTATTATTTTGTGGCAAACGTTGGTTTTAAAATAATTTTGTACATTTTTTATTTTCTATCCTCTATATTTACTTAAAAAATGCCATCATAAAGATTGTTTTCATAAAGTTCAAAGTCATAACGTCAATTTTAAAGTTGGCAGGGCTCACTGCTCAGATGTAAAAACAAAATGTGAGTATCTAAAAACATCAGTAAAAAAATTTTAATTTAATTTTTCCACTAAAAATACTATTGGCTTTTTTGTTGTCCATGCGAAATATACGCATGACAGCCGATTAGTACAATTCGGCATCTAATTCAGTACAATTTCTGACCAACCAAAAATTCGTATTAACGCATGCGCATATACACAAATATTAGAGGAAAGGATAGACTTATGCGAGATTGTATATCTCCAATCACGAATTCGAGACAACCAGAGTACTTATATTTATTAATAGGTATATGTAATTTTATAATTTGCTACTACCAGCAAATCCGGATCCTACTTCTGTCTTTGTTTATCTTGCCATAAAAAAGAAAACGCCTAACGTAAACCAAAGGCATGGTTTTGATGGTTTTGGACCGCCAAAAAACGCCTAAGGTGTGTAACCACAGAATAATAAAGGGTTTGGTGTTTAAACAGAACATTAGAAATGACGTGTCAACGACTGCTATTAACATCTTACCCTTACGATATTGAGTATATCCACTTATGATATTGAGTACAACCACTACCGTTTCTATCTTTATCCAGATTTTGTATTTATCAAACTTCGCAACAAGTTACTCCGGGACTCCGCATTCAGAATCGACGCCCGGGTGTTCCCGGATAAACAACCGACCGTTCAGAATCAGGCGGCCAGCCGTTGGTTCTTATAGCCATGACGTCATTGGCAAGTAATTGTTACCCACTGGGCGTCGATTCTGAATGCGCCCCTCTGGGCTTGAAAATGAACTTGCCCATCATCATAGCCATTTTCAAATCAGTGATCAAGTCATGACCTATTCAGACATTGGGCAATACTGTCTCATTTAATCTTAATAGTTCCGATTTTTTAGGTTAAACATTGAGTCTATGGAGCAACGTTGCCAAATAAGGTGACGTAGTCACGACTAGATCACTGATTTAAAATCGCCTCATAACAGGACAGTCTGCCAGTTGCAGGGTTGCCAGACGTACGATAATTATCGGACAAGTACGATAATTTTAGGGCTCGTACGATAAACGATAACAAATCATTATCGTACGCACGGTGTACGATAATTTTTAAATTTTGCGTTGAAAAAGAAGCAAGAATAAGTATCGGCATCATTTCACTAGATCGACTACGACACAGGCTAATTTCCGTTAAAGGTATGGCCTGCTTTATTTGGCACTAAGTAGTTATATTCTAATATTAACATTTTATATTTAGGCAAAGATGATACCTATGGCAAGATGTAGATAATGTTCAATTTAAATCGGTGCTGGCTCTAATAAAAAACCAAATAAATACACTGTGCATGAAAATGCACGACCTTCAACTTCAAAAGAACGTAAGAATTTTTTATATTAAGGATTTTTTATATCCCATGGATTTTAGAACTTGTACGATAATTTTCCACAAAAAATGATAATTCTGTAAGGCGTGTGTGATAAAAACGAAACTAAAGGGCGTGTACCGTTGTCAACTTCGGTTACGGTTTTGTGTCCCGTAAGTATCGGTAATCTGAAAAGTTGACAGATTGGAAACGCAATATCTGTCATTAATGTCACCGAAGAAACCGAGCGGTTAACCAGGTTTGACAACGGTACACAGCCTAAAATCGGGCAACCTTGGCCAGTTGTCAAATGCTCTATCATGGCAATCAGCTGATAGTTGTTTGGTGTTTGGTGGCTGGTTAAAATACTTTAAAATGAAATAAAAATTGAGAATTAATTGTTTAATTCACATTAGAATGGAAACTAAATTTTACTAGTTAGATATAAAAGTTACTTTATTATAATGGGGACTGTTTATAAATGTAGGTTGTGTTTAAACACTACTTCAAAAAAAGTAGACATATTTAAAGACGATTTTCCCAAAATGATACAGTTATTAGCCGGAATAAAGGTAAGCATCAATCAGTCAAACCACTTTCTTACACTTTTGTAATTATTTCTATGGCTTCAAACTGTAGCTCCTAAATTATAACGAGAACCACGAGCTTCAAGTCACAAACAAGCACTTTTATTTGGAACAAAAATCATATGGCTTTGTGATTCCAATGAGAGGTCGGTCAGAGTTTTTTTATTTTAGTATAAAGTAATTTATACTGTTTATATATAATAATGATATTTTTAAGTCATAAAAAGGTATAACAAGTAAAAAGGTTATGTGTCAGGTGGAATCAAGGAAGTTGGAAAGGGTAAGGGGAAGCCGGCTAAACGACGGAAAAATAAAGATTTAAAAACTAACAAGGTTACCTCATAGAGCAGCTTCCATGTGAGGGGTCCACGCAGGGGAGGCGGAAGGCTTGACATTGACTGGAGACTAGTGGCCGGTTTACTAGCACTTCTTCACCATTATTTATTCATTCACGGGCCTATCCCATTAATTTACAAAATAACTTCGGTTACAAGTAATTAAATCTCAGCCTAGCTTAGCCTAACATCACAAGACGTGCCACACATAATAATTAAATAATCAAATTATCAGCTCACAGGAACATAACATCACACAAACTGACAATATCAGACCTGTAATAGCTATTAAAACTGCAGATAGAATACGAAGTTTAGAAACAATCAATCAGCAAGCCATCACAGTAGGTATTCAAAATGTCCTCTGTCGGGAACAAAATCCAAAACATTTGGAAAGCGATCTGCCGACCTTGCCGCTCTAGGCACAAAAGAGTTGAACCTCAGATTGGTACGATAAAAGGGTTGGTAAAAAGTGTTAGTGGATCTAGTGCTCCTTATTGGGACTGCCAAGCCGACGGACTCCAATAACGGTGGACAGTTAACTTGGGCGTTAATTATTTTATAGAGTAACCCGAGATCCCTCTGCTCCCTTATCAGTGTATTCATTGCAATACCGTGTGTTTTCTCAAAAATTGTGTGGTCTTGGTGCTTATTTCCAATATACAACAAAAGTAATTAATATTATATAAAAAAAAACTAATTTTCTTTAAAACTACCAAAATAATGATATTTTGCGCTCAAGAAACTGGTTAGAGAATTAGCGCGTGTAGAAGAGAGATCGACGATACCGTGTAAATCGCGCAGGTCGTCGGGTGACGTAGCGGCGTTGAAATAGGTCAGCATCGAATGAGGCAACCTTGTTAGTTTAGAAATCTTGCGGAAAAATAGCCCAACATGGAGCAAGTTGAACGTCATTAACATGAATTTTAGGGTACAAATTCAATTGACAACGATTCGATCGATCCGAATCAGATTGTGAACTTTTAGGGAAATGCAAAATTACAGCAAGTAGAAAGAGATACAATGATAGCAAAGTGTCATAAAGTGATCCGGATCTATCGAATTTTTGCCAAATAAATAAGGCTCTAGGAATATGTGTACTGAAAAAATGAGTAAAACTACCTATTTCACACGGTCAATGTCACAAGCACATCAGAGACGGATTGGTTAGTTTGTTTATTCCCTACTACAAGCTGCGTGTATGTGGGCTTGCCATAGGTTATATAAATATACAGGCAATTTTTTTGTTATACATGCTCAGTTAAGAATATTAATGACAAATAGGCTCATTTACAATTCTAGACAATGTTTAATTCTAACTATTCTAGCTATTAGGTAGCAATTAAGGTAGTGAATAATATTGCTATGAAAATACCAATGACTTGGATTAAATTGGACTAATATTGCTTGAACCAAGAATGTCTCCTCCGACCGCGCGCAGTGCCACAGAAACGCATGCGCAGTTAAAAGGTTAAAGCATTTTGTAGTATTAAACAGGACGGGTTTTAATATTTGTGTATGCTGGTAGGTACCTATATCAATTTACATTATTTACATATTTCGATACTTTCCACTATCCCCAAAATTTTCGAATCTATCCTCACAGATGAGCTATTTTATACATTCAGAAATTACAATATTCTAGAGCAGCATGGGTTCTTTCGGGGACGCTCCACAACTACAAATCTAGCAGTCTAACAGGGTCATTTTGTGTCATCAGTCAAGGCTGGTGGGCAGGTTGACATTGTGTACACCGACATGTCCTTACTATTTAAAAAACTATCTGATATTGGCATTATGGGTACATACCATGGTACATACATGATTGTGTCCTATCTGACAGACCGCCGGCAGCGCGTAGCGGTCGGTGGCTTGCTGTCTAAGGAGATTCGCGTGATGTCTAGGGTTCTGCAGGCACATCAGCACTGTTTTGTTTATCCTATTTATCAATGACATACTCAACATGCTTCAGATCGTCCGACTTTTTACTCTACGCCGATGATCTCAACTTCTTCTGTCATTTAAAGTTTGACAAATGGGGGTAATTCCAGAGACGGCTTCTAACCTAGTTGGAAATAAAATTAGGATTCGATTTGAAAATAAACTACAAATATTTATTTACCCACATTGTGTTATTTGAAAGTGCGAGATACGAAAATATCATACAGGGTGTCTGAAAAGTCTTAGCATGGGCAAATATCTTTACTATTAATACAGATAGCGACACCAAATTTTAGTTGTACCTTATTGGTTGATAAATCTACGTTTTTATGTAATTTGACTTTTTCAACCCCCTTGGGGGGTTACGCTAGGGAGTTGAGGTCGAAAATTTTGAATGCAAACCTATGCCGTGTGGCCTCTTCGTTTAAAAATCTTCAAAAAAGAAACATTGTTTTAGTATTTTAGTATTTATTTAGGTAATTATTCGGATTATTGTATGCACCGAATTTTTTCATGAAATTTTGCACTGACCCTAATTTTGGGTCGTAGAACACGAATCCGAAGTCAGTTTTTGGCGGTCTCGAATGGTTTTTCCGCAAAAAAATATTTTAACTTTTAGGTTAGGTTTTTCAATGAATTTCTTTAAATTTCGGCACTTTTACTTAAACACATCTATACAAGTCATTACACACTATTTTTCTGAACCATATTTAGGCAAATTTATGTAGAGACACATTAAAAAAACAGAGAAAATATCAAAAAACTGAAAAAAATAAACACGCAATTCCTTGTTACACATTCTGATGGAAAGACGCGCAGTTGCCAAATTGTGTTTCCCTCAAATTTTAACGGTTTCCATGAATAAATCCGAAAAAGAGATGGCAATATTGGCATTTTATTTTCCCTAGTAACAGCACTTTAGTTTAGTATTTAGCCCGCAATAGTGACAGACAGGTGCTTTAAAAATGGAACCAAATCTGAGCAAAAAGGTGTATACACCCAAGCAAACCTGAGCAAGAAGGTGGTCAGGTTTGCTCAGTTTTCATTGATATAGATACATATATATCTATATCAATGAAATCTGAGCAAACCTGACCACCTTTTTACTCACCCAACCTGAGCAAAAAGGTGGTCAGGTTTGCTCCGTTTTCATTGATATAGATATATATGTATCTATATCAATGAAAACTGAGCTAACCTGACCACCTTTTTGCTTAGGTTTACTTGGGTTGGGTATACACCTTTTTGTTCAGATATGGTTGCATGCAGGTGTTGGATTACTGATCAATAGGATTTTGGTTAGGTCTAAGTTAAAATTAGGTCTAGGTTAAAATTAAAAAATGTTGTTGACTAAGTTGGACAGAATAGTAACTTTAGTTTGTTATGGTTAGCTTTTTTATTATTCCTAATTTACAACTTTTTCTTGAAAAATAAGTAAACCTGGCAACGCCGGACATTTGACAGCTGGGAATGTAATGGCGTCTACTACCAAATACAATGGAATTTTATATAGGAAAAAGCAATTTTCTTAGCTATTTTTGGCTAAATGTGGTGTTTTGTGTGACGAAATAAAATAAAAATTATAAGTTTACAGATATGTTTAAGTGAAAGTGTCGAAACTTAAAGGAATCTATAAAAAAAGGTAACCTAAAAGTTAAAAAAATTTTTTGCGGAAAAACCATTCGAGACCGCCAAAAACTGACTTCGGATTCGTGTTCTACGACCCAAAATTAGGGTCTGTGCAAAATTTCATGAAAAAATTCGGTGCATACAATAATCCGAATAATTACCTTTATTTATTATTGTAATTCATTTTTAAATGGCAAGCCTATAAAAATTATAACTCGTAAATCGTATAATCGGTCGGGGCAAAAGTCGACCATTAGTCGACCTCTTGTGCCATACAGCACAAGTCGGCGCTGCTATTTTTTGTTTTGTGGGTCACTTTTTTCTAACTTTTCTCCAACTTTACTTCTTCATTTGTCGTTGTTATATGTGTTGTTTTTTGACATCTGCGCAGTAGACCAAAATGCGTACCACGCGCAAACCGAGCGTGCTAGACATGCGTACGCAAGTTCAGGAGATGTACTTGGGTGTCTACATTCGAACCTATTCACTTGTAAGACTATATCCCCAATAGTTAAGGTACCACTACGTAGTTAACTGTATAACTTTTTCCCAAGGTTTTTTCGACTTTATTTTTCGTTTTTTGCCATGTGCGCAGTAGACCAAAATGCGTACCACGCGCAAACCGAGCGTGCTAGACATGCGCACGGAATTTCAGGAGATGGACTTTGGTGTCTACATTTGAACCCATTCACTTTTAAGAATCTATCTCCAGTAGTTAAGGTACCACTGCGTATTTAACTTTATAACGTTTTTCCCAAGTTTTTTCGATTTTATTTTTCTTTTTTTGCTATCTGCGCGGTGGCAAATAGCGAAAAATACAGTCGAAAAAAACTTGGGGAAAAAGTTTTACCATTGATCAAAATGCGTACCACGCGCAAACCAAGAGGGCTAGACATTCGCACGAAATTTCAGGGGATGTACTTTGTTGTCTAAATTCGCAGTGGTACCTTAACTACTGGAGATATATTCTTAAAAGTGAATGGGTTCAAATGTAGACACCAAAGTCCATCTCCTGAAATTCCGTGCGCATGTCTAGCACGCTCGGTTTGCGCGTGGTACGCATTTTGGTCTACTGCGCACATGGCAAAAAATGAAAAATAAAGTCGAAAAAAACTTGGGAACAAAGTTATAAAGTTAAATACGTAGTGGTACCTTAACTACTGGAGATATATTCTGAAAAATGAATGGGTTCAAATGTAGACACCAAAGTCCAACTCCTGAAATTCCGTGCGCATGTCTAGCACGCTCGGTTTGCGCGTGGTACGCATTTTGGTCTACTGCGCAGATGTCAAAAAACAAAACATATAAAAACGACAAATGAAGAAGTAAAGTTGGAAAAAAGTTAGAAAAAAGTGCCATACAAAACAAAAAATAGCAGCGCCGACTTGTACTGTTTGGCACAAGTGGCCGACTAATGGTCGACTTGTGCCCCGCCCGATTATACGATTTACGAGTTATAATTTTTATAGGCTTGCCATTTAAAAATGAATTACAATAATAAATAAATACTAAAATACTAAAACAATGTTTCTTTTTTGAAGACTTTTAAACGAAGAGGCCACACGGCATAGGTTTGCATCCAAAATTTTGGACCTCAACTCGCTAGCGTAACCCCCCAAGGGGGTTGAAAGAGTCAAATTACGTAAAAAAGTAGATTTACTAACCAATAAGGTACAACTAAAATTTGGTGTTGCTATCTTTATTAATAGTAAAGATATTTGCCCATACTAAGACTTTTCAGACACCCTGTATGATATTTTCGTATCTCGCACTTTCAAATAACACACTGTGGGTAAATAAATATTTGTATTTTATTTTCAAATCGAATCCTAATTTTATTTCCAACTAGGTTAGAAGCCGTCTCTGGAATTACCCCCATTTGTTAAACTCTAGATTACACCTGACAGATACATTGCAGACTGACGGTTTTTTACCCCGCCAAAATGAGATTTGTGCATTCGACGCGCCTTTCGCCTAACCCCAGGATAATACTCACACGAACTAATAGCATTTAATTTTAGCGAGACGCGATTGACGCTAGCTGCAGTATTGCCAGAATACACGAAAAAAAAAACTTAAGAATTAACCGCCGAAATTCGTGAGAAATCGCGAGACTGATTGCATCGGAAGTAAAAATAATAGGGTTAATTAATTTTATTCTACTATCATTTATTTTAATAAAACTCAAAAACAAAAACAAATATAAAGACCCAGAAATTTTAGAGACATCTCCTAGTTTGATTAACGCAATTTTTTTCCAAAACAACAACATATCGTTATCAAAATCGTTTAAATGGTGTGATCTTAACATTCTCCATTCATTATTAAAATCTTTGATTTCATTTGGATTAACTATATTGGGAAAGCGTAACGTTAAATCAGAGACTGAGTTTCGAACCTCAATGGGTCTGTTGCACTCAATCGAATTTAAATATTATTTATAAGGAAAACAAGAGTGGGTAGGGTGCAATTTAACAAAATGAAATCAGATTTTTCTTAAAACAAGTCTACGGCAATATATTAAACGTGAAAATTTGAAAGGAGTTAAAAAAACCGCCATATTTCACACCAATAAAATAATATATCGATTTGCGCTGTTGTCATGTATGACAAAGGATTTGATATAAAACGGTTTCATAGTTCTCAATAATCAACATAAAGTTCCGAGGTAATCAAAGGTTTATGTCCAACTCATCAATATTACTCATTAGAAAAGGATAGCTTCGAGGGGCGGCTCACTCCCTTAAATCTGTGTACATAATATTGTTAAATCACATTAAATCATTTTAAATCTTTCTTAAATCATTAGATTTTTTGATTTTTTTAAATCACTTACAGCAATTTAAGTGGCTTTAAATCATTTGAAATCAAGTTAAATCACTTTAAATCATGTAAAATCACAATAAATCATCAATAAATCACAAAAATCACCTAACATTCGTTAAATCGTCATCACAATTTGGCATCACCTACAGTGCTGGGCAGCGCGTTACAGCAATTAAATCGTGTTAAATCAGATTAAATCAATACTGATTTAAAATCTGTGTACACCTCTTTTGGAAGTTAGCCGCCCCTCGGATAGCTTAATACCGTTATCGGCTTTGAATCGAGAAGTCCGCAATGAATGTAATCTTTGAACAAACCGTTTCTGTCAGGTAAGGTGACAGTTGTGAAACAATGTCAATATAACCTAACAAATATTTTGAACTCTGTGTTTGTTTGGGTTTGCTTGGGAAAATTTATTCATTTGTATAAGTGTCTTCTCTGTCTAGCTTATTCAGTGGAAAGTGGATCAAGGCTTTGAAAAAGCTGATTCGGATCATTTGCCCAAGGTTACTATGGACATGATATATGAATATTTGCTTTCAAATGCAGAATATTTTAACGCTGAAATACGAAATGAGAAAACGGTTAGTACAAAAAACCTATGCTTCTCACATTTTTCTCTATAATTATCTATATTTCCTAGCAATACTTTTTTTTGTAATAAGCAAATTTAAGTTGAGACAGACATTTAGAATTCCACACAGAACAACAGGAATGCCAGCTCGAGCCACCAACGATTCGGCGATGTTGCAAAAGTTTAACAAATCAAAATGCAGGGAAATGATGACATCCCTCACCTATGTTACAAAACTCGATTTTTAGGGCAATTCCAAAAAATATTTCTCCACTTCATTTTGACCATAAATTCTACAGCCAATAACAAAAAAGTGTGCAACGGACCCATTGCAACAAATTGCAATTTTGTTTCAATGAAGATCAAAATAGTGAAATTCGCAGATTGATATTTCTGCAAAGGTAAAAATCGTGAGATTTTATTCTTGATTCGTGAGATCGGGAGAAATTACCGAAATCGTGAAATATCACGAAAAGTCGTGAGTTCTGGCAACACTGGCTACCCGTACGAAACAGGCCAAGAATGGACTTCGGCTGCTGCTTCACCCCTGATCCAGGTATTTTGTGTTGCATAGATACAGTTGTGTTGATTATAATTCACCGGCGGACGAACCCGTCTCGTGGTTAAGAATACTATCCTTTTTTTAACTATGTTATGTAAACAAGGAGAGGACGCTGACCGACTGGAATCGGTTTGTCTCTGATGAATTCGGAAAAAGACTTCGTACACTGCGCACGCGTTCCTGTGGCATGCATTTCGCCCACAGTGGAGTGAAAAAGTTGTGCGCAACCTATGTATTTATGAATGGAGCTTTAAATATCAGCAGTCCAGTTTAATCCAAGTCGTTGGAAAATACACATTACATACAAAAGCTGAGTTTCATTGTTCACTTATGGTAGTGTTCTGTAAAAAAACTTTCTGCATCTATTTTCAGAAGTTATAGCAGCATAGTCTTACAGAATACCTACTACCCTTGTAAAGACGCCTGACCACTGCCAGGGATTATATCTTACTATATTAAGACCTTTTTTAAAAGATTATGTAATTTTCTGACAACTATTTTTTATTATATTTTTGACAATCAACAATTCAACTAGTTTCTACTTTAGGCAAACTTATATTAATTAACAATAAAAAACACGTAACATCACCGGTGATAACCGGTATGTACATTCTCGCCCCTTGTACAACGAAGTTTCCGATTTCACGTCGAGGACGCATAACTTCATCACAGGTCTTCGGAATGTACCAGTCTTCGTCTTCACTTCTACCGCACGGACTTGCTCATCTGCACCGGAGTATGTCTTCGTAACCAAACCCTTTGGCCAGCTATTTCTTGGTAAATCGGAGTCGACAATCACCACTATACCGCCAACTTTTACAGTTCTGTTATCATTGTAGAACCATTTTGTTCTTCTAGTAAGAGAGGGTTGGTACTCTCTTATCCATCGCTTCCAGCACATGTCAGCAAAATACTGTGCTCGTCGCCAGTGATTTCTTGAACTCAAATCGTAGAAACTTTGTTTTACCATCTCACTTAAACTATAGTCATGCCTATCGATATGTAAAACAAATTCTTTGTCACATCTTCCACTAAATGGGGTTATGTTTCCATTAATTACCCACCCTAACTTTGTACGAGATAGAACTGGCACATTTTTTGACGAATCAATAACTTCTCTAGCTATAATTTGACCCCACTGTTTTTTTAGTTGAGGTGTAAGTTTCATTATAACCTGTTGTAATAGTTGGGGATTTGTCATGTATGACTGACATTTCAGATTTGACAATGCCATATGCATGTTGAAAAATCAGGAATATATGGTTTCGAAATTTTCGTCGCTTTTTTGGGGAAATCTCTTAACCTTTTCTATTAAATTATTAATTATATACTCTGGCTTGCCAAATCTTTGTTCCATTATATTTATAACCTTATTTACGTCACATGTAAATTTTAACAAAGCCTCTACAGATTCTCGAGCTTTCCCTGTTAGGCATTTTTGAAGCCTGGCTGTGTTTTCTCTATCGTTAAAGCCACACACCTGTGTAGTTTCATCAAATTCTTTTTTAAAATGTAACCATTCAGCAGGATCTCCAGAAAAACGTGGAAGTTCTTTATTTATAGACTGCCTTGCCATAAATTGCAAAAAATTATTTTCTAGCTTACCGCTACCACTACTGACCAGCTTTATCTTGTTCTGTAACCTGTACGTTTCCTTGATCCGTTTCTGCTTCTCTATAAGCTTCATGGTCTTCTTCTATGGGTACTAAAATTGACGATGAACTCTTTCCAAGTACAGACTGTTGTTTGTCGGGCCTAAAACTTTTATTGGTGTTATTAAAATTAGTTATATCTACAGTTTTTTCGACCCAATTCTCAACAGATAAATTACTAGAGGACCCATTATCAATTTCCTCTAAATTTTCCATTTTATCTAAAATTTCTATCTTTTTAATTCAAACTCTTTTTCAATTATTCTTTTATCAATTTCCGCTTTTTTCTTCTCTTTTTCAATTATTCTTTTATCAATTTCCGCATCAATTTCCGCATTTTTCTTCTCCGCCTCTAGTTCAGCTTGAACTTGTTTATATCTTAAAGATTTATTTCATAACGATGACCGTATACTTTTAGAATTATTTATAACTGACTTACTCTGGGAATCCTTGCAAGTCCGTGTGGTAGAAGTGAAGACGAAGACTGATCCATTCCGAAGACCTGTGGTGAAGTTATGCGTCCTCGACGTGAAATCGTAAACTTCGTTGCACAAGGGGCGAGAATGTACATACCGGTTATCACCGGTGATGTTACGTGTTCTTTTATTGTTAAATAATATAAGTTTGCCATAAAGTAGAAAATAGTTGAATAATTGTTGATTGTCAAAAATATAATAAAAAATAGTTGTCAGAAAATTACATAATCTTTTAAAAAAAGGTCTTAATATAGTAAGATATAATCCCTGGCAGTGGTCAGGCGTCTACAACCCTGCAGATACCCTACTCTACTCAGTTAGTAGTTTGACTACAGAAGCTGATCAGTCCCATTTTTTCTATTTTATTTGGCTTGTTTACGTCACTTTCTATAATCCAAATTATTATTAACACAACTACAAACTGGTCCATAACCGGCCTCAGGTACTGTGCATACAACAGGTACTTAATCCGAGTTACTATAGTATTTAACGATAGTAATGACATATTACAAATTATCTTCACAATATGCATTACACTAAATACGTTTCATGGTTTGCGAAAGCCGTTCATGTTCAACAGATAATGGCTTGGCACAGTTCTTTATGCCATATCATAGGCCTATATAATAATTTCATCTTAGTGCCATATAGAGAAATTAGTGGACTTACTAAGTGTACCTTTCACAACATTAAATCCATTCTAGGTTTGGACTTTGGATCTTTTTAAAAGGGCTGGGAATTATCTGTACGGTGACGCGTCTTGTAGTTTGTATTTCATCATATGTGTAGTATCAGAGAGTAGATAGAATCAGAGAAACACTGGCGTGAAGGCATGCACCGATTTCGGGCCTGCCGGGGAGACCGGCTCGGCCTGAGCCGGTCTCCCTTGCGATATTTTGGTGAATTCGCTGATCTGTGGTTTCATACTTTGCCCAGAGATGCCGATGTTGTTTGTCCATTATTGCCAGATGGTTTTGATTTATGTTTTGTTACAATATTTGTAAATACGTATCAGATTATTGTAATTACTGGTTGTCCGTACTGCTGGCTTAACCCTGTTTTGTTATTATACAGGGTCTGCAACAAAGATTGTCGTGAATAGTAATTGTATTATTAGTATATAGTACGTGTACAATTAAATAGTATACAGGAGAGAATTTACATAATTTCTATTGGCATTCCTAAGTTTTAACTGGGCATGATATGTACGGGAGGTTGTCTAAAAATTCGTCTTTAGCAAGTCGCGGAAAGAAATATTTTAATTCTCGCGCTGAAAGAAGTACTCGTGAAAAAAATCACTCAGGTTTTTTTCTAAATCTCCACTTTTTACAGTCTCTAGATCACGGAAAACATGGTTTTCTGTTTCGGTCGGTCTGTCTATCTGTTGGCACGAAAAGTGAAAAAATTGCTTGATCAGAAAACACGAAATTTGCATATACCTATACTGTGGTTTACACTGGCTCCAGCTCGAAGCAGACTAAACTTCCGCTGGAATTTATATATACAGGGTTAGAAAAATTAATTAGAAAAATTAATTTCTATGTTGCTTTAATTTAAAGATGATGCATTTTACAGAAGTCATATTTTGCATATAGCTAAGATTTATACATTACATATGTACATTATATATATTTACACTAATATAAATACAGACCCTTCTAGTTCCCCATATGTACGGTGAATAACTTTAAGTTTAATAAATATTGCAGCATATTTTAATTCATGTTTATACTTGGTGGAGAGATTTAAAATAATGCAAAAACAAACATTTATAAGGATTTGACAAAAATCCGGGTTCTCTTGGAAAGTTTAAAATTTTCATTTTACTAAATATACATAGCACCCCATTCTAGCTCACGTTGATACTTGGTGGAGAGATTTGATATAAGGCAAAAAATAATAGGTATACATAATGGATGTGACAAAAATGTGAGGCTACTCTTCGAAAGTTAAAAATGTTCGTCATTTTATTAAATATAGCAGCATGGTTTAGTTCACGTTTATACTTGGTGGAGAGTTTAAAAAAGGCAAAAAATAACACACGTAAAGGATGTCTCAAAAAACGTTGTCCTTGATAAGAGTTGCTATATGTCCTATAAGACCGCCCGGCAAAGGTTGAAAAAAAGGGATATACGAGGGAGATGAAAATTTTTGAAAGTAGTGCAAGATTCAAGTAACTTCATTTTTCCATTTATTTAAAATATTTATTTAAACTTGTTCAGAATGAAAAGTTATCTCCCAATATGAAGTTATGGCATTCTGTGTCAAAAATACAAATAAAACTTATATTTTTATTAAAATAAACGTTTTATTTTTTTATATTTTGTTATTAAAAAAACACAAATAGAGAAGTCGAAAACAAAGGAGAAACGTTAAAAAGTTAAATACGTAGTTGTGCCTGTACTGTTGGCGATAATATATTCTTAAAAGTAAATGGGTTCGAGTGTCGACTAGGGCTTGGAATTTTTGAAATTTAAGTATTCGAATACTAACTTCATTTATAATTCAAATATTCGAATTTCTGAATGTTCGAATAGTCGATTCGAATAGTCGCTTCGAATAGCCGATTCGAATAGCCGATTCGAATAGTCGATTCGAATAGTCGATTCGAATATTCGAATCGAATATTCGAATCGACTATTCGAAAATTCTACCAGTCGAATCGACTATTTGAATATTCGTGGAAACTATTCGAACATTCAATAATTCGACTAAGTACTTAGTTGGAAAAAAGTTTGGGAGAAAAGTTAAATACGTAGTTGTACCTTTACTGTAGGCGCTAACATATTCGTAAAAGGGAATGGGTTCAAGTGTAGACTAGGGCTTGGAATTTTTGAAATTTAAGTATTCGAATACTTACTTCATCTATAATTCAAATATTCGAATTATTGAATGTTCGAAGAGTCTCCACGAATATTCGAATAGTTGACTGAACTATTCGAATAGTCCCTTAGAATATTCGAATAGTCGATTCGACTATTCGAATGGTCGATTTGAATTCAGCTATTCGATAGTCGATCCGACTATTCGAATCGACCATTCCAAAATTCTACCAGTCAAATCGACTATTCGAATGTTCGTGGAGGCTATTCGAACATTCAATTCGTATATTTGAATTATAAATGAAGTAAGTATTCGAAAACTTACATTTTGTAACGTCCATGTAATATTAGGTTTCCTGACCTTAATAACCCCGAAAATGACATACATATTAGTTACCATTTTGGATAAATTTCTAGCCGCTTCTCCCCCCACACTTTAATTTTGTTAACATCAATTACGCAAAATTAGATTTTCTGACCTATAAACGGTTGTTTTTGCATTATTCTAAATCTCCACAAAGCATAAACCTGAACTAGACTATGCTGATATATTTAGTAAAATGAAAATTTCAAACTTTCAAAACGACCCCGTAGCCTCAGATTTTTGTCAAATCTTTTATGTGTATTATTTTTGCCTTATATTAAATCTCTCCACCAAGTATAAACGTAAACTAAATTGACGAAAATTTTAAATTTTCCATGGTACCCCGTAGCCTCTGATTTCCTCTGAAATCCTTTAGAAAAGTGTGTTTTTGAATTATTTTAAATCTCTTCACCAAAAATAAACGTGAACTATATGCTGGTATATTTAGTAAAATGATGAAAATTTCAAACTTTCGAAACGACCCCGTAGCTTCTAATTTTTGTCAAATTCTTTATGTACATATATGATTGTTTCAATTGATGTGATCAAATCTCTTCTTTCCGCCAAGTTTATACGTGAACTATTGTGCTATATTTAGTAAAATTTTAATGACAAAAAGTTTAAACTTTCGAAGAGCCTCTGATTTTTGTTAAATGCTTTATGTACGATATTTTTTGCCTTATTTTAAATCTTTCCGTAATTTCCACCAAGTATAAACGTCAACTAAAATAATATGCTTGAATGTTTTAAGTTTTTAATTAGGATAATTTTTTGCGTGAGCCCTGTAGTCGCTACTTGTTTGGTTTTTCTAGTATTTTTGGGTAATTTAGAAAACCTGAAACCTCCCCACCAAGTTGAGATAAAGGGCGTTATCGGCTTATGGTACTGTATTTAATTACTTGTTTCCAGTACCGGGTAGGTATACTTCGCGTCACAGCTATTCCTGACGTTTCCTGGCAACTAGGTATATAAAAAATTATTTACATTACATAAGTACACCATTTCTGATTTAGTTAATTTAATTTACTACCCCGCTAAGATTTTAACAAAACTGCTTACTAAAAAAGCTTTCCCACTGAAAATATATATTTCACTATGCTTCCGGTTGACCGACATCGTTTTAAATCCAAGCCCAGCAACTCGAGCAGCGATGTCCTTCGTTAATGACTGCACTGACGATGCTGTCGCGCTCGCCTAAATCCACCCATTGCGTTGCAGGCCAACAACACGCTGGCAACGCAGCCTTTCAATAGTCGGTAAAAATTATAGAAAATTATTTCCTAGTGGCCGCCGTGGCCGCTGATCACACGATGAAGTATGGGTAGCGACGTCTACTGTTTTTTCGTGAAACTAAAATGCTCATAATTCCGACGAGCAGTCTTTATTATTATTTAGTCTATGGTACTATATAGTAAAACTCTTTGTAATATTTATATTTGTATTGTAAGACATTAGATTTATATGAGGTAAGACTATGTCCATGTAATTACAGGGAATACACAAACTTCTGAAGTCCGGACCTGCCTGTATTCTACTTAAACTGTACCCTAAATAATACTCCCCTACAACGCATAGGGAGTCAAATTACTCATTTTTACGCAATGGCCTTCCTTTACCCCTGCCAACTTTCTTGGGTGGAATTAGGATTTTTCGGCACAGACTTTATAAAATAGATGGGTTAATTGCTTAGATCTCGCGGATATATGTATATGTGCGCTTTATACCTAGGAAAACTCAAAAAATGTCAATACAAATCATTCCTTTGGAAAAATAGATAATTTTCAAAAATAATACTGAAAAACAAGCTAAAGGAAAAAATAATAAAATTAAGAATTTTTTTTAAATAAATTTTTGTGATTTTGTAAATTTTTCCTGAGATTTTTGATATGGTTTAACCTTGGGTTTAACTGTATGTTATTATTGCGGGCATAGTCGAGTTCAGTCCCGGGTCCAAAGTCTATAATCCTAATCCCATCTAAAATGTATGAATAACATGCAAGCGCTGAGGAAGGAACAAATCAAACCGGACTGAACTCGGCAATCCCGATTATTGCTTCATCTGATGTGCCCTAAACAGTAGCCTTGTCTGATTTAATTTTAGGTTGATCCCAATGATGGCATTTTAAACACTTCCTGTCTCGAATGTGCAAAAGATGTAAAATTTTGCATGTCTGTCAGAAAGCAGATTCTTAAGTCCCATAAAATTCTTCTTCAAGAACTTTGGAGCTCTCACAATACTGTCTTAAATCCATTAATAAAACAAGAAGCAAAGTTTGCTGAAAATAAAGATTTTAAATCCTTTCCTACAAACAAATCAAATATTACTCGAAGAAAACGAGCAAGAAGAAGAGAGAAGACTCCAGAAAGTACAAGTGAGGAAGAAGTTTATGATGACAACAGCGAGTGTAGTAATGATAGTAATGACAGTGACTGTGATAATTATATGGAATCCAATGACTTACCTGATGTAAAACCCGAGAGTACTACAGCTAGTGAAGCTGGGGAAACAGTTGTAGAAGAAATAACTGTTATTCATGAAGTTGCACCGAAAGTTGAATCAAAGTGTGACCCTGACTCTGGTGACAGTAATGGTGTGAAATTGGAGCCAACCAGTGAAACAGGTTTAAAATCTGAAGGGCAATCTGGTTTTAAGGAATCTGTTTTAGTTCCCTCACCTAAGAGGTTACTTACAAAAAGAAACATGATAGCTGCAAGCAATAGGATTTTAAGTCAATCAAATTCTGTGAAAGACCGAAGATATTCGAATGTTATCTTTATAAGAAAATCAAGACGTGAGAAATTGGAAAAGAAAAATCAAGTTAAAATTATAGCAACCAAAAAGGAGAAAAAAGAAGATCCAAATGTCATTATAAAAAATGGAAAAAAGTATGCTGCCTGTGAAATTTGCAAAAGAGAAGTGAAAAAACATTATATGAAGTATCATATGACAACTCATTTTCCAAAACATTTTAGTTGTGATATTTGTGGAGCTACTACTAGAAACTTGAGAGGTCTGAGATACCATAAATTATACTGGCATTCCTCTAAATTAGATTATATTTGTGATAAATGTGGAAAAAAATATAGATCAAAACATGCATTAGATCTTCACAACAAGAAGGAGCATGGAGGAGTTAGAGATTTAGAGTGCAATATTTGTGGAAAGAAGTTTTTTCAAAAGAGTAAGTATAGTATCTCCTAAACTTTACATTTTAGTAACATCCAGTGGCGTAGCCAAGGGGGCAATGGGGGCGATCCCCCCACCCTAGGACCCACCGCAAGATGGAGGCCCCCTGTCATATTTTAAGCAAGTCAATGCAGAGCGCATAATGGACTGAGTACCGTTGTTCAGTAGTATAAATTATAATATCTAGTTTTTTTATTCAAAAATATAATTATTTTTATTAAACAAATTCCGAGATAAATTCTTACCTTCTAGCCGGCAGAAGACAATCAATGTGACAAATTTTATAGTTGAACCAAAGTTTCAAAAGCTTTGTATTTTTTAAAAAATCGCGATTGTCGCCTCATTTTTTGCAAAATCGTTATTAAATCGTCCAGCTCTAATTTCATTGCTTCTTGCTGATGTATCCTTATAAGACAGACATTTGAAAGTCTCTCCTTCGTCATTAAACTATCTAAATAGTTTTTTTTATTATTTTCAGTTTAGAAAAATTTCTTTTAGGCATTGCCACAGTAACTGGTAAGGGTATAAACAACACAATGGCATTACACACACATCAGGTAAACTTGATGATGCGCAGTTGATTAATTAGTAAAAATTACTCAGGTCATTTATTGAAGTCAACTCACGTAAGTCTTGCATAAATACTGATTTTAGCTGGAAACTAAAGGGATTTAACATTCAAGTCATTAGTCATTACTATAGCTTTGTTGAAGAGCACTGACTTTATTTTCTATGCAGTGGCGTTTTCAATAACTTGCCAAACGGTATTAGAACTATTAACTCTTCATAAATTTTAAACAAATTTAAAAAGCTATCTCTTGGAGCACAGTTTTTATTCTCTTCAAGAATTTTATAACAAGCAATAATCATTTACCTTGAATTATTAATATAATATGTCTGCACTTCTACAATTGCGTTTTATCATCATGTTACCTTTTTGTTGATTGTAATGATTTTACTTTGAATTTGGCGTTTGTATGCTTTTATTCTCAACATTTTTATTACCAGTTAGTGTTTATTACTGGGTATTGCGTATTACTTGTAAAAGAGAATACTATTTGTTATTATTTGAAAATGTTAATACTTTGAGAAATCATGTAGCAGTAGGATAAATAAATATTATACAGTTCATGAGCGACAGCA
The DNA here is from genome assembly GCA_963971165.1 of Philopedon plagiatum. Taxonomy (NCBI): domain Eukaryota; kingdom Metazoa; phylum Arthropoda; class Insecta; order Coleoptera; family Curculionidae; genus Philopedon; species Philopedon plagiatum. The sequence continues at coordinate 97,243,101 of OZ020192.1, read as the reverse complement.
GTTGTACCTAATATTTTTTGGGAAAAGAAAATTGAATTTTTCGTATGTACAATTCATGCTGTCCAAACGATTCTTTAATTGAGTTACAATATCAATACTGGCTTTTTATACTTCAACCTCAAATAGTCGTTCAGTATTGTGCAGTCGTTCATCAGTACTAAGTTCTTCGAAAAATCTTTTAACCCCTCTGTATCTCTTTTTCTCGAATTGTGGAGTGACTTTCCATATCCTAGCCAAAGCACTCGCCGCGCCGTCTCGTTAATGTTTTTAAAATTATCACGAAGGTTTCAGTGGCGTAGCTATGGCAAAGCAACCTATTCGACGCATAAAGGCCCCGGGGATTTAGGGCCCCGCGGGACTAATTTTACTTATTGTACCCTACAACTTTCTAAACTTTTCATGCGAATACGAATTTGCACGATAACTAAACCACTACCATTTCCACCAAAATACATACCCTTTTTTTAGTCCTCGATATCAAACCTTTGTTTCAGTGGAGGGGGGGCATAACAATGGTTTGCATTGGGGCCTCGGGAACCCTTGCTACGCCACTGGAAGGTTTCTAATAGAAGTTAAACTATAATTTAATATTGTTTTGGCGATTTCCAAATCCATTCAACAGATTGTAATGTATTTGATGTTAAATTTATGCATTCTAAAACTGCACACTGAAAAATCAGCAAAAATACAAATTCAAATTTCTCCATATGTTTTTTAATGGCCAGTGCTTCCTGAGAAAACCATTCAGAATTATAGACATTTATTAATTAATACTGTGGGTTGGCGTTTGGCCCCCTAGAAGGCTGGGCCCCCCGCAATGCGGGGCGATGATGGCGCCCATAAATAATTTCGCCCCCTCCGCTCATAGAGTCTGGCTACGCCACTGGTAACACCTAATCAAGTAAAAACATAATAAGTATCATGACATGACCATACTTTAACAGACATAATCTTTAGGAAAGTTGCATTATTGGGCTGTCATTGATTGTATTCACTTGTAATACAACATTTCTGTAAACAGGTGCATAACAGACCTGGGTTAACATCGTAGAAACGTTTTTGTATTGTTGAAATTATTAATGAGGCTGAAGCTAGCGGCCGCAGCGATATTAAACCCACTAAGTATATGATACCTATTCATTTTAGAACATGTATGTAGTCTTTAAAAGGTTATTAAATTTATGTTTATTAAAATAATTTTGTGATTTTTGGTAAATATGCTTAAAATGACTCCCTACAAGCACCTAGGGGGTAAAATAATTTATATATGAAAAATAGCCCTAGTGGTCAGCCCTTAACGTTTTTGGAAAAAAATTGCTCTAAAATTAAAATGTATTGAAATAATTTTGTGTTTTTTGAAAAAAACACGCTTAAAGTACCGTCCTACAAATATCTATAGAGGCCAAATAATTTGTGTATGAAAAATAGCCCTAGCGGCCAGCCCTTACCCTCTTTGGAAAAAATTGCTCAGGTTGGGTTTGATTGGATTCATCAAACCCAAACAAACCCAAACAAAAACATGAGGTATAAAACATCATATCCCATTAAATAACAGAGGTACAAGATTAAATGAAAAAGGAAAACGTTAAGGAAACGTAAGACTAATTTTATTTCAATTGCGTTGTGATATGCTTGCACCCTAGTACACTCCACAGGATGTTACGAAATTTCGAAAAAAACAAATTCTTATTACACCCAGTAGGAGTACGAACTTACAAAAATTATGACCGCAGTAACATTCTTAAAGAGTACGTAAAAAAGTGCATTCAAATCGGTCTACAGTTGCTTTTTTCTTATTTTATTTTTAGAAAAGTTCGCAATTCTTATTTTGTGTAGGGTGCAGTAAAAACACGACATTTTCATAGGTCAAATTATTACAGCATGGAATTTAAATATGGGACCTCTTTGGGACCCATTCCGCCACTGATTAATCTAAAAATTTACTAAAACATGTATTATATCTGAACTGATATAACACCATACACCAATTTTAAGGTCGGACCTGTTCAAAAATACAGAAATTTCAACTGCGCATGCGTACCATTGAAAATGGGCGTGGTTGGAGGAGTCATTCTTGATTAAAGCTATATAGGTCCATTTTTGTTTTTATGTCGCTGGTGTAGGTATGTACGATATGAATTAATGCGAACTAGGACTAAGAACCAACAACTGATAAAACAATTATTTATATTAGGTCAGTAATATAAAAAAGAAAGATGGTCTTATTGGAGGAAATATCAGATTATAATCTATTGTGCCAATGCTGAAGCACTATTTATTTATTTAACAAACGCACTGATTCATAAATATACAAAAAGATTGAGACATAAATACTAATAATTATTTACATTAATCACAAGTTTCAAGTAGTGATGGGTCAGTTATTTGTGATTCAATTTGAGCGGCTCACTCAAGTGTGCTAAGCAAACTACTCCGTTTTTAGAAAGGGCTTGTTTAATTCGTCATCCCATCGGTAATAATAGAGGATTCATCATGGAGTCACATGTTTTCGTTTGTGCGATTAGATAGATGGTAAAAGTGTGCCGTAACGAACGTTGTGTGCCGGTGTGCCATCCAATTATATCTCACTGTCACATTTCGCGAGTACGACGTTAAGTACCTTTTTCATTCGCTTTTCTTCTGCGGATCCTAGCCTTGCCGATGAGTTGTGATTAGGGTTGCCAACCGTCCCGTTTTTAGCGGGATTGCCCGCTTTTAATACCTCATGTCCCGCGTCCCGCGGCTACGACCTGCGGGACGGTTTTTGTCCCGCTTTTTCAGGATAGGACATAATTATTTATAAGTATATGGTTTTTGGTCTAATTTACGCTTCTGTCCCAATAACCTCTTAGGACTTTAGGTCGTAACAAAAAAAATAAAAACAAAAAACTCTTTTTTTTGTTTTTAATTGTAATATTTTATTTTGTTTTTATAGTTTCAATTTAAACTATACTGTTCATATAAAAATTATTTATTTATTGTTTAATATGTTATAAGTGTCCGGCATTTTTATTCAGTGTCCCGCTTTTTTCTTCAATGTCCCGCTTTTTTTATTAGCAAATCCCGCTAAACGCAAATGAGGAGTTGGCAACCCTAGTTGTGATACGGCGAAGAACCATTGCCTAATGACTCTATAATAGACCAATGTAAAAACCGTATCGGTTCCTTTTTTTTAGAGACGTATGGGAACATGGGAACTCCTTTAAAATTTTAGGCCCAACTTTAGAAAAAGTTCCTTGGGCTTATTAGCTTCTGAACCCATTTCTTTTTATGGAAATCGGAATTTGAAAAATTTACTTAATCATATGTGTTTGTCCAAACGATAACAGCGATGATTTTAGTTAAATGTTACTCATTGTTGTGGTAACGCCGCTTTATTCGAAAATTCATGTATCCAATATTAAGACGTTTCGAAAGATTGTAAGATATTCATGAAGATAAAATATTTTCTTGGTGTTTAATTCAAGAAAGCATTACCTAAGCATCAATGCTGGCTTGATTCTAACTGATATTTTTATTTCTATTTCTAGTGCATTTAAAAAGACACGTAGATGGAATTCATAAAAAACTTCGACCCCACAAATGTGAATACTGTGGTAAAGATTTTACAAAAAGAACTCATCTGGTAACACATTGGCGAACACACACCAATGAGACGCCCTATGGTTGTGACATGTGCGGTGAACGCTTTAAATTAAAACTATCTCTTAAAAATCACCTTAAACGCGTACACAATTTTGAAGAAGAGGAAAAAGTGTTTTGTAATGTATGTAACAGAGGTTTTGCTACGGAACAGGGGTTAAGAGCTCACATCAACTCTAGAGTGCATGAGGGACAGAAGTGTCAATATTGTTCAGAAATCTTTACCCAAGAATACTTAAAGACACATTTACGTGATGTTCATTTTCATGAAGTAGATTACTTTTAGTGCGGTTGAAAACTGATATTATTGATTTTTGTAATATTTTTTATAGTACTGAGTGATTATCCAATTTTATTTAATCTTATAAACAGGGGCGCCAATTGGAGGGAAGGGGGCAAGCTAAATCTGAAATGATGCCCCTGTTTATAAGTCGTGGCTTATAAAGAAAACCAAGCTGGTCGAAGTTTCAGTATTACGCCACGTTAATTTGTACTTATTGTATGTTATTAGATAATAAAAACCTTAGAAATTATTTTTAAATCTGTGTTTTGTTTGTATTCTCTTGTTGCATTGTCAAATAGCTATTTATGCAACCAGTTGGGAAATGCTTTACTTTGTTTAACAAGTGTAATGTTTGAGGGACGAGCGAAGCGAGTTAAACAAAATTGCATTTCCTAACGTGTTTCATTCATACAAGATTTTTTCTAATTTTGACAAAAATATGTAAACAAAATTATTTTAATTTTAATTATTGTATCAACACATCTAATTAGGCATCAGACGAAGAAATTTTTATTTCATCTAGTAGGTACCTAGTACACAGTTGTCTGGGTTGTCATGATGATGTCGTTTTGAAGTTTTAAAAATGTTTAATTGCGAGACCCCAAGTGATATTGAAGAGGCAGCTCAAAACGCGTTATCTTCTGTTGTACCCGAGAAGTCAAGATAAAAATAGGAAATATTTATATTTTTGTGTTTCATTTTTTCATAACTAGTTAGGAAATTAATATTTCTTCACCAGTTAGGAAATATTTTACTTTTCGGTTACGAAAAGTAAGATGTTTCAAAACTGTCATCGGTTTTGAAAAGTGTCACTTTATGTCTCAAAAATTGGATTTTTTTTAAATATTTTTGTTTTTATTAATCAAGAGGTATTTAATTCCGTACTTTAAGTTATAAGATACATTTTAATTGCATTGTGTAAACGATCTCGGACGTTGACGGAAACTGATTGGGGCGATCGGGATAACAACCCGATTATCAACTGATTTCGGATTTTCTTTTTACTGATAGCTAATATAGAAAGTCAGCAAATTATCATCAGATCGGGTTAATCGGCTCATCGTTTCCCTAAACGCTAATTAATAAACTAAAAAATTAACAGTGTTTCTACGATGTTTACTTTTTAGCATAATGAACTTTTTCTTAGATCTCGCATATGGTCACTTGTCACTTATTATGGCACCCTGTTGAAGTCCAGGGGCACATTCAGAATCGACGCCGGGTGTTCCCGGGTAGACTTGTCAATGACGTCACGGCCATAAGAAACAACGGCTGGCCTCACGGTCAGCTGTTTACCCGGGAACACCCGGCGTCGATTCTGAATGTGCCCCAGGGGCGCATTCAGAATCTACGCCCGGGTGTTCCCGGGTAAACAACCGACCGTTCAGAATCAGGCGGCCAGCCGTTGGTTCTTATGGCCGTGACGTCATTGACAAGTTAATTTTTACCCACGGGGCGTCGATTCTGAATGCGCCCCTGGAATTCTCTTTCACTCTATACCACAGCTATCGTAACGATTTCGATACTCGATAATCAAAGCGATATCGACCAATTCGGCATTCCCATTCGATGTCGTTTATACCATAGCTTTTTTCGTTATCGGAAAACCGTAGTATTCGTAGCACGCATGCGTAGTGAATTATATCCTAAAATTATTTTGTGGGAAAACTTAAAAAATCATTTGAAAAACGATCATTTCTGGACAGTGTGTTTATTGTTTTGTTATCAAAAATGTTAAAAATCAAACTTTTTTAACTGGAAAAGTCGAAAATGCCTTTTTAAATACATACTTTTTTATACAGGGCGTTATGAAATTCACTACATATATTGAAACCAGTAAATCCTGACTTCAATTCAGATTGGGGAAAATAGTCATAAATGGCGCTTCGCGATAATAAGCCAGGTATCGCCCCTCAAAAAAATTTGTTTAATCACTGCACACCACTGGTAATAAAACGCATGGCTATATTATAAAGAACAGTGAGCTAGGCTGCTGTGTTGCCAGGTATTCAGCAATATACGACCCCTCTAATTTTCAAAAAATACAAATTTTAATAGCTTATCAGACCTCCGGTCGAAACGATATCGAATCGTTTGTGCACTTTATTAACACCGATGAAGTAAACAAAATTTATTTCCGTCTTTTAAATATATTTTTGGGGAAAAAGACTTTATATTGTGTGATAGTAATCTGTTGAGAAACTGTGAGGTAAATAGTTTGTGTGTTAAACGTTATTAAACCCCATGGGCAAATAAAAATAGTTAAGTGAAGTTTTACAACCTATAAACAAAATTTTTTTGGTAAAATATGGTTCATCCAACAATTTTTTTGCTTTAATGTTTCTTTTGAGGTAAGCTTTTTAAAAAATCCAAAAATGTTATGAAATTCGTCGTATATTGCTCTAGAACCCAATATTTCTATGTAACAAGTTTGAAGAAATAATATTTTTATAAATACATTACCTTTAAATAAAGAAATCCTAGTAACTCTCCTAAAATTCTCAATTTCAAAAAGTTAAAATACTACCTATAACACAAATTTAATAAAACACTCTAGAGAACAGCTGTTTAAACCAACAAATATAAATACCTTAACTTCAACTAACTACCAAGGAATTAGTGTTTTACTAATTTAAAATAAACAACCGCGAACGATATTTTGTTAATATTAAATGGCTTTAACTTTTGTTAATATTTAACAGTTTTAACTTTTTCACAACACAAGAATAATGTACACGGTATTATTAAACTCGTCAAAATGCACCTTTGGTTTGGATTAAACAGCTGCAGCTGACGTACGATTTCGGCCGGCCCACGGCATTTAACAATCAGGTAGGCGCTTACTCTGCGGAATGGGGTCAACAACCTTTCAGCGTGGCTTCGGCGGCTACATAATATCTCATCGTCAAAAGATATCTATTATTATGTATTTAAATAGAATATTTTTTTACCAAATTTCCTTCTGTAATCAAAGAATTTGGTTAAAATTTTATAATACTGTGTAGTTGTGTTCAATTAGTGTGTTAGTAAATTATGTGAAACCATATTTGCGACTACCGTCTGTAAATGTGTTAAAATTAGAGGGATACGTTTTAATTTCTACACTTTAAGCATAGTTGTTTGTGTTACCGTATAACATTGCCTATTTTATTCTGCTTACAATATCAACCTAATTTCATGAGTGCATAATATATATTTTCCCATATTAAGTAAATTGCTGTTAAATTAAAATAGACATTTTTGGTAAAATTTATCTGTGGAATTAAAAATTGGATTATTTTCGGTTTTCACTAAAACTGATAACAAAATGAGATTTCACGATAATATTTATTATATATTGTTAGCTTATCAAACCCAACCCGATGTTAAAATTTGAGGCAAAGATAAAATATTCGTTTGTTTGGTTTTGTACCAGTGATGTATCAGCACTTTTGAAGTTTTGACGGAATTGTCACTGTTAGTTCTGACAGCAGTTTAACATGTGAGCTTGTCGGTTTCCTTTTAGTCTTTTTACCTTTCAAAAGTAAAGATCAATGTGTCTTTATTTGTGAAAAGTTGATTAAAAGTTAATTATTATCCTATTTACGATAATTACATAGCTAATGTACTGATAATGCCAGTTTTAAGCAGCAAGAAGTGAAAAAACTACTTGTAGTTTCAGCGACGGATAGTCTTCATAAGAATGTAAACTGAAGAGTGAATACATCATTTTTGATTTTCAATTTGAGATTTTGCGGCAAAACGGGTAAGAACATTATGTAAATAAAGCGAGTCATCGTTTGGAAATCTACAAAAAAAAACACATTATTTAAGCTTAGCTTGATTAGTTGGGCAAATCACGTGGGGTTTAGGAGGGATGTTCAGTACGTCATGTGACTGGTTAGCAATTGTTTCCGAAGGCTACGTCTTTGCTTCATCATTTTTTCGTCGTTCGCTAGTAGTAATACGTATAATATGCATCACACTCATAAACCAGAAAAAAACATTGTGTTTATGGTGAAAGGCTGGTTGCATCAGGTGTAATCAATCGGAAATCCACCAGTCATTTAAGAACGCGTTTTGATGGTGCATCACAAGGGTACTAAACTTATATAGGAGTGCTCAATCAGCTCAATCTGTCAGCCAAATGAGGTTATGCCCTGTGACGTCACCACGTTACCTTTTTGCTTTGTTTACTTGGTAATATTCCTTTCTGCAGCCGAACTCTATAACAAAAAAAAGCCATTTTTAAATCAGCGATCAAGTCATGACCTAGTCAGACCATTGGGCAACACTGTCTCATTTAATCTTAATACTTTGATTTTTAGGTTAAACATTGAGTATATGGAGCAACGTTGCCAAATAAGGTGACGTAGTCATGACGAGGTCACTGATTTAAAATCGCCTAAAGCGACGATGATCGCTTTCCACCAAAGAAAATAAAACGGTATGAGAAAAGACGGAACAGTGTATTTCCGTTGCAACACTGTTTATTGACAAAACAGCTAACCTCTTTACCGACTGAGAAAACTTGGCGCGGGAAACACATTCACAAATTTTTAAAAATCTATGACTGGGTTTCCAGCACCAAGTCTTCTCAGTCGGTAAAGAGGTTAGCTGTTTTGTCAATAAACAGTGTTGCAACGGAAATACACTGTTCCGTCTTTTCTCATACCGTTTTATTTTCTTTGGTGGAAAGCGATCATCGTCGCTTTTTTTGTAATAGAGTTCGGCTGCTTGGGTCGCATTCAGAATGGACGCCGGGTGTTCCCAGGTAAACAACCGACCGTTCAGAATCAGGCGGCCAGCCGTTGTTTCTTATGGCCGTGACGTCATTGACAAGTTAACTTTTACCCACCCGGCGTCGATTCTGAATGCGCCCCTTTAAAGAAGACCGCGCCCTATCGGTTCCAAGCTGAGAAGAGCGTTGGATGGCTCTTCTCTTCTCGGTAACAAAACCTGTTGTTCTGTGCTTCTCGGGTTCCAACTGTAGGAAATATAATTCTGTGCATAAAAACTCCGTTAAAGCAATGTTTACAAATTTGGATTCTTATTTATGTATTTTGGATTTGGTTAAATTTTTATCATGAGTGCTTTACACAAATGCAGATTATGTTTAAAATTAGTTAGAAATAAGATACCTATATTTAAGGATGATTTTCCTAAGATGATTGAGATTTTAACTGGTCTGAGGGTAAGTAAAAAGTATTTTTTCTAGGCTTTTGTTTATACTTGCTTATAGTTCAAAGGGTGGTCCTACGGGGGGAGGTGTACAGGGGAATTTTCCTCTTCCAGGGCTCAGTTGCAATAAGAATTAAACTGCATTTGCAAAAAGGTCAACATTTTTGTTTTCAGGTCTGTCTATTTGTTTACATCAGCAGAGGGTAGTGGTGCGTGTAGGTACTGTAACTTTGTAAGTTAAATTATATATCAAAGTGCAGAAAGGTGTAATTAACATTTAACAATTAATATAGCCATATTAACAAAAAGATATACAAATAGAAGACTTTAAATTTTGGTTCGGTAACAATTTTATGTTGAACTGATCACATATTTTTCACTTTTAATAAGTACATTTGGTAATTATTGATATTACTGTAAACAGCGAATTTTTTCATGAAATTTTGCACAGACCCTAATTTTGGGTCGTAGAACACGAATCCGAAGTCAGTTTTTGGCGGTCTCGAATGGTTTTTCCGCAAAAATTTTTTTTAACTTTTAGGTTACCTTTTTTTATAGATTCCTTTAAGTTTCGACACTTTCACTTAAACATATCTGTAAACTTATAATTTTTATTTTATTTCGTCACACAAAACACCACATTTAGCCAAAAATAGCTAAGAAAATTGCTTTTTCCTATATAAAATTCCATTGTATTTGGTAGTAGACGCCATTACGTTCCCAGCTGTCAAATGTCCGGCGTTGCCAGGTTTACTTATTTTTCAAGACAAAGTTGTAAATTAGGAATAATAAAAAGTTGGCGGGAAAATGCGAAAATGAACCAAATTTAACCAAAAGGGCAAAAAGATGACCCCAACCAACACCCTGGGGCACCGATCCCTCTTCGCCTGCGAGGAAAGAGACTGGTCAGGGCCCCTAACCAGGTGCTAACCCTGTTCCGACCTTAGGGTGCCCTCCGATCCACCGTTCGTATCAAAAACTTTTCTAAGTCGGTGAATTAGGTGACAGATCTAATATTTTCGATATAACGGTGGTATAACGGTGAATCGGAGGGCACCCTAAGGTCGGAGCAGGGTTAGCACCTGGTTAGGGGCCCTGACAAGTCTCTTTCCTCGCAGGCGAAGAGGGATCCGTGCCCCAGGGTGTTGGTTGGGGTCATCTTTTTGCCCTTTTGGTTAAATTTGGTTCAAAATGCTTTGTAAACGTGGCAACGCCGGAAAATTGACAGCTGGCAAAATAATGACGTCTAGAGCGATAAAATGGAATTTTCTATAGGAAAAAGCAATTTTCTTAGCTATTTTAGCCTAAATGTGGTGTTTTGTGTGACGAAATAAAATAAAAATTATAAGTTTACAGATATGTTTAAGTGAAAGTGTCGAAACTTAAAGGAATCTATAAAAAAAGGTAACCTAAAATTTAACCTAAAAGTTTTGCAAAAAAAAATTTTTTTTGGAAAAACCATACGAGACCGCCAAAAGCTGACTTCGGATTCGTGTTCTACGACCCAAAATTAGGGTCTGTGCAAAATTTCATGAAAAAATTCGCTGTTTACAGTAATATCAATAATTACCGTACATTTGTACTACTTTAAAGACCAGCACTAATCAGTATACAGATTTACCTCTTAAGAGTACACTAGGTTGCATTAATGGTGGAGCTAGGGAAGCCCTTGCAAAAAGTATCCTCCCCCCTAAGATATCATTCCAAAGTCACCTTTGCTTTGGTTACTAAAATACATCTTAAATAGCAGATTTGTGTTCATATTTTATTGGTAGAAATATGGTAAATCCGTATTTTGTTTATTTTTCTTAAAAATATTAAAATTCTGCTTCATAAACTCAGAAATAAAAAGTACTTAAATAAGCCTGGATCGATGGAATTTAAACATGACATCTAAATTATTTCCCTATAAATGCAAAGTTATTTACTAATTTATGAAAAAGCTCAAACCAACAAATTAAACCTGTAACCTTACGGCCCCCATGCCTATGCAGGAGTAAAAGAAAGAAATTAATTATTACATATTTATTTTGTTATAACATAAGTTAGAAAGTACTTGCGTTTTCTGCCAATTCCTAAAAGTTAAATAAACACAAGGAACTGGACAGATATAATATTAATGATTATCTACTGACATACATGTGTGGAGTCATAAATTGGACAATCAGTGATGCTCACAAGGAGAAAACCATCAGTGGAGCAGCCAGTGGCGCTTCTCAAAGGGGGGAGGGGCTCCATGCCAAGCACTCATGGGGCAATATATATGTAGATATTTATCATTTTTTTTCAGGTTGATCCAAATGATAACTTTCCCAAAACATCATGCATTGATTGTGCTAATAATGTTAAAATCTCATTAAGAACCAAGAAACAAATTATTCGATCTCATAAAATCTTACTTGAAGAGTTTTTAGCCAAATGTAAAGAACTTCATGATTATAATCCTTCCATTTTAACTTCAGAAATTAAAAACATAAATGGGAACAATTTAACTGAAAATGATACTGTTCTGTCTAATTTAAAACAGTCAAACACAGAAAATAGTGCAATTAAAGAATTAGGTAAGTCAGGCATTAATGTAGAATGTGATGTTCCTACACTGCCTGCACCACGACGTTCTGCAAGAACAATAAGAAAAATTAAATCAAATTTATCCCTTAGTAGCAGTGATACAAGTCAAAAAAATCTGCAGAATTTAAACATATTAAAACCAGAGGATACTAAGCAGAAAGACGTACTTGAAGCAGTTAGGAGTAAAGATAGTAATAGTGATAATATTAATAAAGAATTTAATACGAAAAGAGAAGATTGTAGTGATTCAAATGAAGATCCTGCAAGTCCTGTGTCTGATCCTATATCTGATGTTGGTAAGTACAGTCTTAAATATGCAAGAATTTTTCTTTATGATCGGATAACTATTGTCAGTTGAAGAATTCAATCAAGATTTTGAGTTTAAAAGTAGGGATGTAACGGTTAGCGCTTTTTAGGATCCGGCCAAACCGGGTACCCGGTCAATTAAGACCAGGTAAAACCCGGTACCCGGCCGGGTACCCGGTCCCGGGTACCCGGTCTTGCGGAATATTACTATTGGCAATATCTTCTTTTACTTCTAATCAGTGGGTCATAGCAGAAAAGTTGCTGGAGCTGCTACAACCATTTGAACAAACAACTAAACATTTCAGCAGTACACACTGTACTTTATCGGAAGTAATTCCTACAGTTTTTTCGCTAAAGAGGTTTTTAAGAGAAACACAAGTTCCAGGCTTAGGATCCATGCAAGAAAATCTTATGGAAGGATTAAGTCGAAGGTTTTCGAATATCGACACGAACAATAATTATCTGGTTGCATTTTTTACTGACACAGATAATTTGAAGGAAAAAGTAATAAAATATATCCTTGAAGCAAATTTGTTAATCCAAAATAATGAAGTTAATTTGTCATCCAATTCAGATTCAGATGACAATGTTCCTCTTAGTTTGTATACAGATAATCCATCCTCATCAAAAAGACCTAGAGAAGATAAACGCTCAGTTTGGGATGTGTTTACCAGTATTGCAAACACGCGAGATACAAATAAAAAATCATCTGCTAAAGCACTAAACATACAACAGGACGTGGAGGATGAAATAAGTTCATATTTGGCGTTGCCCTTAATTGATAGACAGTCAAGCCCATTTTCGTGGTGGCAAATAAATTCGCAGAGATTTCCTAATCTAGCAAAGCTTGCTAAAAAGTTTCTTTCAGCACCTGCCTCAACAATATTTAGTGAACGGTTGTTTTCAGAAGCGGGTAATATTTATGAAGAAACCCGAAACCGACTATCCTCTGAGAATGGTGAAATTTTAGTTTATCTTCATCACTATTTGCCATTAATTGATTTTAGTTATTAAATGTTTTAACAAAGTTTATTATTATAACCTTTTAAAATCTGTTTTTTATGTATTTTTTATCATCACAAAAATACACCGTTTCAGTTCTTTTATGTTTTATTTTATCAAAAATAGAAAACATAATAAAAAAACCGGGTACCTGACCGGGTAACACCTGAACCCGGCAAAACCGGGTATCCGGCCTTCCCGGCCGGGTACCCGGTTTTGGCCGGGTAGACCGAGTACCCGTTACATCCCTATTTAAAAGTATTTAAGTATTTCTCTTAACCGATGGATTAAATTTTTTTAAATATTCAGCCAAAATTTCACTGTCTCCATCACAGCAAAGTTACATGAAATTCTCAGATTTCACCAAATTTTCACAGCAGTTGAGTAAATATATTTGCTCGGGTTGCACTGATGATTGAAGGTTGCGTGAAACCGTTCATTCATTGAGATTGTCGTCTTAATAATCACAATCTAAAAAAGAAAGCAGCTGAAACAGTAATATGTATTAAAAAGAACCCAAAGGTCGAACACCACCAACTTGTGTAACCTGTGAAATCTGTAAAAGAGAAGTTCAAAGTTATTGGTTGCAAAAACATATGGAAACTCATGAATATAATCCAGCGACCTGTGAGTTTTGTGGACTGGTTTCTAAAACTGACCCTATTTCTCATTGCTGCAGTTTTCCAAAAAAGTGAATTTCTTTTTTAGGATTTTCACTTATTGAATGTGCTGCAATACTATTTTCGTTCTATTAAAGCTTCAGCTGTGCCTTATCAACAAAATATGAAATTTGCGAAACAAAAAATAATAGGTGTTTTATCAGTCAAAAACTCAAATTACTTAGATTTTTTAATATTTTATACAGTGTAGCTCATATTTCTCATAAGTATTTGGTTTACACATGAAAATTGGAACATCAAAAAGGGCATATTATGTAGCTGTAAAGAACAGCAGCTAAGGATTATATAACTTAATCAGAGTTATTACTTTTTTTAGTTTTTCTGTTTCCAAAGAGGATTTTGGAATAAGTAAGTTTTCTATTTATTAACCAGTTTCGGACCCACCCTGAATTTTATTTTTACATTAACATTTTATGTTATCAAATATGTTACTTATGTGTAGATTGGGCACCAAATGAAGAAGAGAACAAAATTGATACAGAGGTTTTTAAGTCCAAGAGAAGAACCAATAAATCAGTCTTGAAACCTTCAGAGAGAATATTCTTTGTAAAAAAGCGGCATACTTTAATTTCTCTAAAAAAGAAAGCAGCTGAAACAGTAATACGTATTAAAAAAAAACCCAAAGGTCGAACACCACCAACTCGTGTAACATGTGAAATCTGTAATAGAGAAGTTCAAAGTTATTGGTTGCAAAAACATATGGAAACTCATGAATATAATCCAGCTACCTGCGAGTTCTGTGGACTGGTTTCTAAAAGTGCAACAGCGTTAAGGCACCATGTTTTCTATTATCATAGAAGTTCAGCTGATGAGTATATATGCGACCAGTGTGGAAAAAATTTTAGATCTAAATATAGGTTAAATCTTCACAAAAAGAAAGAGCATGGTGGTACGAAGGATTTCGAGTGTACAACTTGTGGGAAAAAATTCTTTGAAAGAAGTAAGTATTTTATAAATTACATGAATAAATGATATGGTCTGGGAGACGGTAACATTGTCGTTAAAAATTTTAAAATGTGCAAGTATGGCACATGCTAAAACCATAAATTGCAATAGATTCCCAACTGGTATGGCATGTATTTTAAATTCTGTAGATTGAATAATTGCGAAAAAATGGTACACTACTATTTTCGCGAGTAAAAGAGGTCGCTACTGGCTCATTTTTGATATACTGGCTGTTTGAATCTCAAAGTATTCAAAAACAATAATTGTGCCATTTACGCCATCCTTATGTTTACTTAGTTTTTATTGTCAACACAAAATAAAAAGGATTTCATACAATAACTGATCATACCCAAATCACAAGAATAAATAAATAACCAGAAGGATAACTCTTCAGCGGCACGCTTGTCCTAAGCCTCTAACGCCGAGGTGTTGAAGCAGAATTTTATGATATTCCCATAGGCATACCTAGGAAATAATATGTTGTAATGTTAAATTAGTAAAAAAAAAATACGATTTAGTTAACGATGTGATTAGTGGGTTGTTTTAGGTAGTGCGCAATGCCTTAAAATATACTTGGTATCTATATCCCACAGTATTTTGATGAATTTCATACAAATTGCTCTTTTAACAGAGAAGTTGTTTACTTGCAGTTATATGTGGAATGAGGAAAAAATAAGAACTGTGCTTTCGGCATGTGCCTGAGCATCACTCGATCTTCTCTTTATGTTGTCTTTCGTTTTCTCAGACAAAGCCATCGTGGTATCGTCCGCGAATAGGGTGTATTTTGAGGATGAGCCTGTCAGGTGGTCAACTAAGGGTAAATCGTTAATAGAGATTAAAAACAAAACAGGTTCCAGAACTGGTCCTTAAGGCACTCCCACATTCACAAGTAGCTTCGACGATAACCTGCCATTTAAGCCAACCACCTGATAGCGATCCCGAAGGTATGATGCTATCAGGGCAGGTACTTCCAGGGGTAAATTATAAAATTTTAATTTTTTCAGCAGAAGATCGTGTGACACGCAATCAAATGCTTTTCTGAGGTCACACAATAGAACCGAGTTATATTCCAGATTTTCATAGCTATCCATGATACTCGATAGCAAGTCCAACATTGCCATAGCAGTGCCTCTACCCCGCCTAAAGCCAAACTACCAAACAACATTTACAAGAGTACCTAACACTTCGAAGATTGCTACCGCGCCAACCGTTTCAGGGTATCGATGTATTGGAGACCGGTCGTCGCGCTTAACAACAAGAAGAGTTATCCTTCTGATTATTTTTTTACTCTTGTTCCCAAATGTTGTCGTCTTTGATAGGCCGAGCGGCGACTGCAATTTAGTTTAAGTCATCGAATACAAAAAAAAGAAACTATTTCTTAGGAAAACGAGACAGTGGAGAAATAAGAAATTGTTGTTGTTCTTGTCTAATTTTGCAATAAATAGTCTTTACGATAAAGGCCATAGGGGAACTTAGGAAGCATTCGACACCTAAGCAGGTTTGTCAATAATTTAGTAAGTTCTCAGCTAAATCAAGACACCTTACTCATATATCTAAATCAGGCGTGGCCAACCTTTTTGTAAGATGTGCCACTTTTCAAAACAAAAATTTTGGGCGTGCCAATCATTTCGGAAGGCAATATTTTATGTTTTTGTACAAGGTTAAAGCAACATTTTTTTGTGCAAAATGTATTTGTGACAAATGTTTGCGTGCCACTCTAGAGAGCCAGGCGTGCCACTATGTGGCACGCGTGCCGCGGGTTGGCCACCCCCGATCTAAAGTATGGGTTTATAACGACCCCCTGAAGCCAACCTATTAATCTATGTAGTTACTAGGGACTCAGAAAAAAAGCTTAGAAAATTTTTGGATAAATAGCTGAATGTCCCCCATATCAAGGGTATTGTTAAAAAACGTAACTTAAAAGTTAACAAGTAATTTATTATGACTCTGTCCGTTGTTTACAATTTTAACACTTATTGCCAACATGAACATTAGCAGCTATTAATTTATTATTTATTTATTTATTTAGTACACTACAGAATCAAAAATTCCAAATGGTACAAATTTCGTATATCACTACTACTAAAATTATGCGCACAATAGTATAATAAACAGATAAAAACAAATTATTTAAATTTTATAGTTCTTTTCAACACTGTCAGACCAGTAAAAAAGATATCACAGTCAGAAAAAATCTGTTATAATTGTACACTAAACGGTGTGAAAATGAATTTAAACCATAGTTTGTCCTGTGATACCGCTCATAAAATAAAAATTGAACCTGTCTCGTAGTTCTTGGAATTAAAAATAAGAGTAAACTTAATAAACTACTACAACTTATCTACCCATTAATTAGCTTATAAAGAAATAGTAAGTGAGCGTTTCTTCGACGAGTTTCCAAGCTCTGAAAACACCACAGCAAAAGTCTAGTTTCGTGGGGCACATAAGGAAAGTGAAATTTAAATAGTAGGTATTTAACAAATTTGTTCTGCACTCTTTTGAGTCTATTTACGTGACAAGCATAACTTGGAAATCATACAACAGAACAGTTACTCCAAAACGCTCCAGAGTAAACAATTATAAATACTGGTAAGTGCCCTAGCGTCACTGAGACTCCTTGTGTTTCTCTTAATAAAACCGAGCAGCCTAAAACCCTTCAGAAGAATACTGTCAATGTTCTGGTTAAAAATAAAACCCTCGTCAAAAATTACACCAAGGTCATTAAACAATGATACACTTTCGACAACAAAGTCATTAATTTTGTATACTGTTCTGATCCGGTTTTGACCTTTTTAAAAACTAATAGTCTTACATTTAGAGACATTTGCATTCAAAAAATTTACATTACACCACATACCAAAATTGTCCAGGTCAGACAGCAAACCCAAGCAAACCACCGGAGCCAGCAGAAACGGTGTTAAAAAATTTCAAGTCGTCCGCGTACAAGAGGCAACATGACGATCCAAAACAAAGAATGACGTCGTTAATAAACAAAGAAAACAGAATGGAACCAAGATGCGACCCCTGGGGAACGAACGACGTAACACAAATTTCATGCCAGACGGAACCACAGACAACCACACGCTAACGACGCTGAAACAAATACGACTCAATCCACCTCAGGTAGATTGCCGATGCGAGATGCCGATCTCAGATAGATTTTTTAACAATAAAGGATGACACGCTGTCAAACACTTTGGAGAGGTCGGTATAGATGCAGTCCACCTGACTTCCTGCCTCAACCGACGACAGAAGATAGTCCTGATATACGGCTAGGTTTGTTGCGGTAGATCGACCTGAGAAAAAACCGTGCTGCTCCGGTATTATATAGTTTTTGAAAGTGTTAAGGATCTCATCGGTAAGTAAGGATTCGAGAAGTTTAGGAATTGTCGAGAGCAGCGCTATTCCGCGATAGTTAATTACATTCATTCTGTCACCGGATTTATAAACAGGAATTAAGTTTGAAATTTGCCATGAGAAAGAGAAACAGTCGGTGTCAAAGGATTTCTGAAAAAGTAGCCTTAAAGGTGCCAAAAGTGAACTGCAGCAATTTCTGAAAAACACAGGAGGTATGCCGTCAGGTCCTGCCTCTTTAGAGACATCAAGATACATTATATTCCCCCTAATCTCGTCACCAGTGAAATTGTAAGCAGACAGAATTGACTCAGAACTCAACAGGTGGGACGCCTGACACGTCTAAGTAGCAAGACTGAAAGTGAGTGGCAAAGGCGTTAGCAATATCGTCAGGCTCACTAAGCCTCCGATCACTGTACTGCGTAGCACTTGGGAGACCTGACGACCCCTTCCAACCCCTGACGTAAGAGCAAAAATTCTTAATGTTCTCTGGAATTAATAGTTCAGCGCTGCTAACAAACACTAAGTAACATACATCCGTTCGAAACTTGACCTCTCCTCTTGTGCTGGAATAAGCGTCATAATCGATTTGCAAACCCGATCGTCTAAATTTTTTATAAATTTTGTTTTTTTCGGCAATAAATTTACGCAGGTCTCGATCAAACCAAGAAGGATATTTCTGACCCTTAACAGTCCTTTGTGGAACACAGACCTCTATACCCTCAAACAGAATGGGGTAAAATCTTTCAGTTGCTAAATAAATATTAATACTCAGTGCAGGAAAGCCCCCATCGACCCGATTATAAAAATTATCTAAATCGCTAAAGTTGGCCTTATCAAACTGATAGGAGGAGAAAAAGTTATTGCTTTTTAATTCAGGGACATTGTAAACGTTAAAGTAGCATTCGATTGTGGCATGGTAGGGTCCAGTGTCTATCAGAGGAACAGAACACAATAAAACAGGTTGCCTAGAACTCGTCAGCGAATACCAAATCCAAGATTCGACCAAGGCAGTTGAGATGTGGATTGACCTGCTGTAGTTCGAGAAAGGCCATGGTATCCGTCAGAACTGCAGCGATAAAAGAGCGCAAATCCGAGGGAATCAACAAACCATCATCAAGAGACTACCGAACATTGCATTGGGTAGATTAAAATCACCGGGCAGAATAAATTCATGATCCACGTACGTATTTCGCAAGGATTCACAGGTATTACAAAAAGACTGATAACACTCCAGAGAAGATCCGGGAGGAATATAAACGCAGCAAATAATAAGTTTGGTCTGATTCATACACAGTTGAATCCAGACATCCTCGTAGACGTCATTAGCAGTGTTATGAATCAAAGAAGGATCCACACAATTGCGTGCCGCAATCAGAACTCCGCCACCCCGCCATTATTAACAACTAAGGTTCCAAAAAAAAGTACAGTTTGTAGAATGATGCAATTCGTGCCGTTCCTGACTTCGGTTCGCCTTCGCCTCTGGCTGACATTGCAGCCCACATAACAACTTTGGGGCTATGTAATGGCTTTTCGTGTTTTTCCTTGGGATTTTCCGGAGCCCAGTACCTGCAGTTCTGCTTGGTTACATGGCCGTTTAAATGAAAGTTGGCCTCGTCACTGAAAAAAACGTTTCGATAATAGGCGCGAACCCAGAAAGTACGTTGTCGGCCAGTAAAACGCTCCGTGGCAACTAATTTTCCCTGAACCAGTCTTCGATGTATCGTTAACCCGGCATGAGCATTTTGCGCCGCCTAGGAGAAAATAAGTAATAAAATATGAACGGCTTTTCTGGACACCCTATATTTCTATTAAATCATCATCTTAAACCGTTTTTCTTTTGTATGTAATATAATAATAAATTAAATATTCGTGGCCAGGACACCCCAGTGGCGGCTTTTGAAATTTTAAAGTTGTATATCTATATTGCTATTTACGGGACCGATGCCAAGTTCAGGGGTTTTAATAGTGAGTCTACTAGGAATGTTTCGGTAAAGAAAAAAATATTTTGTAATTTGCGAAAAAAAGTTGAAATTTTGCTGCGCCTTCCCTTGGAAAAAAAATGAACACACATGAAAATTTTTTAATTACAAGAGAAAAAATGTGTTAGTAGAAAGTTATAGTCATTTGATTTTTTATTTATATATTTTAGGTTAAAAAAAATTCAAATGACTATAACTTTCTACTAACACATTTTTTCTCTTAAAATTTAAAAGTTTTCGACGAAATTATGTATAATTTTAGAAAAAAATAATAAATAAAATACCTAAACGTGCTCGTTTTTTTCCAGGGGTGGGGGGGGGGGGGGGGGTAGGGCGCAGCAATATTTCAACGTTTTACCAAAACATTCCTAGTAGGTTCACTATTAAAACCCCTGAACTTTGCGTGGGTCCCGTAAGTAGCAACAGAGATATACAACTTTAAAATTTAAAAAGCTGTCATTGGGACACTCGTCTGTATAACACCAGCCAAAACAAAGAAATGCCTATATCATAATTAATTAGCACCCTGTAAATAAGCTCGTAGTACATTATCATAATTTGTACGTCTGTTCATAATCTCATATATTTTATATTATATCTAATAAATTATCTTATGTTTTTCTTAAACCGTTTTTTTTTTGTATGTAATATAATAATAAAATATTCGTGACCAAGACACTTTTTGGTGTAAGACCACCCAAAACAAAGAAAAGCCTAAGAATATCATAATTAATTAACATCATGTAAATAAGTTCATACAGAAGAGTAGGTAAATAACAAAAAATAAAAATATACTTTACTTATACTTTGGTAGGTACTAAAACGCCCATAAAAACATAAACAAATAAAAATATTTAAATATGTACTTACATATACTTACCTACGTAAAGAAAAACAAATTAATAATACTTAATAATTCCTAGACTACAGGAATGTCATGTGCTCTATATTTTATATATATTTTTGTTTGAACATTTTTTTTTTCTAGTTCAGTCTTTGCAGCTTGCTTAGGCAGGTACCTTCTCCGCCTATACCCATAGGCGGTTCTAGACATCTAGTTTTGGGGGGCTTAAGCCCCTGGTTTATATATTGGGGAGGTCCCTGGTTTATATATTTTGGACTTAAGCCCCTGGTTTATATATTTGTGGGGAGGGGCTTAAGCCCCTGGTTTATATATAGGAGACTAGGCCACTCAGTTGGATTTGGGGGGCTTAGCCCCCACCTAAAACAGCCTATGCCTATACCTAGTGACTGCACTGCACTGCCTAACGGTGTTTTCCATGAGATTGGAAAGTACTGTACTTTGAACATATTTTTGTCCTATTCATTTGATGAATTATGTTTAATTAATCAATTTCTAATGCAATAAATTGTACATTAATGGAAAATACCATTAGGTAGCAAGCAGGTTTAATAAAAACCACAATCAGTTAATTTTATAATTTATTAATAACAGTTCCAAGAAGTATACAACATTGATAAAATACATAAAGCCTCTTTAAAATATAAATTTGTCAAAATAAAATAAAATAAGTTAGATAGTTATATCTAGTCAAAATTTATGGCCCTAAAGCATGTTCCATCATTTGA
Source organism: Philopedon plagiatum (assembly GCA_963971165.1). Taxonomy (NCBI): domain Eukaryota; kingdom Metazoa; phylum Arthropoda; class Insecta; order Coleoptera; family Curculionidae; genus Philopedon; species Philopedon plagiatum. Next base: position 97,221,586 of record OZ020192.1, on the reverse strand, counting down.
ATACATAAAGATTCCAGACTATTCTCAATTTCATAATTATTTTTAATTGACTGATGAGAATCAGATTTGCTTTTAAAATTTGAATTGCATTTGTTAACTATATTAGTACATGTGTTATGGGGTTCTATGGATTTGATATATGACAGCTGAGTTTTTAACGTTACACTATCTACTGAATGTCTATGCATAGTTGGGATTGAATTTATTTGCATATTAGGGTAAGAGGAACTCTTTTGTGTATTTGGTGTGGAATCTGTTGACAATTCAAACATACTAGGAGGGGGATTTAATTGATTTACTCTTGTGTCCTTCCGGCAACATATTCTTTGAGGACAAGGCATTAAAACGTTTCTAACATCTAACTGTTCTTTCCACATATTTAACTTTTTCTTCTGATCTATGGTAAAACATTCGAGGGTTTCAGCTTTTTCACATAAGGAATTAAACAACACTAAATTTTCATCAGATGGTTGACGTAACATTAACAGTTGGGTACAGACTTTACCCATTACTTTAACAAACTGAGAACAAATATCTTCACCTAAAGTTATCTGCATTGGGCTTTGCAAAATACTCTTAAGTTCTTTAAGAGCATTGTGTAAATCACCTCCATTCATAATTGCAATCTCCAGGTCAGATAACAATTTTCTTCTATTCTTTAGTTTTTGCAGACTTAATAACAACTTTTGTCTTGCTCCTTTTGTTACTCCGACTTCAGTTAAATATTCTTCAGTAAGGTTTAACATTTGACTTGAGGTCATGTTATGAAATATCCAGCTATACTTATGTAACCTTAATGATTTTAACCACGAAAGGATACTTTTCATTAGAGGAAAATTGTTTTTTATGACTTCTTCAAGTTGAGTCTCTGAACAACTGGTGTGAATATTTGATGCATCTACTATATTCTTCTCACATGATAATGAATAACTTCTGGGCTTTTGAAATTGTTGTACCAAGTTTTCCTGTGATGGCCAGTTTTCCATATCACTTTGATATGCTGTACGGTGTGTCAGACTATTGGACCTTTTCTTATTTTGGCAAAATTCAGAGTTAGTACTAACTCCTTCATCATTACCGTCGTTAACTGGAGAGTGAACAAAGTTTTCTGGGGTCACTTTATTTAAAACTTGTTTTAAAAGATGTTTAAAAGTTGTTTTATCATCCTTATCAAAAGCTGGATGTATATATACATAGGACATAATTTCTACACATTCATTGTATATTTTTTTAAAAGGTGGTGTTATAAACTCTGTCAAAATTCTCCGAATTGTGTCCAAATAACATCTTGCTGCTTGTTTATTACCTGGTCTCAGGAGGGGAAGATGGTTAAGAAGCAAACACAATGCAGATTGGGGATTTTCTGATAAAAAGCTTTTTATTACTTCGGGGTCGTTTGCATTATGCTCCAGCACTTGTGCGTCTGGTGTGTTAATAGTTGTGACTAGTTGATTTAAAGCATTTTGTAAAAATCTGGCATTGGCAAAAGGTAATCCCACCATTAGATAATAGAGAGCCACAGTTTTTTCACAGCTATCCCAGTTCCGAAATTTCGTTCGCAGATCCGTAAGTTGCTCGCAGAATTCAGAAAAATCTCTCCGGCGTCCATATTCCATAATTTATACTTTTGGATTCCTTGGTTACTTCTGTTTTCTTTATTAGATTGTTTGGAACTATATTTTCTCGCTTTGGGATATTTTTAAAATGCAAAATTAATTGCAACTCGAGGTCAGGCCACCGATTTTTTTTTCAGTCTTTAAAATATCCAAATGTCAAACAAAAACACGTTAAGCTTGTTTCTTATAACCGCAAAACGCATTCCTATAGTAAGCGTTCTCATTTGTCCACTTAAATGGTATTGGCCAATGACAACAGTTCGCCATTCATGATTCGCAGTTGTAAGAAACGGCTAAGGGCGTGTACCGTTGTCAACTTTGGTTACGGTTTTGTGTCCCGTAAGTATCGGTAATCTGAAAAGTTGACAGATTGGAAACGCAATATCTGTCATTAATGTCACCGAAGAAACCGAGCGGTTAACCAGGTTTGACAACGGTACACAGCCTTAATATACCGGTTCTGAAGATTCGGTTGAGATAAACATACGCACGTCGGTTCGTTAAGTAAAACTCTTAAGGCCCGATAGATACAGCGTCGTTCATGGAACAACGAAAATACGAACGAGCGGAACAGCGACGACATCAAACTGTAAGTTATTTAACTATTCTACATTCAGAGCCATCTACAATGCCGTGATTGATTATGAGTCGGTGACATATGCGCGTATAGTATTTAGGTAACTTTTATGAGATTTCGAAAGTTTTAGGACCGAAAGTCATCCAAACATGAAAAGTTATAGCATTTAAATGTTAACTTAAAGTTATATTGTAGAGACGTCAAAAAGGTGCCGCTAAAACCCACTTTTTAGATGGATTGCAGACAACTAGATTAGAACTGTTTTCTATAAACCCTAGTCGCACTGATATTGGAAAAAACGGCACCATTAAACTAATAATGTCGCACTTAAACATGCCTCCATAATAATCTGAATCTTAACTGTTCTGCGGTAACTTTTAAAAATAAAATTAGAAATATAGACAATCTCACTATATGCTTATATACATTCGTATGCCTTTTGTAGAATGGGGTAACGAATAGTAGAAAGATATTAATGTTGTATTGTTGGACTGGATAAGATTTTTGGTCTACCGCATCTACACTTTTTGCATTGTTTTCTTTCTTTTGTATGGTTTGTACTATTTGTAGTTTCTCTGTAGTGTACGTTTCTGAATAAATAAATAAGTTATGAGAAGAATTGAAAGGCAGTTAGTACGGATTTTGCATATATTATGTAAAGTTCACTCGTCTATAAATATAACTGAAAAACGGTACTAACAGCTTTTCAATTCGTCTTCTGACAGCTTTTGACGTACAATAACATTTCTTAGGATTTAAACTTCACATAATTATATATTACATTTGGACTAACATATTGAACAAACTATTAATAATCGAAGGTTTATGGTAGGTCCTCACGGGCGGAAGAAGCGGAACAGCGGGCAGGCGCTTCGTTATATGATAGGTTGAATGCCGCCATGTTTGTAAAACATGGCGCTTCGTTATATGATTGGTTGAGTGCCGCCATGTTTGTTAAACATGGTGGCATTGAACCAATCATATAACGAAGCGTCTGTCCGCTGCGCTGTTCTGCTTCCGCATGTGAGGACCTACCATTAGAAGCCGACGTTTCATGTACGGGAGTAAGCGCGTCAGCAGAGAGCAATAAACGATTCTATTGGGCCGATTGTCGGCCACCTTAGAATATTTAACTTTTTACGGATATCCGCTAACATATGAAGTTATTTTTTGACATTGAATAACACACAACATAACCTAATCATGCTTAGGTTTCTATCAGCGACATACAGATTAAAACGGACTAATATTGCTTGAACCAAGAATGACTCCTTTACGGACGCGCGCAGTGCCACAGGAACGCATGCGCAGTTAAAAGGTTACAGGACGGGTCTTAATATTTGTGTATGGTGGTAGGTATATCAGTTCACATAGAACACATATTTATGAAAGATTTAGTAAATTTTTAGTTTAATACGCCGATGTCCATGTAGAAATACTTATGGTAATAGGTCGAAAACTTAAAAAATAGTTTTCATAAAGATATGGATGTTACCCGCGTAAATTAAAACTGTGAAAGCCAGCTGTGTGGATCCGGCAATCGCAAAGCGAAATAAAGGTTGCTAGCAGATTTCCATCAGCGAAAAGGCCGACATACCGCCAAGAACCCTTTTACAGTCTAGATTCAACACAGTAAATATTATGTTTACGTGGAAATACGGCGACACGGTTTTTTCGTGACGCCAAATTGAGACATGCCTTCGATACACCCTTTACTAATTCGACTAATTCCAGAATGATACTAAAAACGACACGAGACACGAGCACCAGCCACGCCAACACGCTATAGCATTTAGCGCAGTGTTGCCAACCGACAGGAAATAAAAGCCGTGGCAAAGGAAGAGATTTTTTATTCACGGTTTAAATTTAAACACGTATTTTTGTTCCACTCAGCGGCAGTTAAAATACCTTTGTCATTTTTAGCATATTCATGAAACTGTTGACAGCTTTCCTTAAAATTAAAATATATTAACAATTCTGAATGAACAAATTCCTCCATTTTTTAAAATGCTTCTCATTTTTTTACCTTCATATTTAGCCTTTGTCGTGCATAAATGGCCAAGTATGCGTTTGGAGTTTTTAAACGAAAAAGTCGTGTTTCTATATGCGCGGCAGTACAGTAAGCTCGTGGCCGTATCGACCTTCGGTTTGAAAAGCCGTAAAAACACGGCAATTGCCGTGTCGTGGCAACACTGCTTTAGGGAGACGCGCTGACGCTACCTGCAGTGTTGCCAGAAGTCATTAAAAAAAAAACTTGAGAGTGCTTGCGACTTGCGACTTAACCGCCGAAATTCGTGATAAATCGCGAGCCTGTAATGATTGCACCGGAAGTAAAAATAATAGGATTAAATAATCTTATTCTACTATCATTTATTTTAATAAAACTGAAAAAATTTTTACGATATCAAAATATTAGTAAACAAATTTACAAACTTAAACAAATATCTATCACTTTGTGCTATAAAAAACGAAATATATTTTTTTATAAATAAAAGTGTAAAACTAACACAAAACAAAGAAAAAGAAAGAAGTTATTCATCTGGAGTTTCCATCTTATTATCTGAATAAAATACGTGACTACAACCTAACCTTTTAATCGTATTATTTGTGATACAAAAATCGTAGCAATTTTTGTCTCTTGACAAACTTTTGGTATATAAAATGCCTTCTATTGTTTTCACTTTAGGTTTGTTGCTTAGGTAGTTGAGTTTTTATTAAACAAATGTGAAAACATGTTCTCTCTACTGCTGCTTTCGAGTGTGGTAAGCAAAAAATCTGAAAAACAAATCTAACGACCCGCAAATTTTAGAGAGTCATCCGAGATTTTTACTAATGAATTTTTTCCCAAAACAACAAGGTATCGTTATCAAAATTGTTTAGTGGGATCTTGACATTCGCCATTCGTTATTCAGATTTTGGATTTCATTTGGATTATATTGGAACTATTTGAACTACGTATATTGAGAAAGTGCAATGTGAAAATAGAAACAGAGTTTCAAACCTCAATTGCAATCAAATTGCAATTTGCAAAGATCAATGTCGTGAGATTCGCTGATTGATATTTCTATAAAGGTAAAAATCGTGAGATTTGGTACTTGATTCATGGGATCGGGAGAAATAACCGAAATCTGACAACACTGGCCCACGCAAGCAGCCCGTACGAAGCTAACCGAAGCAGACCGAGGACGGACTTCGGCTGCTGCTCCGTTCCTGAATCTAGATTTGTTCGTTGCATAGATAAAGCTGTGTTTATTTGAATTTACTGGCGGACGAACCCGTCTCGTGATTAAGAATACTATCCTTTTTTAACTACGTTATCTAAACAAGGAGAGCGCGCTGACCGACTGGAATCGGTTTGTCGTTGATGAATTCGGGAACAAGGCTATTCGTATACTGCGCATGCGTTCCTGTGGCAGAGATTTCGCCCATAGTGGAGTTAAATAGTTCTGCGCAACCTATGTATTTTATGAAATATCAGCAGTCCAAGTATGTATGTCGCTGGTTTCTATACAGTTAATGTCCATTATTAGAAAGTTAAGCAAAAAATAAACTCGCCAGCAAGCGACCGACAATCAGTAGCTTTTATTTAGGTTGCAACTGCTGTTGTTTACGTATCTTCCGCCAAGAAAGTGGAGAACACATGAACAGAGACTAGCTTCTGACACAACGAATACGGATTAAGAGAAGCCCGGCTGTCTTGTAAAAAGAGATGAAACTTTGTGATATTTCAAATTTAATACTATTGTATCGATGGCTCGAGTGGCGTAGCGGGTAGGCGGGGTGAGGGACAATCATGGCGGAGGTTCAAATTTATTTTAACTTTTTTTTCAAAAACGTATAATTGCGAATTTTTGACGATATCAACAAAAATTGCAAGTGTCTTTGGAAGCAGAAAGAAAAACTAATTGACCGGAACGTTTCAACGGATAATAAAACTATCTTAAAAATTAACATTGTATTAACATTAAACATTAACATTGTATTAAAGAACAAAAGATAAATACAAAGTTGCAGAAATATATAAAAGATGATGACTTAAAACAAATATCTCTAAAAACTAATTCTCTAGGTTCTGTTTGATCTTCACTAATGAAGTTGTTACCTGAAAGAAAAAAAAGTTATAAACTGTTCCAAGTTAATATCACATGGTCTCACTAATTTGTAAGCACACAATATTCAATGAATACAAATTTTTAACTAGAGCAAAACTGATTGAATCTTGCTCGTATTTTTTTCATGAATCTGTAAACCGAGCCCGTTTTAATGTGATATTTGGATTTTAATAGTTATTGTTCATTTGTTTGGCTGTGAATTATGGCTGACGCACTTTACGCACCTTGTGCCAATGTTTTTAGTTTATCACCTTGAAAACGATATTTGACCACCATATTATCTATGAAAACCCGCTCGTCTAACCCGGCCAAACTACATTTCCATCGGTCATCCCCAGAACACGCATTGATCACGCAATTTTATTGCTCCATCCGTTCCCCGGGTTAACTATAACACAACGTGCGTAGGATTGGGTTTTTTACGCGGATTGCCAACATTTCAATAGTAATAAAATTCACAGGTTAATAAGTCAATGAGAGGTTTTTTTCGGCCCAGCTGAACCACCTTTTCTTTCTTTATTGTATAGGCGGAACGGAAGCAAAACATTTGCTTTCTTCATACAAATTGCACTAGGAGTTTCGCTAGAGATACAATCTCTAATTAATCCAGTTTGAAACACCGGCAAATATGAGATCCAACTTCCATAAATGCAAGGGGATAGTTGCAAGTGAGAAAGATAAGATTCGTGTAAGATGCTTAGTTTAGTGGAATTGTATGGTATAAAAAGAGAATTAAGTGACTAAACGCGATAACAAAAGCGGTGGAATCCTGAAGAAAAATGGGGTAACAGATTTAGTAATATTATTTTATTTAGGTTTGTCATGGTGTTAAACGTATATTAAACGTAATATATAGGTGCTATTTTAATATTATGATTGCTGGTGAAGATTTCTACATAGGATTTCCCGTAATAATAACCGTAGGATGACATAAAAACTTTTCATCCAGATAAAATTTAACTTAATATAGCTTAGAAAATCTGGGCTTACATTCCAAACCTAAATCCATTTGACATGTTTCTCATAAAATCATCATTTTTGTCCGGTCTTTATGTCATTATCCCTAGTATTAAAAGGCGTACAGACCGCCCGATTAAAAACTTAAATTGACAGGCTCACAAATTAATATAATTTTGTATTTTATTTTAGTGCATCTGAAACGACATGTGGATAAAACGCACAAGAACATAAGGCCTTATGTATGCGATTTTTGTGGGAAGACTTTTAAATCTAGGAATCATATTAAAATTCACGAAAGGATACACTCTAAAGAAGCGCCATATACCTGCCATATGTGCGGAGAGAGTTTTAAGATGAAGTTAACATTAAGAACCCACTTAAGAGGTGTACATAATGTGCAAGAAGTGCAGAAAGTTTTTTGCGATATTTGTAAAAGAGGTTTTGCTTCTGATCTGGCTTTAAAAGCTCATGTTAACTCCAGGATACATGAAACCGAAAAGTGTCGGTACTGTTCAGATATGTTTACCAGGGAGTATATGGTTAACCATTTACGAGATGTTCATGCAGTGGAAGCTTCCTCAATCAACAACATCTAGGTCACGAAACCGGAAATCAACAATGCATTTTCGATTAAATGAAACAACTTTCCGAAGAGAGTTGTTGCTGGCATCATGTCAGGTGCTTTAAGTGCTGATTCAACATGGTTATTAAAACTTTCTTAAAATATAGTTTCGGATTATTCCTTGCCCAATACATACAGCGTATAACAGATACATTTGAACGTATATTGTTATTTTTTATGCCAAGGAAAAATGAAATATAACTATTTGGTCTAACCCTATTCATTACTCGGTCGTCTTTTGTAATTTTTGGATTTTAGAATAAATTACATTTTATTTAATAAGTATCCCAGTAAATAAAAGGTAGCTGCTCCAGAAGCAGACAAAAACCGCGTCTGGTCCAAAATACGGCAAACCCAGCGGATTGTAGATCGGACATGTGCTCTTTGCCGTGGCGGCCTACGGAATGTAATGCCGCTCATGGGCCATGAGTGGCATTACAGATTCTTGGTTCCGTCGCTGGACCGCAAATTAAATATCAGGTTTGACCAGGGCGCAGTACCGTTGGAGATCGCTGTTCGTCCACTGGTGGATTAGCCAAGTACAGTTGACGACCCAAGCAAGCCCACCTCTAGGTGCAGTAATGCGTGGTTTTAATACATATTTAAGATGTCCCGTATTGGACATTTTAGAAAGACAGAAAAATGATCAGTGGGAATTAACAAAAGTAATTTGCATTTGCTGTTATATCAATTCTAGACAAGATATTTTAAATATGAATTCAAAATTTTTGTCTCTATGCTGGGCTAAAATGCTATTATTTTTGGAAATTTTAACTTATTTTTTTTTCTATAATGTTTTTAGAATAACCAGATTAACCCACTTAAATTATATAGGTACATTTTAATATACAGTTAATTTTGTTCTTTATAAAAACATGCTGAACATTTCTGCTCCTAGTATTTAAATACCTATTTGCAGATTAACAAACCTTGCTCATTTTTGTTGGAAGAGGTATAAATAATATTTTCTTTCAAAAAAGTGCAAGTTCCTTGCGAAAACTCTCCAAGAATGAATCAAGCCAAGCTTGCTCCGGACTTGCCGTATTTTAAATTGACCTAAGGCCCGATTTTATAAAGTGGATTTAAATCGCAAGGTCCGGTTTAATTCCTAGATTGTCAGAAATGGCCGTTTTATAAACTCTGATTGACAGCTCGGTGCGATTTAAGAGCTACAAACCAGGTCGTAAGTTAATCGGTAGAGAGAGTACCGCTTAAACTCAAGAACCCGATTTAGGACCTGTGCAGTAGAATTACTTTATCTGACAGAAATACATCAATGCATCAGCGTAACTTAAAAATTTTTGTTTTACAATTTTACATTTTACCAATCCTGCATTTTATAATGGATATATTTGAAATTTTATTATATATATTATAAAGAGTTATTAACAGACGACAAAGATTTTGTCAATGTTATTGATCAGCCCAGGCGTGACAGCATATTTCGCACCCGCACCAACTCTATGGAAATGTTAAATGATATTCAGTTTATGCAGAGGTTCAGAATTTCAAAAAATTCTGTTCAGCAACTGCTAGGGCTCTTAAGTAATGTTTTAGAGCGTCCAACCAACCGGTTAGTAATAAATCATATAGATGTGTAATAAAATGTTGGATGAATTTTTAGGTTATGGCTGTAGGGCACACCACACACTATGACACTATTGACATAAACGTCACTGCAGAATACTAACGTGTATTGTGGAATACTAACAGGACTGAACGACGGTAGCAACGGGACCAAGTCACCAAATAAAAAAAAGAAATCGAAATTTAAACTCCGATTTTAAAATGCACATTACAGTTCCGCGGTTTAAACCTTGAATTATTATTCAGTTTAAGTCGAAGTTTAAATTAAGGTTTAAGACCACTTTATAAAATTGGGCCTAATAAGTATATATGGACTATATAAAATGCATTAAAGCTAAGAGAGAATGAAACATACGCTCTTTAGGAAGTTAAAGAGACAATCCATTTCGGGGCGCGCGTGGCCGTCAACACCGCCACGCCGGTTGTCGCGAATTCAGGCTTTCTAATTTAAATCTGACCAATTTATTATTAGAACAATATTCCCGATACATTTATACATTTAATATAAGCTTACCTAATTTCATTTTAAGATATTTAGGTAACTACTACTAATAATAATTGTAACTGTGCCTATAAAACATTAAAATCTACAAATTACGACTTTAATAATAACTTGGCAACGCGACATCGGACCCGTCTATCAATTTAAAGCTGCGAGCATGCGCTCTAGGTTGTGATATCTTTCAGCTATGGTTTACTCGATGTGTCAAAGTGGGTGCGTACATAACCACAACATATAGATAGAAAAGTAAAAATTAAAAAGTTTCGGTGAATTTTCAATCTTTGTACACAGGGTGTCCCATAAGCCATTGATCAAACGAAGTGAGGTGTTGGGGGGGGGGGGGGTCATTTGCAATCACAATAAGTCGGCGATTCTTTGTGCCATTTTCTGACTGCATACGGTACGCGCGTGTTAATTCCATGCGATGAATTGCCAGCCTTCAACCTAAAGCGTCACGGACTCTGCACACCAGAAACGATACTTTGGTTTCGAATTGAACGCGGTTATGATTCTGGCAGCCCAGTTGCGAAAATCGGCATTCGGTTCTTAAGCTGCCAACCCTTCTTCTTTTTAAACTTAATGGAGATGGCTAACCGCCAAGTTACAGTGATCGTTCCGCTTGAGTTTTCCCGCCATCTCTCCAGTGAACATGCGTGATAGTAAATTTCGGAGTTTACAGGACGGTACGACTCGACAACAATGATCCGCCATTTTTTGTGGAAGCGTAAGACATGTTGTGTATGGAGGCCCTTCAAGTCCTCTATAGTGTTGTGTTTTTGGTGCCTTTTAATGTGTGTTGTTCAGTTGTTCGCCTACATATTTTTTTTTTGAATGTAGGTATATTGTAGTAACTAGAACAGTTATAAACTAGCTTAAAGTGATGACTGATGGCATAAATTTACTATTTATACCTATCCCAAAAAAATGAGCAAGGTTTGTTAATCTGCAAATAGCTATTTAAATACTGGGAGCAGAGATGTTCTGTACGTTTTTATGAAGGACAAAATTAACTGCATATTCAAATGTATGTATATAATTTAATAGGGGGTTAACATTGGTTATTGTTGGCTATTGGTTGCATTTTAGCCCGGCATAACCAAGTTTAGGGACAAAAATTTTGAATTCATATTTAAAATGTCTTGTCTAGAATTGATAACAGCAAGTGCAAATTATTTTTGTTAATTTTCAGTGACTATTTTGCTGTAAAAGTTTTTCTAAAATGCCCAATGCGGACTATCCTAAATTAGTATTAAAGCTAGCCCGTCTAGCCGGGCCAGCCACTGTACTTAGCTAATCCACCAGTGGACGGACAGTGGATCTCCAGCGGTACTGCGCCCTGTACTGTAATGCCGCTCATGGCCCATGAGCGGCATTACATTCCATGGGCCGTCGCGGCAAAGAGGACATGCCCGGTCTAGAATCAGCTGGGCTTACTCTTGATCCTTTTTTTAGAAAGTGAGCGCATCCTGTTGCGTTGGAAATGGTACGAAGTACGTTCTCCGCACGAGCCCGCTTTTCTCGTAGCCAATCTATGGAGCATTGCGAGTGTGCAGCAGACAACCTAACTTTTACTCTTTGACGTAAAACGAAAAGGAGAATACGTAGATATTATCCGCGACGTTGTTAAATGTCATGTTGACACTTCAGGCTGTGTACCGTTGTCAAACCTGGTTAACCGCATCGGTTTCTTCGGTGACATTAATGACAGATATTGCGTTTCCAATCTGTCAACTTTTCAGATTACCGATACTTACGGGACACAAAACCGTAACCTTAGTTGACAACGGTACACGCCCTCAACAAACATTTTAAAAAAGCACCCGAACACGACCTCGAACCCACCACCTCTCGGTCCATAAGCGGATACTCTACTTCTGGACCACGTTACTGATGCAAGAAAACTGGTAAATATGTTACTAGTGTATCATATACGCTTGACTATTTGTCATAATTAAGGAAAAAAGGTAATAACAATAATAACTTATTTATCTTAAAGTTAACCGAAAAATGCCTTGTCGCATGAAACAAGAGTTGCACCGTTTTATTGTCCGGTTCGTGCAGTCTCTGCCTGTTGGGCGAACGACGGCTAGCTCCGCCAGCAGTGGAGTGGATAAACTAAACTGGAAACAAAAAGCGCCACCTATTTTATGCCTTCGTTAAGGCAGAGACTGTCATTTAAAAGAAAACAGGGAAAACTAGAAGCCCAGAAGAAACAACTTTCAGTCTGTTGAAACTGTTATACACCCTTTTATTTTCTTTGCTGTTATAGTGCTATTAATTTGCTGGCATTTTCCGTATTCCACTTTTTTTTCTCCTGGCATTTTTTCTAGATTAGGTACGGTGCAAACACTCCAATACACACAACAACCAAACAACTATCAAATTCGTGTGGTTTTCTACGTTTGTCACATGCGCTGTCCACATCACTGCGCCGATATCTTGTAAAATACACAGACAAGAGCCCCTTTGATCTTTACCGACGCGAGATGGGACTGTAAAAGCCTCCGGATTTGCAAACAAAACAAAAATGTCGCAGAAATGTATTGGATTTATCGCCACTTTGTCTTGAAACATGAACCGGCTTGTCTTGTTTCTGTTTTGTCTGCTTGGTCTGGACCCGGCATAAGACGTCTTTTGTATCTATCTAACAAAACAAGGTCAGATATTGCTTACTCAGTAAATTATGGAAGCCGAAGTTTAGAAAATCCTTTAAGTATATAAGCAATGTGAAAAGGGTCATACGATATTTAGCATATACAAAAAGTCATGGTATTGTGTACAGTAAGAATACTAAGGACAAACATAATAAACAAAGTTGAAACATAACCGACACAAGAATATACTTTTAAAATAACAGAAAACATAATTTCTGAGGTTATGTTGTATTCTCATTTCATGGCTTTCAAGTTGCGTTATCCGGAGGCTTGCTCGATTGACTAAAATTGGATCGAGCCGGATCATTTTACGACACTTCAGTGCTACTTTATCTCTTTTTAGTACCTTTCTTGATTCAATTACGTATTTTTGCTTTAAGTTCATAAACTGATCCGGATCGATCTAATCCTATCAATCTAATACGCCTCCGTTATGATCGCGGTATGACGTCACGTTATGCAAACTGGCTCTGCCGAGCGTCAACTCAAACCCGAGAAGAGCAACCAAAGAGAAGCGACAACATCGAGTCCGGCCGAAAAATTTAAGTCGGGGATAAGCCGGCCAACTATCATAAACATGCGCTCGCGCTCGTCGGCATTTTTAGTCCGGTAGTCGATGCGTTTGTTTTGTGTTCGGAAAACTATTTTTGATGCTAAGTTTTAAGTGATTAATTTGTTGCTGTGATTTATAAAAATTCCTAAATTATGCCTGTTAATACCTGCACGTTTCGGGGTGCCATTCAAAAGGGGGGCACGGATTGAACATGTTTACGTTTCCAAAGGATCCTGAACGGTAAGTACATTAGTACATACCTTTATTATTATAAACATTGTTTTTAGTGTATAGCATTTATTAGGCTCTTGTAAACCTTTTATCAGTGTATTATATCGGCGGCAAACGGTCTATTATTTAGACTCGAGGTCGCAGAATGTTTAGCCCCAACATCAAAGGTGCCGACGTATTTTGTCGCTACTCTTTGGTTGCTCTTCTCGGCTCACCTCTTAGAGACAAGAGACGATTGTGGCCTGGCCATAGCTACGTTCGAGATAGCCAACGGATTTGGAGTGGAGTGAAAGTAGATTTTTGTCACGTGACTTCAGAGTTTTGGGAGTAAATCTTTCAAAGACAAACGCTCTACGCCAAAAGTGCAAAAACATAACCTTAAAAATAAACATGTGTTTGACTTGCATATGGGTTAAATTTTAGACCAAGGATTTAATGAAAATTATTAAATATGTTCAATTCTCTCATCCCCATTTTAAACTTTGCCAAGGAAGAATTTTGTGAAAGCTCCGAAAACGAAGAAATTTCTGAAGAAAAAGTTGAGAATTCTGCGGAAATAACGGTCCCATTAAATGACGGACCAAAACTTAAAATGCATTTCAGAATGAACCCAGCTTAGAATGAAAAGATTCCAATTTAACCGACATAAACAAAAAATTAACTTAACCATAAAATTTGCAAACGCAGTTACGCATGCCCGCTCCTAAAGCACCTCTCAGCGAGACGGAACTTTTGGAGTAAACACTTTTCACTCTGTTTTCGATACCCGAACGCAAGCGGATTCACTCTTTTTGGTCCGAATTTAATACTCTAACGGACGGAGTGCACTTAGGTACGTCCGGAGTGAAAAGAGTGCTAATCTCAAACGCACCTATTAATGAAGTTCGTCAAATAGTCAAATGCACTGTTTCGACTACTTGTGGCTATCTTCCGATAACTTATTTCCTTGCTATCTTCTCTTCTATTTACTAATTTGTCAAGAAGTTAGGACAGCCGCTGTCAACATACTTTTTATTTTTCTGTTTTCGTCCTCTAATTAATTTTTTTACGCCCGTAGCTGTAAAATGAATAATTATTACAAATGTAGATTGTGCTTAGAGGAATCGACCGAAAATATAAATATATTTAAAGAAGAACAATTTTCGAAGATGATTGAATTATTGACTGGTTTAAAGGTATGTGTATGTGTGCCAGTTAACATTACTGGGCAGAAATTAACTAAATTATAAATTATAGGTCGATCCAAAAGACGGTTTACCAACAACTTCATGTATTCAATGCCACAAAGAAGTTAAATCAGCTATGTTAACTCGTTACCAAATAATTAATTCATATAAGATTCTAATTAATGAACTTGAAGCTTATGGAAGCAATTGTGCTACTAATGATACAAAACAATATAGTAATGACAGTAGTAACCCTTTAGGTGAAACTGATAATAAATTTGTGGATACTTGTAAAAGAGATATTGATAACATTAAGGAAGAGGATAGAAGTCATTTAGAAATACAGGAATCAAACAAGTTTTTGCCTCGGACACACTTGGATGATACAGAATTAACTGAACATAAATATCACGACGCTAGCAATGATGATTGTACAGTTGATTATGATTCTGTCAATAGTGAGGAAAATGAAAAATTCGATATTTTACATAAAAGCAATGAAAGTGTGAGCTCTCATAGAAGTGTTAACAGAACTGATGATGCAGAGACAAGTACAGCAGAAACTGAGAGGCAAGAATTCGATAAAATCTTAATAAAACTCAGAAGGAAAAGAAATATTGCTAATCAGGATATTAAGTTCAAGAGAAAAAAATGTTATAAAGAAAAGTCTCGTCAAAAGAAGGTACAGTTTAAAAAGAAAACTTCAACTGATCCTTACCACATAAAAGTTGATTACAACATTACACCAGAACATATCGAATTTTTAAAAACTGTTGGTAAAAAAGATCGAGTGGCTTGCCCAATTTGCCAAAGAGAAATGTATGGGATGAATATGAGAAACCATTTAATAACCCATAACTTTGATCCGGTGGTTTGTGATACTTGTGGAAAAACATCAAAAAATGCACAGGTAATAATAGGCCAGAAAATAAACCTTTTTTTTTTAGGATATATTACAACAATTCATAATATGGGCCTCTGTTGCTGGTTTTGGTTTCACATGGGGTGTTAAAGATAACAACAAATTTGCACAGTTTTTGGTTTAAGGTCTGGAACTACTAAAATAACTGAACTATCATGTCTGTAAAGTTGGCCCCCAAAATGTAAAATTTATTAAAAATTAATAGAGTATCGAGTTTCCTTTGAAGAGTTCTAGAGTTCTTTTTACTTTTCATTAATAGTTCCGTTAATATAAAAATGAAAACAATATTTGAAAAATGGGAGGTTAACTGCACGCAGCCCCCATTATTGCAAAGACAAAAGTTTGGCCACAGTGCTTCATAATTCTAAAGGAGTTCTACAGTTCTTTATGATTTTCAAGGCCATAACTCTTACCAAAAAAATTGTATTACATGTTTGTGCTTTTTGGGAAGTAAAAAATTCAACCACAAAATGTCATCATCTTTATGCAGAACTGTAGAACTATGGCAGCATTAACACGAACTTATGAGTTTTGAACCAGGACTCTTGGTAAAAAATATTTCATGAGGGGCCAACTTCACACTTTTTTACCAGTCAAAAATTTAAGTTGTAAACAACAAAATACCATTATAATTCTATAGAACTGTAGAAATATTGCAGCACTAACGGGAACTCATGAGTTGTAAATCAGAACTCTTGTTAAAAAATATTTCATGGGGGTCCAACTTCACACTTTTTAAACAGTCAAAAATTTAAGTTTTAAGCAACAGTTTAACACAGTTCTGTAGAATTAGAATAGTATTTTGTTGTTATCAACTTAAATTTTTCTCTGTTTGTAAAGTTTACACCCCCCCCCCCCCCCCCCCATAAAATATTGTTTGACAAGAGTTTTATTTTAGGACTCATGTGTTCCCGTTAGTGCTGCAATAGTTCTACAGTTCTATAGAATTAGAATGGTAATTTGTTGTCTACAACTTAAATTTTTGCCTGTTAAAAAAGTGTGAATTTGGCCCCCCATTAAGAAGGTTTAAAGCTCATGAGTTCCCGTTAGTGCTGCGATAGTTCTATAGTTCTGTAGAATTAGAATGTATTTTTTTGTTTACAACTTAAATTTTTGACTGGTAAAAAAGTGTGAAGTTGGCCCCCCTGTGAAATATTTTATAACAAGAGTTCTGATCTAGATCTCATGAGTTTCCGGTAGTGCTGCAATAGTTCTACGGTTTTGTAGAATTAGAATGGTATTTTGTTGTTTACAACTTAAATTTTTGACTTAAAAAAGTGTGAAGTAGACCCCATCAAATATTTTTTAACAAGAGTTCTAGTTTAAAAGTCATGAGTTCCTGTGCTGCAATAGTTCTACAGTTCTGTAGAATCAGAGCGGTATTTTGTCGTTTACAACAAATTTTTGACTTAAAAAAGTGTGAAGTTGGCCCCTCATGAAATATTTTTTAACAAGAGTTCTGGTTCGAGACTCATAAGTTCCCGTTAGTGCTGCCATAGTACTACAGTTATGCATAAAAATAATGACATTTTGTTGTTAAATTTTTTAGTTCCCAAAAAGCACAAAACATGTAATACAATTTTTTTCATGAGTTCTGGTCTCGAAAATCGTAAAGAACTGTGTTCAAACTTTTGTTTTTGCAATAATGGGGGGCTGTGTGAAGTTAGCCCCCACATTTTTACAATATTGTTTTTACTTTTATTTTTTTTTTTTTATTTATTTATCTTTTGCTTAATCTGCACCATCATAGAATTACACTTTTAGCCAAAACTTTGAATTTCTCTACCGAGACACCAAAGAAATGCAGTCTTTCATAGTATTTGTTGACATTCGCTGCTACCCTATGTATGAGGCTATACAACAAATAGTATGTCCGACAATGTGGGATATGGAGAAGGGTTTGTTTACGAGTCTGATAGCTAGGTATGTGAAGTGAAAAGATTTCAACACATTCAGGACTCTTTATAATGTTGTTAAGTACTTTAAAGACCAAACAGACATTGTAAAACTCCCTTCTGGACGCAAGCGTGGCTAGGTTCAGGTTTTTCGGTTCATTTTAACGGAACTATTAATAAAAAGTAAAAAGAACTCAAGATCTCTTCATAGGAAACTCGGAACTCCATTAATTTTTATTAAATTTTGCATTTGCAACTATCTTAACAGTTCTTTCTAGTGTAGACATTATAGCACTTTCCTGGACTTGATGCAAATTTAATGTTATCAGAATCAGTCGTAAATCCACCTTATGAATTATTGTGAATTGAAAATGTAAACCATTAGCTTATAACAAAATCTTCAAGAGCAGGAATTAAAATCACACTGATATATAAAACAATAAGCAATTTGTCTTGCAGGCTTTACAAGATCATATAAACTATTATCACAAAACAACACCAGATAGGTTTATGTGTGATAAATGTGGAAAGGGCTATAGGGTACGATTTATGCTAGAGAGACATGAAAAAAAAGAACATGGGGATGGTGAAAAGGATTATGAATGTACTGTATGTGGCAAGAAATTCTTTGAAAAATGTAAGCAGCATCCTTTTTTGTATCTTAAAGCACATGTTAACGATTATATTATTTAAACAAGTATTATTGGATGAAAACAACTTTACATAAAACCTACTTAACTGGACGTAGACATGTTAAACAGGTTAAGGGTTTTTGTTCTCAAAATATTTTAGTAACAATCTGGGGTTCCTCAAGGCAGTCATTTAGGGCCTTACTTGTTTAATTTATTTATTAATGATTTAATGACATATTCAATTCTGAACAGCTTTTTTACGCTGATCATCTAAAATTGTACAGAATAATAAAATCATACGAGGACTGTATATCATTACAGAATGATCTGAACTTCATAGTTGAATAGCGTTCTCTTAATAAACTTCATTTGAATATCGTGAAGTGTAAAAGTTTTAGCTTTTGTAGCAGTTCAAATTACATAAACTTCAATTATATGATAGAGACTGAAGTTCTGGAAGGGATAACTTTAATTTCTGAACTAGGAATAATCTTAATAATAATCTTTATTACGATTATATTGTAAATATATCCCTTAAATTGTTTGGTGTTATTAACCGGTGTTCCCAAGGCTTTGCAGAAATAAAATTTCTTGATTTTCTTTATAACAGTTTAATTTGTTCACAACTCAAATACCTGTCTATTGTATAATCTCCTTCCTATCTATTTCACGCGTCAAATATTGAGAGGGTTCAGAATAAATATATTAAAATGGCATTCTTTAAAATAACCCACTTTTTATAATTACGATGAGGTCAGAACCATCTGGGGTTTGCTAAATTAGAGTACAGGAGGAAGAAAGCTGTAATGCATGGTAATGCATGAAGTATGCACATTCAATCAAATCAGGGCAGACATTTTTTAGTAGACTGCCTGCACAAACCATGTTTGATTCACCATCAGTAACAAAAATTCACTTGCTTGGTGGAAATCCGTTTATAAAGTTTGCAGCACTAACGCTTTGATTCCTTCGCTAGTTCATTTCTGTAATCTCTTGCTAGCAATTAAATACGGAGATGACGGTTCAAATGGTTTCATTGTTCGTATTATAATATTAGCAATAAAGATTTTCGTAGAAGAATCCGTAGTTTCATCGACCATTAACCACATTTTTTATTGTTGATTTAAGCAATAATTTTTTCAATTCTTTCGCTCACACGCGGTAAATACCTTCGCAACGTTGTTCCTTTGGGAAGAATTTTCAATTTTTTTTCGCAAAATAACAAAATATTTTTTTTCTTTATTTTTGGATTTATGTCAGAAATTAGTAATATTCACCTGAATATTAGTGTCTTAATACAATATTTACAAAAAAGAAAACCAATTAAACTATTTTTAATTTAGTATATTTTTAGGTTATGCTGTATTCAAAATACACGACCGTGATGTATTGAAAAAAATATACATAAAAATGAGTTTGTTATAGCTTATAAGCAATTAACTTACCTGTGGGGCTACGAAGAGGCTTTGGTTGCTTTCACCGCGTTCTTTCTCGAGCTTCTTATCGAAAGAATACCCTGTTTTACACCCCGGCACAAAGCAAACTCTACTTTTATATGATTTACCGTTACTCATTGTCAATAGTGTTCAGAAAAAAATTTAATAATATAGTGTTTTCGACAAATAAACGAGCAAAACACCACACTTTCTATGCAAAATTAGACTCACTAACGAACAGAGCGCCTCTGCGAGCGAACTAACCAAAAAACAGGGACAGATATTTAAAATGCAGCCATTGCCGATCGTTCTCCTCCCTTCAAGCCCTCCATAGGAACGGGTCAGAAATCGCGATGGCAAGAGGGCACCTGGACAAGAATTAAAAATAGTCTCTTTCGAGTTGTTGACGATTTTTTTATCACACTATATAGCCAAGAGTTTATTTCTTTGCATTTGTAATATTTAGAGAAGAGGTTGCTGTCTAACCAGTTGTGCCTAGGGCGCCCATATGTCTTAATCCGCCACTGATTCCATGTACATCAGGGATATAAAACATCAACGATGCTGCGTGGGCCGTGAAAAATGTATATACCTCTAAGGGCGACTATTATATAAATAATGTTATATAAATAAATAAAATGGAAAGAATTAAAATATTTTTGCTATTTTTAGTGCAATTAAAGAATCATGTAAATATAACCCACAACAAGATAAAGCCATTCAAATGTGAACATTGCGGAAAAGATTTTGGAAGAAGAACCCAGTTCATGACACATCAACTTGTTCATACAAAAGAAAATCGATATCATTGCCAAGTATGTGGAAAAGGATTCAAAATAAAACAAACTATGCAAACTCATCTGAAAGGAGTCCATGGAATAGAAGAAGAAAAAACTATATTTTGCAAAATATGCCAGAAAGGGTTCTCTTCTGCACAAGGGCTAAGAGCTCACGTTAACTCCAGAGTACATGGGTTAGAGAAATGTGAACACTGTTCAGAATACATAACTTTGGAATATAAAGATATACATTTAAAAGAAATTCACGGGATTGAATCAAAAAATGTTTTTAGTTAGTCTTAGGTTTAAAGCAATTTTTATAATAGTTATATGTGTAAAAAAATGTATTTAAATAAAATCTTTTTATCTGGCGTGCTATCTTTGACAAACATAAAATCAAGTATATATAGGAATGTTTCAAGTTTGCTCTAACATTTCCAATAACAGCATAAAGTCGACGATTTCATGCTGTGAACCTATAACAAACAACACAAAGGCTTGTCACAAAGGCCTGTCTGAAAAAAAAATTGTTTCAATAAGTTTTTCCTTTCATTTTTACGGTCGTGGGTTATGCTTTGCCTTATTGTACTGATCCTAAACTATACAGACACCCTTGCTAGGAGGATATAAATCCCTGGTTGCGGCTGGATTTGATATTGACATTAACACGCGTAGGTATTTTATTTATTATATTTTCTAAACAAATTTTACATCATTTTGTCGACAATTCTTGAATTTTAAGAGAAAAAAATGTGTTAGTAGAAAGTTATAGTCATTTGAATTTTTATTTAAATTATATTTTAGGTTTAAAAAAAGTTTAATTATGTCGATATTTGTAAGTTTATTTTTAACCTCTATTATTATTTTTAGCTCCACCAGGTTTATTTTCTGCTCTGCTACAGACACAAGAAGTTAGAGTTTCTTAAACTAGAACTTAAGTGATTAAAAATCCATTTTAAACAATGATGTTGAGAAACTGGCAGATGAGCTTGGCACCAGAACAAGCTGTATGGTAAATATACATTACAAAATATCGTTTGCAAGCAGCCCGCCTACGGTTATAGTGGAAGCGACTTCGTGCGAACTATTTTTACGCAAACACAATAAATGGGATAATATGCTTTTATTTTATGAAAACTTAATCTGTTACATGTTACATGGATTCAAAAGGTCAAATAAATCTCGAAATCAACTAATTTTCTCTACTCGCTTGTGAGATATCATGGGTAATTGATTAAAGATATTTACACCGGGATTCACTAAAGAGTTTTAGTACTGGTACTGGCGTTTTTCAATATATTATGGATATACAACCATCATAGTACGAAAAAATTCCCTGAGTTGGTGCATACATATAACAAAAGTCATAAAATTTACTGTAGATGTACCATTTTAAAGTTGATTAGTTCTTTTATGTTCCTTTTTGGGTTTTTTTTTTATTTTACATACCTTTGTTTGATTCCAAAAAGTTGTTGTTTTCAATTTTAAATGAAACAAACTGCATCCTGAAAACACGGATTTGAATAAAATTTACGAATATTTGAAATAAGATAAAACCACATACAAATGTCTATTTATTTGCCGTATAAAAATACAAGGAATTTCATTGATCCTCCCTTTTCCGTGTGCATTTCTATAGTCACAAAATTATGTCCTATCCCTCCCCTTTTGATAAATGCCGTTCCACCTCCTGTTCCGTATTGTCTATTATACTCGTTAAGCACTTTGATGCAAGACATCTTTTTATCTCCACACCATGAACTTGTAGCATTTCTTGAAAAGAACGGGATGCTGTCTTTCTCAACAATTTCATGAAATACCATATCTGCGTCCTTTGCTGTTTTGCAGGTGCCTGTTATTATTTCTGAAAGCTCTTTTGGAGGCGGTAGTGTAGTGGAACTAACCGGATTTGAAAGAAAAAAAATTAACGTCAGTATTATTAGGCTTTCCATTGCTATTGTAATATTTACTCCTTAATATGAAACATATTCAGACGTTGATTAATAAATTGTCAGTTTTGACATTTTATGTAATACAGGGTCATTTATTTTTAGTCCGGGTAAAACGATCTTTTCTACAATATTTTATTTTTTGCGAACTGAAGAGCGAGCGGCGCGGCGCTGTTTCAATACCTACATCATTTTTTTTTTAAACTTTGAGTCCCTTTGTGTTGTAAATTCTGTGTCAGTCACTAACATCAGAACCTGGCTGTCCATATACAGCAGTTTGCAATAAATGTGAAATTATTAAATTGAGTTTATCGAAATATAAGTATTACGAAAAGTCGGTGCATACCTAAAAACAAAATTAACCGGATCAAAATTATGAAAAGTCAAATGCTTACAGGGGAGACACAAAAATATAAACATCGCTCAGGAGTAAAATAAGTATTTTTTTTTAATAGGGGACTATGAATTTATATTCGAACATAACTCGTAATACCAAGCAACTTTTCTTATAACATTTTGCCATATTTTTAAAATTAAGGGTACTTAAGTTAGGCAAAAAGGTAGCAGGAAAAGTTGTTTGGTTTCCCCAAAACTGGGGAGTTTTTCGCAATCTGGCAACATCGTCTATAAGGAGCTGAAAATACTAACGTTGCTGCTCTTCTAATGAAAATATCAAAAACTCGAAGTTTTTAATTTTGTATCAGGATCACAGAAACGCTAGGAGGGTATTTTTTGCCCTGGTACGCGGTGTTGCCAAATTGTGCAACATTTCCTATTTTTTAAAGATATTTTTATTAGCAACGATATTCGAGGAGATTTTCCCCCAAAACTGGGGAGTTTTTCACAATCTGGCAACATCGCCAATCAGGAGCTGAAAATACCTACTTTCCTGTTCTTCTAATGAAAATATCAAAAACTCGAAGTTTTGAATTTTATATCAGGGTCACAGAAATGCGAGGAGGTATTTTCTGCCCTGATACGCGGTGTTGCCAAATTGTGCAACATTTCCTATTTTTTAAAGATATTTTTATTAGGAGCACAGAAATTCGAGATTTCCCCGTAAACACTATATATTTTGCACAATCCCGCAACTTCGCCTTGTGTGCTGTTGTGGCCCCGACAGAAACTCGAAATTTCGGATTTTCGATAATTTTATTACGAGAGCAGAAAGGCGAGGAGGTATTTTTTGAACCTGATACCAGACGTTGCCAAATTGTGCACGATTTCATGGTTTTTAGGTAAAAACGTCTTAGAGTTGCTGTGCTCCTAATAAAATATCCTTAAAAGATGGGAAATTTTGCATAATTTGGCACCGTTGCGTATCAGGCAGAAAATACCTCGTAGCGTTTCTATGATCCTGATACAAAATGCAAAACCTTGGATTTTTGCCATTTTCATTAGGAGAGCAGAAATACGAGGAGGTATTTTCTACTCCTGATACTAGACATTGCCAAATTGTGCAAGATTTCTTAGTTTTTAGGTGAAAACCTCCTCGAGATTCTGTGCTATTCTTAAAAGATGGGAAATTTTACATAATTTGGCAAAGTCGCGTATCAGAGCAGAAACTACCTCCTCGCGTTTCTGGTACTCTAATTATAATACCAAAAATTTTAAATATTGTATCAGGATCACAGAAGTGCGAGGTGTTTTCTGCTTTGAATAAGCGACGTTGCCAGATTGTGGAAAATTTCTTAATTTTTAAAGATATATTTATTAGGAGCACAGAAATTCGAGACAGTTCCCTAAAAAAGAGGAAGTTTTGCAGTCTGGCAACAACGCATATCATGAGCAGAAAATACCAACTAGTGTTTTTGTAATCCTGATACAAAATGAAAATTTCGATTTTTGATAATAATAATAATAATAATAATAAAGTTTATTTAAAGTAATTACAATTTAAACACGATTTCACATATGTATATTATAAATAAACTTGTTAAAACACCCGAAGACGTGCTTGTTGGGGGTAAATCTTATATTCAGTATTATATTATTTTATTATCTAAATTATTCAATTTAAATATATATATATATATATATATATATATATATATATATATATATATATATATATATATATATATATATATATATATATATATATATATATATATATATACATATATACATACATATACACATACACACACACCTACACATACATATATACATTCATACTCAAATACATACATAAAATTTCTTTTTAGGTCCTTAGTGAAAAACAAATAAATATTTTTTTATTATACAAAATAGTATCAGAGTAATTCCAAAAATTTCTTTAAATCATTTGTTGTTAATATCCAAGTTTTTATTTCAATTTTAAATTTTTTCAATGATATAATTCGTTTAATATTTATAGGTAAATAATCGTTTAAATAAAAACATAAATATTTATAACTTTTTTGTGCTATAAACTTATGTATTTTTGGTTTAATGGAAATTTCATTTTTATGACGCGTGTCATGGTTATGTTTTTTAAATTGTATTAGATTTTTATTCTTAAAAATGTATATTAAAATATTATAAATATATATTTGCCTAATGTCCATTTTTTTTGTTTCTGAATATAATTCCTTTGAAGGATAAAAATAGTCTTTATTAAATATAATTTTTAGAAATTGATATTTTCATTAGCAGAGCAGAAGGCAGAAGGGCGAAGATATTTTCTGCTCCTGATACACTGCCAAATTGTGCAAGATTTCCTAGTTTTTAGGTGAAACCTCTTCTAGTTTTTATGCTCCTATCACAATATCATTAAAAGATGGGAACTTTTACATAATTAGGCAACATCGCTTAAAAAGAAAGTACCTCCTCGGTCTTCTGTGATTCAAAATTTCAGATTTCTCCTATTTTCATGAGGAAAGCAGAAACACGAGATGTGCCAAATTTTGCAAACTCACCTATCTTTCAAGTATCTTTTATTAGGAGCTTGAGGAGTCACGTTACCAGAAAATATCTAATTTTCCTGTCTTATTTCAAAGGAGTAATAAAACAACATATTTGTTTAAGCATTTATTTTGAAAAGCATTAATAATTTACTACAATATTACATATCACTTCAAAATACATGTTATTAAAATTAACACAAATTAAGTAGGAATAAGAAAAAATATTATTGTTATTCTGCTGCTGCCCTGCAACGTCTACTGAAATCAGCTTCGCAAATTCGCTGTTTCGTCTGTATATAAACAGCACTCCTCGCACCGGCCATATGTAGAGAAAAGATCCCCTCCTATTTCTATGGTCATATGTGGTACCTGTCCTTGAGACAGACAGCCAGTCTTATGCTAGTCAATGAATTAACACTGACACTCTAGGAAAGAAAAAGTTGACAACAAAACAAATGTTACGGCTCCCGCCAAAAGTCCATAATTTTGAGAAAATTGTGAAGTGTAATTTTGGGTGGCTCCCAACCGTAATTTGTGGAAATAAATGTGTAACTGATCCAGAATTTTGCGTTTTACTGTTAGGGAACAGGAAAATATAGGAATTAGTTAGAATATATACATGTCAAAATTTCATTAAAAATCGGGTTTAGTGCAAGAACCTCTGCAGTAAGTAATAATTGTTAAGAAGTCTATTGCAAGGCCTGAAAAGGGATTAAATTAATAGGTGGTTTAACAGCAGTTGACACAGGGCTCTTCTGGACTCCACACAAAAGTTTTTCTTGTCACCGCCAGCTGTATTCCTGGGTTACCGCTCACCCGCCAACCAGATAAGGAAGAGAGATAGGAATCAGTGGTGGGTGTTACAATAACACGTGTTTTGGAACCTTTTTTTAACTCTAAACACCCAAATAATTTGTAAGATATACGAGAATATTTTAGATGCTTTGATATGTAAAATCGAGCAAAATTGTGAAAATATGATGTTGTTATTTAAACTAAGAAATAAATAATTTAAAAAATGGTAAAAAAATTTAAATAGGTAAAATAAAAGTTTTACTAATCTTATACATATTGGTTTAGTCCAGTATTATATCGGTAACAAGGCAACAAGGCAAATTATAGGCCCCGACCTGCGCAGACTGTCTGAAAGGGGGAACCTGATTTTACTGTTTCGACATTAACCACTTTACTCGGATATTCTAGCTCTTAGCTAGGGCAGGTTTAAAGGGAGGTCATACATGCATTTCCTTAATCTTTACTGACGGAGTAAAATAAACTTGAAAATGGTAATAGTGCTTTACAATAAGTTAGGAAAGGAAATAAGCCAAGAACCACATGTAGAAATAATATTTTTATTATTGAGTTTTGTGCTCTTTTTAAATAACTGATGCTGATAATTTACAAATTAACAAAATTACAATAATTATGAATATCACGTTTTAAAAACAATACTTGGAGCACAAAGAAACTTAAAGATGCGTGGCATAACTGGTATTAACAACCATGCTAATAAAAAAACTATATACGATATTCTCAATATATACGCATACTGATTCCTAGTAACCTATATTTCATTACAATTAATTAAAAGTACATTTTTATCATAATATAAACTCTCATTAAATATACACAATTTTGATTTAAAAATGTCTTTTATAATAAAATCCCAAAAACTAAATTGTTTTTCACTGTGCACACATACTCTTCATTTTAAAACTGTGTTCTATGCAGTCTATTTCTGACCATAATGTACGTACGTCCCTAAATAACTAAAACAAAAAAAAACAATAATTAGTTTAAACAAAATACCACGTATCGTTATCTAAAATTGCAGTTTAAAAATCGGTCAAGTGCAAGCCATACGTGCATAATTAGTGCTCCGTGCCATCAGCCGCCCACTTAACCTGAGCAAACCTCGGCCGCCCGATCTCCGCCCATCTGCCGCGCTACCCACCGCCGACGGCACCAACGCCGTATCACATCGTGTATGCGCGGAGCTTTGTGCGTTTCGACCGAGCCAAATTAAAAATTTTGAAAAACGTGTAAGGACAAAAGTTGTTCCTTGCACCGCAAGAAATATTTTTTGCCAAACAAACTTTTTCTCTAAAACCAATGGTTCAGCAGTTATAAGGAAATAAACAATTACATTGTTTATAACAATTAATCGCGCTAGAATTTTTCAATCCTGATAATTTTGGTTCAATCTAGACCTAATTCTCAATGTTCATGATTTTTTTTTTAGATTTTTCTGAGGTATCCTTTTGGTGATAAGGGAGGATGACAGCAATTTTTAAGAGTTTTTCCCGAAAAATGTTTTAAAAAATGCAAACAAAAATACATAATATATTTTGTTCAATTCGCGATTCATTTGACACCCTACACGATACCCTTGAATTTTTTTTCCATTTCTCAATTTACCCCTGAAATTCACCTCCAAAATCAAAATTCAACTTTTTATACTTCACGTGTAAAATTGGACCACTACACTCTATCTCTGTGCTAAATTTTAAATTTTTACGTCGAATAGTTTTAGAGAAAATCCCCTGCGACAGACGGACGGACACCGAAGTGATTCCATAAGTGTTCCGTTTCACGGAACACTAAAAATGGCACCAGACCAATGTATTAATAATAAATTAAATTTACGAAGATTTCCAACCTTACCACTTTCAAAATTTTGACAAAGTTAAAAATTTCATATTGTGACTAAGATATGTTTTCGGCAGGACTGCTGGCAGTCGCATCTGGCCCCAGAAAAATAAGTCACATTATTTTTCTGGGGTAGTTACGGCTGACCGTTTTCTGTATAGAGGCTTAAACTGGCGTCCGGCAGCCAGTATTCTTGTTTTAGGGAGTGCAGCATGTCAAAATAAGTGCCGAAGTGGCAGTTTGATTTTTCATAGAGGACGAGAAAGATGTTCTTATTTATAAGTTCTTGAAATCCATATTTTCATAATAAACATTTTGACAAGGCAAATACAGGTCAAATTTATGCAAGCAGTACGGCCATGACGTCTACACTGGTCTCTGAGCGGTTGGGACGCAGCAGCCAACTTCCCGCAATTGAGATACGGCTGTTGGACATTAGAGTTAAAACATTTACATTAGCTGCCAAGTAGAAAGCGACTGCTAGACGCGACTACCCGCAGTCCTACCCAAAACTGAGGCTACTGCCCACGAACGGCAATTAACTGTACAGTTAAGAAAACTGGGGATCGTTAAATATTCGCTTAAACGCGTTATATCACATGGACACGGTGGGGTTCAAGGAAAAAGCTTAAGACGCGTACAATTTAGGCAATTGTATATTTACATATTGTATTATTGTATCCTTTTTTAACTTAGCATAAAAAGGAAATTGACGAGATTTTGTGTCGAATTTTGTTATTACATACCTGATTAAGCCAATTTTCGTCGGCTAAAAGTTCATTTAATATACATGTGGTATCCTTGGTAGGGTCCGATGACCGCTTTTCACTAACACGCTTTGCACATTCTATATACATAAGATATTTTTGATGAATAACTTTACTCGCCAGTTCTACTCGACTCACACATATCCTACACATAAAGAAGTCCTGAAACAAACATAAAATATGTATGTAGCAGCTATTAAATCCATAAGAAAGCATTGTTACTAAAAGAACTAAAAACCAGTTTAAACAGTCCAAATCAAATTTAAATTATTTTGTAACTAATAGTTACAACAGAACAGAGAATTCGGTTTACTGTATTGAATTTAAAATACGAGATATCCAGAAATGCTTTCCTTTTTTTAACAGTGTAACTCAAAATATTATTCCAGATACAGTAGACTTGATAATCCGGATCAATTAAAGCTAAAATATGTTATTCCAAAAAATCAATTATTATCTGCCCACAAAAAGAATGCCAACGGAATTATATAATTCGTTTAGGGATTTCTACACATCCTCCAGATGTAAAAATCGTATTGCTAATAAATGAGATATAAGGATGCGTACGTGAAAAGTGGGACACACTGTATATTATAATTTGTTAATTCGAATTGGTTGAATTTTCCTTTGACTGGTCATGTTCGAATTTACTAATTTAAAAACAAATATCTGAACTTTTTTTTGAGATTTAGAATCTACTCGACAAAACAAATTCAAGGAGTTTTACTGAACGAATAATTCCGTTAAATAATAATAAATTTTTTGATACTGAAAAGCCATTAGCGCCATAAACTCAAATTTATTGAACGTGCGGCAGTATTATACTTCGTTAAAAAATGAAAGATACGTGAATGTCTGAAACAAAACAATATACATCATCTTACACACTACAAAAATAAAAATGCATTAACCTTGTTTACCTTCTCGTTTATGGCATTTGGGTCAGGCTGACAACCTTCCAATGTGGTCGAATTGTAAGGCTGTCCGTACATAATCACTCTTACAGCAACGTTATTCCTGCCGCAAGCTGCACACGTGCGCGCCTGCGCGTCCGTAGGCCCGATCTCGCGAAGGACATTGAAACAAGGCCACGTGCACACGGCAGCTTGCAAATTGGGCGGCCACCGCAGCAACGTTAGAAGTTTTTGTTTCTTGGTGTCGGTTATTTCGTCTATCGTTTGAACATTGCTGAGAAAATATTCATCTATAAAACAGAAAAGAAAAACACCGTAGTAAAAGATAAGGAAAAACGTAACTTGTGCATTTCCAATTAATTAGCGTGTAACTTGAATTATGTTGTCCTAGATCGATTTTGATTTTACGGGTTTTGTGAAATTTACTGCATATATTAAAACCGGTATGAATTCAGATTGAATAAAAATATTCATAAATGGCGCTCCATTCTTCCATTCTTATGGAAACCCAAAACTCGTACTCAACATGATAAGAGTCACCGACCTCTTCTGGTTTTCCGACTGCTTCTGCCGCCGCGCCGCGCCGGCCGGAAGCCGCGTGGGCCATCTGGTGATAAAAAAAAATACAAGCTACAGGCCGTGATCAACCTCGTTTTGATTGGTCAGGTTAGCGGCGGCGTTTTTGAAATTCTGCGATTTTATTTAATATTACGAATAAATAATTAAATTAAATACTAAAATTTTTTAAGTGTACCGTTTTGTATATATTTTATATTTTAACTGTCCCGTAAGAGTTTTTACAGCTTATTATTAAAAAAACGCAATTTAAATTATAAATTACTAGCACGCCGCAATAACCTATAACCAATAAGAACGAGGTTAATTCTGAAAGGTCTCTCGTCCTCTCGTGTCTCTCTCATGTTGCCGATTCGGCGCAAATCGATTTAGTGTCAATTGCATGATTTAAAAAAGATTATAAAACGAGAGATTCTCATCTTTAATGTAATAAAAAGGTAAGTATGTATGTTTTTACATCAATATTCATGTGGCAGTCAATGCTGCACTTCTTCTGCACTGCTTCTATAATTTGGCAACTGCCCTGAAAAATAAGTTCGCTGCGATGACACTATTTACTAGTATTTTTGCCCCTAGAAAAATAAAGTGTTTTTTTTTGCCGCCGTTCTTATTAGTTTTTGATTGAGATTTTTAATCAGTTTCTTAATCCAAGATGCCGAGATGCTTAGCTTACGGATCTCGTTTTGTGCTACGGAGCAGCTAACGAAAACGCTCGACAAGTGCGACTTTTGTACATTGAAAGATTTTATAACTGCAAACCTCCCAGTGAAAGAACATTTATTTTGTCTTAGTACAGCAGCTAAGGCACCATGTGACTTCTTGTGAGGTACGATGAAGGAAATAGTGTATAGTGTGCCAATTGAAAAAGTGAATTAACTGCGAAATCGTGTTAAAATGGCAACCCAAGAACTAAGGGATATTATGGAGAATATCTTTCAACGGGTTCGGGACAATATGCTACGAAGAGTGCATGTTTGTTTGGGAACAAATGGATGTCATTTCCAACTAGATTCCTAGATTCCCTACTAGATAAGTATCATTTTTTGATTTTCCCAAAAAATATTTGACTTCAAAAAGTAAGAACGTCGAAAACTTAAAAATATCAAAATTTAGTGAAAGGGCACATTACAAAACACCTTAATTTCTTGGCGGTACGCATTAAAAAAATTATTAAAATTTTAAAAATCACTAAACTTAATGGAAAATACACTTATTCAGTGTGTCTACTAATAACATATCGCGAAGCAATAATCACAAAACACACCTTTTTCTTGGAAAATTTCCATGAGGAAATTACTATCAAGCGCCTGTGAGATCAGAGTCTGTATATACACTTCAAAATTATCCTGATAGCTCTCGCTTTGTTTCATGCACTGGTCCTGTATTTTTGGGTCTATAATGGTCATTTCGTCTTTAAGAAACTCTACAACTGTTTCTAGCTGACTCTGCGACTTGTATTTGACCGGCACAGAAACGTAGTGCTTTTTACTCTCTGAGGTCCATGACGTATACTAAAAATGAAAGATAAATTTAAAGGAAATCATATTAATTTTAATACCGTTAATTTAGTTGAAGACACAAGTGAATGAAAGTCATAATAGTCACATTTTTTCCATTTCCTTTTTTTGTGACAATGAATAAAGTTATTAAGTCTATGTAAAATGTGTAGAACCTTAAAAATCATGTTTTAAATTTTAAAGTGGATTTATACATTCAGTTTATTATATTATAAATATTATCTACTGTCCAGTAGTTTCTATACAACTCAAAAATACTTTTATTGCGATTTCCTTAAAATTGTAATTTTTTAACATGTTACCCTTATTCACATTATTTTATACGGTGCTTCCATGAAGTTAACACATACTAACTTCATAACTGGTAATAAAGTAACAAAATGGATGAAATCTATACTTTTTAAAATCTGCAAGCTTTTAAACTTTCTTCACGAAATTAGGGTACAGTCTTAAGATTTCCGTTTTCTTCTTAAGAAGCAGTTACAGTAACGCGACGCCTGTGTTTAAAATTATCACTGCCTATCAAACAATCAATGTGCTGGTTATTCTGAAACTCGGTAAATTAAGTTTCATAAAAATTAACTTTATTTTTGAATTTTTTACGCAGATTATCAGGTTTTTATAGCAGTAGCAAACGGAAATTTTAAGCCGGCCCCATTATATTCAATACTGTGTGCAAAATATTTTCCAACAGAAAATATGGTTTTGCCATGTATATCCGATACGAAGTATAACTGTTAACTATATTGTTGACACTAGTGATGTAAGGATACGTATCCAAAAATCCGTTGGATCCGAATATTAAAAGAATCCGGATTATCCGGAACCGGTCGAGAACTTGAATACGGATTCGGAATCAAAATAAATTCGCATCGGGTGGTTACTAGTGCAAAGAGAAAACGGAATCGGAATCGAGTGTAAGCGAACAACACGGTCTGCGATTTGGCATATTTGATATTGTGCTTTCTCTTTCTAATGACATTTCCTAAAAAAAGATGGCATAGTTATCGGGGTAACGGGTATCATATGAGATGAGACCCATTGGTTAAACTAGTCCCGCCTCACCCGAACCGAATTCAAACGAGAACGGCGCGACGCGGTGCCTTCTTATCCCTAAACTTCGACTTCGAATGGTATGATACCGATACCGCATCGACCTACCTAGCCGTGTATCCGGATAGAAAATGTTTTAGTCTGTTGCATGCATACGTATACATGATCTGTAACCGCTTTCGCGCGGGTCAACAAATGGATTCGTATTCGGATAATGGATACGGATATTAGCTGATTCCGATTCCGTATGATTCGGATATCTAATGAATACGGATATTTACAACACTAGTTGACACAATAAAGCTGAACATATATGAAATTTGTCACGAAAATGTTTATTGTCAAAATTTAGTGTTTGATATTAAGGTACCCGTTATTTTATGCTCATTCATTTATTTAATTTTAATTTACTTGTATTAAAAAATTAGAAAATATTGGATTTAGAGAAACACCATTAGAGTTGATAAAAAACTATCTAAAAAAATGGACAAATTATGTTATGATAGATAAAGAAGAAAGTTATTCAAAAGTATTCAAATACGGTGTTCCCCAAGGAACAATTTTAGGACCTTTATTTTTTAATATTTACATTAATGATTTATTTAGTATAAACTGAGATGGGAAAATTCAGTTTTGCAGACGATACTGTTATTTTTTATAGCGACACAAATTGGAACAGCATACATAACAAAATTACAAAAGATTTTAAAATAGTTAAAAATTGGTTTGATA
Organism: Philopedon plagiatum; assembly: GCA_963971165.1. Classification (NCBI taxonomy): domain Eukaryota; kingdom Metazoa; phylum Arthropoda; class Insecta; order Coleoptera; family Curculionidae; genus Philopedon; species Philopedon plagiatum. The sequence continues at coordinate 97,188,297 of OZ020192.1, read as the reverse complement.
ATAACTTATTAACAATTAATTTTGACACAACAAATTATCTTACTTTTAGTCTAAATCAAAATAATAACACCTCAAATGTGGATAATATTAAAATAGAAGATGAGATTCAGATTTTAAAAGCTAACAGTATTAAACACTTGTAAATAATTTTTGACAGTAAATTAAATTGGGATTTACATGTAGATTACTTAATTTAAAAATTAAGAAGTTTGCTACCAATATTCAAAAATCTTAAAACCTATTTGGATATAAAACAGTTAGAAACATTGTATCATGCATTAGTTAACTCATTTGAATTACGGGATTTTAGGTTGGGCAGGAATAAGTAGAAGTTTAATAAAAAAAATAGAAGTATCACAAAAAAGGTTTCAAAAAATTATTTAATAAAGACTATTCTTATCTTTCAAAGGAATTATATTCAGAAACAAAGAAACTGGACATTAGGCAAATATATATTTATATTTTAATGTTTTTAAAAATAAAAATCTAATACAATTTAAAGAACATAACCATGACACGCGCCATAAAAATGAAATTTCCCTTAAATGAATGATACATAAGTTTATAGCACAAAAGAATTATAAATATTTGTTTTTATTTAAACGATTATTACCAGTAAATATTAAGAGTTGTATCATTAAAAAAATATAAAACTGAAATAAAAGCTTGGATATTAACAACAAATGATTTACAGCAATTTTTGGAATTACTTTGATTGGGTTTTGAATAAAATAAAAATTATTTATTTATTTTTCCCCAAGGATCTTAATATCTCTCTCTTGTCCTCAAAAAGAAATGCGTGTTTAATATCTATGTATGTATTTGAATATATTGTATTTTTCAAATGAATAATATAATTTATATAATTAAATAACTTAATGCTAAATATAAGATTTGCCCCCAACAAGTACGCCTTCGGGGGGGTTTATCACGTTTATTTATAATATACACTTATATAATCACATTTAAATTGTAAATGATTTAAATAAACTTTATTATTATTATTATCATTATTATTTGACTCAACTAATAATTATCAATTTAACAAGATCTTACCGTCGATATATTCCTATACAACGTAATACCATTTTGCTCGAAAGGCTCATACTTCTGAAGTAGCGTCTTGCCGTCCACCCTCCAGATTGCAGGCCATTCTTGGGTCAGTTCAGATTTAATGGCAACGAATTCACCGGTCTACAAAAAAATATTTGGAAATGTGGAGAAATATCAAAATTTTAATGATCAGTTCAAAGCAATTTAATCAATTTAATTCCTTTTTTTATAGAGGTAGAAATAAAACAATAATTGCATATCTCACTTTATTTTTACAAACTCCACTGAAATCTATAAGTGATAGTGAAACATCCCATTTTTGTCTTTAATGTTTTTTTCAGATACTATATGCAATTTTATTACCTTTCACTTTGTTTTAATGGCAGAATGATTTTCCTGATCCCACCTTAGACACTGCACGGTGGGAATCACATAAATGGAAATATATATTCCCATTGCTTCATGTTTCGCAAATATTGGATGGATATACAAAATTTCTTGATTACTCTTTTTTCTTTAAAAATGAGTAAAATCTCTTGTTTTATCAGTGGAGGCTGGTGAAATTTCAATGTTGTGTATCTCTGTCCCTACTTACAGGACCCGTACCAAATTTAGGGGTTTTAATAGTGAGCCCACTGGGAATGTTTTTACAAAATGATTTTTTTACCAAAACATTCCCAGTGAGCTCACTATTAAAACCCCTAAATTTGGAACGGGCCCTGTAAGTAGGAACAGATATATACGACTTTGAAATTTCTCCAGCCGCCACTGATTTGACACATTATCTAATTGTTTGAAATAGTTTTACCCCTGACATAACAAAAAATAGACAACCCAAAAAAAAAGTTGCGTGGAAATAATAGCAGCGTTCAGCAATTCAATCTTTTTATCGTGTTTTTTTGCCAATTTTGCAATTCGCATTTATATGAAACAAAAACAAACTTCATGCGACTAGCGTTGAAATATCTAAATGTCTGAAATGATTTTACCTCGGGTTTTTATTTCAACGCGTACACTACTGCATAGGCAACAATACAAACACGCGTGCGTTATGACTGTTATTAATATTTTTTCTTTAGAGGTTAGTTCTAAATAATAATGGGTTCTTTTTGCTACGGACATACATCAAAAAATTGTACTAAAAAACAAGTTTGTTCATTCTGCTCTGGTCCTCATACTTATTGGGAATGTAAACAGCAGCATCCTATGTGTAATAATTGTTTAAATTATAATCAGAAATATAATAAAAATGTAAATACTTGTCATGAGGCTCATTCGATGGAGTGCATAATACATTATCAAAAAATCAAAGAAACTAAAGAACGGACAAATTATTCATAAAATGAACAAATATATTCAGTCAATAAATGAAATTAAAGTATTGTATATGAACTCCCGTTCCATGAAAAATAAAATGGATGAAATCGAAATTCTATTAGAAGAAAAAAAAATAGACGTATTAGTAATTTCTGAAACATGGGTATACAAAGAACAAAAATATTTCAATTTTAGAAATTTTGAATCAATTTATGCTTCAAGAGAAAAACGTGGTGGTGGATTAGCAATTTTTGTTAATAAGAATTTCTCGTATGAAGTTTTAGAAAAAACTGAAGATGATATATCTTATATTTCCATTCAGATTAAACCTATGGATATTGTAATATGTGGTATTTATCGACCTCCATCTAACAAAAATAATAACTTTATAAGTTTTTTGGATAAAAAGTTAGAAAATTTAACAGAATGTAAATTACAGAGCTTTGTTATCGGAGATATGAACATTAACCTTCTTAACAGTAATGATACCAACACTAAGAGACTTCTGGATATTTATGCATCTAACAATTTTCAAATTTGTAATAAAGACATTCCAACAAGAGACGACGGTATAAAAAGACCTAGTTTAATAGACCATATTCTAACTAATACATCAAATAAAATAAATTTTCAAGTGTTAGATAGTGCACTCAGTGATCATAAAATCCAAATTGTGACCATCCCAAATACTAAAATAAATACCTCAAAATATAAACATATCACTTTTAAAAGATATAATTTTGACATGATAAAAAAAAAATTAATAGTTTTATTGAATAAATTTTTCATGTTTGATGAACCAAACATATTCTATGAAGAAATTCTGAAAGTTTTTGAAACATCTTCTTATGATTTATCTGTTAAGATGAAAGAAAACTCGAAACCATGGTATTCTCCTGATCTGGCCAAAATGTTGAAAATAAGGGACAAATATTACCAAAAAAAGAAAAAATATCCCAATAATGAAGACAGTAATGAAACCTATGTTAAATACAACAAAATGGTAAAAAGAAAAATTAAAGAGGCCAAGGAAAAGTTTTATAAAGAACAATTTTCAAATAGCAATCAAAAGAAAATTTGGGAAAATATAAATTTTTTATTGACCAATAAACCAAAACGTCATTCAACTAATATTGATTATCTTTTGATAAATAACAATAAAATAGAAGATAAAACAGAAATTTGCGAAGAACTAAACAGATATTTTATCAATGTTGGAAAAAAGTTATCCAGTAAGATACCATCTGTAGTAAACCGAGACGAAATGTCGACACAATATTCTATTTTTATGGATCCTGCGAAAATTAATGAAGAAGAAATAAATAACATAATTAATGACCTTGACCCAAGAAAAGCTACTGGATTTGATGGAATCTCTGTTAAAGTTATAAAAAAAGTTCAAAAAGAAATAAGCCCTATTTTACATCATCTTATTCATCTGTCAGTTTCTACAGGCATTTTTCCAGAAAAAATGAAATTAGCAAAAGTTTTACCAATTTTTAAAGGTGGTGAACATTATGATACAAATAATTATAGACCTATATCCGTTCTACCTGTATTATCTAAAATCATTGAAAAAAGAATGAACAATAGATTGACAGAATTTCTGGAAAATAAAAAATTACTTTTTAGTAGACAATATGGCTTCCGTCAATTTAAAGATAATGAAGTAGCTGCTGTAGATATTATAACTGACATTCAAATAAACATAGATAAAAACAAAAAAATGTTGTCTATTATCTTTAGATTTACGGAAGGCATTCGACACAGTCGATCATGTCATTTTGTTAAAAGCTCTTTTTAATATTGGAATTAGAGGAAACATTTTTAGTTGGTTTCAAAATTATTTAAGGAAACGAGTACAGTATGTTCAAATTGATAATTATACAGTGACCGGCAAAAAGTTCGCAACATATGGGAAAAATTTTTATTAGGTGAGTATTGGAAAAACTTTTCCGGGGGATCGGTTCTGCATGTCCGATAACCTAAAAATCGATTTTGACATACGTCACGTGACCACTGGTATAGCGTCAAATTAAAAAAAAAAATTGTTAATTTACAAAAAGTGAGGTTAGTTGACGAGATATCAAAAAAAGTTATTTGAAAAAATTGCTTAGAATTAAATTCTAGGTCCTTGTGCAAAATTTTAAGATTTTATTTAAAAAAATTGGAAAACTAAATTTTTTTTAAATATTTTTTTATCGATTTACAAATTTCCGGCTTTTTTCGTTTAGATAGCTTGGCTAATGTAAAGCCCATGTATCTGGATGAAAATAAACGAATGTAGTAGTTTTTTCTACAATTGACAGGACAAAATTAAAAAAAAACAGGGTTTCGCCGGACGCTAGCTGTTGCAATGATTTGTATCTAGCAGCAGTGTCAAAATTTTAGAGACATTTCAATGAGATTACATTGAGAAAACCTTAATCGTCTTAAATATATCTGAAGTTCGACTTTTTGTAAAGTTAAGGGGAGTAAAATAGATAATAAACAAAAAATTACCTGTTTATTTAATCGAAATTTCATAAACGAAAACCCGAGGGGCGGCTAACTCCCAAAAAAGGTGTACACTGATTTTAAATCAGTATTGATTTAATCTGATTTAAAACGATTTAAATGCTGTAACGCGCTGCCCAGCACTGTCGGCGATGCCAAATTGTGATGATGATTTAACGAATTTTAGGTGATTTTTGTGATTTATTGATGATTTATGGTGCTTTAAATCGATTTTACATGAAATAAAGTGATTTAACTTGATTTCAAATGATTTAAAGCCATTTAAATTGATCTAAGTGATTTAAAAAAATCAAAAAATCTAATGATTTAAGAAAGATTTAAAATGATTTAATGCGATTTAACAATAGTATGTACACAGATTTAAGGGAGTGAGCCGCCCCTCGCGAAAACCAATGTAAGAAAAACTTAAAAGTAGTCAAATTCTGTACTAACAACATAAAAAATCATTGTTTTTCCTTGGGTGCACAAAATTTAAAACTCAGTATGACCACCATTTCTCTCCATACATACTATTGTTCTCGAGCGCAACTCTCGATTAACATTTCGGAGCATTTTACGATTTATTTGCAATACACAATTTCTAATGACATTCTCTAAATTTTGTATATTCCTAAAGGGTCGATGTTTGTACACAGAGTTCTTTAGGTATCCCCACATAAAGAAATCTAACGGAGTCAGATCTGGTGATCTCGCAGGCCACGGATTTTCAGAAAACCGTCCTATCCACTGGTTTCCAAATTCTTGATCCAGCCATCTCTTCACCTCATTTGTGGAATGAATGCTAGCTCCGTCTTGTTGAAAGTATAAATTTCTTCTTTCGGCTAATGACAAATTGTCTAAAAAGTCAGATATCTCAGTTTGTAGAAATTCTAAATATCGTTCTGAATTTAAATTGTCTCTAAAGAAAAAAGGTCCCACTATTCTGAGGTTGAAAATTCCGCACCACACATTAACCTTAAAACTATATTGGTCTTTACTCTGAATTACAAAGTCTGGGTTTTCGGTGGCCCACCATCTACAGTTTTGTGAACTGACGGTTCCGTTAGAGGTAAATGTAGCTTCATCCGAGAAAAGAACGTTCTTTGGGAAATTAAAATCTTCCTCAATCATACCCTGGAACCAGGCACAAAAATCGAAGCGGGCGTCATAATCCCTATCTTTTAATACTTGTACAAATTTAGGTTTGTACGGATGAAATTTGTTTCTTTTTAATATCCTCCGCACAGATCTTTCGTGAATGTTAGTGATCTCCGATATTTGACTAACTGCTAATTGGGGTGTTTCTGTGATCGACAAACACACATCCAGAGAACCTTCGTCACCTGTTACCGGTTTTTCATGGGAAACTTTATACTGATTTTCTACCGATCCCGTTTCTTTAAATTTATTGACTAGACGAGATACTGTGGAATAATGGAGGGATTTATCGGGGTGCCTCTCATTAAAAATTGCTGCTGTTTCTCTATGGCTTTTGTAATTATCTCCAGAAATTAAAATAATTTCTATCTTTTCCTGAAGAAGTAGTGTGGGTGCCATTTTAAGGAATAAAATATTAATAAACTTATGTAAAATATCAAACTTAGTAAGATGCGAGACATAAACCAATGACATAGGTTGAAATCAAACAAGTTATAATTTGATTGACATTTTTCTGTTGTTTTTAACCTACTAGATTATTTGGTTGTTTTAATTTCAGAGCCTGCTTTGGTAGTTTTAAGTACAACTAAATAGACCTGGTTGTTAAATTTATGTGCGAAAAATCTTAATAAAATCTTGATACAGTCATTTCATTAGATTAAAACCATTGCAACAGCGAGCGTCCGGCGAACACCTATTTTTTCGATTTTGTCCTGTCAATTGTAGAATTGTAGATCTGACTCCGTTAGATTTTTTTATGTGGGGATACCTAAAGAACCCTGTGTACAAACATCGACCCTTTAGGAATATACAAAATTTAGAGAATGTCATTATAAATTGTGTATTGCAAATAAATCGTAAAATGCTCCGAAATGTTAATCGAGAGTTGCGCTCGAGAACAACAGTATGTATGGAGAGAAATGGTGGTCATACTGAGTTTTAAATTTTGTGCACCCAAGGAAAAACAATGATTTTTTGTGTTGTTAGTACAGAATTTGACTACTTTTAAGTTTTTCTTACATTGGTTTTCGTTTATAAAATTTCGATTAAATAAACAGGTAATTTTTTGTTTATTATCTATTTTAATCCCCTTAACTTTACAAAAAGTCGAACTTCAGATATATTTAAGACGATTAAGGTTTTCTCAATGTAATCTCATTGAAATGTCTCTAAAATTTTGACACTGCTGCTAGATACAAATCATTGCAACAGCTAGCGTCCGGCGAAACCCTGTTTTTTTTAATTTTGTCCTGTCAATTGTAGAAAAAACTACTACATTCGTTTATTTTCATCCAGATACATGGGCTTTACATTAGCCAAGCTATCTAAACGAAAAAAACCGGAAATTTGTAAATCGATAAAAAAATATTTAAAAAAAATTGAGTTTTCCAATTTTTTTAAATAAAATCTTAAAATTTTGCACAAGGACCTAGAATTTAATTCTAAGCAATTTTTTCAAATAACTTTTTTTGATATCTCGTCAACTAACCTCACTTTTTGTAAATTAACAATTTTTTTTTTAATTTGACGCTATACCAGTGGTCACGTGACGTATGTCAAAATCGATTTTTAGGTTATCGGACATGCAGAACCGATCCCCTGGGAAAGTTTTTCCGATACTCTCCTAATAAAAATTTTTCCCATATGTTGCGAACTTTTTGCCGGTCACTGTATAAGCTCAAAAAAAGATATAAATTGCGGTGTTCCTCAAGGGTCAATATTGGGACCAATCTTATTTCTTATATACATTAACTCGATATCAGATTTAAAATTAAAAGGTAACATAACATTATTTGCAGATGACACCACAATAATTTACTATGGTGACTGTTTTTCTGAGATAAAAGAAAATATTAATTTTGATTTAAAAATTTTACATAACTGGTTGCAATCCCACAAACTGACTTTAAATTTTGAAAAATCTTCTTTTATGTTTATTACAAAAAAACAACTGAATAATAATATAAAATCATTATCATTTAATGGGAATCAAATTAGTTATGCCAAATCAGTTAAATTTTTAGGTTTATTTATAGATGAGAATTTAAATTGGAAAAATCACGTAGATTACTTAAGGAAAAAAATAGCCCCTATAATAGGAATTCTGTTTAAAATTCGTTCTTATATACCCATAAAATATTTAAAAAATATATATTATTCTTTAATCTATTCTAAAATTCATTATCTAATTTCAGTTTGGGGATCAGCTTGCAATGAAACGTTAAAACCTTTAAAAAAGCTACAAAACAAAACAATAAAATGTATTCACAAACTTAGTTTTTTGGAACCGACAGTAAATTTATATAAACCTAGAGGATATCTTGATATTCAAAATTTATATAAAGTAAAAATATGTACTATTATCCACTCAATAATGCTTAATGCAAAACAATCAAATATAACTTTTTCTAAAGTTGATATACTTCATAATCATAATACAAGGCAGAAGGATTTTTTACAAACTATTACTATTAAATCAAATTTTGGAAAAAAATCTATTTTGTATGATGGAATAATTATTTATAACGAATTACCACTAGTAATTAAAAATCTAAAAAAATTAGATAGATTTAAAAGAAAAATAAAAAAGTTTCTTCTGGAAAAATAATAAAATCTATAAAAAATTTATTACTAGGTTATGCAGATATTTTTTTTTTTTTTTTCTTTTTTTTTTGTAAATTACCTATTTGTTGATTATTGTTATTATTATAAGTTTAGTATAATTATTGTGTATTCCCTGTAATGGATTCTGTATTCGTTGGGAATAATAATAAATAAATAAATAAATAAATAAACATAGAAAATGGTCTTCGTCGATCCGTTGTTAACTAATATTTTTCTCAGTTTTATCTAGCTTGTGCTTTGATTATAGTGGTTCCTAAATTAGCCGAATAGGATTGAAAACTAAATTAAATTTAACACTAATAATATTTAGGTATAATGTAACGTTTGCGGTGCAAAAAAGCGATTTAGATAAATCTCGACTTTAGAAAAACTTATTTAGGGAATCTATTCAAAAGTAAGTTACGATAATTTCCTACTACTACTAATAACAACTTTTCTGAACGTGCTGTGTGAAACAAAATGTTTTTTTGACAAATGCTGTAATGAAAGAATTTTGGTTATAATTTTATAATACTGTGAATTTTCGTTGCACTCAATTAGTTTTTTTCGTTTTGAACTTTAACCTTTTTTTAGCAGATAATTTAAACTAGTAGGAATAATGCTCATCTCATTAGCGATGGGTCGTTCGCGAACGAGTCGTTCAATTTAAACGACTCTTTTCAAAGAGTCGCGAATGAGCCGCTCCCATCAACTGAACGATACGTTCACCGCTCGTTAAAATATCTGGCTCGCTCTCGTCCGTTCGTAGAAATTCCACTCCACGCTTTCGCGAGTTTCGGACAACTCGGAGAGCGCAAGCCGCGAGAGCGCGAGCCGGGAGCGGCTCAGTCGGAGTCGTATAGTAGAACGAGAGTGGTGGAGCATCTAGCGGCCTATGATAATACATTACACAGTTTGTACGTCTTTCGTATTACTATTATTTTACGATTAACGATTAATTACTTTACCGGAAATCTGCAACAACGTTTTTTAACGGCGTATACTGCGGGTAGTTTATAACTTTGAAATTCATATTACATAATCATTATCTAATCGACAATAAAACCATTTTTGTTAATATGTATTTACTTTTATTTTGAACATTTAACAAATAAAAATTTTAATCATTCCAATATTTTAATTAATTTTATTTAATTTATTTATGTTATGAATACATTTCTTTGAAGCCGTCACGCCACAATCAGACAGCGGGCCGTCGGTAGTCGTAAATGTGTAATTCACATCCGCGTTTTATGCTCTCTTTTATACACATGAACAAGTGCAGGTGTCACGTTAAAGTAAAGAGCTCTGCGATTCTGTAATTCGCAACTCAGCAGCCCTCGTTCAATCGAACGACTCCTTGCGAACGACTCTTCCAAGTGAGCTGAACGAGTGAGCGGGCTCTCTTGAAAATGAACGAATGACCCATCGCTACATCTCATTAATAACGTAATGTAGGGTAAGTCATAATTCTTTGTGTTGCTGGTATAACATAGCCTGTTTCGTTCAGGTGACAATTTCAACCAATTTCACGAGTGGCTCATATTTTCTCATATTAAGTAAAGAAATTGCTACCTATTAAATTAAAATACACATTTTTGGTAAAATACGCCTGTGGAATTAAGAATCCTTTGGAATATTTTCGGTTTACACTAAAACTGATAAAAAAAATGAGATGTCACGATAATATTTAAGTTTGGCAATGCCATGGCTGGATTATTTGTTTTTTCTTTATAATATTGGAGGCTATGACGTCAGGCTCTTCAGAAGCGTCGGAAAGGGGCCGAAAAAAAAGTGGAACACATACCTTAAACGGATTGTCATCATTAACGGCGGAGTAACTATTCTGCATCGATGCTGCAATATTGTCCTCCAGTGTCGGAACTGATGGTTTATTCTTATGGCTGGATTTCGATTTTTTACTATGGTGTTCACTGGGATATGTTCCTAATACATCGGAATCATTAATGCCTGCGCCCTGAGCAGCGGCGGCTATTAAATTTCTGGGTTTCTTATTTTTGGCACCTGCTAAATGAAATTAAAAATTATAATAAACTACATATCGGTTTGCTGAATGCAATACTGGCACAAGTCAAAAAATAACTAAATGGAGAAATTATTGAAAAATGAGGAAGCTACAAGTTTTGCTATTAAAATAACAGAACCGTAAATGACATTTTGAGCCCCCGCGCACTAGCGACATAGGTCGCGGCGACCTATTGGTTTGGACTTGGTTTTAAATGTAACACCGCCCACTTGGCTGCCACTGATAACAGCGGCCAGCAGGTCGCGGCGGCCAGTGGTTTCGGTGGCGACCCGCACGCGGGCAACTGTTAACCTTAATTTAAATGCGCGAGTGCGCTAAAACTTGCTATGTGGAATTATACAGTGTGTTATGAAATTCACTGCATATATTGAAACCGGTAAATCCTGATATGAATTCAGATTGAAGAAAAATAGTCATAAATGGCGCTTCGTAATAAGCTGGTAATCGCCCCTTAAATTTTCTCTAACCAGCGGTACCCGTCATTGGCAAGAAAATCATGATACGGAGTAAGTTGCCAATTCTTTCAATACTTTTTTTATGAAACAAGTTAGCATAAAAAAATGTTATTATTACCTTTGTTTTAAAATTCCTTTAAAAACACTTCTTTTGAAAATACTAATATACCAAAAAACACTGACAACACAGTACAGCCATTAATTTAATGCAAGGAGCCAACGTTTGACTAACGCTAAACAAATTCCAATAACGCATCAAGCACACAATTTAAAAGATTACACTTTATTTTGTCACTACCGGCACTATTAAAAACTGAAAACTGACGTTTTTGTTACTTTTAAAGTAAAATATGTGTAAAATTCACTTCGCTTATTATAAAAAGATGTTTACATTAAACTTGACACACTTATGCAATACTAACAAAAGACATAGGTATAGCCATTAATGAAAAACAAACATTCCACTATGTAACTAATTAACTGCAATGCTTAAATGAATCACCGGGGTTTTTTACTGTCAGCACTACTAAAATACCCCAGAAAAATAAAGAGTTTGTTATGAAAAACTGACAAATTAAAAAGGAAAAAGTATTGGCGACTCAAATTAGGGAAGCCAGCTGCAATCAGCTGATTTTTAATGGGGAAGAAGGGCTCACTTCTTGACGACAAAATTGACAAAGATGCCAAATAATGCGATAATGAAGACGAAATGAAAACACGCAACATTTCCGTTATAGTAGTTCGCAAATCGCCTGAAGAGGACGCCACGTTCTTAATTTGAGTCGCCAATTATAGTGAAATTTTGCAACTAACAACGCTAACCCATAAACGATACATTTGAAGTGATGTTTCTATATCACATAATTTATAAAAACTAGAAATAAAAAAAAATCAAAGTCTGGTAGGCTTATAGATTCATTCAGCAAATGAAGTGAAAACTCTGACTGTCCACTCTAAATTTTATCGTTCATGGATTAGCGTATCTGCAATTTCTTCTTGCAAAATCTCCCTAATAGCGCGGCTATGGTAGTTCCATCAATCAGCTGATTTGAAGCGTGTGTACGGAAGAAGTTGTTTGATATCGGTAATTTTTCACATTTGTTATAATATTGACGAAAACCGTTTGTTTATGTAAATAATAATACCGAAGGCACCTACCAAAGAAATACGTAATAAATGGGTGCTTTAATTCTTTTTATGTGGTGCAGTCAAATTTGGAAGCGTCGCTGAAGCAACTTTCATAAAGTTTGTTTTGAACTCGGTTATCAACAATTTATTGTTTGACTTTTAACCTTCTTTTTGAAAGGCAGAAAGTTTAAGCTAGTAGGAATTATGCTCATCTTATTAATAAATAACGTAAAAGGTAAGTGACAATTCTTTGAGTTAACGGTACAACATAGCCTGTTTCATTCTGGTTACAATGGACCAATTTCACGAGTTCACATATTTTCCCATATTAAGTTAAGTAAAGAAGTTGCCAATTATTAAACTAAAATACACCTTTTTGGTAAAATGAGTCTGTGGAATTAAAAATGCCTTGGATTATTTCGGTTTTCACTAAAACGAATAAAAATGTAACTTTGGCAATGCCCCGGCAGGATCATTTGTTTTTTCTTTATAATATTAGAGCCTGTGATGTCAAGCTCTTCAGAAGCGTCGGATAAGGGCCGGTATTTGAGCATTTTTAAAATAAAAAAATGTATGAAGTGAGGGGAAAAAGTATTGGGTATGTCTGTAGACTACCCCAGCAGTCACCCATTAAAATATATGCAGAGAATTTTATAACACCCTGTATATTTTTTAGTCACTTTGTTATCGCTGAAGATTCATATTTTAATAAAAAAATACTATTTTTAATTTTCAAACCAATAAAGCCAATTTTAAAATTAGGATTTTTAGTAAAAATGATTTTTTAACTTGGATTCTTGACTTATTTAAAAATCATTTACAGCGATAACTCAAAAACATCAATTTTGAGTTGTGCCACTCTTGAAAGCGATATGTAGGATATGGTTGTCAATAAATACACCTGCTATTTGGTGGCGGTTGATCCAGGCGCGGCTTGTCCATAAGGCCATTTGATCAATGACCCACCTAATAATTTATCTTTCGAAACCAAAAAATAATTATCTTTTCTTTGAAAAAGTGCCATGCGAAAACTCCCCAAGAAAGAATCGAGCTCAGCTGACTCCGGGCTCGAATGTATTTTAAATTGACCTAATAGGATTATATGTAAATAGAAAACTATATAATTATTGCATTAAAACTAAGAAATAACCAAACACGCGTTTTAGGAAGTTAAAAAGAGACAGATATATGACGAAATTGTTGACGGCCCACCAATAACATCGCTTTGGATGCGCGCGTGACCGTCGACGCCGCCGGTTCTCAGGTTGTCCCGGGCCACTATGGAAATACACTCGAACCGCTCCGTGAATTATACTACTGCAAAATATTTGGGTCAGACAAAGAACAACTAATTACGTAATATGCGCATTGTATTTGCATAAACATTTGTTTACATTTCATTACGTCGCGCCGGCACTTACTATTAGTTTAAAAGGTGTTTCAGCTTTCCTAATTTTGTTGTGCATATTATTTGGTATTTGTGTTACCCTTTGTGTAGTAGTGTAGTACTAATACTCGAGTACTTGTGTTAACAATGGCTTTAACAGTGCAAGAAACTGTTTGCATGTAATTTAAAAAGTCACAGCAAAAATGCAATTTTAGTATTTTATGTTTTTAGCGGTGTTTATTTGTAGGTAAATAATTTCTCGGCAGAACTGGGCATATTAGGTACTTAAAATTCTTTCTTAATTAAAAAATTGTATTTTGCTTGATACGCTGATTTGCTAGTTGCCTACAAAATTTGCCCCACCTGTAAAAAAACTTACGGGCCGCGCCTGTTTAATCGTAACTAGATATCAAAAATGGCGTGGAATATAATGAAAGAAAATTGGGTATGAATTTTTACCGCTAGAAAAGCCTTCTTGACAGTTCACATTATCGGTAAAAATCAAGAAAAATCGCACTAAATCATATTGAACTTCTTACTAAAAAATCCCAACGATAATTATTTAGCACCAAATTACTTAGGGACTACCCTAACCTTACCTGGTCGACCTCTGCCTTTTTTCTTCATTGGAAGCATGTCTTCATCGTCTACACTCGCAGCAGGCGTCCAAGCTGGATCAGAATCCTCGGAATCTTGGAACTCTGGGGGTTCCTCAGGTTCATTTTCATCTTTGATGATGTCCGATAAGTTATTTTTACCCTTTGCCGCTCTCTTCGTTTGTTCTCGTTTAGGGACGTCCTCTGATTTTACTAAAAACCATTTACGAAATAAATAAGCAATTTAGAAATTATTGAAGGGTATCTGGCGTTTTCACACTGATGTTTCTCGACATATTTTCAGTAAAGTTAAGTAAAATATAAGAAGTATATTTTCCTATACATTTATTTTTATAGTATAATAAATCCTATTAGAGAGAACACAAATGTTGACGTTATGATTCACCACTGTCAAAGTACAGAGTAAGATAAATGGAAAGAAAAAACTTATTTGAGATTATTATCCCATAACAGTTAATATCTCCAACAAATACTTTTATTCCTTTAATTTCTGCATATGTAGGTAGAGTCAGGATTTGTAAAGAAAAATAAGCAATTCATCATAAATGCATCAACTATCAGCAACAAAAAAACAGACTAGGTTTTTAGTCACTCAGTCGGCAACTTATACGATTGTCCTTGTGGTCACTGTCGAACAGTCTTTTTAATCAAATGTAATGTTTCTTATCCATGAAATCTCCTAATCTTCGGGAAATAATCAACAAAATAAATTAACACTCGAATTCACAGTACACCAGCCATAATAGTACTTTTTATTTACATATCATGTGACGTTACAACCAATAGGATCAGGTTTTGCAAGTTTTGAATTCTGTATGAAAATTTGTAATAGAAAATCTTTTCATTTCTTAAAAAACCAAAATATCTGGATGCAAGGAAACACGATAAATTTTTAATTTATGTAGAGACTACAAAAACTATATATATTTCAGATTTATTTGGATTATATGCATATTGCCTATTGTGGTAAAACTAAATTTATCATTTTAAATCCTTTAGCTGTGAAAAATGCAGAATTCATCTTTTTTCCCTGTTTTGCCAAAATCAACACATTTTATTCATCGACAACACTGATTCTTCTCCAAACATAAAATGATAATTTAATTATACCTGAAAAAAATGGGAAGTTCAATAGAATCCTACCTTTATCTTTGATTTTATCCTTTTCTTTTATCTTCTTGCCATCTTTT
Organism: Philopedon plagiatum; assembly: GCA_963971165.1. Lineage (NCBI taxonomy): Eukaryota > Metazoa > Arthropoda > Insecta > Coleoptera > Curculionidae > Philopedon > Philopedon plagiatum. The sequence continues at coordinate 97,172,845 of OZ020192.1, read as the reverse complement.
ACCATTTTTTCTCGGTCTAACATTTTTTGTCTCTTTCTCTCAGTAGGCCCTCCGGGCTTGCAGGGTCTACCTGACCGCTGTTTTCTTTCCATTCTTTCTTTCTCTCGCTCCCTGTAAAATTAATTGTCAAAAGAACAATACTATTTTTGAAATTTATAGTTACGTCACGCTAACTTGAGTTACAGAGCCCGAATATTTTGTATGGTATTTAAAAATTAATTGTGGAACAGTACTGAATAACGATAGATGATTAACCCTTACGTTATGTAAAGCTAGCTACACACGTTGCGGTAGACCGGTTCACAGGTTGATCGGAACGTGTAGATGACAAACGTATGCAGCTATTAATACCTGTACAGGCGACCGGAACAAATCCTAAAATAGTTATTTATCATACAAGTGTTAAAAGTGGCATTTTTGGCAATTTTCATCTAGTTACCAAATCATGTCTCAGGAGGGCGCAGCTTGTATACATGTATACGATCAGTCGAAAAATGTAATATTTTAAATCGGCGGTCAACAAGCCGCGTGATTAAAGGCCAGCACACCGACAAATTTTAAACATTGTTGCTCAACTTCCTCTGCAATAAATGCCTAGGTTGCAGCTGACGCCGGATGCGACGCGACGGGAAAGTCCTCCATTTGAGAGTTAATATACCTGTATATTATGCGATTTATTCAGCGCTATTCGATGCATTCCATTATGACTGGTAACAAAAAACACCGCGGTCAAATTGACCGGTCAATTGACCACGACACAACTCTAATAACAACAATATAAAGTCCACTAGCGTGATCGCGAGAAAACTATAAAAAAAATCAGCTGCAAACCATATCCCACATGCCATGCCGACGACAGTGGAAATCGAACTACTAAAAATCATAGAAAAAAAATGTTGCTCTCTAAAATAATCTTATGTAAAAAATACTTTTTAAAAACAAGCTTTTATATTTACATGTACTAAAACGAAAAAAATAAGTATAGTTTTTTCATTGGGGCAATGCTGAATACTATTTATAAGTGAACGTAGTTCGCGTGGGTGGATCCTAATAAAAGTAGTATCATCACTGAAACAGATATATTATGTTAAATTTATTGCTTTTCTGATAATGCATCATTATTAGAAGGCATTTTACTTGATATCGTATTTTATTCGCGAAACCCTTTCATTTGATACTCAAATCAAGGGGATTGTAAAGAAAAAGATAATCCGCCATCTTGTGGCGTCCGCCATATTGGGTCACATAGCTTATCGAATTCTTCTCGTCAAACTATTTCATTTGATACCGATATCAAGGGAACTGTGAAGAAAAAAGGTAATCCGCCATCTTGGGGCGTCCGCCATATTGGATTTAGAACAATTAATATTAGATATACTATACTGCATTGTCACCGGACTTATACACGTGTGCAAAATTTCAAGGCTCCAGCTTAATTAGAACTAGTCGAAATTTTGACTGCAATATTTGACCTAAACATACTAACAATAAACCAACAGGTGAAGTTAAATAATAAAAGCTTGGAAAAATGTGTATTTCCTTTATAAAACCACTAAATAAAATATTTCTTATTTTTTCAGTACTTGTCTTTTAATAAATCCTCAAAAGGTAACCTTCTTACAATGGCGCAAAAGAACGTTTTAAAATTTATGATTTCAATCTTTTTAGAAATTTTTTTTTCAAAAATTAGATATAGAATAAATTTTAAAAAACAATTCTACTTCAGAATTTTCTTACAATTAGATCTAAAAATACGTTTGCCAAAAATTGAAGATACATGATTCCTAACTGAAATAAAAAAAAAGTCGTGACGAACAGGCGTCTCGCACCTACAAACTGTTCACGTGGCAAGACAGTAAAGTTGCAGCTTACACACTGAGTCACCGGTACGTGAGATATAACCGCTGTTTGTACTAATCCTACGATAAGGATCAAAGGACCTTGTGACCTTGACCATAAAGTTAAATAAGATAAATTTTCAAATGTAAAAATTCAATTATGGTTTTTTTATGCTTATTTTGAAACCGAAAGGACAACAACTTGTCTCTTTAAGAAAAAACTATAAAAAAACAATAAATAGTACAGCATTTTCTCATGGAAAAAGACTTAGTAAGCTGCATCAACACTGTCAGGCAGTTAGCGATCTCTGAAATGGGAAGCATCCATAAGAATATATAGATTTACGTTCGTCTCCTAATGGCGGCCAAATCAACTCCAAACGGGGCTGTCAATTTTGCTTCCTATTGAGCGTTCTTTACCTTATTCCCAATTCAATGACACTAGTAAAAAAAATGTAATTTTTAACATTAGAATGTCACGTTAAAAAGTCTACTTTTAATAATGATTGTAGAAAAACTATTTTGTCTACCTGGGCCAGGGTGGATCCGTTTTTCACCACACCCTGCTTTGTTTCTTTTGCCGCCTACGACCCTTAAGGATTAATACGAGTCCTAGCAATGCAAACGCGCCATCCGTCGATGTCATGATGTGACAAAAAACTGAGGAAATCGTCAGTTTTACCAGTGTGAATGTGTGTTAATGAAGTTCCGGTAGGCATGTATAGGTAAACCTGTCCGGTCTACCGCAACGTGTGTGGCGTCCTAAAGTTTTGTGTATCAATTTAATATAATATAGAATAAAAAATGGCCAGCAAAATTCGGAACGAAGTTCTTCTTGAAAATGAATCACCTCTCAGGCGAACATATCCACTAATGTAAAACAGTTTATATAACCTTGCCTAGTAATTTCTAACAGTAAGTTATTTTTCGTTTTTTCTTCTTTTTTTATGAAGTTTTAAAATATCGTTGTACAGTTTACAAATACGACATAAAAACATTCCGCTCTGCAACATGCAAATTTTAACATAATGCTGCACCATATTAAAAGTATTTGTTAAGATGATAGGACCCAAAACTAAAACCCAAACTAATTCTAAATTTCCCTCAGAGCATACAACACATATGAAAATGATTATTACTTCTCGTCCATGACCCGCCTGAAAGTGTTTAAACTGTTCATTTAAATATAACATGATCAATGTTTAGTCAGAAAACAATTATAGATGGTGGTTTAAGAAGTATGTAACAAATGGGATTTTGTTTATCATTTTGATGTGCTCAAGATGTAAATATGTAGTGACATTAAAGTGAATTGTGAATTTATTGTGCCCCTGTTTACACAGAGTGTATAAATCTTACCATTGGTATTGTCAAAATTAGACAGAAAATATGACAAAATGTTTCTAAGAAAGATATTTATAATTAAAAATATGTCGTTATGAAATAAAATATTAATTAAAAAAATTTATTAATATTCTTTTCTTTTTAATGTTCTAAATTAATTAATGTTGTTATAATGAATTTGAATATTTGGTGTTTGCCTTTTATCTATTTTGAATAGAATAATTGTAATGTGAGATAATTTGAAAAATAGAAAAAGATATTCAAAAAATATAGTAATTTAATGTAATTTTAAGCAAGAAGAGCTATCAAAGTACAGTTTAGAACACGTATACAGCGTGTCCAGAAATCATCTTAACCGATGGGAAACTTTTTATTTTTGACTTTACGGAAAATGTTTTTCTTCATAAAAAGTTACACTCGTTGAAGTCAAATCAAAAATTTTGACCCAGCATATACGGGGTGGCAAAAAAAGTAAAAACGGTAAATGCCGTAGAAGGAAAACTATCTTTAAAAATAGCTTTATGGTCATTCATATGTACAGGGATATCTAAATAAAAGTGAACAGGCCTTATAACTTTTTTATTTTTAAAGATAGGAAAAATGTTAAATATGAAAATTTTGGGGTGGATCATTCATATATTTTATCAGCAAAACAATTGAGCATTGAGTAAAAAAAATATAGTATAAAACATCGATTTTCTCGCTTATTTTAAATTGGATGTAATGATTTTTATCATATTTTTGGATTCTAGGAGAAGTTTTAGACATATTTTGTATAACATACCCTATGCGGGTTTTCAATCGTTTTTGAAATATTTCAAATTAAACATTATTTCGCATAAATATACTTTAAATGTAACTATCCAGGTTGCGAACGAAATACCTGCTACCTTTTTAAATTTTCTTCGTAGGTAAGTCAAAGTTAATGTCAAGGGTGACAATGATACTTTAGTCACCGTGAATTTATAATTTTATTTTGATGCAAAATGAGTTATTCTATTAATGAGAGATTCAAAATGTTCAAATTATATTTAAAAAATAACAATAATGTTAGAGCGGCTCAAAGACAAGATGAAGAAAGTATTGAAGAGGGACAAAGAACATTAAACACCCTAATAAAACCAAATAGAAGACTAGACGAAAAAGGAATTCTGGGCAATGGAAAAAGAAGAAAGAAATGAAGAAAGGGACTTGGCGATTTTATTATATTTTCAAGAGAATCGATTGTGTGCGGTATCTCAGATATGGAAGAAGAGATAAGATGTTGACTTATGGAAAAGTTCAAAGAATATTAAAGTATTTTAAGTAAAGATCATATAAAATTATGCCAGTTCCAAAGCTTAGTGCCGATCAAAATGGAAGTAGATATACTTTTGTCACAAATATTAACGAAAGAATGCGGCAAGATCCTAATTTATTTCATACTATCGTTTGGACAGACGAAGCAACTTTCTCAACTGCGGGAATGTGTAATAGACGAAATGTTCATATTTGGTAGGATGAAAATCCCTTTACCGTCGAAGATATTGCTTTTCAGGGGCGTAATTCAATCGACGTTGTGTATTACAAAATAGAATTCTAGGACCATTTTTTTTTCGGGGAGCATTAACTGGCAAGATAATGCTTTTCAGGGGCGTAATTCAATCGACGTTGTGTATTACAAAATATAATTCTAGGACCATTGTTTTTTCGGGGAGCATTAACTGGCCAGCGCCATCTTAATTTTTTAGAAAATGAAATCGAAGATATTCTCGACGAATTGCCACTTGAAGAACGTCGCCTTATTATATGGTAACAAGACGGAGCGCCTCCCCATAATATAACTGAGGTTCGCACTTTATTAAACCATCAGTATAACGAATGGATCGGTTGATATAGAACGTTACATTGGCCTACAAATAGCCCAGACCTCACACCTTTAGATACATTTCTTTGGGGTCATTTGAAAAATGTCGTATACAGCAATCATAATGAAAATGAGGAAGAAATTCAAAGGAAGGTGAGAAATGAAGCAAGAAATCTGAACGAAAATGATGCTGAAAGTATTATAAACACACTTCAGAGGTAGAGAAGAATGTATGAAAAGTGCGAAGAATTAAATGGCGGACATGTTGAATTTTTTTTTAATTTATTCGCCAATGTTAACATTTATCTGTTTATGTTATAATTCATTTGTTATTGTTTATAATTACTGGTTATTTCTTTCAAATATTAATAACTACACCTCACACCTTTAGATACATTTCTTTGAAGTCATCGACTACCACTGGATATAAGAATCACACTTTGGTTCCAACATGACGGGGCTCCATGTCACAGCTCTGCACGAGTGATAGAATTTTTGAACTGGGCATTTTCACAGAGGTGGATTGGACGAAAATCAGAATTTGCTTGGCCACCAAGGTCCCCAGATATAACTTCCCTAGATTTTTTCTTATGGAGATTCTTAAAATAAAAAGTCTATGCTCGCAGACCTTTCGAAAATATAACCATTTTTAGAGAGAATTATCAGAGGATGTATCCAAAATATTTTCCCTCAGGTTAGAAATGCAGTGGCGGAATTTTCACGACGTACAATAGTTTGGATGTAAAGAAACGGTGGTCATGTTGAAGCCTAGTGTATTATTTCATAAAATGTTATTGTTGTTTATTTTGGTAATGTTACTTTAAAAAACTTTATTTCAAAATAACTTTTTAAATAATACATACATATGAATGACCATAGTTATTTTGTCAAATTTCATAATCGATCACTTTTCAGTTCTGGACGATACTTTCTTACGTTATTGTACTTTGCAATTAAAATTAAAGACAGATTTCCTTCTACGGCATTTATCGTTTTTTACTTTTTTTGACACCCCGTACATGCAGGGTCAAAATTTGTGATTCGAGCAGAACTTTTTTCCGTGGTCAAAAATAAAAAAGTTCCCCATTTGTTAAAATGGTTTCTGGACACGCTGTATATGAGTATACTATATTTTTAATAACCCCTTTAAAGATTTCGTAAATATCGTTAAAATTAGGTAAAACGGTCGATTTGCTAAAAAATTACTTTTAAACTGTACAACAACGCACCACTAAAAATGTATCAGAACCTTAGTATCTGTTTTCTCCTAATCTCTTAATTCGACAATGACTAAATTATAGTCTTATTTTTTCTTAACATCTTGCTCTTTTATTCACCTGATATCTTAAATTATAAGAGAAGATATGCGGCTTTATAGATATGCTATCTTTTTTACTAATGAACATATTTGAAAAATAACAACATAAGTAAAGCAAATAAATGAATTAGTTTATTCAAAATAAATTACTAAATTATTTTTCTAATTTTGTCGTCGACAGTTATTTTTCAAAACTACCTGAACTTACAGCTCGTCAAATATAGCTTTGCCTCGGAGTTAGCCCCGCCCATTAATGCGCAATAGACCGGTTGCATCGGTGGGGTTAGGTACAGTCCGTAGCGAAAGTGCATACTTTTTTTAATTCGTTTATGTTCTTTCGTGACGTGCATTTCAGCATAGAGGCGTGTCTAAAGTAAAAGGCGAAGTGTCATTTGGACAAAGTCGTTAAATTTTGGCAAATATTATTTATTTTATGCGCCAAGAAGCTGAAGCGAATAAACCCATCAATGATTTAATGAAAGTTCAAGAGCGTGTTTCAACTGTTACCGGCGCACAGTGGGTCAAAAGACGAATGTAGCAACTAAAGTCATTCGTGATTTAACAATTTTTTAAAAGTAAATATTGTAAAATATATTGATCCTAAAGTTAGGTTTATGATCAGAAAGGATCGCCTTTAAACATAAAATAAATTAAAAGAAAAAAGCGTTGAAATTAAATAAAACGATTTATGTTATTAAGGACTTTAAACTTTAAATGAATATATATTTTAGTTAACGTAAAATTAATAAGTCCATATTTTTTATGTTTCCAAAGAAAACTACAACAAACGGTTATAAATCTATGAAAAATTTACGCATCTAGGTAATATGTAAGACAAACTTTCTAATACCTAAAACAGGCAACTTATATAAAGGTAAATAAATATCATGTATTCTTAACCTTCTAGAGATTCCAATTTGAAAAGCCGGAAACATACAAACGCACATGGTATGTATGTAATGTACGAACAGTATGCATTGCACAGGAATTTTTGGTGGCGAATACATAGCTTTTAGATAGATAGATAGATATTTTCTCAGGTTTGCCTGATCAGTAGCTTCTGAGAATTGCTTAGCAAGCGTGCCTAACTTGACACAAGTTATTCCTGCTCTTGGTTCCACGTTTTCTATTCTATTCTATTCTAACTCTGGTAAACGAATATCTGCATCTAGCCATCATCGTTTGTTTCGGAATTCAAACACACTTAGAGTTCTTTTAGATTGCGTCCACTTATCTACTAATCTAGTAGTAAAATTTTGCACAATCTTCTTTATCTGGGTCCACAGTTTCTCCTTTTCACTATTGTTTAGTCCAGTTTTAGCGAAATCTGCTCTAAAACGGCATAATTGCGTTTTGAAGGGACAGTTTCATTGCGCCAAACTTAAAAGTTTTGAAAACGATATTGTAGCTAAAAAAAAATTATTTGACACATCTTGGCAATTCTTTTTATATGCAATATAAACATACTAAGGTACTCTTGATTGCAAATGAATGGTAGTTCCTGAATGAATATGATAAAAGTCTAAGGAAACTTGGAAAACATAAAAATTTATCGTACTCTGACAAGTGTTATTTATTAACAAACTAATTTTACATACAAGAATTTTGAAGACAAAATTATATCATATTAAATAAACAACTACATACCTTAAAGGTAAAGACTCACTCATCAAATTTTCAGAACCCAGCTCACACTTCTGTTAGTAAGGAACACGGTCAGCAGCAGACTAACGACTGAACGCTGTTGTCAAACTAAGTCGCCTGCATCTACCATGTTTTATGGCTCACTACTAAAGAATCAAAGCACTAAACAGTGTTTCTTAAATACCGATAATTACGCTGGTTATTGGGCTTCTGTTTACGAAAAGAATTTTTGCACTCTAAGCTATTCGAGCTAAGGACTTATTAGTAACTAGAATTAGTATATGACCCAGTGTGCGGTGTGTGTATTCGCACAATTCGAACAATAGTGAGATGAGAATAGTGGAAAATGGCGAGTGCTCTTCATTTTGAACTCCTAATAAAAAAAATCGTTGGGTCATTGTCAGGCTTCAATATTAACAACAATAAGACTGGTAGCAATTTATTATAAGCATCAGGTAACTTATGGAATTTAGAGTTGTAATTAGTACCTGCTATAAATATAATTACCGGCAACAATTCAACCCCTTTAACACAAAATAATTTGTTTTTATTTTTTATCAGAATTAAGCAAGCAGAATCCAGGAACAAAATGGCTGTGAACTGCTACCTGTCTTAAAATAATTTATGCTAAAGTAATGACTAGGAAGGATAATCTTATTTAAATGAAACCGAATATAATAAAGCAATTATGTAATTTTACTTTTGTCGCTGACAGTACTTTAATCAAAAGCAGAAGCCGCTTAATATTGCCATTTCTGTTATCCGAATGCTATCTCACTTCCTCGTCCACGAAAGTATGAAATTTTTCACAGGCAAAACTATATTTGACAAGCTGTACAAGACAACTTGCCGCTCAACAGTCTATCAGTCTCTAAAATCGCTTAATGAATATGAGATTAAATTAGAGTGTAAATCATAACACACGCAAATATTTCACTTATTGTATAAAATGATGCACTACCAGACATTCTAAAAAAGAGATTAATTTATTCTTGAGAAATTTTTGGATGTACCCTGTATATTTTGATCTGATGGTTGATTTTTGTGGACATACACCACACATTGTGGTACTTAAATTCAGCTAAGCAAATAAAATCTTATCCCATTTGTTACAAGCTTTTATAGACACAACTGTAAGCAATTTATAGAAACCCGTAACAATTAATTTTATTTCTGAGTTCGCACCTTGACATATTGGAATTTGCCTGTAAAGTTTTGTTGTTGGCGTCATACGACTGATCAGGAATCTTGGCTTTTGGATCTGTGTTTAACCTAAAATAATAATGGGTTCATTCACTAAACAATTTTAATACTAACACCTTAAATCAGAGATATGTTATGTGTCTGATGATAAAAGAGAGAATCATGAGGTTAACTTTTAACCGAGAAACAAAAACCTATTAGAATTCAATTGAAATAGCGTATTCATGTGCAATCAGCACTTTGCGGTCACGTACTGTTGTTTGTTAGCCAACAAGTAAATTTTGGCAGGGAGAAAGTCTAAAGTAATTTTTACTAGACGATTATGGGGGATATATTTTTATAAATATCTTATTTCCATGTGCTAAATTGCGCTTAGTGAGAAAAAAATCATATAAAAAATTAAAAGAACCATCAATATAAAAATATTGAATATCAAAAGATTCAGGACTTATGACTTTACCTCTTTCGTTTCGGTACCTACGGTGGCTCCATCTTGTAAGATACTTTTAGAGTTAAATGAAAAGTAAACAGTACTGCGACGTAGGATAAACTTTTGCGATTATTTACAAGAAAACTTATTTTATTTTTTATTTCCTCAAAAATTACTTAATATCAAAATTTAGTGAAAGAGCCCATTTAAAAATAAAAAATTGTTCTTTCCTTTTGCAGAAGGTAATTCATTTTTTGAGAATGACGCACCCAACTTACTTTTCTCTTGTGGGATCTAACGGTTTCTGGTTTGCTTTTCTAGGACCAAAAAAGTCTTCATCTGAACTAAATCCATCATCCGAACTGCCAAATGAGTCTTTTTTTCTTTCCTTAGGCAGTGGAAAATACCTATAATACGATTATATTTTTGTTGTTGCATTTTATTGCCTTACAAATCAGTATTAAAAGCACTCATTTTTAACATCAGTGTTAAAGGTAATTAACTTTCAATACTGGTGCTTTAAAATGACATTATTTACAGTTACAAGCATTAAAAAGCCTCTTTTAACTAATTTGTAAATCAAGAGCTTTCCTTTTTACCTGACTAAGCATCAAGAAGGATATTGTATTTCCACTTGTAACTCCACACAGGCTGGGCCAATTTTTAAAAATGAGAGCAAAATTTTTGTCTCAGATTCGCGAGTAACACAAACTATGTAATTCTAAACAAAAGCAAAATATTGTTCAAACCGAAAATTTAAAGGCCGTTAAAATTTGTAGTATGGTACCAAAATCAAGGTCATGAAAAAATTAGAGAAATTCACTATAAAGAAAAACTTTTAAGATGCTTTAGAAACCATCTTCACAGATGGAAAACTTTTTATTTTTGCCTTTGCGGAGAAAAGTTATTCTTTATAAAAAGTTCTGCTTGTTGAGAAAATACCACTCAAATCAAAAATTTTGACCCAGCATATATGGGGTGTCAAAAAAAGTAAAAACGATAAATGCCGTAGAAGGGAAACTATTTTTAATTTTAATTGCAAAGTACAATAACATAAGAAAGTGTCGTCCAGAACTGAAAAGTGATTGAATATGAAATCTGATAAAATAACTTTATGGTCATTCATACGTACCTTTAAATTATTTAAAAAAAGTGTTTTGAAATATACGTTTTTTACATAAGATATTACCAAAATAAACAATAAAAAAATGACTGCCTTTACTTAAAATATAAAAAAATATATTTTAGGACTGTTTTTCATCCATCTAGTTTACCTGGAACAGTAAGGTATGATACCAAATAAAACTTTGACAACTAATTGTTTTATTTTGTAAGTGCTGACAGTTGTATCTTTATTAATAATTTTTATTAAGGGGTTATATACAGTTAGAATTTTCAAAAAATCGATTTTTTTTAAATTTCATTTTCGTAAATTACGAAAATGCGACGAGCATTTTCTCAGTTCGGGTTTTGCCATAAGTCGTGGTGCATACGTAGAGTTCTGAGTGCGTGTCTATCGGATAATAAAATTTGGGCGTGAAAAATGAATTCCGTAAATAATATTATTCAAATAAATTTTACCTACGCATTTTGGTTAGTTTAATCTGTGTAAATATGTTGTTCTTTCTTTTTACTACTTATAAACAAATAAACAGTGACTACCTACTTAGTGAAGTGATACTTAATGACATTACAAAAACTATTCCGCTGTTCCAGCTCTTTGTTTTTGCAAACTTCAATTTTAAGGTAGGTGGATTTTTGTTTAAAAAGAGCCTTTTTTGGACTTTTACCATTTTGATTTACAATTATTATTGTTTTTGTCGTTAGTGTAGGTGTTAATATTTTTTAATACCTATGTTTTAAATTTTAAAAAAATGTTATAAATGGATACTTTTTCGAGCAATTTGCCTATAAGTCATTTGGTATTTGATTTCTGGTGCGCCCCTCCAAACTCAAACCCCACGACACGCCGCTGTTCGTAATGTACATATTCCAGTACACACACAGAAAATTTCATAGCAATCCGGCGATTATTTTCGAAGTTACACGCATATTTGTAAAGACGTGTCAGAGCGACTGCACTCTATGTAAAGTGCTTTTGAAACTTTAAACGCGTTTTTTTCAAAACTGTGTTTTTAAAGTCGGTGACCAAGATTTCTCGGATACGGCTGAACCGATCAGTCTCAAATTTTAACACAAGCTTCTTAAGTATATTTTTTACTAATTAATTGAAGGTTTTTTCTCACCGATAAATATATATATTTTTTTATAAACAATTTAAGGCCAAAATTTTGGTCAAAAATCGATTTTTTTTTTGAGAAACCGCCATTTTGTCAAAAAAAATATTTTGCTTATTCCTATTACATTACTTTAACGAAATCCGTTTGGTTTTTCATTTTCGATGATCCAGTTTAGAGATATCGTTGTCACCGCAAGATGCCTTTTGTGAGAGGAACTCCTGGAGATCAGCTATAGCAGCTTTCAAAATTATTATTGTTACAAATACAAAAATCTTAAAATACAGTTAAAAGTTACCATAATATGTGTACAAATTTTCACATTAATATTTTAGAAGTCTTCTCAGGAAAAATTCTTGAAAAATCGCTTTTTTAGGCCTCCTGACTGTATATAACCCCTTAAATATGGCGCTTAAACTTACCATAGAAGAAAAAATGTAAATATTATTAATTATTCTTGGGGACCGCTATAAAACATAGAGAGGCTGCTCAAATTTTTAATGAAAGACATTCGAATAAGATACTGTTAATAAATTGAAAAGTACCGAATCTGTAAGCAATACATTTTCTGACAAGCACCAGGCTTGGCGGACGCAGCGACATACATACTTGGACTGCTGATATTTCATAAAATACATAGGTTGCGCAGAACTATTTAACTCCACTATGGGCGAAATCTCTGCCACAGGAACGCATGCGCAGTATACGAATAGCCTTGTTCCCGAATTCATCAACGACAAACCGATTCCAGTCGGTCAGCGCGCTCTCCTTGTTTAGATAACGTAGTTAAAAAAGGATAGTATTCTTAACCACGAGACGGGTTCGTCCGCCAGTAAATTCAAATAAACACAGCTTTATCTATGCAACGAACAAATCTAGATTCAGGAACGGAGCAGCAGCCGAAGTCCGTCCTCGGTCTGCTTCGGTTAGCTTCGTACGGGCTGCTTGCGTGGGCCAGTGTTGTCAGATTTCGGTTATTTCTCCCGATCCCATGAATGAAGTACCAAATCTCACGATTTTTACCTTTATAGAAATATCAATCAGCGAATCTCACGACATTGATCTTTGCAAATTGCAATTTGATTGCAATTGAGGTTTGAAACTCTGTTTCTATTTTCACATCGCACTTTCTCAATATACGTAGTTCAAATAGTTCCAATATAATCCAAATGAAATCCAAAATCTGAATAACGAATGGCGAATGTCAAGATCCCACTAAACAATTTTGATAACGATACCTTGTTGTTTTGGGAAAAAATTCATTAGTAAAAATCTCGGATGACTCTCTAAAATTTGCGGGTCGTTAGATTTATTTTTCAGATTTTTTGCTTACCACACTCGAAAGCAGCAGTAGAGAGAACATTTTTTCACATTTGTTTAATAAAAACTCAACTACCTACGCAACAAACCTAAAGTGAAAACAATAGAAGGCATTTTATATACCAAAAGTTTGTCAAGAGACAAAAATTGCTACGATTTTTGTATCACAAATAATACGATTAAAAGGTTAGGTTGTGGTCACGTATTTTATTCAGATAAAAATAAGATGGAAACTCCAGATGAATAACTTCTTTCTTTTTCTTTGTTTTGTGTTAGTTTTACACTTTTATTTATAAAAAAATATATTTCGTTTTTTATATCACAAAGTGATAGATATTTGTTTAAGTTTGTAAATTTGTTTACTAATATTTTGATATCGTAAATTTTGTTTCAGTTTTATTAAAATAAATGATTGTAGAATAAGATTATTTAATCCTATTATTTTTACTTCCGGTGCAATCATTACAGGCTCGCGATTTATCACGAATTTCGGCGGTTAAGTCGCAAGTCGCAAGCACTATCAAGTTTTTTTTAATGACTTCTGGCAACACTGCAGGTAGCGTCAGCGCGTCTCCCTAAAGCAGTGTTGCCACGACATGGCAATTGCCGTGTTTTTACGGCTTTTCAAACCGAAGGTAGGTACGGCCACGAGCGTACTGTACTGCCGCGCATATAGAAACACGACTTTTTCGTTTAAAAACTCCAAACGCATACTTGGCCATTTATGCACGACAAAGGCTAAATATGAAGGTAAAAAAATGAGAAGCATGGAGGGATTTGTTCATTCAGAATTGTTAATATATTTTAATTTTAAGGAAAGCTGTCAACAGTTTCATGAATATGCTAAAAATGACAAAGGTATTTTAACTGCCGCTGAGTGGAACAAAAATACGTGTTTAAATTTAAACCGTGAATAAAAAATCTCTTCCTTTGCCACGGCTTTTATTTCCTGTCGGTTGGCAACACTGCGCTAAATGCTATAGCGTGTTGGCGTGGCTGGTGCTCGTGTCTCGTGTCGTTTTTAGTATCATTCTGGAATTAGTAAAGGGTGTATCGAAGGCATGTCTCAATTTGGCGTCACGAAAAAACCGTGTCGCCGTATTTCCACGTAAACATAATATTTACTGTGTTGAATCTAGACTGTAAAAGGGTTCTTGGCGGTATGTCGGCCTTTTCGCTGATGGAAATCTGCTAGCAACCTTTATTTCGCATTGCGATTGCCGGATCCACACAGCTGGCTTTCACAGTTTTAATTTACGCGGGTAACATCCATATCTTTATGAAAAATATTTTTTAAGTTTTCGACCTATTACCATAAGTATTTCTACATGGACATCGGCGTATTAAACTAAAAATTTACTAAATCTTTCATAAATATGTGTTCTATGTGAACTGATATACCTACCACCATACACAAATATTAAGACCCGTCCTGTAACCTTTTAACTGCGCATGCGTTCCTGTGGCACTGCGCGCGTCTGTAAAGGAGTCATTCTTGGTTCAAGCAATATTAGTCCGTTTTAATCTGTATGTCGCTGGGCGGACGGCCGAAGATACCCAATTAGAGGGCTAGCAAGCTATTGTGGAAAATCCAAAAATCTCATTGAGAAATATTTTATTCAAATATTTGTAACGACCTGTTACAAAATCCACGGCCCAAGTTATTTTAACGAAAAATCATTTTCACCCATACGAACCAAATTTCTTCGCAAACTGCAGCCTAAAGATTTTGATTCACGATTTTTGTTATGCTCCTCGTTTTAAATACATAAATCTTTTAAATTTGGATACAAAAAAATATATTATTCATTTACCTATTATTTTATTCATCTGACCACGGACTAGGGCCAAGGGCGCTGATTTGTAGAATCACTGGTGGCGGCCGGTGCATTTTGAATTGTGTGACTTCTGCACTTGCGATAACAGACCACGGTATAATACTAAATGCTAGCTACGAGCGCTCTTTCTCGAAATCACGTTATCTTCAAATTGAATAATTTTAAATTCATTCCAATTATTGTATACATTATTTTAATTATTTTATTCAGTAATTCCAATTTATTTATAACTTTTTATAACTTTTCAATCCATCATTTTTTTAAGAGTAGATAGATAGATGTGTGTATATATTTCTCCACTCCGCTGTGATTCCCGTGTAATTACAATTAGCAAGAGAAACACGCGACTAAGCTATTTACTATACCTATATAGGTACCATATACCGCATCCGTCAAAATCGCGTACATTAGTATAATAGTATATAAATATTCTAATTTATTTCTTAGTACACAGAGTTACATTTATTAAAAATCTGCAATACGCGCATGAAGGGGAAAAGATAGTTCGTATTTGAACTGTAATTGGGAAAGTTACGTAACGGTGCCTTAAACACCCCCAGACCCCTCCGTAACGACTGGTAACGACCGTATGACCCCCCTCCCCGTAACGGTTGGTAGCGACCGTATGAACCCCCCTTACAGCGTTACGTAATTTATGAATGACCATAAAGTTATGTTGTCAAACCTCATATTCAATTACTTTTCAGTTCTGGACGACACTTTCTTACGTTATTGTACTTTGCAATTAAAATTAAAGATGGTTTTCCTTCTACGACATTTATCGTTTTTACTCTTTTTCACACCCCGTATATGCTGGGTCAAAATTTTTGATTTGAGTGTTATTTTCTCCACAAACAGAACTTTTTATAAAGAACAACTTTTTTCCGTAAAGTCAAAAATAAAAGTCATTTGTTAAGATGGTTTCTGGACACGGTGTACATACATACATTGTGGTAAAAGAGGATTTTTGGGTTTTAATTTTTACGCTTTGACTTATTAACACATTTTCATTGCAACTTTTAATGGACTTCGGCGTGATATTTTCATTTTTTAATCCGATATTTCGCCTTCGGGCAGCCATCATGAACCCAATTTTTTTGAATACTACCCTGGATCGCTAATTTTTTGAAAGCTCATCGAGTCCTGAATACCGCCACGTATGGGAATTAGTATTTTAATAAAAGATATAACAAATTTATATAACAATAAGTAAGAGAGAGATGGATGTAACGATGTTAAAATGTGAAACCATTGAGAAACGTGAAATGTGAATTTATGAAACTAGCAAGCGGCAATTAATCTAAGACAGACAACTAAAAAGCTTGAAATAAAAATAAGGTTAAAAAACTAAAACTCGACTATGTAAAATAACAACTGAAAAGTAAGAAACAAGTCGCGTGTCTGTAAATGTGATTTATATTCATAGCTGTATTACAAATTTTTATACACTACAAAATATCTGTCACCCATTCTCAAGGAAGATGTTTCACACGATAAAAATTAACATACTGCAAAAAAAATTGTTACACCTACCATTTTTGTCACTTTTCACTTCTAAATTTGAAATCAAGCTAAATAGATTTATTTAACGATGCTATTAGATAAGTATTTGATTAACGACGACGTACAACAACGCCTGTTCTTTGAAACATCTTTCCCATGAAGCAGAAAACAGACTTTTGTTAGTATATATAAATTTGTAATACAACTATGATTATAAATCCCATTTACAGACGCAACCTGTTTCAAACTGTTCAGTTGTTGTTTGGCGTAGTTGGGTATTAGTTTTTTACTAATTGGAAAGTATTGGCATTTACCTTGGGTCGTCTTGCGGATCTCCACTGGTTGTTAACCGCGTAACTCCCGGTGGTGGTCCGCTTAGGTTAGGTAGTACAGTGCCCCCCGCTACCGCTCCGTTGGTATCGGGGGGCGCAGTTGCACCTCCTGGTTGTGGTGGAGGCTTCGAAGCTGCGTCTTCCGTCGGTCTTCGTGTCCACGTATTCGTTGTTTGCTTATTTCTACCTGGTCCACCTACTTAGATAATCTTTATTAATATATTTTATTTATTTCTTTATTACATAATTTGGCGATTTCAAAGTGTATACAAATTCAAACCTTCTTATATTTTCTTAGTTTATTTACAGTTGAATAAAACCAAGTAAAGCTCCGTATTATCTGACAAAAATCCCACGTCTTAACGAATTTTATTCCAATACCCAGGAAACTTTAATATTTCAAATGGAACACCATGTATAACATGTCCACTTTTATGTAAAATATCCCATGTCTAATGTCAATAGTCATTGAACTATTGCAATTGGGAAAACTACAAATTTGTATGTTACAGGAAGGAGCGACAGGAAGAGTGTGAGAACTAACCAAAAAGTTGGCCCATCTTGAACACCCGCTTTCCTATCTTAAGCGCGAGTTTCAAGATAGTGGCCTATCTTAAGAAACGCAATCCTTTTGAAAAAAAAAATATAATTTAAATTAGAATACATATTTGTTAGGTTTGTGATTATTGATACATTGTAATGTTTATTTAAGACCTAAAATGTATTTTCCTAAAAGTGCAAAGTTTTAAATTACGAGAATTTGTTTACTATTTATTTCTAGTTTACTTTATACAGTAAGGTTCAGCTTGGTGCGAACATGGACGAATTCACTCGTGTCCGCAGTTAAATCAATCGCCTGGGGAATACTACTTTTAGATACACGTTAGACGCAATATTTTGATTATAGAAATATTTTAGGACGCAAAATAACGTAACCTCAACCGTCGCCAAAGTTACAATCACGTATTGACAAATTGACGGCGTCTGGCGGTCGACGAAACCTGCGGGAGCGCGAACGCAAGTATTACTGCAGCGATCGGGCAGAGCTCGATAGTTTTCGGCAGTCACTGCAGTTAATACGACCATAGATGAATTCGTCCTGGAGATTCCTGTGTTCGCAGTTAGGTGATCTTTACTGTATACATATCTAAAATACGATTGTAAGGGTATAAAAACTGTATAATGAATACCGCAAACCTACCTCTCATAACAGGTGGCGGTGATGTATCTCGTTCGCCTTGAAGGAACTTAAGATAACTACTCATGAAGCCCGCTCCAGGACCTGATATTTTATCGACAGGTGGTTTCGGAGGTGCCGGTGCTGGTGCCTTACTGTGCATACTCGAGTGGTTCATCGTTGGCGGCCGAGGTGTAGTGTCTATTAAAATAAATAGATGAATTAGCACTTGTATATTAGCTTTTAAAAATATGTTACACATACAGTGTGTCCAAAAAATATGTAAAATTCTATTATTCATTTCAAAAATTTTATTCTTCATAAAAATTGGTTCTTATTGTCAAACTAAAGACTAATATCAAGTATTATGTTAAGTTGTTAGTAAAGGTGCAAATGGGTTTTTTTTTTCAAAACTTACCGAGAATAACGTACCCTCATCCTTGAAAATAATAAAATAAGTTATAGAAAAAAGTTGTTTTTAATTAAAAACATACACCAAATATGAAATTTGATACTGATATAAGTTTTCATCATTTAAAAAAAAATCCAAAAAGCTACCCCAATTTTATGTGAGAATGATGACAGAAAAAACAATTGAACAAGAATTCACCCTATTGGTCAGTTCCATGGACAGTTTACACCAGAACATATTTTAGTGATCACAATATTCACCTTTTCTTTCCTGATAATCACGGAGGAATCAGATTGCTTTCTATCCGTGTTGGCGAAAGTGCATTAGATAAAGACAAATAAAAAATAATTTTTTCAAATTTTTATTGTACCTTCCTTGCTTGTGGAAGTATTGCTGGTCATATACTTTGAAAGATTAGTCATCGCAATTTTTTTTTTTTTTTGATAAAATCCCAACGGAATCCTATTTCTTTCTATGCTAGTTAGCAGATGGGGCATTAGTAAAAAACAAGTAAAACCGATGTTGTTGCCAATAAAAAAGGGATAATCAAACATTTTATCACAGTCGGCTTTATTTGTGCAAGTATTTCTGGTTGTCTACTGTGAAAGTTTAATCGGAATTGTCATAAAAAATAAATTTCTAACCTGACAAAATACTTACGTCAGTATTTGCAAAAATCTCGTTTTTATTAAGCAAAAACAGTGCCAGCATAGACACTTTCCCCTTCTTATTTTATACTACCGATGACCGATGAAGATATGCAAGATAAGGGTGATATAATATTAATAGTACTGCCAGATACCAAAACGAAAATACGAAGGGAATTTACTGTTACGCACAATACCATTCACAATGTCAACGTCCTTGATACCATCAAAAAGTATGCAATTCTGCGAAAACGGACCCTCGCCGTTACTTTCTCCCTTGTAAAAAGTCAAAATGCTCAGTACAAGTTGTGAGAAAAATACCATGTCAAGAATACCCTTCAACGTGGTCAAATATTTGAAGTTGCAAAATCCGCAACTATATACCGGACATAGTTTGAGAAGAACATCTGCATCTCTCTTAGCAAATGCTGGAGGAGATATTTTAACATTAAAAAACATGGTGGTTGGCGCTCAACAAGCGTGGCGGAAGGATATGTAGATCAGTCAATTGCCAAAAAAATGTCAAGTTGTCAATCAAATTATAAAAGGGAAAACTGGTACGCCTGCTCAGACGGTATCAAATATTTCAGAAATTGCAGAAGAAACTGCTTTTTCATCGACAATTTACCACTCCAACATTTCCCTTAACTGCAATACGAATAACATACCCACTAATTTCTCGGCTCCAGTTAACTTCGGTAATGTTACAAACTGTACATTTAATTCTTTTAATAAGTCCTAAAATTGTTAATTTCTACAGTTTTTTAGTTTCGATAGTTTTTTCGTGTCGGTAAATTACTTGTTAAATAATACAACATTATATAAATTTAAAATAAATAAATTACCTATACGTTAATTTTTACTTTTCCTCCCTAGGGAGAACAAATAACTTTTCATCCCTAGGAAGGAAAAGTGTCCCTTTAAAACCTAAAATTAGGGAGGAAAAGTAAATTGTCAAAGAGGGTGTTAGAAAAAAAAGTTTTAAACTGCCAAGTGTAAGAATAAGACAACTAAGTTTTATGCTATGAATCTGTTTCAGAGTTTTTTCGCAAATTTATAAAGAAAAGATAGCTTTAGTTTTCCACAACAATAAAATTAAATTCATTTTAGCAACACGTTCAAAGATGAAAATCATTTGAAAACCAAGCAAATCGCTGAAATAGAATAACTCAAGATTTTAATGACTACTTACTAACAATGACAGGACAAAAAACTTGTCAAAATCTAACTGATCGACTAGGTCTTAATTTAAACCAGTACTAAATCTTAAACCTTTTTGGTGACTGAGCGTAAGAATTTAAAAAATAAAAAAAATATTTAGTTTACTTTGATGTAGGTTTATGATGGAAAATACGATATAATAGACTGGCTTAGCGTTTTAGAAAAAGTATAAAAATATTAAAAATTAATATATTAATTTTCATATTTGGTGTAAGTTTTTTGTATTTAAAATGACCTTCTTCTATAACTTCATTGATATCTTAAAAAATAATTACTCTTGGGGAGTTTTGGAAAAATCGCAATTTGCACCCTTACTAAGAACTTTACGACAAATTTGATACTTTAGTCTTTAGTTTCACAATAAGTAGCAACTTTTACCAAAAAGACAATTTCTTAATAAATCAATAATACAAAAGTTTTCCACATTTTGCATAATTATTTGGATAAGCTATATAGTGAAGTTCACCTAACTGCGAACATAGGAATCTTCAGGACGAATTTATCTATGGTCGTATTAACTGCGGTGACAGCCGAAAACTATCGAATTCTGCCCGATTACTGCAGTAATACTTGCGTTCCCGCTCCCCGCTACCGCAGATTTCGTCGAGCCGCCGTCAATTGGTCAATACATCTTCATATCATCATCATATGAGACCTGATGTATTGACGAATTGACGGCGGCTGGCGGCTCGACGAAGTCTGCGGTGGTGGAGAGCGGGAACGCAGGTATTACTGCAGCGATTGGGCAGAGCTCGATAGTTTTCGGCCGTCACCGCAGTTAATACGACCATAGATAATTCGCCCTGAAGATTCCTATGTTCGTAGTTAGGTGATCTTTACTGTATACGATTATTTTATAAGCATTTTTTTGAAACAAAATTAAAACGTGTAAAGATTATTTTTGTAAACAAAATTTAACACAAATTTATACACGACTCAACTTGTAACACCACATTTATTACCTTCAGACAGAAAGTTCAACTCCTCCTCAATGTTAGGTACCACAACCTTTGGCTGGTCATCAGGCTGTTGATACTGGGCCTGCTGTTGCTGCTGTTGTTGTTGCTGCTGCTGCTGTTGCTGCTGCTGTTGTTGTTGTTGCTGTTGGGCTGCCACATGCTGCTGAGCCACTTGCTCATTGTAGTTAGTCAGTGGTGTAAGTTCAACAGTCGATTGAAACTCTGATGGATGATTCGCCAGGTGGAAAGGCGCGAAATAGGGCAACGGAGGGGGCGGATGATGACCATGAGGATGAGGCACCTAGAAAATTAAATAATTTTATGTACTAAACATAGAAAAACATTAACTGTAAACACAACCAGAAGTATCATATTGTAATAATTATAGATACCATACCATTAGTCCTTGGTGTTGCTGATGTAAGGCCGCCTGGGTACTGAATATTTTTGACGTTGGTGGAGGAAGGTTCCACCTGTCAAACTCGAAATATACACCATTTTGTTGTGGACCGGAGCTATGGGCAGGTGGAGGGATCCGACCTAAAATAAGAATGTTTGTAAGTTAAGTTACAATACTGCTTAGGAAAATGCTCCAAATAAAAATAGAAAACAAAACTGCAGTTTCTACAAGACAATTTCGAACACGCTTCTTTTCGATTTCGATTAGATGACTTGTGAGTGTATAAAGCCGATGCCAAAAGCAAATATGCCAGGCTGACCACTGCAAGGCTTCTTTAATCTACATGATCTTTCGCGTTTGTTAGGTGACCGCTAGCGAACCACCGCAAAAATACAAAGTAATAATAATGGGATACCGAAGCAAAAGAGTCAGAACTGCAAATGCGTACTAAGGTAGGTAAGGTACCTCATGAAAAAAAAAATGAAATCATGTACCCTCGATGTCACCACTTCTGAAATCGAATCCTTAAGACTTTATATACTAAATAAATAAGCAAACGGACTTTTAGAAAGTAAACGAAAACGTGCGAATCGGTGATTGCCTCAAAAGTAAGTCATTTTTACACTATTTTTGTCCTCCATAAGCATGTAAACATAAAAAATGCTTTCAACGAATAAATAATAATAGGTTTTTTCAATAATTTATGATATATGTACAATTGAAATATATGTAGTTTCTTGAATAAGCCAAATATCAATACTTGACACGAAGTACATATACTTGTTGTGAGTTGACTTAAAAATAATATTCATCTAAGTTTATAAAATTTATGTACAATAATAATAATAATAATTAAATCAGACACAACTAGATTATTCATAATCATGAATTGAAATCACAATATCTCACAGTATACCCCGTCGGTATTTATTAATTAATTATTTATAAATTATTTATCACATTATGTACTATTTTTCTTAGATTTGATAATATCCAATTTTTAATTTCATTTTTATATTTATTTAAAGATTTAATTTTTTTAATTGATTGTGGTAATAATGTCCAAAATATATGGAATTATATTGATAAAATTTTTGTGATCAATTGTTTTGTTAACTCTGTTTTTATAGGTTGTATATTTTGAATAGTTGTTTTTGGAATATTAAGTATTTTAGAAAACTGTCTCTGCGACATTCCCGGATTTTCAGTGGATTTGGAAATAATTAATTTTCGCCGTTCTTCTTGACGCGATGCAATATTGCCTAAAATAGGGAATAAATGACAAAGAATAGTACTACAAATTAATTTGTTTAACAAGAGAATGTAACTGCGTAAATTCGAAAGATTTGACATTGTGGTTTATTTCACAACCACCTCTTAGAGGTCGGATTTTTTCTGGGACATTCCTTATATCGTCCTATATATTGTTGTCTTGGTTTTCCTGGAGATTTCTTTATGCTCGAGAAATTTCTTGTGAATTGCATAATATATTTTGTTTGCTGCCCTTATTCATTCCGTTAATTCCTCTCCCATATTTCCGTTATTATTTATTATTGTTTCCAGGTATTTCAATCAATACTGCATCTATTATAGTGTAGTAGTAGTGAGTCTTTTTCCTTCCTTTATTTTGACTTGTGGTCTGTATTCCGGCTTATCTCTGAACGATTTTATTACTCTGCACGCATTTTTTGATTCTCAGTACAATTATTTTCCATCAGCTTTCCAAAATCCTCCCAGCACTTTTTCTTTGCTTCTCTAATCTCCTGATTGACCTTCTTTCTCTTTTCTTTATAAACCTGATAATTTTTATCATTTTGATCTTGTAGATATCTTTGCCAAAGTATCTTTTTCTCTTTAACCTCTCATCTTATTTCGTCATTCCACCAGGCTGACGTCCTGTTATTAATTTTTGCTTTAGTACTTCCACATACCTTCTTTGCAGCTTTTACTACTATTTCCTTGAGATTATTCCAACTTTCATCAAAACTGTCACTTAATGAATGATTTTTGTCTATTTCTTCGTCTACTTCTTTTTGATATTTCGGTCTTATTTCTGCCTTTCTTAATTTATATACTCTAATTTTGCCTTTCTGTATATTTTCTCCTTTGTCTACTGCTATTTTTTCCTCTTTTATTTTTGTTTCCACCAAGTAATGGTCGCTAACAATTTCATACCCTCTATTCACTCTTGTATCCATTATCCAACTCTTCATTTATTGCTTTCTATAATTATATAATCTATTATTGATCGTTCTCCTCTACTAGCCACTTCTCTGGTGTATTTATCTAAGCCCCTCTGTTGAAAAAGTGTCTTAATGAATACAGTAGAACCTATACTCTTTTGTAGCATGATGTGACCAGTCAGATATAGCTAATTTATTGAATTTTGTACATATATACGTTAAGGCGGAACTGATAGTCACATGCACAAGGCTGACATAACAGGCAAGGCAATTTATACATAAACTACAGACACTTGTACTAATTTGTTACTTGTGCATCTTTTTAACTTGCAATAGTGTTTACTTTTATATCATTATGTATACAATACAATTTTGCTTAAAGTACTCTTGGTTTCATTTGGGCACTTATAAAAATCCTTTACATAGTAAAATACTTTTAACCTGAATACACATGGCGGCACGGTACTGACGTTATTAATTAAGCAGCGTTCTTTCAAAAGCTGACAGATCCACATAAAGTAGTTTTGAGAGAAATGAGAAAAACCTGTATACTAGCAGGGTCTTAGATTTAAAAGTACCCAGATTGTCCCAGTTTATGGTGGACTAAGTTACATTTCAAATCATTGAAAAAAATTGAACTTTAAGAGAGAATGTAAGTTGGATACGTCTGGTATTGTCTGAACGTCATATATGAAGTTTGAATATTTTTTAGGCTTTAATGGTTACTGTATGTATTTATAATATGAATAGGATAGTACCGGTTCTGACGGCATAACTTCGGAAATTTTAAAATGTATTAAAACTAGTATTTCTAGACCACTTACTTTTCTTATAAATAATATTTTTAAAACAAGTATATATCCAGAGGCTTTCAAAATTGGTGTAATAAAACCTATTTTTAAAAGTGGAGATTCATGTAAAATTACTAATCATAGACCGATAACATTAATATCTACATTAGCTAAAGTTTTTGAAAAAATTTTGAAAATAATAATTGATAATTATTTTAAAAAATTAAATTTTATTTCTGAAAAACAATTTCGTTTTCAAAAAAATAAGTCAACGCAACATGCTATTTTCTACTTAAGAGAAAAAATATATGATACATTCGATAATAAAAAACCTTGTATTTGTATTTTTCTGGATTTAGCAAAGGCTTTCGATACTGTTAGCCATAATTTACTTATTAAAAAATTAGAAAATATTGGATTTAGAAGAATACCATTAGAGTTGATAACAAACTATCTAAAAGATAGGCCAAATCATGTTATGATAGATAAAGAAGAAAGCTATTCAAAAGTATTTAAATGCGGTGTTCCCCAAGGAACAATTTTAGGACCTTTATTTTTTAATATTTATATCAATGATTTATTTAGTATAAATTGAGATGGAGAAATTCATAGTTTTGCAGACGATACTGATATTTTTTATAGTGACACAAATTGGAACAACATACATAACAAAATTACAAAAGATTTTAAAATAGTTAAAAATTGGTTTGATAATAACTTATTAACAATTAATTTTGACAAAACAAATTATCTTACTTTTAGTCTAAATCAAAATAATATCACCTCAAATGTGGATAGTATTAAAATAGACGATGATATTCAAATTTTAAAAGCTAACAGTTTTAAATACTTGGGAATAATTTTTGACAGTAAATTAAATTGGGATTTACATGTAGATTACGTAATTAGAAAATTAAGAAGGTTGCTACCAATATTCAAAAATGTTAAAACCTTTTTGGATATAAAACATTTAGAAACATTGTATTATGCCTTAGTTAAAACTCATTTGAATTATGGGATTTTAGGTTGGGGAGGAATAAGTAGAATTTTAGTGAAAAAAATAGAATACAAAAAAGATTTCTAAAAATTATGTTTAATAAAGACTATTTTTATCCTTCAAAGGAATTACATTCAGAAACAAAAAAAATGGACGTTAGGCAAATATATATTTATAATATTTTAGTATACGCTTTTAAAAATAAAAATCTAATAAAATTTAAAAAACATAACCATGACAAGCGTCATAAAAATGAAAGGACCCCGCACAAATCAAATGGGAAATGGATCTCCGTCAAATTAGCTGAAACTTTGGGAAAATGTTCTTCTCGGCACCCTGAACAAAAGTCTCAACGGGCCCAACAAGCTCCTATGATTAGTTTTTGAGTTATGGGACCTAGAAGTCCCAGATTATTGTTATTGCTTATATCAAACGGGATAGGAGTAAGACTACCCCTAAAAATGCATTCCGGGACCAGACAATGTTGATCTTATGCTTATTCGCTTATTTATCTTGAAGTAAGTTCTATTTTTCTTCAAATTGAATCCCGCATCCCAAGTGGACTAGCCCGCTGCCCCCCTTATACCCCTAACGCCTAGAAACCACCAATCAAATAGGCTAACTCCGAAATCATCTAGTGCAGCCGCTTATTTTCTTTAAAATCATACCACAAGCGAGTTAACCCTTGATTCCTTAACCCACCTCATCCTTAACTACGTACTCTTAACCTCTAAAACCACCCCTACTAAACCATAAGCGGGCTAACCCATCTGACCTGGGAAGCATGAGTCGAGTCACTTCTGAAAATAATTCAATCCCACACCACAAACGGACTACTCCACCGACCTTCGAGCCCTTCTAACCTCTCCACACATACCCCCTATGCCTAGAAACTACCCCTACCAAACCACAAGCAGGCTAACCCACCTGACCCTTGTAATCTGCGTGGTGAGGGAATAGGGAGGGGTGAAGGGGCAGCGAGGGAGGAGGAGAGACAGTTGATGGTATGGGGGGGGGTGGATTGGGTAGGATAGAAGAGTGAGGAAGGGACTGGGGAGAGAGGAGGATGGGAGAAATAGCGGAGGAGGGAATTGAGTGTAGGGAGGGAATACAGGAATCGCTGGTAAGAGTGGCTGATGTTCTTAGTAAAGTATAGGAGTCACACTTGGAAATAAAAGAAACGGAATCAACCACCAAAAGAGAAGTAGTAAAGGCATTATAAAAAGCAGCAGGTGCAGATTGGAGGATTACCCTTGACTTGAGTGTATGTGTATGTGGATACGTATATATCACTCTATCGTATGTCAATGTATCGAAATACATCAGTATATTGAAATAGATGGATCTATCGAAAAATATTGTTATATAAAATATATCGCAATGCTCAGAAGATTAATCTTGCAGCTTCCGTGAATTTCCCTAAGTATCTTTTATAAAAAATTGCCTTTTAATGCTCTGGTTTCCATCTCATTAAAAACAATCTGACCAGTTTATATGCTCACGTTTGCTATCTAAAATACTACATACTGAAAGTTATTTTTGCCTGGAGGCAATTGTTAATTTCTTTTTTGAAATATAATTGTATTAATTTTTTTATATTTAAATATATTCATTATCAAAATGTTTAGTTAGTTATTCTAGTTATCAGACTGTACCTTGACATAGATGAATCACTTATATTTAAATAAATACGTAGATACGTATCTAATTCTCATTTCCCTCTACCCATACTTCTTCTCTCTCCCCAGTCCTACCCCTTCCCCATCCCTGCCTATTTATCCCCGTTTTATCCAATTGACTCGATCCACCCACACTGCCCCTCTCCTGATACTCTCCTTTCTCCCTTCCCTTCTCATCCTCATCCGCATCCGTTACTCTCCTGCCCTCTCCTTCTTCCTCTTATCTATCTCTTCCCTTCCAATATCCCTGTCGCTCATTCCCTTTTTTATCATCCCCTCCCCATCGACCGCTACTCCTTCGATGTCCCTCCCCACCAACCTCTCCCGCCTATCTTACTCTCTCGAGCCCCCTATACCACCTTCTGCCCCCCTTGCAACCCCGCCGCGTCTCTCCCACCTCTTGTTCCCTCCCTATCCCTCTAAAGTCGCTGTTTTCAAAGTCAGATAGGTTAGCCCACTTGGGTTCAGTAGGAGTGATTTTAGGGGTTAAGAGTATGTAGTTAAGGGTAGTTTCTAGGCATAGGGATTATGTGTGGACAGGTTATAAGGGCTCGAAGGTCGGTGGAGTAGTCCGTTTGTGGTGTGGGATTGAATTATTTTCAGAAGTGACTCGACTCGTGCTTCCCAGGTCAGATGGGTTAGCCCGCTTATGGTTTAGTAGGGGTGGTTTTAGGGGTTAAGAGTACCTAGATAAGGATGAGGTGGGTTAAGGAATCAAGGGTTAACTCGCTTGTGGTATGCTTTTAAAGAAAATAAGCGGCTGCACTAGATGATTTCGGAGTTAGCCTATTTGATTGGTGGTTTCTAGGCGTTAGGGGTATAAGTGGGTCAGCGGGCTAGTCCACTTGGGATGCGGGATTCAATTTGGAGAAAAATAGAACTTACTTCAAGATAAATAAGCGAATAAGCATAAGATCAACATTGTCTGGTCCCGGAATGCATTTTTAGGGGTAGTCTTACTCCTATCCCGTTTGATATAAGCAATAACAATAATCTGGGACTTCTAGGTCCCATAACTCAAAAACTAATCATAGGAGCTTGTTGGGCCCGTTGAGACTTTTGTTCAGGATGCCGAGAAGAACATTTTCCCAAAGTTTCAGCTAATTTGACGGAGATCCATTTCCCATTTGATTTGTGCGGGGTCCTTTCCATTAAACCAAAAATACATAAGTTTATAGCACAAAAGAATTATAAATATTTATGTTTTTATTTAAACGATTATTACCAGTCAATATTAAAAGAATTATATCATTAAAAAAATATAAAACTGAAATAAAAGCTTGGATATTAACAACAAAGGATTTAACGAAATTTTTGGAATTACTTTGATATTATTTGGTATAATATAAAAATTATTTATTTATTTTTCTCCAAGGATCTCTCTTGTCCTAAAAAATAAATTGTATGTATTTGAATACATATTTTTTTCAAATGAATAATTTATATAATTATAATTATATAATGTAATATTAAATATAAGATTTGCCCCCAACAAGTACGTCTCCGGGGGTTTTATCAAGTTTATTTATAATATACATTTTACAATATTGTTGACACAATCACCTTAAAAAAATTTAAAAGCACAGGTAAAACAGTATTTGTGGGTCAAAATTCGAGATATGTATCGCGAAGAATAGTTCAACTGAAAAACAAATATACGGCTAAATTTTAATCGAATAATAATAAAGTCTATTCAAATTAATTACAATTTAAATATGATATTTAAATTGTAATTAATTTAAATAAACTTTATTATTATTATTACATTATCATTGCCTTCATAAATTTGCGAAAAAACTCAGAAACAAATTCACAGTATAAAACTTACTTGTCTTATTCTAACGCTTGTGAGTTTAAAACTTTTGTTTGTCAAGTTAGACCGATCTAGCATTGGAGAATATGGCCGATTAATTTTTTAAAAATTGAAATTGATTGTTGGCGTGTCTGCTATAATACTGAGGAAAAGTATTTTTATGATATACTTACTTGGTGCTGGATGAGCTTCAGCTGGAGGTGGTTTTTCTACACTTTTTCTTCTTTTGGGAGGTTTCTGTACCTCCTGCTTAATCTCTACTTGTGGAACCTGACAACTCTGTTGCTGTTGTAAGTTTTTAACTAAGCTCATTGGATCTCCACGACAACTCGATAAATCTTGTAAAGTCACCTATATTGATAAAATTTATTATAGAAAAGCTTTAAAAAAATGATACAGGACAAAAATTATGAATATGAGCTATAAGAGATTATATGCAGAACTGTGTATTTGCAAAATAAGTGATTTTGAGACGAATGCAAAAAATGTTTATAAGAATATTTTTTGACAGATTTTCAAAATAAAATTGTATAGAACTGATATGTGTGTGATTGCTGTCTACAAAAATAAACAAATTTGCTATAAAATTACGTAATTTAGTAAAAGTGGGATTTATTGAGTAGTAAAAGCGTTAAACAGGGTTCTAGATAAATAAAAAGCAAAAATTCTTACTTGGTGACCAGTATTCGAATCAAAGTACTGTTGCCGTTGACCTTCCCCCTGTCGCGTGCTTATCTCTATGCTAGTGCTAGAATTATTATAGCTGGATTGAGTATTTGGTTGGCCAGTTTGAAATTTACGTTGTTGTTGTTGCTGGCCTTGTCTTTCATCCCAACAACCCTGAAAGGGAACAAGTTGCTTTAAAATAAAAAATGCGTTAAATAAAAATTAAGTAATTTAGACGATCTGTCCAAATTGTTAAATTAGATAAAAATTCAATTCAATTGAGTTCATAATTTCACTAGTTTCAAGAGGACATTGCTTCAATTTTCTTCGTGGTACATATAAGTATACGGAATATTTTAAAAATGAAATTGAAGAATAAAGAAATCATTAAACATTATATTGTGTTTCTATTTTAAAAAAATGCATTAGTGAGCAGATAGCTAACTATAACTTAAGTGCCAATGACGATTTTTTCGCTTTACGCGCGCCTAGCACTCGCACACACTCAGAGATACATTTACAAATCCGTACAATAAACCAAACAGAAACAGGCAATAGCGGTCGGTGAAATTTCGAAGTTGTATATACACTACCGCTCAAGAGTATTTGGGCACCCGTGTTTTAATGCACTGATTATACAAAAAAACTGGGAACATTTAATTACTTTTCTGAAATGCAAGTGTATCACACAGAAATTCACTAAATAGGGTTAGCCTGAGGGCCTTATTACCTGTAAAATTAAAATTCCTATAATAGTTATTGAACATGCACGAAAATTCAGGTATACAATCCACTTGTTAGAATTCTGGGGAGGGTTTATTCCTTTGTGTTATTGTAGGTAGTAATGATTACACTGTCATGTTAACGATTTGGTATAGCATATTCAAGTTAAGGTCAGTTCTATTTTCGTTTTTGCAGTGATAGGGTGGTGTGGTGTGAAATACAGAGTTAACAAGTTCTTAAAAATGACTAAAAGAGGAGAGTTAGACAGCGAAAAACGTGCGCTTATAATGGCTTGCCATAAAAGTGGCAATGGCAACCGACAAATCGCCTGAGAATTGCATTTAGTCCACGCTACCGTAGACTATACTTTAAAAAAATTCCAAGGAAGTGGCAGTTTCTTAAATAAACGACGAAGTGCGAGACAAAAGCGACCACATCTGCCGACGATCGTGCAATAGAGATGATTAGCAAGAGAAAACTGCTTCAGAAATCGCCGCAGAAATAAATGTTGGCCTGCAAAAGCCGATTAGCGTTTCTACGGTAAAACGTTGTCTGCAGAAAGCTGGGGTTCATGGACGAATAGCAATGAAGAAGCCGTTGTTACGTGAACAAAACAAACAAAAGCGACTCCAGTGGGCCCAGGAACACCAACATTGGACGGTGGCAGACTGGAACAAAGTGCTGTGGACGGATGAGTCGAAATTTGAAGAGTTCGGTTCACGAAGACGTGTTCGAAGAGCGGTAGATGAACGCGCAAGAAAGGAGTGTTTTTTGGTTACCGTTAAACACGCGGGTGGTTCCGTGATGATTTGGGGCCGTTTTGCTGGCACAGGTGTCGGTGGCATCGTGAGAATAGAAGGTATCTTAAGAAAAGAAGGCTACCGTGACATTTTAAGAAACACATGCTATACCTTCGGGACTAACACTTTTGGGTCAGAATTTTGTCTTACAGCAATACAATGATCCAAAACACACATCAAAACTATGTAAAGATTATTTACGCGACTTAGAAACGGAAGGTGTTGTGAAAGTGATGGAATGGCCACCTCATAGCCCAGATTTAAATCCCATCGAATTATTATGGGACGAGCTGGACAGGAAGATGCGGCAAGTTGCCCCAACGTCGGCCAATGTCCTGTACAATAAACTGGAAGCAGCTTGGGACCTAATAACATCCAAAACCTCGGTAAAACTTATTGCACGAACGCCACGATTATGCGCTGCAATATATTGTCCAAAGAAGGGCACATAAATGAAGCCACCATTTAAATTTATAAAATACTTTTTGCCTTTTTAACCATACTTGTATAAATGTGTGTCTATAGGAAACTGACAAATAAATTTTTTGCATTTTTTTCAATTTTTGTATTAATTCTACTATAACTGGACGTGCCCAAATGCTTTTGAGCGGTAGTGTATCTGTTCCTACTTACAGGACCCGTAGCAAATTTAGGGGTTTTAATAATGAGCTCCATGGGAATGTTTTGGTAAACAAAAAAAAAACAAGCAATTGCGAAAAAAAGTTGAATTTTTGCTCTGCCTCCCTGGGAAAAAAATAACACGTTTAGGTATTTTATTTATTTTATCTAAAGAAATTTTACATTATTTTGTCGAGAATTTTTAAGTTTTAAGAGAAAAAAATGTGTTAGTAGAAAGTTATAGTCATTTGAATTTTTTTAAACCAAAAATACATAATTAAAAAATAAATCAAATGACTATAACTTTCTACTAACTTAGTTTTTTCTGTGGCCACACTAAACTACACTTTTCTGTACTTTTTACGCTAGTAATATTTAAAGGGCTGTAAACACTGGTTATTCCAGGGGCATCTCTACACTTATTGGAAATAACATTAGAATTCGATTTAAAAATAAAATACAAATATTCTACATTGTGTAATTTAAAAATGCGAAATACGAAAAGCCTTCGGTTAAATAGAAAAATATTTTTCTCACCCAATGTTTGGATACAATATACCTTGAGGCCAAACGCGTGTAATCTAGTTGTGAGCCTGTGTAAACGCCTGTAGCATTAAAATACTTTCTACAGTAGACTCTTTTAATGTTGTACGCTTGGAACCAAAGATTGCACTGTATTTTAAAAACGAACTTTCTACATCCAAAGATGTAATCTTTGCGTATCTAAAACATTGCAAATTTCTGCCGCAATAACTGTCAGCACTTAAGCACTGCCCAATATCACGCAGTTGCGCGAAATCAAGATTTTTCTGTAACAAAGGCTTAAACTTGATCGCAGCTTCAACACCGGGGCGATCTTTTAAAGTTTGTAGATCTATATTTACATACATTATCAACTATGTCCAACGAGTCAGGAAGTGACAGATAACTATGTTGAAAGCTGTCAATAGCATCTACTAATACACGATAATTTGCGTTTATATGAAGGCCTATTTGCTTCGACTTTAGAGTTATTAAAGTGCTGTTGACTTTCTTTAATGCATATGGCAACTGAGAAACTACAGATTTAACAGCGTGGAAATGCTGACTGTTGTAAAATGCAGGATTCAGTCACGTTCCTCATCTTGTTAATACGGGCTGTGGGGGTTTGGTAATTCCGGGGCACAACTGGTGAAATTTTTTAATCCTTTGTGGAGATTTTGTAAAAACCTTTTTGGTGCTGGCAATTAGTTTGTCAACATCTGGATACTGGCTTCGAATTGTTTCTGTCACTCGATGAAAAGCATGTAGTAAACAGGTTATATGCAATGAATTAGGACACCAAGTTTTAAGCCATCTAGCGGCTGTTCCCATATACGCAGCACCGTCTGAACTAACATTATAATATTGTTTGTATTAACGTCAAACTTTTCTAGAGTTTACGTTAGCAGTTGCTGGATTGTTTCAGCGTTGCCTTTTGCCACTGGGTCGGTAATGGCCACTTATGCACATATTTTCTCCAAAAAGATAGCAAATGTTCATTTTGAAGCATGCGGAAAGGAATATTGCAACAGATTAATACAAATATTGGATCATATATAAAGCTCCAATAAGGCATCTGCAGCTACCGGTTTAAACATTTTTTTTTACTCTGAATATGTTGTCTCCAACTAAAGGAACTCCAACCCGCGATGCATGTGTCACAAACAGAACAATTTATTTCCTTTCCATTGTACTTTAGGTCAGATAAGAGATATAAAAAATTTTGCACTCTGTACCCAAACGGTAAAGAGCGACGAGGCATCGCAATGGTCACGCTAAAGGAGAATGTATCCGAGAAGTAACCCGCCGAGACACCAATGCTTGCTACTGCGAAATTAAAAATAGCCGACTGCCGTCGACCGTCGCTTTGTAGTACCGATACGGCCCTGGAATTACATATGTTTGTAACTCTTTAGTAATATTACACTCGACTGCACTATATCGGCGTAACAAAGCACATCCTAAGCTGGTGACGATTCTTAGCCTTTTTTAATTATAACGCAGTAATATTTCTATTTTGTTTCTGCCTTTCTACAACACACAAAAAAATGTTGTGAAAGGATTGTTGTATTGTACTATGTATGTGCACTCTCCCTTTCATACACACTGACAATCACAAAATATCCATGGTTGAAGTAGGATTCGATACCACGATCTCTCGATTGCAAAGCTAGCGCCGTACCAGCTCGGCCACCGGAGAGAGCCTTACAGAAACTATATTTACCTGCGCCGGTTGATTTGCCTGATTGGTATGTTCATAACGCTCAGGAAAGGTCTTTTCAGAATTTAAAGCTCTCGTTATAACGGAAGGATAGGCCACGTTTCCTCCAGCCTGGGAGTTGGGTCGTGGTACGGAGACATCCAAAGGAGATGGAGGTGCAACCTAGACAAAATGGACAAAAAGTGTAAATATGGTCTGCTTAGCTACTAAAGTGAATAATTACCTATTAGTGTCATTTCGTTGAACATTTTTAAAACTTAATTAAACTTCAGAAATATTCTAAATATACCTAAGACTATTTAAAAAAAATAAATGTATTTCTGTATATCTTTTCCATTTCATTTCTATTTGTTGGTATCTATTCTGTTGTTTCGATATGAATAATATGGAACTTAATATTCCTATAATCCCTGACATGACAAGAGTTTTGAATCCAAGTTAAAATATTCCTTTACCTGCTGACTGCTTGAGTTCTGTTGAGGAGATGACATGGAATTCATAGGGCTGTTATACATTGGGTAAGCTGGACTCTGAGCATGACCCAACGGAGAGGCCTGGGAATGTGCTTGTAACGGACTCGGCCGACGAGGCACCACCACATTGCAGTCTGAACCGTTGGAACTAAAAAAAAAAAACATTTATGTACATAAATATACAATTTAAATGAAAGTACACGTACACTTACACTGGTAAAATAAACTGGTATGAAATCAAATAAACTGGTATGAAATCGTTGAAATTTTACTAACTGTTGTCAATAATAATTATTAGTTAATTATGTATCTATCTAAAACAAACAGTTTGGAACGTGGCAATAAATTTACTTAACTAGTCAAAGTTGAATTGGATAAATCGCCATAATATGTCATAAATGTACTTCTTGCATTTTTTCGATGATCGTTGAAAGAGAAATATTCTTTTAAAATAATAAAAAATGTTAAATATTGCTCAAATAATTGGAAATTAAAAAACTATAGCAATATTTAGTTTATCTCGGCGTAAGTTTATAATACAAAATATCATAATTAACAAGTGGCGTAGTGTTTAGAAAAAAAAAATGCAAAAAACAACTACACTAAAATTTGTTAAATCAGCCTTAGATCTTATATTATTATTTGGTTTAAGCTTTTAATTTAAAAGAACTGTTTCCCTAACTTATTTCGATATTTTAAGAAATAGGCGTATTTTACTCTTGATGATTTAAAAAAAAATTGCAACAACTAACAACTTTCCATAACATAAGTGCTATTTTTAGTCTGACAATAAGCACCCACTATTATTGTCGTCAGCGAGAATTAGAATAAACAGTTACTTGAATTTTGGACAATATACTTCTTTTGTGATGTAGGTAAAAGATAAGAAAGGATTTATTAAAATTCAACCCCTAAAGGGATAAAAAAAGGATGATAAGTTTAAAAAGAATAGCCAACATCTCACAAACTAAAAGTGTGAATGTTAAATTCAGCATGAGAAATAACCAAACACGTGCCTGTGCGTTTTTTTTCAAATTCAACCTCCAAAGGGAGGAAAAATAGAATTATTTAAAAAACAGTACATATACCTATATCAAAAATCGCTGAAGGTGTGGATGTTATATTCAAAATATAAACTCCTTATTAGAAATAAGCAAATACTGGTTCAATTGTGTAAAATGCGACACACAAGAGGGTGAAAAGGGGTGATAATAAAAAAAACGCCTAAACAATAAGATGGTAAACTCAGCATAGAAACTATCTATTAGAAATAAGGAAATACGTGTTTGGCTGTTTTCCAAAACTTCACCGCTAAGGGGCTAGAAAGTGTGAATCTTCTAAAAAATTCCCAAGGGTTAATTATCCAAGTGCGGGCAAAGTTACTAGCGCAAATGACAGACATTTCTGTTCCATAAACAGAACGAAGAACAAGATACAATATCTTGCTGACAACTTTGTAAGAACTTCGATTATTTTGTCCTAAAGGGGGTTAAGAGTTTTCTTTTAAATGCCTATATCTCACAAATCACTGTTCAATATATTAACTCCTTTCCCTTACTAACAAAAATTGCCCAAGAAACAAACTACACGGACGAAGCCACGAAGGGATTGCTAGTATAATATAATAATATTCTTTGTATCTAGCAAAACAAAAAACAATAGCTTTTAAATTTTAATTTAAAAAGCAGGTTAAAATTTGGTCTTAATGTAACAAGTGATGTCGATTAAAATCTTAAAGGGGGGCACGTTTCCTCCGATATTGCAGCATGATTTTGCGAATAATAATGTTCTGCAATCATGAATAGACTTGTGTATGAGAATTACGATACTCGCCTTCGGCTCGTATCGTAATTCTCATACACATGTCTTAATACCTATCATTAAAAGCTCATTGCATAATATACTATCTTAGGATAATCGAGTCAGCGGAGAGATCACTGGAATATAAATTACAGCTGTAAAAATAAATTTTAGTGTAACAAAATATGTGTAACGTAGATAAAAGACAGTGTTTTATTACCAAAATTTTAAACTATTTATTTACCTGTTCTGATACTCTGGCCCACTTTTGGGTCTCTGGAAGTCTTCTGCATTAGGGCCCGGCGGCTGCTGCTGTGGGTAATGTCTATAATTGTGTTGAAAGTGAGGCGGTCGTTTGCCAGAAGCATTGCTCCCAGCGTAGTTTAAACGACCAGGTGCATCCATAATTGAAAAACTGATGGGCGACGACTGACTCTGTGTTTCTTCATTACTCCTTCAAAAATACAAATGTTTTCTTTTCTCTATCCTCTTTAGTATTTATACTATTATATATTCGTTCACAAATTTTTAATTTAGACGAGATATAGTACATTTTGATGTTCGACAAAGTTCAACCGCACCCCTATATTCTACTAGTTTTGTAGTCAGACTAAAAAATTATTTTGGTTATTAAATCACTTACAGCAATACTGTGTTAACTGCAGCCAAAGCAATTTTGTAGTCCAGCTACAAAATCATAGAATAGGTTATCAGTAGCAATTTCGATTGTAACCAGTCTTACGATCGGTTGCTTAAAGCATTTAATCACATAAATTTAACTGATGTTTAGAGATACCTGTGACAATGATGTGTATTGTTACATTTAAAGTGCCCTATTAGCTAATGCTTGACTATACAATACCTCAAGGCCCGTCGGTACAATCGTGGTTAAAAAATCGTACATCTAATTCACATATTTTACATAACGTTAACATATCTAAATGGAATTCCTTGAACTGTTACTTTGGCTGAAATTTAACGTAAGATCAAAAAAAAAGTCCTCAAAGTATGCCGTGGAATCAATCACGCATGTCTTGAACTCTTGAAAGGTAACATAGGTCAAGGTATAGGTGAATGAAAAATAGAACTGTCAAGTTCTGAAGTTTTTATTTTTAAGAAAATTAAATATAGTAATCACGGCAGAACAAAAATCTTTTATGACCGAAAGTTACTTTAGAAATGGTAGATGGGTTGATGACCAGTGGGTTTATTCAACACAGGACGCCATTCAGGATTTTCAAACAGAATTTCCACACATAATCATGGATTTCGACCAGTTTAGCCAAGTTTTGACTAGATCTGTGGCTTTGTTTAGAGAAAGAGGAAGTGTGAATAGAAAGAAAGGCAGTGGGAGACCCAAAGTTCGCACTGCACAAAAAGTAGAAGAATTGAGGCAAATTGTTAATGAACACCCACAATCCCCTATTTGGCGTTTAAGCCAGCAAGTAAATGTATCCTACGGAACCTGCAATACAATCCTGAAATGTGACCTGCATATGCACACTCATCGTCTAGGATTAATCCAAGAATTGTTACCAAACGACAAGCCGCAGCGAATGCAATTTGCAGAGTGGTTTATGGGTAATTTGCATAATAATGAAAATGTATTTGAAAAAAAAACTCTTTTACTGACGAGGCATGGTTTTACCTCTATGGTTATGTAAATTCTCAACAAATGAGAATGTGGCCTTCTGAATTTCTTTATAGAGAAGCCTCTGCATTCACAGAAAGTTAATTGGACCGATTTTTTTTTTAACGTAATGACATTTTAGAAAATTTTGTGAACGCAAGACGATGATGGGATGCGACGAGGCTACTTCCAGCGGGACGGTGCACCAATTCACGTAACTCTTGATAATTTAAATTTTTTCGAAGAATTCCGAATCATTAGTCGTAATATGACAGTTAGGTGGCCACCAAGGTTCTACGATCTCACGCCGTGCGACTTGTTTTATGGCCACACATTAAAAACTCGGGTTTCAAAACCCCTTGTGAAAATTTAGAAGACCTACAGGCTAGAATTACGAATAAATTTCAGGAGATTAATAACTTCCATCAAGTGCTCACCAATGTTGTTGATGCTGTAAAAAGAAGACTGAGAAAATGCTTGGGAGTAGAAGGTGGACACGTCTCTCATTTAGTTTAAATTTATAACTTTTAGGTTCTTTTTTGAATTTGTTTTTTTTTAATCCTGTATTATGCAATGACGATCACAATAATGTAATTTTCTTATAAATAAAAACATCAGAACTTGACAGTTTTATTTTTCATTCACCTATACCTTTTACCTACACCTTTCAAGAGTAATAATTCAAGACATGCGTGATTGATTCCACGGCATACCTTGAGGACTTTTTTTATCTTACGTTATGGCATTGCACCAGTTTCATTGACATTAAATACGATCCTGTCGGTTACTTGAACCAGGTACTTTAGGTTCTGGTTTACAGGTTTCTACACGAATATAGATAATACAAACTACGATAAGCGAATTACTAGATACGCATGTGCAAGTTACTACACAGGAACAACCAAATTGACTGACGCGGTTTAACCAAAAAGGCGAATTCATTTCTGTTGGAAAATTTGCAATGAGACTTAAAATTTAAAAAATAGCTATTGTGATATTTATTTATGGGTGTAAGTTGACGATCAGGGGTTTGTGTTGATAAGTATAATAAGATAAATTTTACACTGAAAATAAGTTTTTGGGCTTTAACTGAAATTTATGAAGAAAAAATATTTAAATGCAATGCAATGTTGTTCCTATTATTTCCGTAAATCGTTGATGAATAACGTGATTTTGAAATTTCATTGGTATTTATACATCAATATCCTAGAACTGCTAAACATTTTTAAGCCACCTTTAAAAAAAGTGTACTAGTCTAAAAGTACCAGGTTCTCTGTTTGTAAAACAAGTAATGTTCTCTATTATACATGGTGAGTTTTTAAAGTGTTACAAGGCGAAATCTCGAAAACGGTTTAAAATATTTTCATGAAATTTTGGTCAGTTAATAAGCAGATGGAGGGACATATTTAAATATTTTTGACAATGACCTCCCTCTCTATTTTGAGGGGCGGGGATAACTTTGAAATTTTAAATGGGATAATGTACTTTCGTTTATAAAATTCGAATCTATGTAAAAAATTACGAATGTGTACAATTTTTTTTTTGATGTGCTCTTTCGGTTACGAAATTATGGTTAATTAAATTATGATTGAATTTAAAAAATAAATAAATTTTACCAATAAATCAAGTTCACATATTTTAGAATTATTATACGTTTCCATGGAAATGCGTTATATTTACTTAAGTCAGTTGATAATATTGAGGTTTTAACGATTATTTCGTAGTTAATTGCCGTTAGGTCCACGGATTTGACCCCCCTTGACTTTTTCTTGTGGGGTTTTATAAAGGACAGAGTGATGGCGACTGCACCTACAACTTTATATGATATGAAAGAAAGAATCCGCTTTGTCTGCTTATTAGTGACACCTGAAATGTTATAGCGGGTACGAATTTCATTTAGAAAAAGAGTGAGAAAGTGTTTGGAAGTTGAAGGGGAACATTTCGAACAATTTCTCAAGCATGACAGACGATAAATAAGCTGAAATTGAAGGATACATATTTTTTTAAAATTTTATAATGTAATAAATCATAATTCCAAAGCCGAAAGAGCCAATCCAAAAAAAAATGCACACATTCGTAGTTTTTTACGTAGATTCGAATTTTATAAACAAAAGTACATCGTCCCATTTCAAACTCCAAAGTTATCCCCCACCCTTCAAAATAGAGAGAGGAGGTAACTGTCAAAAATATGTTTAAATATGTCTCCCCATTTACCTATTAACTCACCAAAATTTTATGAAAATATTTTAAACCGTTTTCGAGATATCGCCTTGTAACATTTTAAAAAACTCATTCTGTATACTTGCAATTATTACTACAAAAATATACAGGGTGTCTGGAAAAGGTCTGTACAAAATGCTACCACGTATTCGTGACACTAAAATAAGACGATTTAACCCAACTTACCTATATCCAAAAGTGTTTCGTTAGGGAGATACAGAGCCCCAAAGGGGTGCTTAACGATTTACATTTTTGGCTCTAACTTTTGCACCGACTTGTATAATTTAATGAAATTTTAATATTGTATGTTGGCCATAAAGACTCATAAAACCATACTACAGTAGATGTTTGACATCGTCAGGGAAGTCAGGAACGAACTTGCCACCACGCTCGTTGGACCAAATTTTTGACAGGTATCATTTTACAGAGCTCAAAACTGATTTTTTAAATACTTTGGTCATTTCTCTTTACAAAAGGTACTCTACATTTGTTTCGATAAAATTAGCCGTTTTCGAAAAAATTAAGGTTTTGTATAACACGTTATTGAAATAATACGACAATACTACAATAAAACACCAGTCGTTTTTATTTCGTTAACAATGTGTTATTGACAGGTAAAAGTTAAATCATAAAAAGTACTTAAAACTGAATCTTTTTGATATTTCAGAAATCGTTTGAACAGAAAAAGTTAAAAATGTGAAAGCTCTCCTTTTTCTTGTTTACTTGAGCAGATTTTCGAAAAACAAAAACTTAATTTTTTCGAAAACGGCCAATTTTATCGAAACAAATGTAGAGCGCCTTTTTTAAAGAGGAATGGCCAAAGTATTTAAAAAATCAGTTTTCAGCTCTGTAAAATGACTCCTGTAAAAAATTTGGCCCAAAGAGTGTGGTGGCAAGTCCGTTCCTGACTTCCCTGACGATGTCAAACATCTACTGTAGTATGGTTTTATGAGTCTTTATGGCCAACATAAAATATTAAAATTTCATTAAATTATACAAGTCGGTTCAAAAGTTAGAGCCAAAAAAGTAAATCGTTAAGTACCCCTTTGGGGCACTGTATCTCCCTAACGAAACACTTTTGGATATAGGTAAGTTGGGTTAAATCGTCTTATTTTAGTCTCACGAATATGACGTAGCTTTTTGTACAGACCTTTTCCAGACACCCTGTATATTTCGTCATCCATTAGAAGGGACCATAGCAGAAAGGAAAAGATACACCCTAAAAGCCCTTTTAACGTTCTTAAATCTGACTGCTCTTCCCGGTAAGGAGGTCGGTCATCCAGAATAAAATTAAATTAAATATTATACAAAGGTGATTTAGAGAACTATTGATTCTCATTCTACATATAACAAATCAATTATAATTGATTTATTCATCAAATCAGATAATCATCTGAGAATAATGCAAGAACATCATACGAGTCGCCTAATATGCGGTGAGAAAGCATTATTCTGCTTTACATGTCTCCAGTCTTCTACTTGATGAAACCTGCAAATAGGGCGCTGGACACTAATTTTACTCAGATTTACCAAACCTACAAGCATACTGGTGTGTGTTAAAGGGATCATGTTAATAGGTCTAAGCAACTTGGAACCAAATAGACGAAATATACCTAGTAGATCGCCCGGAAAGAGGTTTGTGCTTAACTGAGTGTTCGTCGAGCCCCATTTACTACCTACCTTTGTTGCTGCGT
The DNA here is from genome assembly GCA_963971165.1 of Philopedon plagiatum. NCBI lineage: Eukaryota > Metazoa > Arthropoda > Insecta > Coleoptera > Curculionidae > Philopedon > Philopedon plagiatum. The sequence continues at coordinate 97,130,847 of OZ020192.1, read as the reverse complement.
CTCTCTCTGATTTCCAAGTTCGGAGTAAATCTTAGTTTGGGCTTTCGTTTGAATCTGTGGTGTACTCTGTTGCTTAGCAGGCGGAGACGTGAATGATTTCTCAATGGGACGAGAAGGCGGATTTGGAGAGCTAGGGAACAAGCATAATATGGTTTTAAGGTAACCTATTATTAAGAATAAGTATAATGTCACGTTATTTGGAAAGGTTTGAAAAATATGCAACTTGAAACTCGTCCTTCAAAGAAATATTGTCCCATACTAGGTACGTTACATAAACAATCATTTAAAAAGGACCAAAAATATGTATGAATCGTTATCTTATAAAATAGTGGCTACTTCATGTATTATACAGGGTGTTTCATAATTGAATGCTGATCCTTAAGGGTGATAATCCTTGGATGATTTTAAGAAAAATTCTTTATATGAACATAGGTCCGCAACAGCTTTATTTCTGAGATACAGGGTGTTGAAATTTAAGAAAAAAATCTGTTTTTCTTCAATATCTCTAAAACCGCTTTGTATTTTTGTTTTAAATTTTGGTAGGTGCAAAGTACGCTTAAAAATACATTTTCTTCAGGATAAAGGTTTTTTTAATTTTCATCAGTGGCGTCCCTGTTAACATGCCCTGCAATATTTTTAATCAAAAAAATGATACGCCACTGTTTTTTTTTTAAATAAATATTATTTTTATAATTGCCTTCTATCTTCTCATAAAAATGGTCTCTTGACTTTCTTTTATCCGGCGTACGGTTTTCGAAATAAAGTTCATTCATTTGCTTGTCCCTATGTGATTTTTTTCTTGTAGTCTCAATTTCGCAATTTGTGGTAACCAAAGCATCTAGGCTAGATTTTTATATTTTATAGTAACTAACTATTATTTAGTTCTAATAATAAGCACGCATAAAAATACATTTTTTATTTGTAAAAACTTAACCATTTTGGACAAAATATACCAAAATTAAATTAACTGTTTGCGTTTATAAAACAACGAAATGTGTTGTTAGCATACTAGATGTTTCTAGCCTACAAAATAATCCCACTCTTTAACGGCTTTAATTACAAGAACTAAATAATAGTTACTATAAAATATAAAAATCTAGCCTAGATGCTTAGGTTACCACAAATTGTGAAATTGAGACTACTAGATAAAATCACATAGGGACAAGCAAATGAATGAACTTTATTTCGAAAACCGTACGCCGGATAAAAAAAAGTCAAGAGACCATTTTTATGAGAAGATAGAAGGCAATTATAAAAATAACATTTATTTAAAAAAAAACAGTGGCGTATCATTTTTTTGATTAAAAATATTGCAGGGCATGTTAACAGGGACGCCACTGATGAAAATTAAAAAAACCTTTATCCTGAAGAAAATGTATTTTTAAGCGTACTTTGCACCTACCAAAATTTAAAACAAAAATACAAAGCGGTTTTAGAGATATTGAAGAAAAACAGATTTTTTTCTTAAATTTCAACACCCTGTATCTCAGAAATAAAGCTGTTGCGGACCTATGTTCATATAAAGAATTTTTCTTAAAATCATCCAAGGATTATCACCCTTAAGGATCAGCATTCAATTATGAAACACCCTGTATAAACGTGATTTATGTTGACTTTATATTTCTGTTAACTGTATTTTTTGATTTATTATACTGGGGTTTATTTTCCATATATTAGTTATATGTACTCGTATGTAATTATTACAATTTTAATAAAATAAAAATCTACAAGTAGAGTTTAGTATTTTCTTTTCATATACTAGTTTTTTTTAACTCTGATATACATACAACACCAAAAGTCTTGGCCCCACCGGTATTTTGTAAGTTTTTTTATTAAATAACATGATAACTATTTTTTAAAGTATGTTTATTTATGAATATATTTTTCGCAATAACAAACTTTTTACAAAATTTAATCAATTACGCACACAACATAAAAAGAACTATTGCAATTTTTCAGTAAATGTATTACAACAAAAATTGACAAAACATTTTGTTTTATCCAAACTAAACATCAATTAATAGTCAGTATGACCTCCTCTGTTTCTCAGTAACAGATTGACACGACTGTGCATTGAAACAATCAAGCGGTTGTTCGTTTCCCGAGGAATATTGTTCCATTCCTCTACTGCCGCTGCAACTAACTCTTCCGCATTTTGGGGTGGATTAATGCGGTTGTGAACTGGTTTAGAGACAAAATCCCACATGTTTTCAATAGGATTCTGATCCGGCGAGTTAGCTGGCCATTGTAGTCGGGTAATATGTCCTTGTTCAAATACCTCTTGAACCGTTATTGCGCGATGTGGTCGGGTATTGTCGTCCATAAAGATGAAATTCGCCTAATTCGTTGCGTAATTGATAAATAATGGGCCTGATCACACTTTCAATATAAACTCGACGTCATATTCTGAGATATTGGAATTATATGGTGATTTGAATGCCTAGCATCATGCAACGCAACAATTCTTGTCCTATTAAAAGAAGACACTTCATGTTCTGGTATTATTTCAAAAGAACAGCATCAAATTTACTTTGCTAAATATGCAAAAAAACGGACCAATATTTTTTTTTTATCTTCTGACAGCCCACGAAGACCGAAGTCTAAGTACTGTGTACCGTGGGTGTACTGGGGAATCGACCTTTAAGAGAGATAACAAATCAACAATATTTTATCTGTCAATATTTATGACCTTGTTTGTTTCACTAAATAACTCAACTGCTGTGCCTAGCAAGGAAAACGCAATAAACATACAGCAAATAGATTATATTATGTATATGGGGGTCAAAGACTTTTGATGTTGTGTGTAGAACGAATGTTGAGCAATTTCATATTTTATGTTGGTACCGTACTACACAAGGAAGGATATTAGTAATTACTAAGGCTTGTTGGTTTGCTTTGGGGATCTCTTACCTTACTTTTCTGTAAAATTATCTAAACTGATCTATTTCTAAATACAGGACCGGTTTGATCAAAAATAGCCCAAACCGTATTCTCTTCTACTATATTAGTTTTATATTTTTTAACATTCGTTTTGCATTCTGGTATGTTCTGAACAAACACTACCAACCCTATTTTACAGGTGATTTTTTTGGCAAAAGTAATAAGTATTAACATAGGTCCGTAAACGCTCCGTTTCCGAGATATAGGGCGAAATTTTTTAAAAATGATTCTAGTTTTTCTCATTTATTGCACACATTTTCAAATATAATTTATTCCAATATCGTACACACAACAGTTTTTGGAGTACCTATGACATAACAACCGTCTAACCATTCGAAATAATCTACAGACTGATGTTTTTTGTAGGGTCACGATCCAGTAGATGAAACTTGACTCACTGTGATTAAAAAGCCAATAGACCAAACTAAAAAGTTAGCCTCGCTTTGGGTTATATTTTGCCAAATATCAGCCAAACAGTACAAGAAATTTAAAAAATCCATATACCAACGAGTTAAAGAATAAAACAAGAATATCGTCCTTTTACAAAAGGATAGTCAGTGTTGACGGAAAAAAGAAATTCGGGGATCGCGACCCCAAAAAATACTACTCTGCAGATTATTTCGAACGGTAATAAGTATATTCTATAGATACTCTAAAAAGTATTATATGTACGGAATTTGAATGAATTATCTTTAGAAATCTGTAAAATAAATAAATAAAAAAACCAAAACAATAGTATCTTTCGTTTCCAGACATATGTTAATAGGAAATTTAGTTCATGCTTTTTGCTAAAAAATCACTATTAAAATTTTATCAGTAGAGTTTTGGAATACCCTGTAGACTAAGTTCAATACTTTTTGCTGGTATTTGCTGCTATCGACATTTTATTTGATTAGAAAAATTCACAAAGTTTAAATTAAAAATACAAAATAATGGTGTGCAGAGTATTTTAATAATTGCTAGTGTAGTCTCAGTAGAATATAGTCTTCAGCAACAGCATGTGGCGCGTGATCTGCTAAAAGAAATCTCAAATGGTCCAGCTCTACACAGTAACTGTCCGAAATATTTTGTCATAGTTTAATAACAATTATTAATACATAATCTGTTAAGGAAAAGGTTCATAATGCTTAAACCTGCGTTCAGATCCACCATCGTAATCTAGCCACTACACCTGTCTAATTTGATAACCAAAAGTTTTAAACTGACAAGGGTAAGAATAAAACAGGTAAATTTTGTACTATACCTTTATTTCCCAGTTATTATCGCAAATAAAAAAGTGCAACTTAAGTACGTAGTTTCCAGAAAGGGACGAAATTCATTTTAGAAACACGTTCAAAGATAAAAATCATTTGGAAACTAAGCAAATCGCGGAAATATTAGCATAACTCATAACTTTTTAATGACTTATTAACAACGACAGGACAAAAACTTGTCAAAACCTACACCAGTACTAAATTCTACATCTTTTTAGTGAATTTGGTCATTTATTTTTTCTTTCGCAAGTGACATACATGGAATAATTTTGCCCAGCATCAATACAAACATGTAGTACCTGCTCCACTTAAACCTGAGTTATTCAACAGCCTTTCTGACGCTTTTATAGTAAAATAAAAAAATTCTTAACAGCATAATAGCTGACAATACATGGATTTTTAGCAAGACACCTACCTTAAAAATGCACGATTTGGTGCCTGTGGCACTCTATACTCTTTTGTGGTCGAAGGAGATGATACAATGCATGATTGCTGCAAGTTGGAAGTGTTTGTGGAAGTAAATGTTTTAGACGTGCTGCTCTCTGGGATAGTTACTGGCACCTTTAACAAAAGAAAAACGACAGTTATTTCATCTTCTATATACAAATACATACATATATAAAACGCAACGTATGTCTGTCGGTCGGTACCTCGAGAACCACTGATCTGATTTACATGAATTTTTTATCCGCCAGGTTGTCTATATTAGCTGGTACCCGCGACTTCGCTCGCGTATAATTATATATACTAAATTCCATCAAAAAAATTACCTCAATACCTAAATTTAAAAAAGCAGTAAAGAAATTTTTATTAAAATGAATATAACTAAGAAACTTCAAATTTTAAATGTATATGTTGTATAATGTATGTATACGTATGCATATCTCTATATGTATATAGTATATTATAGTTTCGATTTGTTAATTTTTATTTTTTTATTTATAGTAAAATAATATTATTTTTTATTAATATATGTATTTTTTCATATATTTCATTTACTTTTTTGTTTAGAGTTATAACTTTTGACAATTTATTATTTCAACATTCCCTGTAATGAACCACTAGTGTTAGTTGGGAATGAGTAAATAAATAAATAAAAAAAAACTGTGCCCCCAACTTCGCCGGCGCGAATATTTGATCATTTTATAGGCAGTAAATGAATCTTCCGTGTAACCCAACGTAAACGTTTGTAAGCTTATAACTCGAGAACTTAATGTTCCGATTTACACGTATTTTTTTAATATATAGGTATGTTATCTGATCAGGTTTGCGTTTACATTTTTTACGCTCGGTAACGTAGGAAACAAGCAGTTACGATTTTACTTTAACACGTCGATAGAAAACCGGCCGAATAAAGGCTTGCTTGGCATAAGCTGCCTATATTCGTAATTTTTGCTAGAAAGTTAATTGTCATTGTATACCGGGTGTAACAAACATACCGTGTTTTTTCTCTAAAATTCGCAACATCCTGTGGAATATTCCAGCATTCATAAAATAATGCATTTAAAACCTAACTAAGAGCCTAATGTTTTCTTAACATTTTGTTTTTTGGTTCACTTAGTTGTTTGATAATAAACGAAATAGAGACTTTTATAACTCGGCATGTTTTTATTAGAATATCATAAGAAGTAACTTCTAAAAAAACATAATTAAACTAACAATAATTAACGATTACAACACAAATTACATAAAAAATTAAAATAGACATTAGTAGCGTGTGTTTCCTCCTCTACTTCTAATAACCGTTGCACATCGGCGAGGCATACTAGAAATTAAATTTGCTATTTGGTTTTGATCAGTATCATTCCAAATTTCAGCAACTATCTTTTTTATCTCTTGCAAGGTTGCAGTAGGAGGCTGACGCTGTCTTAATTTTCTGCCAATAATTTCCCACAAATGCTCGATCGGGTCAAGATCTGGACTGTGCGGTGGCCAATTCAGAGTCTCCATATTTACATTGTGTAAATATTCAGTTATAATGCACGCTTCGTGAGGTCTTCCATCGTACATTAACAAAAAGTTATTGCCGATATAAGGAGCGAAGCGGACAACGTGCTCAGATAAAATATCATTAATATGCCTTTCCCTATTTAAAGAACCTTCACGTAAAGGACCAAGATATGTCCGCGCTGTAAAGGAAATTCTTCCCCAAACTATAATGACAATAACGATAATGCAAGACCTCACGTAACGCGCATTGTAACTGAATATTTACACGAAGTAAATATTCAGACTCTGAATTGGTCACCGCACAGTTCAAATCCTAACCCGATCGAGCATTTGTGGGGCTTTATTGGCATAAAATCAGGATAGCGTCAGCATTCTCCTGCAAGACGGAAACGATAGGTGTTGAAATTTGAAATGATACTGATAAAAACCAAATAGCAAACTTAGTTTCGACTATGCCTCGCCGATGTGCAACGGTTATTAGAAGTACATATATGTTTTTACAGGTAACCTGCAACAAGCGATATTATGCTGCAGATGGAAATAAAAATGAACGTTGAAGTCAGAACTAATTTTTAGAAATTATTTGATCCCTATCAAAATAAATCATTTATTCAATTGGAAAATCTAATGTAGATAAAAAATGCCCTTTAAAGTAATTTGAGATTATAGTTTAGAAGATATTGTAGCATATAACTGCACGCATTACGTGGTAGCGCTTACAGCGGTGCTGCAAAATCATTTGCTTATTTGTCTTCCTGGACAAGATTTGTGTTTTCGATTGACTTTATGTTGTAAAATATTTAAAACTTAATTTCTTCATTTGCCGGTGGGGCTGGTTAGAAATAAGGAAGAAACGTCAACAAGTGGTTGGCCGTTTTTCAATATTCAACCTCTAAAGGGGCTGTGTATTTCTTGAAAATAAAATCTTACAAATTACTGAAATATGAAGTATCAAATTCAGCACAACTCCTACTGATCAAAATTGTCTGAAAAAAAAAATGAAACGCGGGCGAAGCCGCGAATGAATGGGTTGCTAATTACCAATAAAAGATAAATCGTATTCTATATACAATATGCAAGTACTTAATATTACCTGGAAAAATGTGGGATTAGCTTGAGACGAGTTAGCTTTCACTGAAGCTGTTGTTACTTGTGGACTTTGAGCCCTATTGTTGGCTGCCGATTTTGAATTGGCGGCCAATTGCGAATTAATATGGTTACTTATGGTTTGCTGAGCAGCTGCAAAGTGGGCATTAAAGTTTTCATATGATACCTAAAAAAACAATAAGTGTTGAAAATTACTTTTCTATCAACAATGCATATTCGTATTATAAAAGTCAATTATCAACCCAACCACTGATAAAATATCAAACTGAAGCAAACTTCAACAGGGAATTTAAGCATTTGTATTTCAACATAATTTTTGGTAAATATTTAAAAATAATTTTGTTAAATCATGGATCTAACCCCTCTAGGAAACTGTACAAAAAGGAAACCAGTTCAAAAAGATTGATGTTTTAAATACTTTAAAAAATTTATGTTTTACAACAGTATGATACTTTATCTGATAGGATCAGTTTATAATTAATAGTATATTTCTGGAGCTATTAAGAACTTCATAAAATTAAAATTTCCGACATTTGACTATTATAGAATAGATTAAGAGATAACAATGTCAAAAATTACAGAATTTTTTCATGAAAGTTTTGAGTCACTTTGTGTTGTAAACCCGGTCTCAGTTACTGTTGCAAGAGTCTGAGTGGCGAGTCCCGTTGCATGTACAGAAGTGTCCAAGAAGTTAATCCAGGTTTGTGAATTTACACCACAAAGGGATTTATAACCTTCAGGACGAAATTCTGTAGGTTTTGTCATCGCTGTCTTAGTCTTATTAATACTGTGTCAAAAAATTTTCGAATGAAAATATCTTAAAAACAGTTCAAAACATTTTTATAAAATTTGGAGGCTTATAAATTTCGAACTGCCGAAGCTATACAGGGCGAGTCACAAGTATAGTCAACTTTTTTGTCTTAAATAGAACAAACTATTATATCTTTACGAATCTCGATAAAGCTCTTTCAGACGAAATTAACGATACACAATTTGATATTAATCGCCAAACGATAAATGTTGTTTATTTATACTAAAACGTTGTGTATTAAGGATCCAGTGCAGAAAATATCAACTTAAATTATCAACTATTTAATGTGGTAGCCTGACATAAGATGGAACATTTAAGTGAATGGGAAAATATTCACTTTTTAATGATGTATGGTGATTGATTCGAGGACAGGAACAGAACGCAGGAACAGGTACGTCGTTTATTTAACAAGACCTAGTACACTCAACCTCCTAGGTCAAAAACTTTAATTAAACTGCAAACCTAAAAAGCAGACCACTAACTGGACGACCTAAAGGAGCAACTGATGACAACGCTTTGGAAACCTTGATATTTAAGAAAACCTTAAAAAATCCTTTGACTTTTTGAGTTTGACCCTAATGCAAGCCGAATCTGTCAAAAATCTCTTTCAAAATCACAACACCCGTCCTTACAAATTACATTTGGTACAAAAACTTGGTGAAGACTACCTTGACAGGTGATCTTAGTTTTGCGAAAATCTAATCAATAGGTACAATGCTGACCCTCAGTGTGCCAACAATATTATTTTTTATGAGGAAGCCACTTTTATGCCGAAGAGGTGTGTCAACCGAAAAACTATAGGTAATGGTCAGCAGTTGCAATGGATAGAAAAAGTCCGCATCCAAAGGTCACAACACATATTTAGGTAAGTATTACTGGTCATAATGTGATTGAAGGAAACCTTAGAGAGATACTTAGATTTGCTTCAGCATTTTTTTTTTATCAAAGTTGGATAGATGCTCTCTATCCTAATTGGAAGCAAGATGGTGCTCCAGAATATTTTTTCAGGTAGGTTCGGCAGTACTGGAACAGACAGTTCCAAATCAATGGATTGGGAGACGAGGTCAAATTGAATGGTCAGCTAAATCACCTGATCTCACCATTTAGTTTTTTTTGCAGTAGGCATCCACGGTGTGCCTCGACTAAGTTTAACCCAAAGGTCTTCCCACTTCCATTTTTTTTAGATTGTGTTAAAGTGGTATGGCCTAAGTAATTTAAGCCCAAAATGAAAATCCTAGATCAATAGCTTGAAAATAAAACTTGATTTTACCAATTTTTTTAAGGTTATTTTATGAAAAATAGTATCAACATTTTTTAAGGCGAATAATCTTCTTTTATGTCCTGGAAACAATATTTTCGTAGTGAAAATATTTAATATTTTTAAATGACCTTGACAATCCTAAAAAAGATAAAAAATGAGTTTTTCGACACATTTTTATATCTATCTCTGAAATGGTACGTTCAAATACGATGGTTTATGAATTCATGTTGAAGATAATGCAATTATCTGCAAATAAAAAAAAATTGCCCCTCTATCTACAGCTGTTCAAAAGATATAGGTAACAGAAAGTTGAAAAATTCGAACAAAAAAATTATGGAATCAGAATGTTGTGATATATCTCAATAATTATAAGTTACGGTTAAAGCTGTTCATGTTTTTCAAAAAGTTGACTCAATTTCAAGCAAAATAGACATATATACCATAATAAGACATATGTATATACCAAAAAGTGACGAAAAACTCATTTTTTCATCTTTCTTTAGGATTATCAAAGCCATTTAAAAATATTAAATATTTTCACTAAGAAGAGATTATATGCCTTAAAAAATTTTGATACAAAAGCCGCTTAACCCAAAAAAATTGGAAAATTAAGTTTTCTTTTCAAATTATTGATCTAGGATTTTTATTTTGGGCTTAAATTACTTAAGAAACACCACTTTAACCCAATCTGAAAAAAAGGGGAATAAATAAGTTGTACAGTTGTGATTAAAAAAAAGAAAACTATTTGAATTATATATTTTTTTATGTTTATTTTTAAGTTATAGAAGGGAATAGAGGGAAAATATTTGATCTTAAATGCTATCACGAAAAACATACGAATTTATTGAAAACTAATAAAACAGAAAACATTTGAACGGATAAATGACAATAAACGAAAAAAGTTCACAGACATGAAAATACCAGAAAAATCGATTCGATCTGTGTAAAATCGCCGATCTCCTTGCAGGATCGAAGGGTAAAAGATCGATTCTTAAAAATCGATTTTCATTTGGAAAAAATCGATCTTTCCAAGAAATCGATATAGATCGTGAATCCCTACTTTGGGTTAAACTTAGTCGAGGCACACCGCGCATATCTAAAAACTTTATCGTTTATCGAGTAAACTCCATGGACCTGAAGGCTAGAATTACTGAGGAGATTCGGGAGCAATAGTCCGACACGTTTGATAATGTTTAAAAAAAAAATCAGAACAGGCTGGGTTAATGCCTAGGCAAAAATGGAGCGCATTTACAACATCTCCTGAAATGAACTATCTTATGTTTCTTGCCGTCAATATTTTACAGATTTTTTTTTCTAATTAAGTTATTTACTTTTAATAACTAACTTTATTTAGAGCTTTTATTAAGTTCATTAACATAATTTTTAGGATGCAAATTTTATTTTTCCTAGTATGTTAAAAATCTGTTTTTGATGAAAGTCAAAATATTTTTCGGTGGTTGACTATTTTGACAGATAAAAATATGCAGGGTGTTTAAATAAGCAAAATCGCTGACCATACTTGTGAGTCACTCTGTATAGGTTTGGGGAAAAAATTGTGTGGTCTAAATTAAAAATGTTCTTCATGCTTCAAATTTTGTTAAAATATTTAAAGTATCTACAATAATTTAAAATTTTCCAGTAATTATTTGCCACACTTTTTCAAAGGCAAGGACTAAACTACAAAATATAACTCAAAAGTGATGTATAATTGAGGCACATTTTTATGCAAAATTAACTCTTTGACTCATTATTTATTTCAGAGAAATATTACCAAATTTATGTAAATGTATGTAAAATTAAATTTCCATTTCAATATATTCTTTATTTCTCTTTGCTTAAAACTATATAGAATCATTAATAATTATCTTTAGTTTGAGCGAAGTTATAAGTTGTTGGAGTTTCTCGAGAGGTTTGGACTGTTCGAGTCTTTTCAGAATGGTTTTAGAAAAGACAAGTCAACTTTAACCGCAGTCAGTAAGCTCTGTGATTGTGCGTACGATTCTCTTAACGGGAAGTCTTATTCAGTAGCTCTATATTTCGATCTCAGTCGAGCATTCGATACTTTAGATCATGGGCTCTTGTTGGAGAAACTTTATGTGTTGGGTATTAAGGGTGTTGATCATAACTGGATATCATCATATTTAAAGAGTCGAAAACAGACAATTGTATTAAACCCTTGTAAATCAGAGTTCAAAAAAGTACAAACTGGTGTCCCACAAGGCTTCATTCTTGGGACACTTCTTTTTATTGTATTTATCAATGATGTGCCTTTTGCCTGTCCATCTCCAGATGAGGCTGTCGTTTATGCCGACGACACAATTTTTTTCATTTCTGACAGCCAAGTTTTGAGTGCTACTGAAAGAGCAAATCGATCAATGGCTGAATTCAGTGACTGGTGTGCCAACAATGGAATGGTTCTAAACACAAGTAAAACCCCTTTTATGAGCTTTTTTCCAAAAAATGCCACGATTGATCGGAGCTATTTAATTCGCGTTGATAATCTGTCTATTGCTCAGGCAGCTATCATCAAGTTTTTTGGGCATTACCATAGACCAAAAGATGACATGGGAACAGCATATCAACAATTTGACTTCCAAATTGAGCAAATTATGTTTTGTAATTAGGTATTTAAGAGTTTCGGTTTCAATGGATGTTTTAAAACTTACATTATTACGGTCTTGTTCAGTCATATATCTCTTATGGAATAATAATATTTTGGGGAAACTCAGCTTATCTTAATAAAGCATTTGTTATGCAAGAAAGAATCATTAGATGTATCTTAGGCTTTCCACCAGGTGCGCACTGTCGAAGAGCATTTGTTGATCTAGGTCTCAAAGTCTCTCGACTCTTCCGTCCCTTTTCATATACTCTGTTATTTTGTATGTCAAACGAAACGACAGTCAGCTCCTTAATTCAGAAATTCTTTTTGCAACTTTCTGGCAATGATTGCACTGCTGTTTCTTTCCGGGGTACTTTGTATAATTTCTTAGTGGGCCAAGTTTTTATAACGTGTGAGAATACTTAAAATAGTAAATTAAGTGTGAGTTAGTAAGTATAATCATAGAAATTTAAAACATTTTATTGCTAGAATTTTACGACATGAACTATTTTATTTTTGTTTTTATTTGTAACTTTCTAAACTTTTTTTTATATATACACCATGTCTTAGTATAGGCATAAAAAATTTTTGACAAGTCTAATAGGCTTCATTTTTTGTAAGCTTGAGTGATGAATAAAGACTACTTTACTTTTACTTGCCACTGATCACGCGACTCAATCAATAACTTGGATTAAATTGGACTGCCTATGTTTAAAGTTCCATTCATAAATAGGTTGCGCACAACTTTTTAACTCCACTGTGGGAGAAATGTATGCGACACGAATATTCTTTATTCCGAATTCATCAACGACAAACCGATTCCAGTCGGTCAGCGTGCTCTCCTTGTTTACATAACGTAGTTAAGAAAAGGATAGTATTCTTAACCACGAGACGGGTTCATCCGCCGGTGAATTCTAATCAACACCACTGTATCTATGCAACACACAATACCTGGATCAGGGCCGAAGTAGCAGCCAAAGTTAATTCATGGTCTGCTTCGTACGGGTAGCCAGTTTTGCCAGAACTCACGACTTTTCGTGAGATCTCACAATTTCGGTTAATTTCTCACGATCCCACGAATCAAGTACAAAATATCACGATTTTTACCTTTATAGAAATATCAACCAGCGAATCTTACAATTTTGAACGTCATTCAAACAAAATTGCAATGGAGGTTTGAAACTCAGTTTCTGATTTAACGTTACACTTTCCCAATATAGTTAATCCAAATGAAATCCAAGATCTTAATAACGAATGGAGAATTTTAAGATCACACCATTTAAATGATTTTGATAACGATATATTGTTCTTTTGGAACAAATTGCATTAGTAGAAATAGGAGATGACTCTCTAAAATCTTCGGGTCATAATCGAGAGCAGCAGTAGAGAGAATATTTTCTCAAATTAATTTAATAAAAACTCAACTATGCAGCAAACTTAAAGTGAAAACAATAAAAAGCATTTTATATACAAAAAGTTTCTTAAGAGACAAAAATTGTTACGATTTTTGTATCACCAATAATATGATTAAAAAGTTATGTTGTGGTCCTGTATTGTATTTAGATAAAAATAAGATAGAAACCCTAATGGTACAGGTGAATAACTTCCTTTTTTGTTTGTTTTGTGTTAGTTTTACTTTTATAATTAAAAAAATATCGCGTCTTTATAGTACAAACTGACAGATATTTGTTTAAGTTTGTAATTTTTTTTATTAATATTTTTAAATTGTTAAAATTTTTGAGTTTAATTAAAATAAATGATAATTGAATAAAATGATTTAATCCTATTATTTTTACTTCCGATGCAATCATTAGTCTCGCAATTTCTCACGAATTTTGACGGTCAATTCTTACGTTTTTTTTTTCATGTCTTCTGGCAATGCTGCAGGTAGCGCCAATCGCGTCACGCTAAATATATTTTTTCGTGTCAGTATCATCCTGGTTGAGTTAACGAAAGGCGCGTCGGATGTACAAATCTCATTTTGGTGTGGTGAAAAACCGTGTCGCCGTATTTCCCCGTAAACATAATATTTACTTTGTTGAATCTAGACTGCAAAAGGGTTCTTAGCGGTTTTTCGGCTTTTTCTCTGATGGAAATCTGCAAGCAACCTTCATTTCGCCTTGCGATTGCCGGATCCATAAAGCTGACTTACATAGTCTTAATTTACGTAGCTAACATTCATATTTTTATAAAAAATATTTTTTAGCTTTAAAGTTTTCAACCGATTAAAATAAGTATTTCTAACAGCGGGTTGCACCAGGGTTCGCAGATATATATCAAGTGATATATATCGCGATATATATCACGATATATATCGCGATATTTATCTCTAAATAAATATCAATATTTGGATATATATCAACTTGTTTCTTAAATCTGGCAATAGCGGCTTTCGTTTAAGTACAAATATGCAACCGCGCTATACTGGGATTTTTTAAAACGGTAATTCCCCTAGATCGGACAACGTGCATATTATTTTGTGACTGGTTGATGGAATATTTTCGGGATTACGCGCTTAATTAATATAATTGATAGAATGCAGAGAGATGGAGCAACTATAGCTGTGGCAGTAGAAATATGGAAAAAATTGGAAAATGACTTGCATGGACAACCAGCAAATGTGTTTAGGCAATTTAAGAATCGTAAAGAAATGGCTCTAACGGCTGCACATTATTTGGCTAATTTGTGCGACCACAGATTCCAAGGAAATAATTTAAATAATGAGGAAAAGCATGCTGGTTTTGAGTACCTACAGAAATTTAACCCAGGATTTGTTCCAATAATAATGGCAACGAGCACTGCTTCAAAACCATTTCCTTCATATTTATTTGGGCACCACTTTAAAACAACTCCTCCCATGACATGGTGGAAATCCGTCAACATAATTGACGCTGAAAAATATTTTAGATGGGCTGACCTTCAGAAGGAGTTTTTAAACATGTGCTCTATATTACTAACAGCCGTAGCGGCTACTGCTGGGCTAGAAAGAATATTTTCGACATTCGGTCTTGTCCACTCAAAACTTCGAAATAAATTAGGGAATGAAAAGGCTGGAAAATTAACGTTTATGTTTCGATATTTTAACCAGAATAAAAGTATGTCCAGTACAGCATCAAATTTAGATTTTGTTTGGGATCGAAGTCAGTGCAGTGAAGCCTCAGGATCAGGAAATCTGCAGAATGTAGCAACAGAGACAGAGCGGGATCTCTTAGATGATTCCGATTCCGACAATATGGATGACTTGCCTCTAGCACGGCTTTTGTAAATAGAATTATTTGTTTTGGTTTTTTTCGTCAGAAAAAATATGAATTTCATTTTTAAATTCTATTTTGTTGTTTTTTATCAATAAAGATAAGGTTTCTATCTTTGCTTTATTTTTTTTTTCAAAAACTTTTACCTACTAGTAAAATAATATTTTTAACAAAAATGAAAATATCCGATATATATCAAAATATCCGATATATATCGTAAATATCCGATATTTTGATATTTTCAGTAAATAGCATGATATTTACAATCCCTGGGTTGCACAAAACTTTTAATCAAGTAGTAAATTTAATTGACGTTTAGAGTCATATTTGACAATGACGTTAGCATAAGTGCTGTAACATTACAAGTGTCTTATTAGTTTAATTCGTGATTAAATTGTTTGTGCAACCCGACGTTAGTGTTCTATGTAAACTGATATACCTACCACCATACACAAATATTAAGACCCGTCCTGTTTAATACTACTAACCTTTTAAC
Source organism: Philopedon plagiatum (assembly GCA_963971165.1). Lineage (NCBI taxonomy): Eukaryota > Metazoa > Arthropoda > Insecta > Coleoptera > Curculionidae > Philopedon > Philopedon plagiatum. The sequence goes on along the minus strand of OZ020192.1, from coordinate 97,115,179 downwards.
TGCGCATGCGTTCCTGCGGCACTGCGCGCGGTCGGAGAAAGAGGCATTCTTGGTCCAAGCAATAGGAGTCCAATTTAATCCAAGTCATTGGACTCAATTGACTGAACCATAGAGAGATTTGCAATAAACCATTAATTACGGCAAATTCTCTTTATGAAAGAGCCACGCTTCCTTTGAATTAAGTGCATTGTTGGATTCCGTATAAAATTTTTCATTATAATCTTGTGCTTATGTCACTTAAAATTTCTGTAAAGAGTGCGTTTTGCATATATATGCCTCAATTAGCAGGAGAAATCCAAATTCCATCTTATTATTATTGTATACCCCGCGAATTAGAGGATTTACGGAGTTCTTAAATTACATCAGGTACACTATACAATAAGATTTGGATTTTTTCATATAAATTGTTTCTTTTAATCCTTTTGGTAGGACAGCCCCTGGTTTTAGGTTTAAAAAGCTTAGCAAACAATTTAAGTAAAAATTAGTAATCGTCGGTAATTTTGAATTTATAAGATTCTTAATATCAGGGGTAAGGCTATTAAAAACCTACCGTTTTTCCTGTAGATGTAGCAACAACACTTTCATGTGGCAATATCCCAAAGGGACTGTTTTGCTGCCAAGCTGAAGCACCCTGTTCAAAAAAGGCCTGGGCTTGAGGATGAAACTCGCCAGATTCTCCAGCCTGTTTTGAGGCTGCTGCTTGCGCAGCCAAAGCTCGGTGTGGTGTTACCTATAAACAATAAATTACCTTAACTTCTTTATGAGAAAATTAATTGCTTGCTGAAGTTATAGCTTAAGAAAGCTTTTACAATTGCTGTCTTAATAGAAAAAAATGTAAGATAAGAGTGACTTGGGTTTAACTCATTTGAAAGTGAGTAGTTACATGCTGAAGAAAGCTTGAAAATGGAAAATAGCTAACACAATGGACACAGTTACCTTTCTATGTTGGAAGGCGTTAAAACTTAAAAATGATCAAATGGTCAATCTCTGATTATTACCAATCGCATCAAAACATCCTGTTATGTACAATAACTCACTCAATCCATCTTGACAAGAAACCCAAAAGAAAATGTAATGCTACTTGTAAATAAATGTTTCGTAATGCGCATATAGTCAAAAAGAATCCTACATTAAGTTTTCGGTTGTCACAATAATAAGTGGCTTCTTAAATGTATTAAATCATATGAATTCTCTTGCCAAGCTCTGGATGTAGCAACTTTTATATGTTGTGGAATTAAGGGGTAAGAATTTCGTACTCTTCGGAATTTTGAGAACAGTTTTAGAATGCCGCGTTGTCACATGAAAAGCTCAATATTTAAATTTAAGTATTTTGAGCATTCCTCTGTATTTGTAGAGACTATTATAGTGATATTTACATTTTAAAAAGATGTAAGGATATTGTTCTGCCGCCTTTTCGAAGTTTGAATGGCGTAGAAGAAATCGTTGCGCGTCAATGGAAAGCAATATTTTTTCTTGGACTATACAATGCGGCTACAAAAAAAAATTGTAAAATTAACTCACCTGGGCAACATAATGTGGTTTAGCTCCACTGGCAGCTACAGCTCCATGGAACAAAGGACTAAACACAGTCTCATATCCAACAGCAGGTGGAGACAAAAAGCCACCAGGCAATACCGCAGCAGGTGGGGTAGGTGCCACCGAAGCTGTGGTCGTAGCAGAGGCTGCAGCCGCGGCAGCTGCTGCTGCTGCTGCCAATGGGTGGTGCTCGCCTGCAGCTGCCTGCGCAGCGAGCCGGTTATAAGAGGCATACCAAGGTCCTACGGGGTCCATTTGGATGATGAATAAAGAAGCAATTGAAGGGAGGAGTTACAGGGCTTTTGCCCATCCCATCTGAAAACAAAGAAAATATTTTGTTTCAAGTTACACATCTAATTCATAGTAACAATAAAATGCACCTAAGGAGGAGGGTCCTAGAGTATCGTTAAAAAACAGTGAATTAGATGTACAATTCTTTTTGCCCAAGGGTATACATTTGTATATAAAATATTAAAACCTCGATTAAAACCTATCTAAAAAAACATCCATATATAGATCCTTATATGCACAAAGAAGATAGAACATTAGTCAATCCTCTTTCAAGCGAATCAAATGGCAGCGATGTATCCATAGTCATATACATGTTAAAATCGAATTTTAAAGTCAATAAATTTAATGCTGCTATTTAATAAATAAAAATAAAAGTTTTGCATAATAATTGTTTGCTCTTCACTATTGTAAATCCTGTTAGACATATTTTAAAGCAACAACAACAAGCCTAATCTCAAACCAACCTTATGATTAACTTCTATTTGTTGAGTTTAGGAATGTTTTACAAACGCGGCCATAATAGCCTTAATAAACATAATCCACGATTTTTTTACCACCTGCTAACACACATACTTAATTAAAGAAGTTACGACACTTACTTCATTTTAAAGATAAAAAGATATTTACAAAAGGTACAAGGTATTCAAAAATGCCAATGACACAAAAGGTTTTAAATAAAAGGAGGAATATAACTAAGTTATCAAGCTAAACCAGCAGAGTCCAAACAATAGTTTCAGTTAGTCAAAGAGTACATGATCTGAAAATTTTATCAAATCAAAAATAGCTTTAATCAAAAAATTGCAGGTTTACAAACCTAGCAATTGAATGATGCGGCGTCATGTGAACAGTACAGTAAAATACTCCCTACATACTAACATAGATTTAAAAATTTAAAATAATAAGACAGAAAATTTACATTTAAAATAAACAGTTTGAAAAGTATAATTTAAAAAATCAGTCATCTAGTAAGGCTCTATTTCTAAAATCAATTTAAGTAAGGATTTCTTAAAATCAATAAAATTAGTCAGCCTTAAGATTTGCAGGCAGCTTATTAAAAAATTTTACACTAGCATATGCAGGTCCCCTCTCTGTACTAGACAATCTGTGTAACACCCTATGCCTTAGGCCATGTGACTATATGAACTTGTTATCTTAAATTTGGCTCTACAATAATTTACCCTTAAATTTTGTATCAACTTTCTGAAACACCCTATGTATTTTATCAACATCACAGACTTGATATATTAGCATTTAATCACTCAAGGACCGATCCTTGAGGAAACCCACACCGGACAAGTCTGCCGTCAGCCCTTTGGCCATTGCATGTAACATACTGTTCCCTGCCAAACATATACATAGGACCGAACAAGCTCAATACTGTTTATTGTGAAATTGTAGGACCTAAGTTTCTCTAACAATATGTCATGTGATACACAATCAAAAGCCCTTGTATGATCATGAAATGAAGCCAGACAGTGCGAGCCTCCCTCAAAGCCTCTAACTACTCTCCGACATAGGCTGCTAACTGTCTCCCTAGTTGATTTGCCCCCCCTAAATTCGTATTGCTCAGCAGAAAACAGGAAGTTTCCCTCAAAATATTTCTTAATCTGAGTTTTTAGGACTGTCTCATAAATCTTAGCAAATAAAGGTACTAAAGAAATGGGTCAGTAGTTTGATGGATCATCTTTGGATCCTTTATTGTGTATTGGGATTACTCTTGGTACCTTGAAACAGTAGGGGAATGAATTGACAGATATTGCTTTGTCGATAAGCTTGGTAATTGGAGGTATAATAAAGTTTTTTAGAGACTAACAATCTTTGAGGTGAAGCTAAAGTGATCTTTGCTGTTACTATTTTTGAAGTTGTCAATGATGACCCTAATATCATTGTGACTCCATGAAAACAAAACCTGCATAGTCTGCAGTGGCACCAGTTATGCAATTCTTGGGCTGTCAATCAGCTCCAATTGCCAAGTATATTGCCAGACACTTCCAACAAAAAAGTTGTTAAAGTCTCTGTCAGTGAGGGCGTCAGTTAAACTGTCAGACCAGGTATCATTATTAGTCCTGATAACCTTCCACATGGCCTGTGTCTTACTGGCTGATTCATTAATAAAATTAGCATTGGCTTGGATCTTTACTATGCGAATTCTGCTTCTGTATAAACGCCTAAATTTTCTGACTGATATCTAGTCACCAACTCAGGATCATATGCAGGGTACATTATTTTGAGTCACATATTTTAGGTGTACTTCAATATGGTTTTAGAAAGAACATGTCAATGTTGTAATCTGACCAGATGTTTGTTGAAAAGGTGGTTCATAATATGGTTTTGCGTTAATGTTTGATCTGAGCAAGGCATTCGTTTGTGTGTCTCACTCGATCCTTTTAATACACTTTCAGCATATGGGTTATTTAGTCTCCACAACGTCAGACGTCAAGTCAAGAAGCAAATGAAATCACATTTTATCAAAAGGGCCTACTGTACCAAAGACGAATACTTTCTAGACAACTTTGATTACAAAAATAATAATTGTACCTGTGTTTAAATCTATATTATATTTGAATTCTTCATTTATTACATAATTTTCAGTTTTATTATTTTGGCATATTATATGACTTGTGTAAGTAGGTACACTGTACATTAACATCAATGAAAAATTTGAATTCAAAAAACGTGAGCCATACATTATTTAATGAATAGTAAAAAAATAGGGTAAATCAGCAATTAAATACCTGTAAATTGCGGAATAACAAAAGAGTGTAGTCTGTGGCTCTGTTAGTCCAATTAACATTTTAAATTATATTGTTTTAAAAAGCCATAGTATGATGAATGAGTTATGCCAAAATTTCTTACATAATACATTTGAAAGGTTATTCCTATAGTTTAAAATAAATAACAATTGTTTCTTTATTGCATGATATATGTATATTGAATGACGATGATGATGAGATATTGATGAGATATTGAATGATATATTTAATACATAAATAATCGGTAATTTTACAAGAAGATAAAACAAAAAACTGTCAAATTACAAATAAGCTGAAGCATAGAATGTCCATACCTGCTCTGAACACCTACTATACTGTTTTTATTGGTGACAATATTTTTAATTATTTAACTGAATTGTTATGCTTATTAGGTTTAAAGTCTGCAGGGTTGCTTTCATAAATTGTTACAAAGTACACATTTCTCACATCTGTTACCAAGCCCTTTCATAGGACTGAAATGTCATTGTTGTGACAGTTTATAGGTCATTTTAGTCATTTACATTTTACTACACAGTAATTTATTACTTCATATTTCATTTATGAACACGTCACTAAGGTAGAAAAAATTAGGGATCGACCGATACCTATATATAGTATGTATATCGGTTATCGGCATCTTTGCCGCTTAACGTATCGGCAAAAATACCGTACCTATATATAGCTTTCAAAAAGCCTTCAAAATAGACTATAAAGAAATACACATATTCAAAGCATAACATAAAACTACGAGTATATCCACATTAATGATGTAAAACAAAAAATTAAAAAGGTACTCGTACACTAAGGAAGTTTATGTTAATCCTAAAGTTTAAGAAACAAAAATTCTGACGATAAAAAACTAATAATTAAAATTAAGTTTTCTGAGTTGTGGTGAAGAAACACAGGTATTTCGGTTCCTTGTTCCTTAAAAAAGTATCATTTCATACACATCTGTAGATCTAAACTCCCCATGACAGGCAACAACTGACTTAATTTCAGATATTGGAATTAACTATTGCTTATCCTATCCCCAAAACTCTAATTTTGAAACGAAAACGTATACCAATTTTTTTTATAATTTTGATTTTTAACAAAATTCATAATAACCAATAAGTACTTTGTCTAAAAATGAAATATTAATGAAAATCCATATTGGGATATCATTTTTCCAGTATGTGGGTGGACAACAAAAATGCCTTAACCCTAGAATACAGGTCATTCATAATTTTTACGACGCTTGTACGACTTCGTGATGTTTTGCCTAGATTCGGTTAATGCATCGAATTGCCCATCTGAATACCTTCAAGTCTAGTATTCAGTTAGATGATATGATATGCGGTCGCCCTAAATTCAGTATCTAAAAAGATTTTTTTGTTACTTTTGTCGTAGATTTTCAAAAGTACATTTTACGAAGGTCCCGTAGCTACATTTGCTACATAGTTACAATTCTTGACAAATCGATTGAAGATATTTTAAACAATCCCCAAAAAAGGAAAACCTTGTTTTTACTGCCCAAGCAAAAAAGGTGCACGATCACCAATTATTGTAAGGAGTGCAAACAACCAATTTGTGGAGAGCACGAAGGAAATATTTGCTTAATATATTTTGAAAAATATTAAAAAATGTTTATTTTATAATGCTAATCTGTTGTTCGAACAGTAAAAAACTATATTCGCATTTTTGTAGTTTTTTAACATGCATTTATTAGCTTTTAACTTGTAACATTGTAATGGAATCTTACAACTCACTTTTCACCCACTACTAATTGTCGTATCGATTTGAAACTTTGCGAACTTATGCAATTCTGGTGACAATACAATAATGTTTTTCCTACGTCCACCTATTAAAGTGAGAAGAAAAGCACAGTTTACTAGGCTAGAAAGTGCCTTATTTACTTGGCAACATGAGGCTTGAACAGATGGTGCCAATTTCACTTTTTTTATTTTCAACACTAGTGTTGAAATGTTTTTTCAGCACACGTGTTGAAAGTGGGTATTAAATAAAGAAAGAAATTGGGGTTTTTTGGTAAATATTTTTGTGGTCGTAGGGAAAATATTGTACATTACACGTGTGGAAGTAATTTTCGCACACTCGTGGGATTATCGCACGCGCCTCGTGCGACAACATTCACTTTCAACACTTGTTATGTAATATATACCACTTTTTTCATTAAAAAAAAATATACAGCATTTCTTCGAAATGGAAAAATTTTTGTTATTGATTTTACGAAAAAAAGTGTCTCTTTATAAAAAGTTCTGCATCGTGAGAAAATAGAATTGTCATTCAAAAATTTGATCTAGTACATACAGAGCGGCTCAAAAATGAAAAAGTCCTACTCCACGTGAAGCTAAAGACAAAATCGTTATTTAAAGGTAAACTGCCACTGCAAATGTACCTACTAGAGTTAATTCTTATGTTAGTGATTTAGGTTTGGAACATACAGGAGGTCCCAAAAATAAAATAAATTTTTTAATATTGCCTTTACAAAAAAAGTATATCTTCATAAAAAGTTCTACACACGGTTGTTCAAATATGTCATCTAGGGCATTCCGTTATGTTTATATTTTTTCACCCCAGTGAATAAAATGAGTATTTTCTTTAAAAAAACTTACCTATAATTAAATATCTGTAACTTGTGAACCCTTTGAAACACAAAAATTTTAAAATAAGCATTGAATTTGTCACTTTTCTAACTTTTATTTCACTTACCCCAGTGACTCTAGCAACAATGTAAAAGAAAAATACCTACAGTGGTTATACTTGCCCCAAATTATGATGTAAGTGGGATCACTTGCAATGTTTTTAAAAAATTTGTAACAAAGATTGATGGTTACTAAATGCTTAATCTTGTAAAGGATTTGTTATAGTATATTCTGCCATATTTATATGCGGGTAGTGAAATTCCTCATTTATTTGTCACAAATTAAAATTGAAATGTATTTTAGCGGTTCCACTTACTCCACCTAACCCTATTGACATTAGTGACTAAAAATTACAAAAAATTATACATATGGGGCGAATCGCCTCAGATGTACCAGCGCGACGCGCGAGCCTGAACACATGCCATTTTAAACTCTAAGGGTACGGCCAAATCAGCGACTTTGTCGCTGCGACAAATTTTTATGTCGCAGGAATATTTAAGTCTGGCCAAATCAAACGACTTTCAGTTAGTTTTACAATGGACGCGGAAGAAGAGGCATTGTTAGCGATTGCAGTTTCTAGATATCTCAGGCGAAAGAAATTGAAAAACAAAAGATTTGCAGTTCATCCTATAAATATGCAGAGAACTGGATGTACTTTATTGGCTACTTCTAGCAATAACTTCATTTTTACATATCTGTTTGAATAGTCACTGACTTGTAAATCATATAATGCAGGCCGTGATTCGATTTCGGAAATAAACTGTTCTGTGTCAAACATCTTTACTGCTTGAAATACAATCCATTACTGAATATCTGAGCAGGTCGCAACGTGTAGCCCGACGCTAATCTGGCCACTTGCATTAGTGTACGTTCACACTGCATGCTACGCGATGCTGTGCTATGCTATGCGATGCTATGCTAGGGTATCATCGGCTAGCATCGCTCGCTCGAAAAATGTGAGTGTTCACATTAGTAGCGTATTAGCGTTGCTGTTGTCAATATGGATTTGTAGCGCAATTATTTATTAACGAAAAATTTTGCATTAAAATATATGTTTTTGACAAACTATAAGAAAAGAAGAGTTTGAGAGACACACATATGGGGAATTCCATCACCTTTTTAGAGAACTTAAAAAACACCCGACTAAATTTCAAGAGTATTTTCGTATGTCTCGAGAAACTTTTTATTATATACTTAGAGGTATCTCGTCTCGTATTGAAAAGAGAAAAACCAACTGGAGGAAACCAATAACAGTTAAAGAAAGACTTGTAATTGCACTAAGGTAAGTAAATAATAATACACAACTTTTTAATTTATTTCAAAACATGCGTACCAGAAAAATGAATGAATGAATATTTAGTCCTTAAAGATTTGTATAACCATATTCCGAATTGGTTGATGACGTTGAACGGGAAATCAGCGGGGTTGACTCATAATTTGGGAAACTATTTGTCACTTCTGAGTGATTAGGCACGCTCTGTGAAACTGTGCAATCATAAAGCAGTTCTTGTAGCATATTAGTGTTAAAAGACATGTTTTTCATGGGCATCAAAAAACTCATTAAAAAGTAATAATTATCGTCGTTTTGCGATGATGCCGTCGCTTTTAATAATTCCATTTTTTCCTTTTCTAGAGGCAGAAACGAATCCACATTAACATCACCCTCTCGCTTTCGCTTTAGCGCTTTCCTTGTTTTAGGTTGATCCAAATTTATTTTTTCGGTATTTACGGGTTTGGAAGTACTTGGAAAGAAATCTGATAATGTTTCGTGATCGGTAACTGCAACATTACCTCCGATTTCACAATCATCTTCAGCCTGAGAGAATTCACCGTCTTCTATGTCTGTCTGAACATCTGTTTCGGTCTGTTCACTAACGGATGTTTCTTCTGTATCGGGAATTGCTACATTTCCTGTAAGTTTTCGGGGGATCATTTGTTCCTTTAAGAAAAGCATTTGTTGGAAATAAGCCCATTTAGAATTGAATAATAAAGGAGCTTCGTCGCCACTTTTTGATTTAGAATTTTTTTTCATTTCCACTCGAAAAACATCTCTGAGTGCCTTCCATTTTTTCTTCACTGCATCTTCTGAAAAAAGCCAAATGTCAATATTTAAGGCCAACTAATTATTTTTTTTGCATTTTATAGGTTTCTGGCTACTGGAGTAAGCTACAGATCCTTAGCGTTTACGTATCGAGTAGTAGTATCTACAGTAGTGAAAAGAGTTACAGAAGTATGTTCCGCTTTATGGGACGTTTTTGTTAACACGCATTTGCCACAACCAACTGAAAAGATCCTTTCTGATGCAGCAGTAAAATACTGGGAAACATGGAATCTGCCAAACTGGGTCGGCTCAATTGACGGCAAACATATTCGAATTAAATGTCCAAGAAACTCAGGGTCCATGTTTTACAATTATAAACAATTTTTTTCTATTGTATTGCAAGCCATCTCCGATGCTGACTACAGGTTCCTAACCGTGGAAGTGGGTGCATATGGTAAACAAAGCGACGGTGGAATTTTCAGTTCTTCTGCTACATATGCTTTACTACAAAGTAATACATTTAAAATGCCTCAGGAAAGACCTTTGCCGGGCACTGACGTCCATTTTCCACATTTTTTAGTAGGAGATGAAGCCTATCCTTTAACACATTATCTACTGAGACCCTATCCACGAAGACAATTAACACCTGAACAATATTACTTTAACTGTCGACTTTCTCGTGCCAGACGATGTGTAGAATGTGCTTTTGGAATTCTTGTATCGAAATGGAGGGTTCTTACAAAGGCTATAGAGACGAACGTACCAACAGCTGAAGCAATTGTAAAATGTGTATGTCTTCTTCACAATATTATCATTGATCGTGAAGGTATAACTCACAATTTAACATCCAGGGACGTAGAAGCTACTAGAGATAATCAGGTACCAGTAACCAGAACCTATAATCGAGCAAGAGCCCAAGCGTACCAATTACGTGATACTCTTAAAGAATATCTAAATGCGAATAGATTGGTTTAATCTTATTTATATTTTGTTGTTATTTCTATTTATTCGGAAACAAATTTAAGAAATTCGTGCAGATAAATTATTTACTTATTTTTTAAAGCTGGTACTTAAAGTATGTGACAATTATTTTTTTTTTTTTATATAAAAAAAGTCATTTGTTTATAATGCCAGGAAGATGTTCAATCATCTTCCTGTTGACATCAGATGTATTCAGAATCTTTCCAAATTTAAGAAGGAGACTAAGAGATTGCTTGTGCGAAAGGCTTATTATACGATTGCGGAGTATTTTGAGGATCGGTTGTGACATAATTAGTTAAGATAGTATTGACACGTTGGATTTAAATGTTTTGATATAGGATGTTCTGTATCTTTTGTTTGTCTCTATATTGTGTACCTAATACTGTTTTATACATATTTATTTGTTTTTAATATTTTGACTGTATATATATACACATTGTTTTCTGTTCTGGGGCATACATTGTGATAATATCTGTTTCAGTATTTGAACATTATTTTCTGCTGTATTGTTTCTTAATTTGTTAAAGTGCCTTTGGATTTTAAACTTTGTGTATGTATGTGCGTCTGTGTGCATCTTTATATGTATATGGACGATTTGTGTATTTTAGTATTAGTTTATTGAAAAAAATTTTTTTTTTTTTGTTGTATTGCTCTGATTTTAAATAGTTAAGTTCAGCTTTGTCAATGAGTACCAGGTATTTTCGACAATAAAGCATGTTTTGAATTTGAATTTGAATTTGAATTTAATTAGTAAATTAGTTTAGTTATTAGTTCAGATATTTAGTATAATTTCGAAACGTGGTTATACAAAATCTGTGCTAAATTTTTCTGAAATTAACATAACCGTATTATTTCACCCAAAAAAAGGCAAATTAAAACGCAAAACACATTATGAAATAAATACTTATTCTACTTACTTGACGAGTTTAATTCTGCAGCAACTTCTGACCATAACCTATCGGACATATCTCGGTTATGGTACTGTTTTGAATGCTGATCCCACAAGGAAACACGTGTTTGAATTGAACTTATTAATTTTTCGGCATCCATTTCCATGAAGCGATCTGCTACAACTCGCTGTTAAAATCAAACTAATTTGATTTTCAAACCATCGCACGTCTACGCTGCTACTCGCCTCGTATCGCATCGCTTTTACTAGCCGGTAGTGTAAACATTCGCATATATATTATTATGTTTGTTTTAGTAGCCCAGCATCGCATAGCATAGCACAGCATCGCGTAGCATGCAGTGTGAACGTACACTAAAAAAAAAGGGAGAGCGTTTTTGTCGCCGCCGCAGAAAGTCGCTCTCGTTGGCGACAGTGCTGGTGTCGGTGCACATGAAACGCTATATTTGGCCAGGCCTGTTTAGTTACATTTGTTGTCAAGCTGCGACTGAGTCGCAGCGACAAAGTCGCTGATTTGGCCGTACCCATAATCTCGCAATGAAAACGCCATTAAAAAACAAACAAACATGGTCTCTGATGTATTTTTTCCTCAGCTTTCCGATGGTGTAATTTGTTTTTCAAAATTTCGCTTCCTTAACCTTAAAAAAACACTAAACGTGCTGTATCTCGAAAAAAGCCATTTGCTTTTTTTAAATATGCTAGATCAAAAGATCAGGGTTTTTCACGTTGAAAAAGTTTTTTTCCAGAGAGGACTTTTTTTGTTTTCGAGGGATTATTTGAGAAACATAGCGCGGCGAGCCTTTTCACCGTGCGGTGAAGCAGTGACGTGTGGGCCAAGCTCTGTGGTTATATAAATTGCTATGCCGAGCTATGTTTTTCGATTGATTCCTTGTAAACAAAAGAAAGTCCTCTCTGGAAAATAGCTTTTTCGGCATAGAAAATCCTGATCTTTCGATCTAACGTATTAAAAAATATATAAAAATGGCGTTTTTTGAGCTACACCACGTTTAGTGGATTTTTGAGGTTAAGGAAGCGGAATTTTGAAAAACAAATTAAACCATCGGAAAGCTGAGGAAAAAATACATTGAAAACCATTGATTTTTTCTCAGTAGGTCTATTTTTCAACCAGTATCCATTTATGCAAGTTCATTTTCCATATAAACGCTGGTATTCCATCTGGCATGTTTTCAGGCTCGCATGTGGCATACTTATTCAGCTGCATAAAGCTATCAAGAGACTAGTTCTAATTAAGTATGTTTTGTATATTGAATAATACGATGATCGAGGAAACATTTGTATTTAATTAGAATTGTCTCAAGTTAGATAGGGCAAATTTTGGGGCCTGAATCTGGATTTAAATGCATGAAGTCAGCTATTTAATAGTAATAAGCACTAAGGCCAGCCTGGAATAGAGTGTATAGTTTTATACAGAATTATTTATAAACTTTATCCTGTCAAATACCTATCTCATATTTTGTTACTGATTTGTTATCCTGAACTTCATGAATACATGTAAGGGAAACTATAGTTAAGGGTGTAAGATAGACAAATGAAATTTTCGAATTTCATTGTTCAATTATGTTCAAAAAGATAAAATAGAAACGAAAAATTTTACCTTAATAATATCCTAATCCAGCTGTGTGAATCTGTGTTGTCATAGTATTCAATTTGTAAAAATAAAGCCACATTGTTGTACTTTACTTTACATTCTGTGAGATGACCAACAGACAAAAACAAAAGAGTGCATAATACCTAGGTACAACCGCCCATATTCTATAACCACCTGTATTTTGTATAACAAAAAGTCTGTTTGGTTGAGAGCACATGAATGTTGATGGCCAGGAATGTAGTACATACCTATCATTTTTCTATAAACACCAAAAATGTAATAGTAAGTCAAGTTAAAATTTGCATTGATCACAGAAAATATTTTAGACAGAGAATTCAAGCCTCCCCACAAAAAAACCGGTTCCTTTTTTTAATGAATGGCTCATTTGATACCCCACTATATATGATGTTGAAGTAAAAAAATATTTTACAAAATAATTTAAAAAAATATTTCGGCTCTTCATCTTTCTTTGGAAACTTATTATGTATATTATTTCAATGATAAAATCGAGATAATTACAGTCTTCTGCATGAAATTATTTTGGGTAACCTTGAACAGTCTTATTACATCAATACTGGAATATCCTTTTGTTTTCAAATATATGTAAAGAAACCATAAAAAGGGTTGGTCATGCTGGAAATTCTTAACGCGTTTGCATAACAAATTGCCGATTTTATATTTTCTATAACAAAAAACTCAAAAAGTAAACGCCGAAACGTTGTTTTGAGCTCAAAAAATCAGACCAATCATGACCTCTGACATGGAAGAAACGCTGGCCACTTCAAAACAAGTATTTCGTGTAAACTACGTTGGTCATGAATCCACCCTGAACAAAGAAAACTTACGTTTTTTAAACAATCGAAAAATATACTCACTTCTCATTTGAAAAATAAGTAAAAATGACAGTTATTTTATTCTAAAATTCATTAATATGGCTCCATGAGAAGTGTGGAGAACGTCTATTCACAAGATTTTTAGGCACTTTAAAGTCACATCTAACACACTCCAAACGCCGTTTTTATTTACAATCGGGAGTTTCTATTTCTATTTACTGTTTTTTAATATTAAATGTAAGAAAAAACGCATAGTAAAGCGTTTTTATAGAAAAATTTCTACAGCACTCTGTTCACCAAACTTTCAGACGCCATTTTAGAATTTAACTAACAATAGGAAGCGCCATCTTTTGGACGTACTTTGTTTTGGCGGGTAAATCAAACTAGAACAGAAAGTTTAACGTGTGTTTTGAATTTTTTTCTTTTAATTTTATTTATTATTATTCTAAATTTGATAATTACTTTTACAACTTATCATATTTGTAAATCAAATATAATGAACTAATATATTAATAATAATACTGGCTAGATATTTTATTTTGTCTGTAAGGGCAAGGCAGAGTATATGTACCTATTTTAGGCTATTTTTGGAAAATAAAAAAACTCCACTAATATTTTTTAAATTAAAAGTTAAATTGTATCAACTACCTACCTGCTCATTTCATTTTATATTTTGAAGATTGTATAGAAATCAAAATCAACATGTATTAACAGCACAGGGATGGATCTAGGACATTATAACAGTGATGGAGCCATAATATTTTTTCGAATTAATAATTACCGAAATAGATATTAATATGTTAGAGAAAGTTTGGCATATTGGCATGTAAGTGGGGGACACTAACAATTTATCGCCAATCCTATGAGGGCTAAGTGTCGACCTTTCTCGGTTTCTTGGAAATACCTCAAAAAATGAACGGCTCTTCTCAAAATATATACCTCTGTATACAAATAGTAAATTTTGTGTGTCCATGAATAAACCCATATTATCCACTGAATGTTATGTATACTTACTTCGACTTCAAAGAGCTACATGCACGGTGTTTTGTTATGTCGGACAAATGACAAATCACAAATTATCGCATCGCCTCAGCATAGCTTCGACAAAAATTGACACATTTGATGTGTCCGTTCATGATTTTCGGATGACCTTAGGGGCGGTCCTACGGGAGGAGGTTATTAACCCCCCACCCCCGAACCTAGACGTCCTATGGCATGGTAAGGACCGAGAACAAAGCAGTTTGTAAGCGGCCCCCTCCCCCCTGAGAATTTTAGTCCAGGACTACCCTTGGACCCTCTGGTCACGGTTGCAGGTGATTGTTAAACAATAGAAATGGTAGACAAATGACTGACTTTTAATCCATTGTTTCACTGTCAACCGCAATCACAACCGGAAGCTATTCGAGAACGATGAGTGGTAGTATTTTAGATCGTGGAAACGATAATCTAAGGTGAGAACATTCGTGACAAATGGAGAAAATTATTATGTCGGTTTAGATGGATGTATCTTGCGGCGTTTGGTATTACTTTTGCATACCGAGTTTCTTACCTCTACAGTTAATAGCACGTCTATTTTATTGTTTTATACCTAAATCATTTTGTTACCTGTAACACGCTAAATCTTGTAAGTACCTACTTAACTACAAAAAGAATTACTAGTTCAACTTCACTAAAAAGGTTTAAGGTAGGGTACTGATTTAAATTAAGACCTTCTAGTAAATCAGTTAGGTTTTGACAGTTTTTTTTCCTGTCATTGTTAATAAGTCCCCATTAAAAACTTGTGAGGTATTCTAATATTTCAGCGATTTGCTTGGTTTCAAAATTATTTTAATCTTGGAACGCGTTGCTAGAATGAATTTAGTTCTATTATTATGAAAAGTAAGTACTAAAATTAGCCTTTTTCAAAAACTCAGAAACAAATTCATGGTATAAAAGTTAGTTGTCTTATTATTCTTAAAACTTTTTACTTATTAAACTTAAAACTTTTGGTTGTCAAATTAGACCGATCTAGCGTTTTAGAATCTGGCCGTTAAAGTCGGAAGGGAAAATTATATACAGGGGATATAAAAGAATTATTATAATTAATAGTAATTATTATAATACATGTACATACAATATTAACATATTAGCTATAGTACCTACCTATACTTCTTCCTGAAAAAATGGCCTTGTATTAATTTTGTGTTCTAGATTTTTATTGAGTATGTTGTTAAATTTTATTTAGGAGTCTCATTCTAGCGAATGAAGACGACTGCTTATATTTGATCATAATAAATTTTGTCACTTCTTCCTTGATCGAGAAAGAGGGAGGCCCGCCCTCCTTGGCAAGTAGGCTCTTCCTCCCTCGCAACGAATAGTTTAATTATTTAGTTATTACATCTTTTTTTTTGTTGTAGACCGTTTAAGTCAATGGGCTAAACCGGCCCTTATAAATATGCATTATTACTTGCTCACTTGGTATAAGAAGTTAATCAGAAGTATTTGGAGTTCGCCCCTGCTTCTTTTGAATAAATTACTGGTCAAAAAATTTTGCACGACTATGGCTTGGTCTAGGCCAGTGTCGTAGCATAGCTCAACTGGATAATATTATATTCCCTATATTATTTTTTGGAAACAATAACTTTTAAGTATTTATTGCAAGAGTGGCGTAACGCAAATTCGTAGAGTCCCTCAAAATGAAGTATCTGGGCCCAGATGCGGAGCTATGAATGGGCCCCCGCCTTATTCATTATTGGGCCCCTCAAACGGCTGGGCCCCCGTGGTGTCTGCGGGGGTACGTAACAGCACTGTATTACGAAAAATACATATGTATATTATGTAAATTGATATTTTAAGCCAAATATGTATGTAAACAACTCGAAAATTTTTGTGGGTGGATGTGAGAATGTTTGTGTTTAAAATTAAAATAAGTGAATAAATACAGTAAGTAATATTTGTAAGATGTGATTGGAATGTATACATGCTATAGATGCAATTTTGACTTATAAATTGTTTTTTATTTTATTGCATATAATCATAAGCCAAATAATTGTCTTATTACCATATTCACGACGGCCCACTATAGATGATGTACACTAATAAAATAAAATGTGTTTTTACAAATTTCATAATCAAGTACAAAAATGTCCGACTGCTTGTTTTGCTTTCATGATTACCTCGTAAATAAAAAAATAAAAATACCGTAGTTACGCCTCTAATTTTTTATCAGTTTCGCGACAAAACCGAAAGAAAATTAAGGGCGCCTATGGCTTTGTTCTAGCCAGTGGTGTCACCTGATTTAAAAAATCATTAAAACGAGTCACTTTTTATGGGTCCCTCAAATAGAAGCGAAGTTTGTTTAACAATAACCATTGCATGATTGATCTGAAAATATAAATGCCCACATAAAACCAATTCATGTACGAGGAAAAACATGTGGGATTTAAAGGACGTCATTATAAAACATTCACAAGCACATAGGCAAAGTTGTAGATTTACCATCCGTCCTCTCTTACTGGGACATCTCGTGTCCTCTTTTTTAAAGATCCCCTACACTTTTTGTTGTTTTCCAACAGATGTCTTCTTTTTACATCTACCCATATGTCCACTATTCTCTGGACTTTATACCAAAAAAGTCGACAGTTTAGTTCAGCAAGAATTTGCAAAAAGGTCGATATAAGAATATAAAAAATATAGTCTTATTAACCGCTTATTTACTATAAACTTTTCGAGATAAAGTTTAAAGCCAGTAATTCAGATAGATGTAGGTAAATTTCGTGAAACCTGTTGCATAACAGATACTTTTAACATGTTTCAAAAGCGTATACTTACCGTTTTAGTAAGATAAGGATTTTAAATATTTTCTATT
This sequence comes from Philopedon plagiatum, assembly GCA_963971165.1. NCBI lineage: Eukaryota > Metazoa > Arthropoda > Insecta > Coleoptera > Curculionidae > Philopedon > Philopedon plagiatum. The sequence continues at coordinate 97,097,739 of OZ020192.1, read as the reverse complement.
ATTTGCAAACTACGAAGTATGTTTCTCCAGTGTGTCATTGACCTAAATAAACGGTAAACCAATAAAACAACACGACGCCCATGGCTCGCAAGTGACTGTTCAGGTGCGGCCTGCACCTAGTCACAATTCTGGTTGTACGTATACAGCAAGAGAGGCGAGGGAGGGAGAATTTCCAGAGGCGCATTTATGGGGGAGGGTGATTTCCAAAGGGGAGGAGGAAGCGTAAAAAAGTGAATAGTTGTTTTTTCCGGGAAATTTTTCAAAAAGGTCAATTAAATTCTGGAAAGGGCTCGACTCCCTACCCCAAACGTCGTATGGTTTCGGTACGTCCATAGGGATTTCTTAAGGTAAGTGGTGCCCAAGGGCCCAAGACTTATTAGGGGGCCCTCGACTTAACTACAGGTTGATCAGCGATGATCAGGGATGAATTCAAGGTGTAGCCCGGGGCACGTCTGTGAAATACAGAAATTGATTTGCTTAAAGCATAGTTTACTTATATTCCCTCCCAATAAGAATATCCAACACCCCCCCCCCCCCGAAAAAAACCGTCTGGATTCAACACTGGTGATGATGAACGGGGGGCTATCTTAGAAGTTTTGCATATGAGCTGTATAAGTATAGTTGTTACGCCACTGGAATAAGAACGCTCCTCTTTGTCTAGTGTGTAAATTATTTTAGTCGAATACTTAAAAACAAAATTTCTCATGTGAAAGTTATATTAGTCCGGGACTGCGAATCCTTGGTTCATAAGGTATGTATGTACAGGGTGTCACAAACTATTTTTTCTGTATTTTTAAAAATAATTTCGAATCAATTCAGAATAATTGAATAAAATGATTTTTTGTGTATAGGCAGATATATGCGAAAATGTTCATTACTTGTTTTGACGAGACCGTTGACATTTCTATAAATAGTAGGAGTCATTTTTTATTGCAGTTGAATTGCCATGAAAAACGACTCCTACGATTTTTCTGAAAAACTACTCCGTTTCACGATTTCCGAGATATTTTAATTTTGTTAATTAGATACATAATTGATTTCCTGCACGTTATTTAAAAATCACAGTTCTTGGGATTAGACATCAGTGTCAAAGTGGAGTAACTTTTCAATGTATCTATCGCCTTTGCACTATCTCGCAGAATGAATTAATATTCCTGAAAGATGTTTCACTTTGACAGCTCCACTCCCAAAAACCATGATTTTCTAGTTGACTCAACCTTCAGTTTTATTCTATGTTCCTGCATGTCGAAAACGTAGGATTTGCGGATAAGTCTATACTTAATACAAAAAAAAAGTTGAGGAGAATTCGTTCAATGTTTTATTAAAATTTCACTTCTCAAAAACTTATGGTGTCCTTCATGCATGTAAGTACGCAAAATACTTCATCCCCATTTTTATTTAAAGACCACATTATAACAAAAATAGCTATTTGCCACCCTTCAGTCAGTATTCAATAGGAACAGGAAGACACATTGGCTCCCGCTACGATTAGAGACGGGAGCTAATATAACAATTTTATTCTTTCAACCATCATTATAGAAACATTTCCTGCCTCGGATGAGTAAACTTCATCTGCGAGAGAAAGTGATAGAATTTCCTGTCCTGGCTATTATTTAATAGGCTGGTTTATAAAACTTCGTGTGAAATGAAATCAATACCACACTAGGGTAGCTTAAAAAAATTGGAACGACCTTATACAATTTCAAGTAAATATATAAAATGGTCAAACGGTTACAGCAGATTCTTTTATCTAGACTCTAGACGGTAATGTTATCGAATTAAACTGTTTCCAGCCAACGACGTCAAAATTAACGTCGTTGGTTTCCAGTGGTTGTTACAGAATTTAATCAATATGAAGGCATAGTTTCCGCATAGCAGTGCGACAGCTGCAAAACACGACGTTCAGATTCACTAAGAAGGTTTAAAATTTAGTACCGGATTAAATTAAGATCTTCTAGTTGATCAGTTATGTTTTGACAGGGTTTTGTCCTGTCATTGTTAATAAGTCGTCATTAAAAACTTATAAATTATTCTGATATTTCGGTGATTTGCTTGGTTTCCAAATAATTTTCATCTTGGAACGGGTTGCTAGAATGAATTTGGTTCTTTATTGTCGAAAGTACGTACTAAAATTGCCCTTTTCTTTATAAATTCGCAAAAAAGCTTAGAAAAAAAATCACAGTATAAAACTTGGTTGCCTTATTCTTACACTTGTCAGTTTAAAACTTTTGGTTGTCAAATTAGACCGGACTAGCGTTGGAGAATCTGGCCGTGAACGTCTAGAATGATCTGAATGACAGAAATTATGAAATGTTTAAAGTCTAAATTCTTTAACATGCGAGGAGTTTATTAACTATGTAATTTTTTGATAGCTCATTCATTAGCATGATTATCCAGGGTGATTTACAAAAGAGGAAACTAAATATTATATTATTTTATAATTCTGGCACGTTGCTATCTTGCCTTTATTTTTTCCAATATATATATATATATATATATATATATATATATATATATATATATATATATATATATATATATATATATATATATATATATATATATATATATATATATATATATATATATATATATATATATATATATATATATATATATACAGTGACCGGCAAAAAGTTCGCAACATATGGGAAAAATTTTTATTAGGAGAGTATCGGAAAAACTTTCCCAGGGGATCGGTTCTGCATGTCCGATAACCTAAAAATCGATTTTGACATACGTCACGTGACCACTGGTATAGCGTCAAATTAAAAAAAAATTGTTAATTTACAAAAAGTGAGGTTAGTTGACGAGATATCAAAAAAAGTTATTTGAAAAAATTGCTTAGAATTAAATTCTAGGTCCTTGTGCAAAATTTTAAGATTTTATTTAAAAAAATTGGAAAACTCTATTTTTTTTAAATATTTTTTTATCGATTTACAAATTTCCGGTTTTTTTCGTTTAGATAGCTTGGCTAATGTAAAGCCCATGTATCTGGATGAAAATAAACGAATGTAGTAGTTTTTTCTACAATTGACAGGACAAAATTAAAAAAAACAGGGTTTCGCCGGACGCTAGCTGTTGCAATGATTTGTATCTAGCAGCAGTGTCAAAATTTTAGAGACATTTCAATGAGATTACATTGAGAAAACCTTAATCGTCTTAAATATATCTGAAGTTCGACTTTTTGTAAAGTTAAGGGGATTAAAATAGATAATAAACAAAAAATTACCTGTTTATTTAATCGAAATTTTATAAACGAAAACCAATGTAAGAAAAACTTAAAAGTAGTCAAATTCTGTACTAACAACACAAAAAATCATTGTTTTTCCTTGGGTGCACAAAATTTAAAACTCAGTATGACCACCATTTCTCTCCATACATACTGTTGTTCTCGAGCGCAACTCTCGATTAACATTTCGGAGCATTTTACGATTTATTTGCAATACACAATTTATAATGACATTCTCTAAATTTTGTATATTCCTAAAGGGTCGATGTTTGTACACAGGGTTCTTTAGGTATCCCCACATAAAAAAATCTAACGGAGTCAGATCTACAATTCTACAATTGACAGGACAAAATCGAAAAAATAGGTGTTCGCCGGACGCTCGCTGTTGCAATGGTTTGAATCTAATCAAATCACTGTATCAAGATTTTATTAAGATTTTTCGCACATAAATTTAACAACCAGGTCTATTTAGTTGTACTTAAAACTACCAAAGCAGGCTCTGAAATTAAAACAACCAAATAATCTAGTAGGTTAAAAACAACCGAAAAATGTCAAACAAATTATAATTTGTTTGATTTCAACCTATGTCATTGGTTTATGTCTCGCATCTTACTAAGTTTGATATTTTACATAAGTTTATTAATATTTTATTCCTTAAAATGGCACCCACACTACTTCTTCAGGAAAAGATAGAAATTATTTTAATTTCTGGAGATAATTACAAAAGCCATAGAGAAACAGCAGCAATTTTTAATGAGAGGCACCCCGATAAATCCCTCCATTATTCCACAGTATCTCGTCTAGTCAATAAATTTAAAGAAACGGGATCGGTAGAAAATCAGTATAAAGTTTCCCATGAAAAACCGGTAACAGGTAACGAAGGTTCTCTGGATGTGTGTTTGTCGATCACAGAAACACCCCAATTAGCAGTTAGTCAAATATCGGAGATCACTAACATTCACGAAAGATCTGTGCGGAGGATATTAAAAAGAAACAAATTTCATCCGTACAAACCTAAATTTGTACAAGTATTAAAAGATAGGGATTATGACGCCCGCTTCGATTTTTGTGCCTGGTTCCAGGGTATGATTGAGGAAGATTTTAATTTCCCAAAGAACGTTCTTTTCTCGGATGAAGCTACATTTACCTCTAACGGAACCGTCAGTTCACAAAACTGTAGATGGTGGGCCACCGAAAACCCAGACTTTGTAATTCAGAGTAAAGACCAATATAGTTTTAAGGTTAATGTGTGGTGCGGGATTTTCAACCTCAGAATAGTGGGACCTTTTTTCTTTAGAGACAATTTAAATTCAGAACGATATTTAGAAATTCTACAAACTGAGATATCTGACTTTTTAGACAATTTGTCATTAGCCGAAAGAAGAAATTTATACTTTCAACAAGACGGAGCTAGCATTCATTCCACAAATGAGGTGAAGAGATGGCTGGATCAAGAATTTGGAAACCAGTGGATAGGACGGTTTTCTGAAAATCCGTGGCCTGCGAGATCACCAGATCTGACTCCGTTAGATTTCTTTATGTGGGGATACCTAAAGAACTCTGTGTACAAACATCGACCCTTTAGGAATATACAAAATTTAGAGAATGTCATTAGAAATTGTGTATTGCAAATAAATCGTAAAATGCTCCGAAATGTTAATCGAGAGTTGCGCTCGAGAACAATAGTATGTATGGAGAGAAATGGTGGTCATACTGAGTTTTAAATTTTGTGCACCCAAGGAAAAACAATGATTTTTTATGTTGTTAGTACAGAATTTGACTACTTTTAAGTTTTTCTTACATTGGTTTTCGTTTATGAAATTTCGATTAAATAATGGTTGAGCTGACCAGGAAGAGGGCGGGATGCGAATTCGGTTTGCGAAGAGCATAGGCTATTTTATTTTCTAAGGGGGGCAGCTGCCTCCCCCTGCCCCTCGATGGGTACGCCCTTGTCCTAGGTGAATATGTAAAGGTAGCTACGTAAGAGGTCAAATACACGATTCATGAGTAAAAAAGTTCATATTTTTGACCGGTTTTTATAGCATTTCCGGAGAGGATCTTATTTAAAACATTTTTGATCTCCGGTCCAATATGGCTATCTACCAGAGAATACACATAAAAAATTATTTTTGATTTAGTGCACGGTAGAACTGTAGCCAATATGTAACAAATGTAAAATCGGTGTTAAAAAAAGTCGATAAAACATAAATTATCTTAATAAAATTAATATGTACTCGTATGTACATAAAAATTAAATTTACTCTTATTTAGTAACTTTACTGCCCTATACCGCTTTTTTAATAAGACAGCAATTATTGTGAACAATGTAGAAGTTTTATGAAGTTTCAAACCCGGAACTCACCAAATAAGGTTTAACATGGGTTTAACTGACTACTGGCTTAAATTTATTTCTTCTAGTTAATTAGTTAGACTTTACAAACAATAACGCTTTAACTGACACCCCTCTACAGTAAAGTGATACAAGGCGATATTTCGAAAACGGTTTAAAATATTTTCATGAATTTTTTTGTGAGTTAATAAGGATATGGGGGACATATTTAAACATATTTTTGACATTTACCCCCGCTATCCATTTTGAGGAGTGGGGGTAACTTGGGAATTTAAAATGGGATGATATATTTTTGTTTATAAAATTCGAATCTATGTAAAACACTACGTGTGAAGTATATTTCAGGATATTTGGCTGAATTATTAACTGCAATAAAACTACCTGGTCGGTCCCGTTGTGTAGACAAGTGCGAAAGCACTACTGCAAACCTGCGGTACAGGCTAGGGCTGGGGTAGAACTGCGATTATTTATTATATTAATATTTTTAATTTTTACGCTTTTTTCTTGATCTGATCGGATTTGATACGATGCTTCTCACTGTAATCAGAGGTATCTTAGTTAAACTACACGTTTCAGCCGCAGTGGTATTAAGTCCCCTGTTAACCAAAGACCTATACGTTGTTCAAAATTTTCCTAAAGTCGACGGATAAATGCTTTTTCTTCAGCGTACCACTAGCAGAAGCACTATCAACGTTTCCCCACGGACGCCACATAATGCTGATTTTACCTAAATATGTTATAATACAAATGAAGTTTTCACGTGCGAAATAAAGACTTATTTGCCTCAATTTTCGAAAACATGAAATATACTTACCGATAACGGGTAAAGAAAAGTCGGTCAACAAGTAAAGTAAATTTTATTTATGTCTACCTGCCACAGAGGAAGTTTTAGATATTATTTTTGAAAAACAAATTAATACAATGCGGCCCCGTCAACTAATACTGCCGACTAGGTAGTTTTATTGCATATAATAAGTCATAGCCAAATATTCTGAAAAATACTTTACAATTTTTTTTTGATTTAATCTTTCAAATTTTCATTGAATTTAAAAAATAAATTATAATTCCGTAACTGAAAAAGCAAATCAAAAAATAAATTGTATTCATACGTAGCTTTTTACGCAGATTCGAATTTTATAAACAAAAGTACATCATCCCGTTTAAAATTCCAAAGTTACCCCTACGCCTCAAAATAGAGAGGGGGGTAAATGTCAAAAGTATGTTTAAATATGTCCCCCTATCTTCCTATTAACTCATCAAAATTTCATGAACATATTTTCAACCGTTTTCGAGATATAGCCTTGTAACACTTTAAAAAAATCACCCTGTATATCCTATGGTAACATCAGATAAATAATATATTACTGCATAGGTTTAAAGAAAATCAATTCATGTCTCAAAAACAGCAGCTTATACATATTATTTTAATGAAGAATGAAGTCTTACCTTTTTGTTACTTACTCTACTTACTTACATACTTTTTTGAGAAAAGCTTGTACATTGGCCTTTACATGTTCTTGGATTTCTTCTTATTCTGTATTAGATATTTTAAACATATCTGATCGAGTGATCTATAAAAATGATGCAGTTTGTAAAACAAGATCGTTTTTTAACATTGTCCCATAATCAAATTGCGCAGGGAATTATAAGCAAAAATACCAAAATATTTCACCAATAAATTTTTATTACTTTTTTATACACAAAAAATATACATCTACTTTCCATACAAATCACTACCTGTAGTCTTTGACTATTGTTTGGGCAAGACAAATTACTCTATAATAAACTTGTCCAACATTGAAATGGATTCTTCCTCTTTTGGTCTAATTATATAGGGCGAGTTTTCTAAAGTATTACGAGGCGATACCTCGAAAATGGTTTAAAATATTTTCATGAAATTTTGGTGGGTTAATAGGGAGATGGGGGGACATGTTTGACATTTACCCCCTCTCTCTATTTTGAGGGGTGGGGGTAACTTTGGAATTTTAAATGGGATGATGTCCTTTTGTTTATAAAAATCGAATCTACGTAAAAAACTACGCATGTGTACAAAATTGTTTTTGATTTGCTCTTTCGGTTACGAAATTATAGTTAACTAAATTTTGATGAAAATAAATTTTACCAATAAATCAAGTTCACTTATTTCAGGATTATTATTCATTTCTATGGAAATGCGTTATTTTTACTTAAGTCAGTTGAGAATTTTAATGTTTTAGTGATTATTTATCAGTTTATTGCTCAATTAAACATGGAAGCGAATTTTAATGTGCAACAAGTTGATATGTTCTTAATTTTGGGGAAGTGCAGAAAAAAACTACAGAGAGCTGGTCCGGTCGACTGGGTCCGCGGAATTGACCCCCTTGACTTTTTCTTGCGGGGTTTTATAAAGGACAAAGTGATGGCGACCACACCTACAACTTTAGATGATATGAAAGACCGAATCTGCTTTGCCTGCTTACTAGTGACACCTGAAATATGTTTGGAAGTTTAAGGGAGATATTTCCAACAACTTCTCAATCATGACAGGCGATAAATAAGTTGAACTTAAATGATAAATTTTTTAAAATTTTATAACCTAATAAATCATAATTTCGTAACCGAAAAAGCAAATAAAAAAAAATGTGCTCATACGTAGCTTTTTACGTAGATTCGAATTTTATAAACAAAAGTGCACCATCCCGTTTAAAATTCCATAGCTACCCCCATTCCTCAAAATAGAGAGGGGGTAAAACTCGCCAAAATTTCATGAAAATATTTTAAACCGTTTTCGGAATATCGCTTTGTAACACTTTAAAAAACTAGCCCTGTAGAAATAACTTGACAGTAAATTTTTTATTCGATTTCCAGAATTTTTGTCTTTATGTAACATATCTTTGTTTAGTTTTTAATTGTTTGTCACCGGGTTTATACAAAAATATCAGACGGGGGTAAAATGACATTAGTTTTTACTAAATTTTTTGATAAAACATACCTTTCTTCAGAACCTACCAAATATCAGCCTTAAACTATCTTTTACTTTTTTTAATGCCTCTATCTCAATTATTAAAAGATCTACAATTATTTTTAAAACTACGTGTTTTTCTAAAATATTAACAATTAAATTGTAGGCCTCTGTATAAATCCGATGACTGGTAATAAAAAATAGACACGCCCTGGGAGATTCACTATCGTTAAGACTGGTTTAATTCGAAATCAAGGTTGTGAAATGACAAGTTAAGAATAATTTGAAAAATGTTCTGTCCGAAGCTGTAAAAATAGTTAGTTTTGTTAAAAGTCGACCGTTGCAGATGAAATGGGCGCCAAGAACTTTTCCATACCGAAGTTAGATGGTTGTCGAGAGGAATAGTTCTAACAAGGCTTTTTGAATTGCGAGATGAATTGAAAATCCTTTTTACAGATAAAAATAACTCATTTTCAGAGTTTATACAAGATAAAGAATATTTATTAGAGATCGCACGATACCGATACTGATATCGTTATATCGGCATATCGGCGGTTGTTGCCGATTATCGGTATCGTATCGTATCGGTAGGAAAATTGCCGATATATTGGCACATATACAACGAAGAATTTTGAGTTCTTACTGCATATACCTACGAAAGTTAATACTCGTAAATATAATAAAATAAAATACATTTTTGTGCCTCTTCTAATGTCACTAATAATATCTAATCATTTATAACATAACTGTAGTATAACTAAGGCCTTTTTCCGGAGAAATAAATTAAGAATTTCACAAAGCAATACTGAAAACATTAAACATGGACTTCCCCGAAACTTCACCAATCAGAAACGTTATACCGCGTTACCGCGTGACGGAATGATAAACCGGGATTTCCCCGATTTTCGATTTCGCCCAAACAGAAAACGCACGAAGGAAAAACGGAAATTGATACAGAATACGTACAGGATTTAGCGAATTGGAGGTTCAGAACCGTATTTTGTATTTTTTTATTTATATTCGACGTTATATAAACCTGGGTTGGCACGAATTAATTCACATGATTTAAGTCTTTGACTTTTTTTTTATAAAAGTCATGACTTTTTCCAATCCTGATAAAAACTAAACATTGAAACATGTACGTATGTCTTTGCCGATACGATATATCGGTATCGGCATGTAAATATCGGTATCGGCCGATATATCGTATCGGCAAAATAAAGTCATATCGTGCGATCTCTAATATTTATTACTGTTGGCTTACTTGAGTGATATATTTTCACATTTGAATGACTTGAATACACTTACAAGGCCGTAACAAAAACATTTTACTAATGACGAAGTCAATGCTTTCATCAAGAAGTTCGGAATTTGGATTATTCGCCTTGAAAAACGCAATTCTGACGAATACTTTAACTTCTAATTATATTGACAAAAATATGAACTCCTGTTGTTGATCGCGTGTTGAAAATTCAGGAACTGCTATTTTTTCAGGTGATAACAATGAGTTCTCGAAAAGATGATTCTTAATCCGTTCGATGAAAATGTTGTTGCAGCTGCCAAATTACCTGTCGAGACTCACAAGCAACTAACTGAAATATCCAAAACCCTACAACTAGAATTTTTGTCTCAATATTTAGATAAATTCTGGCTTGCACGACACATGTGAATACGAAGCTCAGTGATGGATGCTTTAAAACATTGATCCCATTTGCCACTTCCTACTTGTGCGAAAAATGATTCTGGTCTGTGGTGGCTGTAAAAACTAAATATAGAAATCGTCTATTTTACTTGAAAATAATTTGTTGAGAAACGATGAACTAGAATATCTTAATTTAAACCGGTATCAATCTTAACTCTTTTTAGTGAATCCCGGTGATAGAGATTTTTTTAAACACGAGAAAAAATGGAAAATAATTTTTGAATATCAAATAAGAACTTTATTGTCAATCAAATCATGAAATAGATCAAAAAAGAACCATCCATTGCAAAAGGGACGTAATTCAAATTTCTCTGCAACTGAAATTGCTACTAGCGAAGGACTGTTCTGAAACTTTGCATTACTTTTAAAATAGTTATTTAATGAAAATATTTGAGGAACAAAATTTGAGATGAACAAAATTTACGTATTGTCAATTTTTCTTTACTTTCAGGGTCTAATTTAGTTTAGAATTACAAACACACTTACTGCCAAATGTTATTTATACATAAAGGTGAAGGTAACGTGTTTACTTTCTGATTATTATAGTTCAAAAGAGCACTGCAATCTGAGTAGTAGGGGGATTGAGTGAAATTCCAAATTTTAATAAAAGAAATACCCCAGAAGCTTCAGAAATACTCTTATTAACAAATATTCCTGTTTTATGTATTAAATATCGTAATATCCCTTGTTTCTAGCGTCTCGTTTATACAGCGTCCAGAAACTGTCTTAACAAATGGGAAACTTTTTTGTCTTTAACTGTACAGAAAAAAGTCATTCTTCATAAAAAGCTCTGTTTGTTGAGAAAATAACACTCAAATCAAAAATCTTGATCCAGAATATACAGGGTGTCAAAAAAAGTAAAAACGATAAATGCCGTAGAAGGAAACCTACCTTTAATTTTAACTGCGAAGTATAATAACATAAGAAAGTGTCGTCCAGGACTGAAAAGTGATCGAATATGAAATTTGACAAAATAACTGTATGATCATTCACACAGTGTTTTGAAATACATGTTTGTAAATAACATATTACCAAAATAAACAAAAAAATACTGTTTTCACTTAAAATACAAAAAAAAATATTTTCGGAACGTTTTTCATTCATCTAGTTTACCTGGAAAAGTACAAAGTAAGGGTATGATACTAAATGAAATGTTGACAACTAATTGTTTTCTTTGTAAATGCTGACAGTTATTGTGCTGCAGTATATCGAACATTACTACTCTAGATGTTTATGACTTTTTTCTATGTGTTTTAATACTCTAGATTAGTAGATTTTAGCGGCTTCCCGTTTTGATACGTTTAGCATCTCCTCAATAGATAGTAGTACTAAAAGCCCAGAATACACAGAACAAAATTCTGAGCTAAAAGTATGATTGTTCGTAAAATAAAATTAGGAACGCTGCCGAAACTCCGTTTTCTTTAATAAATACAATACTGGCGACTAGACATAGTAATACGATTTGTCTACGCACGTGCAGGCTGTAAGCTGTAGTAAATGTGAGATTGTCAACAATTTTAAAAATATTTTATCGAGGAATAACTTGTTGCCAATACACCTTTTAGAGCCGACCTAATTTTTAAAATAACAAAAATTAAAAAAAAAGTTTTTGCCCCAACACAGATTCGAACCCTCGACCTTCTGGTCAACTCGCTGAGATTGTACCCCTGGACTACCCTGGTTATGTAAGAAAATCGGTCCGATACCGTTAAATTTGATGCCTAGCGGTGGCCTGACAGAAATCGTATTTATAATTTTTTTTATGTTTAACCACGTGAGGCCACGTTCACCTCAAATGAAGTGGTGTGTTCCCAAAATTGTAGGTGGTGGAGTGATGAACATCCCCATTTTGTAATTGAGTGTCGTGACCAGTATTCTTTCAAGACAAACGTTTGATGTGGTATTTTTAAGAGCAAAATTGTTGTTTATTTTGGTAATATGTTATTTAAAAAACATTCAAGGGTACATATGAATGACCATAGCTATTTTGTCAAATTTCATATTCGATTACTTTTCAGTTCTGGACGACATTTTCTTACGTTATTGTACTTTGCAATTAAAATTAAAGATAGTTTTCCTTCTACGGTATTTTTTATCGTTTTTACTTTTTTTTTACATCCCGTATATGCTGAGTCAAAATTTTGATATTTGAGTGTTATTTTCTCAACAAGCAGAACTTTTTATAAATAATAACTTTTTTCCGTAAAGTCAAAAATAAAAATGTTTCCCATTTGTTAAGATGGTTTCTGGACACGCTGTATAGAGACCAATTTGAAATTTGCAGAAACTAAACATAAATTAACAGAAATAATACACAACTAAATTATAAGAACATATACCTATTGATACTATCGTCATGATAGCATTCAAATCGTGGCTTTCCATGCCTTTATAATTTACTGGTGTGTATAAAAAGTCAAAATATGTATATAAATCACAGAAATTGAGAGCAATGTTCAAGACCCTTTTTAAGTAAGCAATCAGTAAACATTCCTAATATTTTTCTTCTGTTCTTTAACACTGTTGCTGCTCTGTCTTTTTGCTATAAGAAACCAATGACTCTTCGGGATAGACACATAAAAAAGACAAATTTTACAAAAGAAATGAATTTTGTTTTTACTTTTCCTTCAAAACCTTCCCCCGTAAAAATCCGATACGTCTATCGAACTTTTGTGGCGCACGCTTTTAAAAGAAAAAGTGAAAAATTAAAACTTGATGAAACAAGTCGTCGGCGTAGTGTTATCTCTCCATTTTGCCTTACTAACGCACCGTGGGCGTCTGAAGAGAAGGGAAATGTAGTGTAGTGGGATGTTCTAGACTTTTGTAGCTGGACAGTAAAGGGATGCAAACGTAACGCGCCTCTAGTTGTTCTGTCAGGAACAGTCAAGGGGCAGCTAGTTCTTCAGAGCAAAATCCGTGGAAGTATCGGTAGAAAAGGTATAAATCCCCAACAGCGTGGCGATGACCGAGAGAAGGGGGTCATGACTGGGTCATTCATGAGTCGAATGGCTCTCTTTTGGATAGAATCAAGGATGTTAATTGTCGAAGGTGATGCCGCTCCCCAGATGTGGGTACAGTACTTTAGGTTAGGTCTTATTTGGGAAACATGGAGAGTATGTAAGTTGGAAGAGAAGTATTTTCTGGCTCGAAAGAGAAAACCAAGAATCCAGTCTAAGATTAACTGAAGATTTTGAGAAAAGGATGTGTGCATAGATCTGCATCTATGATCCATCTCTCGATTAGAGACTTGCCTGGGAAAATGAATATTAGAGTGAAGAGTACTATCGTCAGCATAACTGCGGATGGGATTGGTAGTCGAAGAGAGCAGATCATTAATGTGAAGAAATAGGGTTCGTGCCAGGACTGACCCTTCGGGGACGCCAGCGACACCACGACAGATATGCGCAGATTAGAGAAGAAGCTACTGATCCAAGTACATAGTTTGGGAGGAAGACCGTAAGAAGGTAGTTTGTTGAAGAGTGCAGCATGCCATACTTGGTCAAAGGCCTTGGAACTCTCAAGAGCAACAATCTGAGCTTCGCCATGAAACATGCGTTTTATTTTTTCCTGAATACGATTTCTTTCTGCTTTTTTATATTAACCTGTAATTATCGAAATCGCCGTGTTTTCAGCACTGCACTCACAACAAATGACCGCTCGTTCTAGATTTAGCAGGTTTTCGTTTCACTTATTTCGGAATTTTGATGTGTGAAGTGACATCAGGTTGTACAACAGAGATTTTCATGTCTTTCTAGAGTGTACCAAAAACTCATGTTCTCCCTAAAGTGGATTTAACAGGATAACATATTAGGCCGACGATGTGCGGTTTTATTAGATGTAACGACTCGACTTCGCAAATCGGTTCAAACAGAGTTGAGCGTGGACAGAGTTGATTCGGTTTAGATCTATGTCAAACCGGATTGAAATTGAAACCAAGATAGAGAGAAGAATATCTCTTCTTCCCGCCAGCTCGACAACGCCATGGCCTTCAAACGGTAACACCCAGAGATGCACCCCGACAATAGCCAGTGCGGTAGCAACACGGCAAGCAGAGACAGCTTTGTGCGGCGCGGCGCATCTCAATACTCACTCTCACTGTGCATTATACCTTTTATTCGGACGGGCTATTCTGTTTTTAACGCGTGGCTACATTTTTGGAGAATCTTTTAAACTTTTGATTGTTGTTTTTCATGTGTTTTTCGTTTTGCATTTTTTTTATTATAACCCAAAATCTGCAACGCACGCCCGTGACAGCTTTATTTAAACGTCGGTAGTCGAGTGCGTGAAGCCGCTTTGGAGGTCATAGAAAGCAAATCGTATTTATGAATGAAATCAGTACGAGATCGCTCTCTCTCTCTCTCTGTCTTGGTTTTTCTCTGGTTTTAGTAAATAATTAGCCGCTGTACCTCTAATAAAACATTACATGTAGGAATCTAATTGACCTCCAATTTATTTTTTACAACCCTCATGACCCGGAAACAAACAACGAACAATTGATTCAACTCGGTTCAAGCTACACTTGGTTTGTAATAGAGATCGCACGATACCGATATTGATATCGTTATATCGGCGGTTGTTGACGATTATCGGTATCGTATCGGCAGGAAAATTGCCGATATATTGGCACATATATAAACGAAGAATTTTGGGTTCTTACTGCATATACCTACGACAGGTAATACTCGTAAATATAATAAAATAAAATACATTTTTGTGCCTCTTCTAATGTCACTAATAATATCTAATCATTTATAACGCAACTGTAGTATATCTGAGGCCTTTTTCCGGAGAAATAAATTAAGAATTTCACATTTCACAAAGCAATACTGAAAGCATTAAACAGGGACTTCCCCGAAACTTCACCAATCAGAAACGTTATACCGTGTTACCGCGTGACGGAATGATAAACCGGGACTTCCCGGATTTTCGTTTTCGCCCAAACAGAAAACGCATTAACGAAAAACGGAAATTGATACAGAATACGTGCAGGATTTAGAACCGTATTTTGTATTTTTTTATTGATATTCGACGTTATAAAATCCGGGGTTGGTATGAATTAATTCACATGATTTAAGTCTTGACTTTTTTTATATAAAAGTCATGACTTCTTCCAACCCTGATAAAAACTAAACCTTGAAATATGTACGTATGTCTTTGCCGATACGGTATATCGGCATGTAAATATCGGTATCGGCCGATATATCGTATCGGCAAAATAAAGTCATATCGGGCGATCTCTAGTTTGTAACGTCCCGTCGTTACATCTCTCTCTACTCGAGAGTATCATTTCATAATTTAGTTTGTTGAATCGGTCTTGCCGATTCGATTTGTAAAACAGGTTTACATTTATTTTCAAGTCGACTAACTCGGTTTGACGAATTTCCCAATCGACCTATCCTACTTTTTATGTCTACCTCAGAATGTCATCGGTTTTTATTGAAAATAATTGAGCAGCAACGTTTAAAACTAAAAATATTAGGGATGGGAGCTGATTACTTCGCTTTACAAAATTAATAAGTTGTTCATCAAGACAGACCACCAACTAACGAAAATATAACAAAAAATATTTCTTAAAGCTCAGCATAAAATTTGAAGAACTGGATTATACATAAATATAGTAGTATTATATTAAAAATTGAACAAGCGCTCTACTAGCAAAACTAACTTTTGTCATTCAGGCAAGAACCATAGTGGTATTAATAATTAAAATACGTATAAATAAATTGTAAATCTTCAGGAGAATTTTGTTGTATATAAATTATATAATAAAAAGATAAAAAATAGCACTATATAAGGTACCTAAATGAGTATACTTTTGGAATTAATAAGGTACAGCCATTGTCAAGAAAATTGTACTTCTAATTAACAGTCTAAACACATCCTAAGTCAAGTCGCTTAGACTGCGAATTATGTACGATTCTTTTGTCTGCGGGTATACCATCGTGTGACCAAGTAATGTCAGTCGTTTAAGAATAGTTCCGGTCAAACCTAACAACTGCTTGCTATGTTCGTGACGACATATGCGACAATTTATAGATATATGTATGTTTTATTTCAATATTTCAAATAATGAGAAAACATAGGACATAATATATATATATATATATATATATATATATATATATATATATATATATATATATATATATATATATATATATATATATATATATAGATATTCCAACTATTTTTAAACTATAGACTTTTGAAAGCCCTAAAAATTGTATCTGAAACGAAACCTTCATGGTGATTGAAAACAATCTAACTATTTTAAAGGGACCCTTTTCGGCGCTTGACACTTCTTTGGCACACAATGGTACATAAAAATAATTACGATAAATCCGAAACAATACAAAGGAAATAACTATTTACAAAATATACATACATATAATATTAAAAATATCCCGTTTCTATCACTTTGCTAATAATATCAGATAGGTAAAATTTTTGATTCGGACTAGAGAAGGGTGAACAAATAACAGTTAGATATTACATAAAATATAAAAATATTAATATCTAGACAACTCTTTAAAAACTCCATCAGGTTAAAACAACTGTAACTCTGCGTCTTGTATAAAAGTATTGGCAATTACTCGGAATAATGGAAACAGAATTTTTTGATGAAATCTTGTATGGACCCTAATTTTGGGTCACAGAACACGAATTTGAAAGCATTTTTCGGCGGTCTCTTATGATTTTTCCAAAAAAAAAATGCTTTCAGGTTAGGTTTTCTATGGATTTCTTTAAATTTCGACAGTTTCACTTAAACACATCTATACAAGTCATAACACACAATTATTCTCAAACATATTTAAGCAAATTTATATAAAAAAACATTAAAAAAAAAGAAAACATTACAAAACTAAAAACACAAACACGCAACCCGTAATACACATATTTCATATTTCTCATAGGAACTGCCAATTGTATCAGTCGTTTTTTCCTTTTTTTATCCCCGTTGCCATAATGCACCATCATGCAGGTGTTGTGTTTCCAGTCATTAGGATTTTGGGCAATTATTCGGATTAACAGATTAAGTGGCTATGGCCCTAAATAAATAAATGGAAAACCCGATTTTTTTTGATGAAATTTTGCTCAGGTTTGTTATTTTGCATAGACACTATGTATGACATTTGCCCATGCTCTAGATTTTGAGTAGTACATGTGAGATTAGCAATTATATATAAAACTTAACACACTAACTGGCGCTAATCCGCGTGAATGCGCCTTTTATTGTCAGTTCATTCAATAAAAAATTTTAAAAAGTAAAAAAATTGGAATTTAATCGGGCTTGAACCCGGGACTTCTGGTACAAAACGCCTAGTACCATACACGCACACCAGTAAGGCTTTAATAAAATCTGAACTGCAATTCTCTGAATTATTTTCGTAGATAAAACTGACAATAAAAGGCGCATTCAAGCGGGTTAGCGCCAGTTAATGTGTTAAGTTTTATATATAATTGCTAATACATATGAGTACTACTCAAAATCTCGAGCATGGGCAAATGTCATACATAGTATCTATGCAAAATAACAAACTCAAGCAAAATTTCATCAAAAAATCCATTAATCCGAATAATTACCGGATTAAATGTTGGATGTGGGTTAAATGTAAAAAATGTTGTTGACTAATAACATATACAGAATAAATGTAATAATTTTAGTTTGTTGTGGTTAGCTTTTATTTCTTAATCTTAATTTAAAATTTTTTCAGTAAAAATAGGTAAACGTGGCAGCACCGCACAAAACAATAGTGTTGAGAGATGGGCAAATAATGGCGGCTTAAAATAGAATTTTCGAAAGAAAAACGGAATTTTCGAAAGAAAAAAGCAATTTTCTTAGCTAAATGTGATTTTTTTGCTACGAAAAAAAAGATAAATTATAAGTTTACAGATGTGTTTAAGTGAAACTGTCGAAATTTAAAGATATCCATAGAAAACCCTAACCCAAAAGCAAATTTTTTTTTTTGGGAAAACGAGGAGACCGCCGAAAACTGATTTCAGATTCGTGTTCTACGATCCAAAATTAGAGTCTATGCAAAATTTCATCAAAAAATTCAGTGTTTCCATTATTCAGAATAATTATTACCACAGAATTTTGTAAATATTTTAGCGTGGTATAAATAGAAGTGCGTTATCATATCTTAGAGCGCACTACTTTTAGTTTAATAGGAACAATAAATAAATTATTGACAACTAATTACAACATGACCAAACTCAAATTAAGCGAATTTGTGCAGGTTTGCCCAGCATCTTTTTTTGAATTAACATTTTCTGACCAAACCCAAAAAGGGCGAATTTGTGCAGGTTTGTCATCATACCCTAACTTTAACAGATATGAGATTTTAATGCCAGGTAAAAATACAATAAATTTATTTCGTATAATTTTTTTTATATTTGGGTATATAAATTTTATAACTTTCTTTTTTAACAGTTTATTTCACAATAAAGAGCAAATATCAAGTTTTTTCTCAAATAAATGAGTTTCACTGCCGATATTTGAGTGAAATAAAATAAGAGTTTTAGACCTAACACAGTCGTATTTATCAAACGCAAAATCATGTTCATGTTTACTTTATAACCTGAAGTTGTCTTTAAAGCAGTTTACAACCTTTGATTTTTTAAGATCTAATTTACAGCGAACACCCTGAATAAAAGGAAGAACATTACATTCTCTTACCCCTAAACGTGAGAAGAGGGAGAGGTTATGCCATGGGTAACTGAGTTTTCCAAAACTACATCTAATTCATCCAACGGAGCTAAAATCTGTGTCAGAAATGTTAATAAACCCCTTTTTTTAAGAAATGAGTTATCTTCATACATTTCCTGCGTAACTCTACATGTTGACATTGGGACAAGCATCCTGTGCAACAAATGCTCCCTAGAAATAGTATGTCAATAGTTACAGGATATTTTAGAAAGTGTTTAAGAAACTTAGCTAAAATCTTTGATAATTGAACACTATATACAGGGTGTCCGAAAAGTCTTAGTATGGGCAAATATATTTGCTATTAGTAAAGATAGAGACACCAAATTTTAGGTGTATATTATTGGATAATAAATCTACTTTTTTATGTAATTTAACTTTTTCAAACCCCGTTGAGGGGTGATGCTAGGGAATTAAGGTCAAAAATTTTAAATGCAACCCTAGTCCGTGTGGTACCTCATTTTAAAAGTCTTAAAACTCGTGAAAAAATAAAAATGTAAGTACCTTTATTTCTCTTATTACTTTAAAGGTTGTTCAAAATGACCACCATGAACTTCTTGGTAATAATAAAGTCGATTTTGAAAGGTATTTAAATTTATATTCATGATATTTAATTTTTCAAGGCTTGACATTTAGAAACGAATTAAGATACGGGTCTCGCATCTGCGGTAAAATGTTTCTTTTTTAAATACCTTTAAAATGAGGCATAGGGTTAATTAAAAATTTTCAGCTTCAATTCCCTAACATCACCCCTCAAGGGGGTTGAATAAGTTTAATTAGATAATTAATCAATAAGATACACCTAAAATTGAGTATCTCATCTTTACGAATAGCAAAGATATTTGCTCATACCACTTTTCGGACACCCTGTATAAATTTATCAACAACCGTGTTGGGCCTAATCATCGCCTCAAGAGACATACATACTTTTTTTTGGCCCTATTAATCGTGGCGATTTACATCGACGATTAAGATGCCAATGTGTGACCGAAAACCTAACACTGTCGGTGAAAATTTCGGGATAGCCCCAAGTGGCCTAAAGTTCATCTGGCCTAATCCCGAAACTCACTTTGTGTCGAATCGGAGATCTTCGTTTCTGCAATTAGCCTAACACTCGAGAAGTTGACAAACAAGGATGGAATACGCATACTTTCTTTATTGTACTCGTGCCAGTGTATCGTATGGAAAAAATTATTCGGTTTAGTGTGCAGTGACGCAGTGGCAAGACTGACAAGTGATATTTCCGCCAAATTTTTGAAATTTTATAACGGATTATTTGCTTGTTAGACTTGTCTCCCGAGCATCAGCGTCTTTTTAAAGATCTGAAGTGACCTATTATTTGTTTGAGATCCCATTTGTGTGTTGTGATTACAACAGTATTACAATTTTTTTTGCAGATTAATTTGTTAACAAAACTCATACAATGCTTTACCAATTGTTTTCTAGACCATTTCACACTTAAAAAGCAAAGAACTACCAATTATAAAACCGTACGATATGAGGTACGCTGATTGTAGAAGTTCTTCGGAGTTAGTACCTACTGTGGCAACAATTTTCCAAAGTATTCAGTTGCATAATATGCTAGAAAATATTAGAATGGTTCGGTGATTTTCTCGTGGAAATAAATAATAATAACAGTTTCTTTTAGTTCTTCCACAGATGTGTCCTGTAAGACATAAGTATTAACTGCCAAAGTTTAGTTTTTGATTACCTATTTAATAAGTTAACCCTCTAAAAACACTTATAATCAAGTACCAACTTAAAATAAATTTTAAAGTAGCAAAGTATTAGGTACTCGGAAGCTGATGAAAATGAAGTGAAAATGCACTACAAATAGACCTGACCTCTTAGTTTTATCCCAAAAAATCAATAAAACAGTTAATATTATTCACCATTAATTAAACCACTAAAAACTATTCTTAAAACGTAAGCTAATTAAACAAAATAAGAAAAGCAATTAGTTATCCTTAAAATACCGAGAAAGATGCAAATAAATTAGTACAAACTCTTTTATGGGAAGTTGGGAAGACGATAATTAGAAATTTCGTCTAAGATCAGCTGTTCAGCCGCTCTAAACAAAATAGCAAAATAGTGAAAATAGTTTGCTCCACGTCAGGAGTTTAGTAAAACGGATTATGCCATACGAGCTTAACCGAACGCCCGCCGGATACACTCGGGTTTAGGCCAGTTGAACTTTAGGCCCGATGGCTTTTAAGCCCGATGGAGCCATCTCAAAATTTCTACCGAGTCTTAAAATTTAGTTAGTTAGTAGCTGATTCATCGGTAGTCGGTCTTCATCGGCAGTGTATGTGTGTGTGTGTGTGTGTGTGTGTGTGTGTGTGTGTGTGAAATTTGTTGGTAATTATGATTCTTTGTAATTGTCACAGCTAATAGAGAAACACAATTTCATTTTTTCAGCTTCGTCGACAAAAACTGAAGTGTTGTGGGTCCGTTTTGATTGTCAAAGCTGGCAGTCTTATTCGGCGATTTAAGGGGCCCAGACACATGGGCGCACACAGGATTTTGTTTTTGGTGGGGGGGGGGGGGGGGTTTGATTTGTCGCGGGGGGCTGATTTGACAATTCGGTGGATTTCTTCAATTAGTTGTTAGTTTTTAATTTTTGTGTGTCTAGGATGTTGGTCTTGGGGGGGGGGGGGGGGGATGGTTCATGAATGTTAACGGAGTTATTAGTAAATAGAAAAATTACCTAACGCCTAGACAAATAAATAACTGGAATTTGCCATCCTTTCCCAAATTTTTGCTTGAATGTATAATATCATCTATGAGGTGACAGTAACATCTCCATACTGCCACTGTTTCTTGATGATTTCGTTCTAAACTAGCTGTTTTATTACCAGACAGTTCGTCTATGAGGTTCTGTTCGAACTGATCTTTCACCCGAACTAAAAAATATAATAATTCTTATATTTTACAACCTATTTGAAAAAATTATATAGTGGCAAATTAGGAAGAAACAGGCCTTTGGCCGTCTTTATAGTATTTGAAAATGCAAGATGGCGTCCTGGTGTTACTTCAAATTAAAATATACATAATACTAATAATTCTGTCGCAATTTCACCATTTATTTAATTATTATTAGTTATGGCTTCAGATTAAACATTTCTAACGAAGATAAACTGCTGGCCACTCGAACTTACACACAGAGATTTTTAGGCAAAATTTAAAGTTCAATATTTTCAACAGGAATGCAGATTTTTGAACGAGTCTTGCAGATTTTAAGAGCTAGTTTTTTTCGGATTAAGCTGCATGACGTATGTTTATCGTAGGACCATAGGTTTATTATATACGGGGTGATCAATGAAGTCATGCAAAAAATCAAAAAGTTTGTATGAGTGAAATTTCCGCAAAAAATTTTTTTGGTCGTTGCAATATGGTTCGTTACTAAGGTAACATCAATATCTCTAGACGTTTTTGTCACTCTTTGGATTAAGGCCCTTAGTTCTTGTACACACTACTAAACATAAAATTTGGGTAGCAAAATTTTTAAAATGCTATAACTTGACATTGGATTGACGGTTCTTGATGTTTTTTACAGATTTCGAATCTTTATTTCACGTAGATTTTCTATAATCTAAGCATTTTATTTGGGGGTTGAAATATACAGGTTGAAATTTACACATTATTCCGGGTCGATAACAGACAAAAACGTAGCGACAAGAACAAGTTTATTACATTATATTCTACAATATACAAGATTGGTTAACAACGGCCAAAAGTCAATTCTTACAAAATTTCGAATTCTAAACCTAATTTAAAAGTTCCTGCAATCCCTAAAAAAACCCTACTTTGAAATTGACGCGTCGCGTAGAAATTACAGCCGATCATAAATATGGGCATGGGGGTAGACAAAGAACTGAATGATTCTTTGAGACAATAAACTGGGGTGAAAGTTTTGGACAGAACAGTGAGAAGGACATTAAACAGAAACAACTTGAGGTGAGAATTTATTTTTACAAAAACTTAAATAATGCCAAACCTTAGAGCGCGTCGTACCCTACGTTTTGGCTATTATCGACCCGGTATAATGTGTAAATTTCAACCTGTATATTTCAACCCACAAATAAAATGCTTAGATTATAGAAAATCTATGTGAAATAAGGATTCGAAATCCGTAAAAATCATCAAGAACCGTCAATCCAATGTCAAGTTATAGCATTTTAAAAATTTTGCTACCCAAATTTTATGTTTAGTAGTGTGTACAAGACCTAAGGGCCTTAATCCAAAAAGTGACAAAAACGTCTAGAGATATTGATGACACCTTAGTAACGAACCATATTGCAACGACCAAAAAAATTTTTTGCGGAAATTTCACTCATACAAACTTTTTGATTTTTTGCATGACTTCATTAATCACCCCGTATATGATAAACCTATGGTCCTACGATAAACATACGTCATGCAGCTTAATCCGAAAAAAACTAGCTCTTAAAATCTGCCAGACGCGTTCAAAAATTTGCATTCCTGTTGAAAATATTGAACTTTAAATTTTGCCTAAAAATCTCTATGTGTAAGTTCGAGTGGCCAGCAGTTTATATAACACTCAGCGGCATGCAGTGAAATTCGAAGTTGTATATCTCTGTTCCTACTTACAGGAACCGTACCAAATTTAGGAGTGGTGAGCCCACTGGGAATGTTTTGGTAAAGAAAAAAATTGTATTTTGCGAAAAAAGTTGAATTTTTGCTTTACCCTGGAAAAAAAAATGAACACGTTTAGCTATTTTATTTATTATTTTTTCTAAGCAAATTTTACATCATTTTGTCGAGAATTTTTAAATTTTTAGAGAAAAAATGTGTTTGATAGTCATTTGAATTTTTTTAAACCTAAAATATAATTTAAATAAAAAAAAATTCAAATGACTAACTTTCTACTAACACATTTTTTTCTCTTAAAATTTAAAAATTCTCGACAAAATGATGTAAAATTTGTTTAGAAAAAATAATAAATAAAATACCTAAACGTGTTAATTTTTTTCCCAGGGTAGGCAAAGAAAAAATTCAACTTTTTTCGCAAATTAAGATATGTTTTTTTTCTTTACCAAAACATTCCCAATGGGCTCACTATTACAACCCCTAAATTTGGTACGGTACCTGTAAGTAGGAACAGAGATATACAACTTTGAAATTTCACTGCACGCCGCTGATAATACTAACAAGGAAGCCGTTCGTGAAAGGGAATGCAAATATTGTTTACTAGCAGACGATGATAGATTGGTTAAATTTCAAAAAGATATATTAACGATCCCACGAGCGACCAGAAAGTTTCCGACGTATTCGCGTATCTTGCCGAGCAGCCATTATTGTTTTTGATTACCGACATGTTTGGTGCATTTACAGCGTCTCCCTACTGTGAATTTTTGTTTATGCTTGGGACCAACAATCGTCGCGTTTTTGTTATTGACGTTCCCTTCAGTAGGAAAACTACTATTTCCTCTCAAACTTATTAGTTCAAATTCAAATAAATTATTTATCCTTGAGCTATACATACAGTATGTCCGCGGATGGGGTTTAGAAGAGGACAAGTGGATCAAATTTTGCAAGATACGTAAAAATGTCACTGCTAATAAAAGTTCTTGCTTGTAAAATAAATAAGATTCACGGAGCATAAAAAATACGAAAACCTTGTTTATCATTTTCTACCAAAAGAACAAATATGAAATAATATGTTTTAAATTAAACCCTAAGCCGAAGTCCAAGATTTCATTAAAAAATTTAAATATGTATATACATATATATATATATATATATATATATATATATATATATATACAGTGTGGTCGTTTAAGTGTGCAACATATGGGAAAGTTTTTTATTACCGATTTCTCAGAAAATTTTATTCTTGATAAAAGTTGGTGCACGTTCGATAATCATATTGGGTGTACTTGGAATGGTTGCAAGTCAAACGGTGTACAGGGTAGGGCAAAAAATATAAAATTTCTACAAGAATAAAGTACCCCTATTTCAGAGAATTCAGCAAAATGTTATTAAGAAAAGGTGTTTAGAATTAAAAGTTATGCATAGGTTTGAAAACATGACCTCATAAAATAAAAAACAAAATTTTTTTGAAAATATTAATTATTTCCTAAAAAAATTTTTTTTTTATTATCACCCTAAAAACCTTCATAAATTAAACAAAATCAAATCAAGTTCACACATCTTTGTTCAAATTCAAGCATATTTGTAAAATTAACTTAGCTTTTTAATTTATTAAGGAATCACAAACTTCATGTTTGTTGCAAGGACATTAAACACAACTTTAAAATACCGTAAAAATTATTTTTAACAAGATAAAACATTAGTAATGATAATTTTCAAATTAAAAAACTCTCATTTAAATTACAAAATATTTATTTTAAATGTTTATTAGAAAATTGTACAAAATAATCGACAAACATGAAATCCTACTAAAATAATCGCAGATACCTATGGAAAGAAAACAAATAAGGGTTAAAAGTAAACATTATGACAGTTTGGTGGCATTATTCATTCTTAAATAATTATTGTTATTAGCTGATCTCAAATGCCTCCTCCAGTAAAGTTAACGTTAGCCGAAAAGGCAGAATTAGTGCTAATATGTGGAGAACACTATAAAACAGTGCGTGAAGCAGGAGATATATTCAATGAACGACATCCAGATAAACAAGTCCACTATTCAACCATAAGCAGAATTTTAAATAATTTTAAACAGACAGGGTCTTTAGAGTATAAATATAAAAATGAACGTACCAAAACTGTATGTACTGAAGAAAATCAATTACAAGTACTTCAAGCAGTTGTTGAAAACCCTAGAAGATCCACCCAAGAAGTGCATGCTTATACGGGTATAAAAAAAACCTCTATTAAGGAGATTCTTAAAAAACAAAAATATCACGCCTATAAGCCAATGTTTATTTGCACGTTTCAAAGACAAGACTATGACTTGCGGTATGATTTCTGCATGTGGATTCAAGGAGAAATAGAAGATCAACGTGATTTCCATAGACACATGCTTTTTGGGGATGAATCCACGTTCACTACAAATGGCGTTGTTTCTTCCCAAAATTGTAGGTGGTGGTCGGACGAAAATCCAAATTTTGTCATTGACAACAAAAACCAGTATTACCAAAAAACAAACGTTTGGTGCGGTGTTATTAACGACAAATTAATAGGGCCGTTCTTTTTTCGCCAAAACCCAACTGGTGATACCTATTTACATTTTTTGGAAAACGAACTAACAGATTTTTTGGATAATATGAGTATACAAGAACGACGTAAATTATGGTTTGTACATGATGGTTGTCCGGCTCATTCTGCTAGAATTGTTTCTGAATGGTTAAATGGAGAATTTGGTGATAAATGGTTAGGACGAAATACCGATCCACGGTGGCCTCCTCGTTCGCCAGATCTCACCCCACTAGATTTTTTTTTATGGGGATATTTAAAGCAAAAAGTTTACAAGGATCGACCCTTTAATAATGTTGGGGAGCTTGAAATTTCGATACGATTTCATTGCAGAAATATTCCAGCAAGTGTATTGCGATCCACGCTTAGTGAATTTTATGATCGGACAATTAAATGCATTGAACGTGAAGGTGGACATACGGAGACGCGTCGATAATTTTTTTAAACATACCTAATATAATTTTTTTCTGCATTTCAAATATTGTCTGTTTAATTTTTTTTAAATTTGTTTATTGTTAAGTTATAATAAAAAGAAGCCGATAAAAATTGACAAAACCGTTGGCACCATACTCAAATACGTTTAGGAACATTGTATTTCTTGACTTTGCACTAAACGCAGACATAATGCATGCATTGTTTTGTTAATAATGCCCCACAACGCCATTATGTTAGAATGATTTCATGTTTGTCGATTATTTTGTACAATTTTCTAATAAACATTTAAAATAAATATTTTGTAATTTAAATGAGGGTTTTTTAATTTAAAAATTATCATTACTAATGTTTTATCTTGTTAAAAGTAATTTTTACGGTATTTTAAAGTTGTGTTTAATGTCCTTGCAACAAACATGATGTTTGTGATTCCTTAATAAATTAAAAAGCTAAGTTAATTTTACAAATATGCTTGAATTTGAACAAAGATGTGTGAAATTAATTGATTTTGTTTAATTTATGAAGGTTTTTAGGGTGATAATAAAAAAAAATTTTTTTTTAGGAAATAATTAATATTTTCAAAAAAATTTAGTTTTTTATTTTATGAGGTCACGTTTTCAAACCTATGCATAACTGTTAATTCTAAACACATTTTCTTAATAACATTTTGCTGAATTCTCTGAAATAGGGGTACTTTATTCTTGTAGAAATTTTATATTTTTTGCCCTACCCTGTACACCGTTTGACTTGCAACCATTCCAAGTACACCCAATATAATTATCGAACATGCACCAACTTTTATCAAAAATAAAATTTTCTGAGAAATCGGTAATAAAAAACTTTCCCATATGTTGCACACTTAAACGACCACACTGTATACAGTGAGGTCATAAAGTCTGGAAACACTTAGTTTATTACGAAACTATACATTTTCGGAAGAAACGCCGAAATACGTCGATTTTGTTCTCATTTTCCACACATTCTAGAAATATTTGATTATATACAGGGTGTGCCATAAAAGTTGGGCATTTGTCAAATTTGATTTTTTAAATAGAATACCCTGCATATTATTCCCTTTTTGAATTGTGCGTTAGAAAATCAACATCTTTTGTATAAACCACCCTTCCTCTAAAGTCAATTGTTTGCGAGATATTGCAACTTGAAAATTGGCAGCCCGCAAAATTAAATAAAGTCAAATAATTCAACACATTTTTATTTTAACAACAACAATCCAACTGAGACAATTTTAACTCAGCAAATGCTGAAATTGTTGACCGTTAACTTCCTGGCAATATCCTAGCCTATCCATAAACTCCTCTTGTACGTTACGGATGAAAGAAGGTGAAATTTGCCGAATTTCATCCCGTATACGATTTTTTAAAGCTTCTATGTTAGGAGGTCTGTTAAAGTAAACTTTACTTTTTAAATAACCCCACAGGAAATAATGAAGGGGGGTCAAATCCGGTGACCTCGCAGGCCATTCTATGGGGCCACGACGTCCTATCCACCTGTTAGGAAATATCTCGTTGAGATATTACCTAACAGCTAGCGCATAGTGAGGTGGGGCCCCATCTTGCTGAAACCACATTGTTAAGGCAGGTGTATCAGGGCCATCACCTGGATACCGCTGAGCTAAGGCAGGAATTAACTCTACTTGCAAAAAGTCTAGATACATTTGGTCGGTCAAATTTTCGTCAAAACAATAGAGACCTAAAATCTGGTCTTGCAATATTCCTGCCCAAACGCTGACTTTTTCGGGATGTTGCGTATGAGCCACTTGAGCCCAATGGGGATTCTCTTTAGACCAATACCTACAGTTTTGCCGGTTGACAGTACCATTGAGAAAAAAGGTAGCTTCATCCGAAAATAAAAAATTTGCACAAAACAAGGGATCCATGGTGCACCGTTCTTGCATTTTTTCACAAAACTGGAGTCGACGGTCATAGTCATCTTCGTTTAATTCATGTATTAGTCTTATTTTATATGGATGATATTTCTCTTTATACAGAATTTTTTTCACTAAGGATATCTAATGCCACTTGGTGGGTTGACAAATGTGGATTCTCGTTGTAACTGAGTAAAACATCTAATTTAATATTATCATCTAATTTAGGCCTACCTGTCCTGGGCAGGGGCAGATCTGTTACAGTCCCATGTTCATGAAATTTTTTGACAATTTTGCTGACCGTAGATTTTGTAATTGCTTGTCGCTCTGGATGTGGGTTATTAAAAAGTTCGCAAACTTCGTCAAGATGCCTACGACGATCTCCCGAGCCAAACATCATAAGGATTTCAATCCTTTGGATCTCGGAAAGCATATTTTAAGATACAAATTACTATCTTATTTAGATGTGTTTGATTTTTGACCCAACTATCATAATGGGACATGCTGGTTTCCAGGGTTGTGTAACAATTCAAGGTGTAAGAATTACCAATTTTCAAGTTGCAATATCTCGCAAACAATTGACTTTAGAGGAAGGGTAGTATATACAAAAGATGTTGACTATCTAACGCACAATTCAAAAATGGAATAATATACAGGGTGTTCTATTTAAAAAATCAAATTTGACAAATGCCCTACTTTTACGGCACACCCTGTATATAATCAAATATTTTTAGAATGTGTAGAAAATGAGAACAAAACCGACGTGTTTCGGCGCTTCTTCCGAAAATGTATAGTTTCGTAAAAAACTAGGTGTTTCCAGACTTTATGCCCTCACTGTATATATATATATATATATATATATATATATATATATATATATATATATATATATATATATATATATGTGTATATATTATAAATAAACTTGATAAATCCCCCGAAGACGTACTTGTTGGGCGCAAATCTTATATTTAACATTACATTATTTAATTATAATTATATAAATTGTTCATTTGAAAAAATATATATTCAAATACATACATACAATTTCTTTTTTAGGACAAGAGTGATCCTTAGAGAAAAATAAATAAATAATTTTTATATTATACAAAATAATATCAAAGTAATTCCAAAAATTTCTTTAAATCGTTTGTTGTTAATATCCAAGCTTTTATTTCAATTTTATATTTTTTTAATGATATAATTCTTTTAATATTTACTGGTAAATAATCGTTTAAATAAAAACATAAATATTTATAATTCTTTTGTGCTATAAACTTATGTATTTTTGGTTTAATGGAAATTTCATTTTTATGACGCGTGTCATGGTTATGTTTTTTAAATTGTATTAGATTTTTATTTTTAAAAACGTATACTAAAATATTATAAATATATATTTGCCTAACGCCCATTTTTTTTTGTTTCTGAATATAATTCCTTTGAAGGATAAAAATAGTCTTTATTAAATATAATTTTTTGAAACCTTTTTTGTAATACTTCTATGTTTTTTTATTAAACTTCTACTTATTCCCGCCCAACCTAAAATCCCGTAATTCAAATGAGTACAATGTTTCTAACTGTTTTATATCCAAAAAGGTTTTAAGATTTTGGAATACTGGTAGCACACTTCTTGATTTTTTAATTAAGTAATCTACATGTAAATCCCAATTTAATTTACTGTCAAAAATTATTCCCAAGTATTTAACACTATTAGCTTTTAAAATTTGAATATCATCGATTTAATACTATCCACTTATTATTTTGATTTAGACTAAAAGTAAGATAATTTGTTTTGTCAAAATTAATTGTTAATAAGGTATTATCAAACCAATTTTTAACTATTTTAAAATCTTTTGTAATTTTGTTATGTATGATGTTCCAATTTGTATCACTATATTAAATGAAGCAATTATTTAATTTAAAATACTTCTTTATTCAAGTACAATTTTTAATTAATACGAACATTTAATTAAACTCAAAAGAATATTAAGTAAACTGAGCAATACAATAAAGATATCAAAATTCAGAAACTCCACCCCCATATTCATCACATTTTTCTAATTGCTTCCTTAGATATTTAATGGAATTTATGATTTCTTCCTGGGATATACGAACAGCTTGCGTAATTTTGCCTTTTAGCACGCCAATATTATTTGGTATTGGAGTGGCTTAAATGATTTGTTTTAAATGGTCCCATAGAAACATATCGGCCAACGTTAAGTCGGGGCTCTTTGGGGGCACGAAATTGAGCCATTTCTACCAATCCACCTTGGACCAAATCTGCGGTGAAGCCATTCTATTACCTCGCAAGCGCGATGTGCTGGACAACCATCTTGTTGAAAATACAATTTTTGGCGAAATTTTAATGGCAAATTTTCGAGTTCATCGCTAAAAAATGTATCCAGCATTTCAAAGATATTCTATTGCAGGTGTGAAAATTTCCATGAATCAAAAAGCTATATTTATTATTATGAATGTAGACAAAGATTTTAAATATATAAATGCAAGGGAAAGTAAAGATTGTATATTTTTTGAATTTGACCGACTACAAGACTCCATATAACCCAGATCAAAAATAAGAAGAATAATGCCTTTCTGGACAATAAACAATCTATTGAATTAACTGAAATTTAGTTACAACAAATTCAGTCAAAATACGACATGGGGTATTTTGGAAAAATTATATCTATAACAATTTAGACTCTAATTCTAATGACTTACAACTAAGGGTTGCTTACCAAAATAATCCCACAAATAATTTTTGCCAACAAACATTCGAGCAGATTTAAATCCCAGCAGAAATACGTTCTCCAGGCAGTGAACCAAACCATTTTCACTACAAAGAAGCGCCGTGAGTGTTGTATGTCTCTCCGAGTTTCTTGTGTATCGCCATTTTACAATATTGTTGACACAATCACCTTAAAAAAATTTAAAGGCACAGGTAAAACAGTATTTGTGGGTCAAAATTCGAGATATGTATGGCGAAGAATAGTTCAACTGAAAAAGAAATATATGGCTAAATTTGAATCGAATAATAATAATAATAATAAAGTTTATTTAAATTAATTACAATTTAAATATGATTATATACAGGGTGTCCGGGAAAATGTGGGAAATCTCCCGGATATGAAAAAAACACGTGAAAAGAGTACTACAAGTTCATATAAACTTTTTTCGTATAGGCCTCCTCTTCGGAGATATGGGCTCCCAAAGAGCTCCAATGAAATCAAGTTTTTTACACATAATTATTGAACCACCAGGTATATTCCAATTTTTTTTTAATATGATATATACCAGGTTAGACCCTTCAAATTACTCTCCAAGAAAGTATTGTGAAGTACTCACAGCTGCAGGGACGGACTAGCTCTGACACTCATGACCCCATTTTTTTTACGCCCTGTATGATAAGAACTTTGGACCACGTTTTTTACATACCTTTAACTATTGACTAAAAATTAGTACTCTTCATTCATGTCGTTAATCCTAACCGTTTTCGAAAAAACGTCATATTATTTACATCATGTATTTGGCGTATTTCGATAACAGATACGTCTAATTCTGTGAATTGCAATTCGACCTAGGTTCGCAAAAGATGTGCGTTTTATTTTATCGGCCCCAAAAACAAAGTATTGTTGTTGCAAACGTTACTAGGTACGAAAGAAATAAATATCCTGCATTTTAGAACTTGTCAACTTTCACATCGCTGATTTCGTGGTGAAATTAATTGTGAAATAATTCGAAATAACCCGTTTATTGAGTATGCAGATATGCATCTGATGTATGGTCTTGCATCTTGCAATGCTTTGGAAGCCAGAAGATTCTCTTCACGGACGAAGCATGAATTTACACAACTCACATGTATGGGCTGATGAAAATCCTCATGCAACTATTGTTTCGCATCGTCAACATCGGTTCCAATCAATTAATGTCTGGGCAGGAATCATTGGCAACTTTTTGATTGGACCATTCGAATTGCCGGTACGACTGAAAGGACAACTTTATTTGGAATTCCTCCAGAACGCTTTTCATGATTTAGTAGAGCACTTACTACTTGAAATCCGCCGAAACGTGTACTACATGCACGAAGGAACACCACCTCATTTCAGCGTTGCTGTGCAGGAGCACCTGAATAACGTCTATCCAAACCGTTGGATAGGTAGGGGAGGACCTATTGCCAGGCCTCCTCGATCTCCCGACCTAACGCCGTTGGATTTTTACCTGTGGGGACACCTCAAAACCTTGGTGTATTCTACTCCCGTCGATAGTAGGGAGGAACTTCTACGGAGAATCACGTTTCATTGTGATCAAATAAGGAACAATGCTGGGTTATTGTGGCGGGTACAGCAGTCCTCAGTTCGTCGTGCACGCGAGTGTATAAGACTTCACGGGGCCCATGTTGAACCCTTTTACGAAGTTTTTAACTAAGCAGTTAAATTTTAACGTTTTATTGAAACGATGTTGGCGACAGGGAAAAATTCCTCTTTTTCATATTCAACCCGACAGAAGTTAGGGGACTAACAGTGTAAATAAAATGACGTTTTTTTCGAAAACGGTTAGGATTAACGACATGAATGAAGAGTTCTTAATTTTTAGTCAATAGTTAAAGGTATGTAAAAAACGTGGTCCAAAGTTCTTATCATACAGGGCGTAAAAAAAATGGGGTCATGAGTGTCAGAGCTAGTCCGTCCCTTCAGCTGCGAGTACTTCACAATACTTTCTTGGATAGTAATTTGAAGGGTCTAACCTGGTATACATCATATTAAAAAAAAATTGGAATATACCTGGTGGTTCAATAATTATGTGTAAAAAACTTGATTTCATTGGAGCTCTTTGGGAGCCCATATCTCCGAAGAGGAGGCCGATACGAAAAAAGTTTATATGAACTTGTAGTACTCTTTTCACGTGATTTTTTCATATCCGGGAGATTTCCCACATTTTCCCGGACACCCTGTATATATGTGTATTATAAATAAACTTGATAAAACCCCCGAAGACGTACTTGTTGGGGTTTGATCTTATATTTACGTAAAAAACTACAATTTTTTTGATTTGTTCTTTCGGTTACGTAATTGTTAACTAAATTTTGATTGAATTAAAAAAATAAATAAATTTTACCAAAAATCAAGTTCACTTATTTTAGAATTATTATTTTCCGTGGAAATGCGTTATTTTTACTTAAGTCAGTTGAGAATTTTGACGTTTTAACGATTATTTCTCAACTGACCTGCTAGGACCTCAGATTTAACCCCCCTTGACTTTTTCTTGTGGGGTTTTATAAGGGACAAAGTGATCGCGCCTGCACCTACAACTTTCGATGATATTATTATGAAAGACCGATTCCACTTTGCCTGCTTATTAGCGACACCTGAATAAATGGTACAGCGGGTACGAAATTCATTTAGAAAAAAAGCGAGAAAGTGTTTGGAAGCTAAAGGGGGACATTTCGAGCAACTTTTCAAGCATGACAGACGATAAATAAGTTGAAATTAACTAGTAAATATTTTTTTTTATTTTAGAACCTAATAAATCATAATTCCGTAACCGAAAGAGCAAATAAAAAAAAAATTGTATTGTAATCCAATTTAAAATTCCAAAATTACCCCCATCCCTCGAATTAGGGAGGGGGTAAATGTCGAAATTATGTTTAAATATGCCCCCCCATGCTTCTATTAATCAAAATTTCGTGAAAATATTTTAAACCGTTTTCGAGATATCGCCTTGTAACACTTCAAATAATTCACCCTGTATAATATCTGAAATGGTATAAAAAGATGACTTGATCAATGAATAAAAAAACACAATATGACTAAAGATAACGTTGAAATGCAAGCGAAACCGAAGAAATAAGTATAGAGAAGAAAAAGTTAGTATTTTATGATTCTATTACAATAAATTATTACAAATACTGATATGAAAAATCAAAGGGGATGGGGTAGCATTAGATGTTGAATTGTATATTTTAGCACCGTGATACTAAAATCACTAAACATTAGTAAGAATTACCATACAGAACCGACACCTCATGGAAGTTTAAGTCCGATGACAATAATGTGCATATTACATACTTACTATATACTCTCCTTGTGTGTCGAATCTGTATAGAACCTATACTAACCCAGCATGTACTGCAGCTCAGATGGCTTAAGTTCTTGTCGCGGTGGTGGAGCTGGTGATCTAGATCTCGGAGTACTTCTTCCAAGACTACCGGTAGGTCTAGTTTCTTCTTCTTCCTTTTTGAATGACATCAAACTGCCAACCAGAAGTCGTTCGGTCGAGCCATCGTCTATACCTCGACCTAACCATCTACCACATGTAAATCTAGAAAAGAAAGTGTCGGTAATAAACAAGGAAAGAAAAGCTAACGTGTATTTTATTAAAATATGTTGTTTTTTGTTTTGTGATGCCCTATAAAAACATCTGAAGGATCCAATGAAAAAAGCGTCCAAGTCACATTTTCCTTATTTTAATAATAGTACCGCCACGTGATGTAATGTTTTACAAGCTTTTGTTCTGTATAATTCAAATTATCCTTTGGCTATAACAATAAATAATTTTCTAAATTCTGACTATCATACCTGGACAAAAGCATATTATGTGGTTCCAGTATATAAAAATGGCGATAAATTTCTTGCAAAAAGTTGTCGGCCTATCAGTCTCACAAGTATCATATGTAAATGCATGGAAAAAGTAATTTCAAAAAATATGACGACAGTTTTACTTTTAAACAATATTTTGCCAAAAGAACAACATGGTTCCTTTCCAAAACGTTCAGTGGATACAAATTTGTTGTATTGTATTAATTTCTGGTCTAAGCAAAATGACAAAAATTTACCATCTGACGTAATATATTTAGATTTTGAGAAAGCCCTTGATAAAGTTCCATTACAACAATTGATATATAAACTTGAACATTATGGTATAATACCATGGTATAATATGAGGAACACAACTGATGTGGATTAAAAAATTTTTCTTCAATTGTACTTTTCGGGTCAGAGTAAATGAAGTATATTCAAATAAACAACAAATTATTAGCGAACTATAAAAAAAAGTTCAGTTTTCGGTCCCTTATTTTTTTTTTTATTATTTATATATCAGAATTAGCTCAAAATATTAAAACTAATATCAGATTTCTTGCTGATGTTACTAAATCATATTGTAAACCCATTAACTCAATATAAAATTTTTACTGAAGATCTGTTATCCATTGAACGGTGGACTGCAAAATAGAAAATTCACCTTAATATAACTAAGATAGGACCAAATAACCTTAAGATATCATTTAGCATAAACAATAAACTAATTAAAGACGGAAAATAACAAAACGACTTAGGAGTCACTATAACTAGTGATTTTAAATGGGAAACACACATTGCCAAATTAGTAAAAAAAGCAAATAAACGTATCTTATCTAAAAATCATTTCATAATAAAAGCATTGAAATGAAATGGAAAATTTATACTTTTTTATAAGACCAATTTTAGATATATATATATATATATATATATATATATATATATATATATATATATATACATATATATATGTATATATATATATATATATATATATATATATATATGTATATTATATATATATATATATATATATATATATATATATATATATATATATATATATATATACATACATATATATATATATATATATATATATATATATATATATATATACATATATATATATATATATATATATATATATATATATATATATATATATATATATATATATATAACCTTGGAAAGAGTTCATAGAAAAATCATTAAAATTCCTTTACTTTAGAACATGTAAAACCTTCTATATCGTCGTCAATATCACGAAGTGACGGAACTCAGTTCTTGCAATTTCACAGGAGAGCGTTTTAAAGTTTTTTTCGATTTTCGATTTAGTACTGATAGAAAGCTATTTAAGTTAAAGAATTGCTTTTTTGGTTACTGATATTAATGTTAACTATCAAAGTATGTAAAGTGTGGTTCATTTTTAATTAAAATATTTCTAAATTTTGAAAATAGGGGGAGATACGCTAGTTCGTTTAATGGAAAAAAGTTAAATATTCGTATAACTTGAGAACGGACAGAAATTGGGTTACAAAACTTTGTGATGTTGTAGAGCAACACTTTTCATGTATAAAAATCGACTTATCTCAATTTCCGATTTTTCTGAGTTACGTCACTTCGTGTTAATGACGACGATATGAACAACAATTAAATCGATTAAGATTACCAACTTTAAAGGAAAGAAGATTGACTGAAAAGCGACCTAATAAAAACTTATAAAATTCTTATGATTATTCTGTTAAAATCAAAATATTTAGGACAAGTGAAACTCAAATTTTAAGAGGCAACAGTAAGAAAATACAAAAGGAAAAGTGTTCCAAATTATTAAGAAGAAATATTTTAAGTGATCGCATAGTCTATACATGGAATGATATTTAGATCACAGTGTGTACTTCATTAGTACAATCGTTTAAAAACATAAGCTTTGTTCGCGGTAAGGATTCAGAACGGATTCGGGACTATTCGCATGCGCAGTTGAAACAATGACGTTCGCGGACCACAAAATTCCGGATTTCTAGTTACAGTTCCGTGTTCGCGGAGAAGCAACATTCGGTTCGAGATCCATTCTGAACTGATTCTATCGGTTCTAGGGATTTAACAAGAACCGTAAGTTCGGACACGCCCCCTATCAAATTTATA
Organism: Philopedon plagiatum; assembly: GCA_963971165.1. Lineage (NCBI taxonomy): Eukaryota > Metazoa > Arthropoda > Insecta > Coleoptera > Curculionidae > Philopedon > Philopedon plagiatum. Next base: position 97,060,591 of record OZ020192.1, on the reverse strand, counting down.
TGATTTCACGATTGTGTTTGTTTGGTTAGGAATCCAAAGTCTATACTGAAACAGATTTTTTGCATAAGGTGATTTGGATTTTATTGTAACTGCCCTATGCCCATGCCCTATTGCCACCAAAACCAAAAAAATACGACAGTAGACAATCCCAAATAATTCTAGTTCCGATGTTCCGAAATCGTTCGCGGTAAAAACAAATCCTGAATCGGTTAATAATTAAGCATGCGCACTACGACAAACCTGAATCAGTTCTGATCTCGTTCTGAATCGGTTCGGAATGTCTTCCGCGAACAAAGCTATAATGAATAAGGAATTGGATCAAATCACTAGAAATCTTATACCTCATGGTTTCTAGCTTATTGTATTTAAATTGCAAAAATCTTATTATAGTTTCATCGGATATCAAAAGACCTTCGTCTATAGGGTTATAAGTATCATTCTTACAGGCCAAATATGTAATATCTTGTATTTACTGTAAATTTTTGGAAGTAAAAATAAAACATATGACAGATTATATTATTCAAGATAGACCTGTCAGAAAATTTTTGCTGTACATATCTGCAATACTTCATACCTATAAGTATGTCCAGTAACATCATTTCGAACTAAAATATAATCAACCATCCACTTAGCATATAGGCCAGAATTGTCATGTCCAATTCTTAAGGTAGTTAAAACACCGATATTTCTATTTTTGTACTCGAAACTATAGGAATTCTTTGGAACAGCAATTCTTTGTGTTTCAGATAATGTTCCAGAAAGAACTACCCATACATTTGCCGACGTATAGGCTCCTTTTTTATTAGGTGTAATAACGATTCTATAAGGTATCACAGTCGTAGGGTATGTGCTTGTAAAGCAAAAGTAATCTACTGCGTTGAGGGACAGTAAGTGGTATAGAAATTGTTCCTTTTCCTCCTCGCAGCGTAAAAAAGCAGATCTCTTATAAAGTTCCTTTAACAAACTTTGGTCTAAAAGTAGTACTCTTAGATGTTTCGACAGTTGTTTCTTTTCGAGAGCCAAACGAACCCACGCTCTTGCAAAGCCTATCCCTGTTTTGACGTCGGGCATAGCCTGAACGCTAGCGATGTCAAAAAATATGGTGTTCGGAAGGTCTGGCAAGTCTGAATTGGTTCTTTCACTACCGGGACTGGTCCAATTTTCTAGACTTGTTGTTAAACGAGTCACATCTAAAATAAAACAAGCGTCATAAGCCGATCATTGGATGGTAATACCTGGTCAACTGTAGTTTTAGTTTCATGAGAAAACAAAGCTAACAAGTCTTATGATTAACGGTATGCGTGAATTTGTGCAACGCGTAGTTCGAGTAAAGCATTTTAAGCCAGTCAGTAGGGATTTCTGCCCTACAAAAGGTGGGGTAGAAACGATTTTGATATATGTTGCTTAGGTCGGGACCCTAACGAAAAATCAAAATTTTCGACCGGGGGGGGGGGGGGTGTCGGTGGGTGGGAGGGGGACGCGCCATCTTGGACTTAAAATGTTAAAAATTGTTTGTTTAAAAATATGTTCTTAACGCTTGATCATATGACAAAAAACATATATACAAACTTAAAGAAAACAGAATTTCTTATATTTTTTGTGTAAACCTTTTTTGATAGTGTACTATGTACCCAAGCGGCAGAAATTTGAACATTTTGTCAATAAAACGGCAACACCCATATTTATTTTATTGGCAAATTGCGTATGAACAAACCAATAAAATGGACTTAAACATTAAAAAATGTAAAATAATAACTTTCCATCGCACAACGCATCCGCTTGAATATGGTTATAACCTCAATGATTGTGTTCTTTAGAGGGTTACCACTGTGTGTGATTTGGGTATACACTTGGACGTTAAACTAGATTTTCGTCTCCACATATTATTAACAAGTCATTGAAGCTATTGGGTTTTACGTGTAGAAACACTAGAGACTTTCAGAATATAGTAAGCTTTAATAATGTATACAAAGCAATTGTTAGGTCTTATCTCGAATACCTGTCCTATGGGTGGTCGCCGTCCTACTTGGTGTATATTCAAGGCATTGAAAGAGTACAAAAAATATGCTAGGTTTGTATCATTTAAGTTTAGGTTGCCTGGTGAATCCTATGATGGTCTGCTGCTTGTGTGCGACTGTGTTTGGAGCCACTTTCTGAACGTGGAATCAGATCGGATATCTATTTTTTATTTAAAATTATAAACGGATTGATTGAATGTTCTGATCTCTTACAAATGATAAAATTTCGAGTTCCGCCAAGGGACACAAGAAATCACTCTCTCCTTGCTCTTGACCATCATAGGTGCAACTACGGTAGGACTTCTTCCAAACCTAGAATTGTTAGCAATAGTAATAGAATTGACTCTGACTTTTTTAACTCTTCCTTCAATTCCTTTAAGAGAAATGTGTTTCGACTGGAACTGTAATTATTGCTATGTTAAAATTGTTTAAAATTTAATAAATTTTAGTATTGTAAATGGGGTTTTTGCCCGTTGATAAATAAATAAATAAACAAATTACATTGTGTTTTTGACTATTTCCACATCACAGTAATATTATATAGCAAAATTTATTTCAAAATACAGTAATTTTTCTTGTTACATACAACGCTGAGGTGCGGTGGCGTAAATTAGTACCGATTAATAATACTATTAGGTATTAGGATTACTCTATGTTTTTTGTTGCAGATGTTGCCTAGAGCAGGTATAGACCGTCCCCAGTAACGAATTTGGACTTAGGCCCGCGAGGCCCGGGCCTAGAACGCCAAAATTTAAGGGGCGCCAAAATTTTAAAGGCGACTAAAGAGCGACGTAGAAAGTAGAATATTGATGTCGATAATTAAACCAAATCCCGATCCTAAGTATTTTTGAATTATTATTATTATTATTATCATCTACGTTTCAAGTGAAAGTACAACCATCATAATAAAAAAATTGTGTCAAAAACAATTTGGATCAGGACTTGGATAAATTAAACCCTATATATCATCACAAAACAAGAAGGTCGCCATATCGGAATAGGCTTAGAGCGCAATTAAACTTAAATCTGGTCCCCGTCCCTCGTCTTCCTTTGTTTCATTTATAGTGAAACGGGCATCCCCTACTCCCATCTCTAGAGAGAGCAGCACGGCCGCACACCGGACGCTGGACAGGTTCAGTGACTCGGTGAGCTTGTAACTTTCAGCTTGTTCGCTGGTTCAAAAAATAAAAGGCTTAATGCAATTATTGACAACGCCGCAGCACGCTTTCTTGTTGGTTTGTATGGTGGCAACATGGAAGAGGAAACCTTGGAAGAAGTCCGCTACCAACGTTTCGCAAATCGACAATAAAAATCAAATTCAATCTTGCTTTTTGCCACCAACAAAGGACGCTGCACAATATCATGCATTTAGGACGTACCACTAAGTCCAAAAATGGTATGGAATCCAAAAAAATTAAGAAGACTGGGGCTGGAAATTTAGCACCAATGGGTTAGCTCCAATAATAATGATAGAAATGCTTGCACACGAGACATTATTAACTTTTATTTCATGCAAATGCAAGGATGCCGCGGAGCATGTGGCTGCAGAAAAGCTGGGTTGAAGTGCTCTATTGTATGTGCATTCTATAATGGCCAATTATGCGAAAATGCACCAGAGGTTCGCATCGAGAGCGAGGACGAAGAGGAGATTTTATCAATGGAAGTCCAGATTCTTAGAAGCACAAGTGAGTTAGAAGATGACAAAGGCTACAATGGAGACGTCAATATTAACCAACCCGGACCGTCAAAAAGAATCCGCGCCGCCTAAGCCTCTTCGTGCGGCTCAAGAGCCATTTAAGATCACAAAACTGACATAGTGAATTAGGCCTACTAGGGATACCACAATCTCTACCTCATGGTGGTGTGGAAATGAATTTACTTTAAGTTTACATAATTATTATAATTATACAGGGCGGTTTCTAATTGAATGCCAATATTTAAGGGGGCGATTTTTGGGTCCATTTTAAAAAGAAAACTTCATATGAACGTATGTCCCAAACGTCTTAAATTTTGAGATACAGGGTGGTAAAGTTTTCAAAAATAAATAGTATTTAGTAATATATGTAATACCACTTTCGATATTTTAATTAAATTTGCCACACATGTACTATGTATCAAGAGGCATTATTTAGCGTACCACAAGTTTTTTTATTTCCACCAGTGGCGTTCGTACGGAATTTCACCTGCTTATTTTGGCGGACATTGATGGTACGCCACTGATTTCTCGTAAAATTAAAATTATTCCTGAAATTTCCAATCATTTCTAAGCAAATTTGATCTCTTGAATTTTTTCAATCCGATGCACGGTTTTTGCTTAAAAAAATAAAAACCTTTTCTCTGCATGATCATCACAATATCGTTAATATGACAATATCACCATGCAGAGAAATATATTTTATTTTTTAGATCAAATTTGCTTAGAAATGAATAAGGATCTCAAAAATTAACTTCCTTATTCATTTCTAAGCAAATTTGATCTAAAAAATAAAATATATTTCTCTGCATGGTGATATTGTCATATTAACGATATTGTGATGATCATGCAGAGAAAAGGTTTTTATTTTTTTAAGCGAAAACAGTGCATCGGATTGAAACAATTCAAGAGATCAAATTTGCTTAGAAATGATTGGAAATTTCAGAAATAATTTTAATTTTACGAGAAATCAGTGGCGTACCATCAATGTCTGCCAAAATAGGCAGGTGAAATTCTGTACGAACGCCACTGGTGGAAATAAAAAAACTTGTGGTACACTAAATAATGCCTCTTGATACATAGTACATATATGCCAAATTTAATTAAAGTATCTAAAGTGGTATTACAGATATTACTAAAAAACTATTTTTGAAAACTTTACCACCCTGTATCGCAAAAGTTAAGACGTTTAGGACATACGTTCATATGACGTTTTCTTTTTAAAATGGACCCAAAAATCGCTCCCTTAAATATTGACATTCAATTAGAAAACACCCTGTATACTAAATAGTCTGAAATATATTTTTTAAACTAAAAGAAAATGGGGACTTTTATATTTTGGAAAAATGTTCACGTTTCCGCCGCTGTAACTCTTTACATATTAGTCCTAGAAAAGCAATGTTAATACAAAAATTTTGTCTTCTAGAAGTTTGTACATAGAAATTTTGTCCTGGGATCAACCGTTTTACCAAAAAAAAAAAAACATTTTTAGCACCCTTAATCCAAGATGACGGCTCGCGCCTCTCTTCCCCAAGGTCGAAAACTTGGATTTTTTTACCAAGATCCCGACCTAGGCCACATATATCAAAATCGCTTCTACCCCACCGTTTGTAAGGCAAAGGCCTTGTTTTGTACCCACTAACTGGCCTATTTTTGCACCCAATGAGTATTAATGGACAGCTTCAGATAATAAGTAACTATATCCTACGAAAACGTCCCTGTAGAACTTTAAGGAGTACTGGAAATTTTAAATTTTGAGTCTACTAGAATTTATCAAATACATACCAGCCGATAAATAATTATTATCTTTTTTATTTAGATCTTGATATTTTTCCTGATAAGCGAGCAGGTGAGACCACAGTGCAGATTTTCCCCGCTTTCTTTGTAAGCCGTGCGACCAAACTCTTTCCAGAAAATCACATAAGGCTGCGACCAATGTATTTTCTTCCACAGCTCCAAAACTATCAGAAGAAGGGTTGCTTGATAGGGTAACTCCTTCGGCGCCTAATTTTGACAGAAGCATTCTCTTGGTTTTTGCTTTACAGTCCTAGATAATAAAATATATCAGATCAGCATTCATCCTATAAATATAAAAATATGTTGTATTAACGAATATGTTGCACAATTTTATTTTATTTGCCTATTAGAAAGTGAGGTCAACATTATGTATAAAATTTTTCCTTGATTTTCGAGTATTAGAAATGCCCCAAAAACCGAATTAAAGTTCAAATTATCTAAGCGATATCATCATCTTAGGCAGTAGCGTCATCACTTTCTGGCAGCTTCATTAGTTGCTGTCACGAAGTGATCGAACAGTAGTTATAACATTTTAAGTTTAAATTTTAATATTATTAAACAATAGAAGTTCTGTTGTTTACCTGTCCACGGTTTGGCCGATATATGACCATTTTATTCACAGAATAACTGGCGTTGGTGTGAAATTCTTCGCCTCGTCGGCCAACCCTCATATCTTTTTTTGTGGCTCGCGAAAGTGTCAGTATTAAGATGTTATTTAGTATTAGATTGCGATCCGTATCAATTATATTAGATAGACTAGCTTGTTAAAAGTAAGGAAAAATATTTACGTGTTCAGGTATTTATGCGAATTAAAGTTTAAAATTTACAGGTAAAATCAGTTAGTAATATTAAGTTAAAGTAATATTAATTTAAACCACACATAGCAATTAACGGGTATTTATATTCTGCGAATACACAATATGTACAGTTTTGTTTATGAAAAATCCGTATACCTAATTTGTGTTGGTGTAAGTGTTTTGTTTTTATTTTTGGCATAAACTTTTAAAAGTGAATGCTGGCAATTGTTGATCGACGTCTGAAAGTCAAAAATTTTAAAATGCCACGTCATTTAACAGAAGTTGAGAAGGCACAAATAATAACAAAAATTGAAGAAGGATGGTCAATTCGTGCCCTAGCACAATTATATAGTAGAAATAAGAGCACACAAATAAGTGTTTGGTTTTTATATAAATTTGATTTACATTTACTGGCCTTAGAGCGCGTGGACCCTAAGTGAAGTAGTACTAACAGACAAGTTACACTGACCGCTACTCGGCCGCATGGCCCATTTACTTACTCGGGTGTTTTCCCCATTTTTATAGATAATTTGTCGCTAAAACTACCCGCAAACTAGTGATAGTGTCCCCGATTCATGGTTCTGGAAAAGCAACACATGGGATCAACCAGGTGGTCACCACGAAGAAATAGTTAAAAGTGATTCCGACGTCAAGGTAGGCCATATTAGTATTTGTGTCAGGCTGTCGCTGTTTTGGCAAACTACTTTTAAAAACCATTGTCTTCCTCACCTCCCCAACTAAAATTATATATTATATACAGTCCATTTTCAGCTCTTATAATACCAAACCCCAACAAAAAGAAAGGATGGTTCTGGTCGTACTAGAATTTCCAAACCTGAAGAGGATGCTGTGCTTCTAGGGCACTTAAGAGATAATCTCTTTGAAACAGCGAGGGAAGCTTTGAATGGATCAGAATTAAAACACTGCGTGGCTGCTAAAAAATCAAATTAACAGAAGATCGAAGGCAGTCGGTTAATTTTTGCATTAAATTATATATCGCGAACCTCAATTTTGGAACAGGCTAGTATTCACGGATAAAAAGACTTTCCAATCTATGTATGACGGACAAATTGGCGTGTATCGACCAGACCGAACAAGATTTGAAGAGTGTTACACTAACGATCTTGCATTTAGACCTGGGCCCTTTGTCAATGTATGGGGTTGGATAAGTACCCATATGCTTCCATCTGTTCAGTCCGTTTACCCGAATAATTCTTTCATTTATCAACAGGGTAATTGTCCAATGCACTCTGCAAATGCTGTGAAGGACTGGTTTCAAAATAATAATGTAGAAGTGTTACAGTGGCCTTCTTTAGTCGCCAAACGTCGCCATTTTCAAACTAATGAACCGATTTGGCCCATCTACGAATATAAATTCAAAGTATTTTTGTGACGAATTTCGCTTCAATCAGTTTGTCTATAAATTTCGTTATATCTCATATATAGAAAGATCTCTGCAATATGTATATTTCTAATCTACCCAATATGATTAAACTGTGGCAAAACTTTTACTTACTGCTAACAATTTCTCCACAAAAGTCCAATTCGCTTGAGCCAGAAGAGCCGGTGACATATCCTGATTATTCTGAGACTTAACGCCTTTATCAGAAGACGGTAGAGGTGGCTTACCAAAGGTGTAACCTTTCTTCAGCTCCTTTGCCCTTGGTATGCTTCCTTTACTAACCACCGGAGTTTTATTTAAAATATCTTTATTTAGAAGCGGGAACTGTCTGCTTACCGTAGGCTTTGTATTCATAATTTCTCGTGGGACCGGCGATTCAAAGTCAGGATTTTGGAAGCGCCGTTCTAAGAGCTTTTGCGTTTCATGAACGATTGTACAAGGCTCATAAGCCACAGATCTTAATAGGTTTTCCCCGCCATATCGCTGTCTCAATAATTTTATTCTATTGTCAAATATAAGGAGATTATTGTCAAGCTCTCCCCACTGAGATAATATTTTGCTGTCTATTAAGGTGGCAAACATTTGTGATTCTAAAAATCGCCATAAGAAAAGACGACAATGTTCTTGTTGGTCTGATAAAAAAGAAGCTTTGTCAAAGTTTTGCATTTCATCTCGATTATTAAACCAGTCTTCTTTGTTCTAAAAAGACTCATTAATATAATAATAATAATAATAATAATAATAAATTACTTATATTTCGAAAACACATATATATCAATTTACGGACATGGTATACAATTTTTCTCGTAGTGTCAATACTTACGTGGTTAGTTGGAAATATCACAAAATTCTCATAAGACTGAAATATATGCACAAGTCTGTTAAGAAATGTCTCCCTCATAGCATTATTAAACCGCATATCCTCAATATACGAATCAGACGGTTGCTGGCATTCATTTTTGTCCAAAGCCACACCAGTTCGTCTCACAATATCGGCAATTCTTTGCAGTGCTTCCGATCTTGCCGACCCAGGGGGTGAGGGTGGCCTATCACAGTCAAGAGTATTGTGTATCGTCAATTTTCTTTGATTTTGAGGCCTACCAGGTAATGTACAACTTCTAGGCGTAGACTCCTAAAGAAACAGAAACCTACTATACAAATAACTTTATTTATTTTTATGATACTATCATATAAATGTTGTTCAATTCCCTTGTTATTGCTCAGTTATTTGCTATAAAAAACCAATGACATAAAAGACATATACACCTCCAAGTAATTTTTAAAAATCAAAATTAAAAAAACCTATGACATAAAAGACATATACACCTACAAGTATTTTTTAAAAATCAAAATTTTGTTTAACACTTTTCCTTTTAAACTACGTCTTTTTAGAGCAACAACTATATTAAAAAAAACAAATATGGGCGTTAAACACTCCTCTTATGTCACAAAACGTCACATGCTGTTTATACAAATAATGCAGAGAATCGACAAGAAGGTCCTGCTTGTCAAGTTCAAATGCGTTTTTCATTTTCCACACGAACATGTTTAGTGGTAAAAGGGTGTAAATATAATAGACTTTTCGAAGTATAACATACAGCCCCTGGTGCGGGCCCGGTTGCCCTGCCCTAGCTACGATACTGATTGGCGCAACTAGCATCTAATTGGGGGGGGGGGGAGGTTCTTTACTATAAAAAAATTGGTTTTCCCGGTGAATTTATCAAAAACAAGTTTTTTTACCTTATATTAATTCTAAAGTTTAACTAGATGAGCATAGCTAAGTCTCGCGAGATAAAATTTAAAAAACTGATTCTCTCGGAACAACTTTCTAAATAACACTGTGGTTGCTAGAAGGTCCAATGTCAAACATGTTAGCAATGAAAAAACTATAAATGAAAAAATGCCACTGGCCCTTTTTGCACCAAGCCATTGATGATCATTATTACAATCATGTACCAACACTCATACTAAAATACGACCATCGAAACAATCATTTCCAAAAGTATGGTTCCATTTTATTTATAAAAGTTGTGTAAGTGCATCCTACTTGTCCCTCCTTACCTTAAAGAATTTCTCAAGGTATATACAAGGATAAACAGTGTAAAAATAGTATCCAGATTAAAAATATATTAAGTAATTCTCACCCCCAAAATCAAATAACACATAAAAACACACTTGAAAGAATAAATAGATAAAACAATTTTTATTGGTCTTTGGTTTCCGAAAATTTATTGACATCATCAATGTTATTAATAGTGATTTTCGTTTATGTTTTAATTGACAAAATCCAAATATTGAAAGCAGTATTAATTTTGGGGATGCTTAGCACCACCACCTCCTCCCCCAGTTCCCTCGCTAGTTGCGCCTATGCTTGGTATTTTCTAAATCGAAACGCTTTAACCAAGACATAACATAAAACCCATGGATACCTAGTTATAAACCAAAGTTATATCTTTCCAAAATTTGTTTCTCAAGTCGGTTGCTCAATACTGAAGCGTTTGCGAATATGTTTCAATTTATAATATCAGTTTTAAAAGATAATGAATTCATAGTTGACGCGTCAACATTTTTTGCAGAAAACAAATTTTTTACAATCTCAAATAATCTACAGCGTGATACTTTTTTTGGGTCATGTACTTGCTAACATTTTCCATTCTCCCAAAAGTTTTTTTAGGAACTAACCAAAAGACATTTCCCAACAGCCAAGATCTTTGAGTTTTAATATAACTTTCTAATTACTCTATTGTTAATTATTACACTAGCGAGGCAATACAACATAAAGGTACATACCCATAAATTTCTAGAATTCTCGGAATTTGGCACATGAACTCCATACTTATCCAAAAGAGACCAAATTTCAGCGACGAATGTTTCTAATTGAGGAAACAAGGGCATTTCTTCTGGTAACTGTACTTTGCACTTATCTATATCTACGTAACAAAGACTAGCTTCGGAAGCTACTTTAATATTTTCTGATGAGGCATAGAGTCCTGGACGAGAACAAACAGAACTTTAGTACATTTAGACCAGATGCCAAGTATCTTGTATTGAAAGAAATTTCGGAAAGTTTTATTTCATGAAATGGTTTTTTATGATGTTACCAAGAAATCGAAAAATTCTTCCAGAACGAGGTCCGTGTCACTCCTTTCAGGGCAGGGGTTCGATTTTCTGTCAAATTTACGATAAAAATAGTTACATACAAAATTAAGGATAATCTAATTATAAGGTCTACGCACGCTTTCCGGCAGATTCCTATTTCTCACAATGACTATTCAATTCTGAATTAAGTTAAGTGAGCTCTACTCATAGAGAAAATATACAGGGTGTCTCAAAAGGTACGAAATATTTGAAAAGGTAATAATATCCGAACAACTTGACTCACAAATTATTTATTTATAAAATACGAAAGGAGACATTTGGGAAGTTGCTTCTTAAAAATAACATTTATCAGATGTCCTCCGTTCCGTCGCTGGCAGTCTTCAAATACTGAGCGCACATGGATGAATACTCGACGGAGTAGATCAGGTGTGATAAGGGCAACTTCCTCCTCGATGTTCCGCTTCAACTGTTCGACATTAGCAGGAGCATTTTGGTATACCCTTTCCTTAAGGTAGCCCCATAAGAAAAAGTCTGGAGGAGTTAAATCTGGGCTTCGTGGGGGCCAATTGATGTCACCCCGTCTAGAAATTACACGTCCGGGAAACAGCTCGTGAACAGTAGCAATGGAAGCGTTAGTTGTATGGCAAGTTGCGCCATCTTGTTGAAACCAACTGTCAATATTGCAATCTGGTCGCTGACGGAGTTCTGGCCCAAAAAACTGCTGAACCATAGCGATATAACGGTATGAATTCACAGTTACGGCCCTGCCTCTCTCGTCCTCAAAGAAGATGATGCTTTGACTTGAGAGTGCAACCCATACAATGACTTTCGGGCAATGTAACGGTCGTTCGTGAATATTAAGCGGATTTTCCTGTCCCCAAATCCTGCTATTGTGCTTGTTGACATGCCCATTTAAATAAAAATGGGCTTCGTCACTAAAGAAAATGTTGTCGAAATTATTAAACCTCTGCAACATCTCATTAACGAAACTTAACCACGAAGTAATTTCCCAAATGTCTCCTTTCGTATTTTATAAATAAATAAGTTCTGAGTAAAGTTGTTCGGATATTATTACCTTTTCAAATATTTCGTACCTTTTGAGACACCCTGTATAATAGAGAAATAATGTCATGTGCGAATGTGGCAAATTTACCAAGCTGAATCCGTAAACATAGACGGTCTTCTGCGGGCTTGCGCCTTGTCGAACGTTTGCCTTGTGATAGACAGGACCGTACTTCAAAATTTATTTCACATGACGTGAATCTTTTATCGAGTAATAAATGCTAAATATATTATTTGTAATTATTCTTTTTATTAATGATAAAAATGTAACCATTAGTGAGATTTTAACAAAAATTGTATAGTTTGTTGGCTTAAGAGTTTTCTTGCTATACAAAACTGTCGATAATTCCTCGAAAATAGCTCAGTTTATACATATACAGTGCGTCTCTTTAATGTCCCCCCTCTTAATTTTTTAAACGTTACATTTACAAAATTGAAAGTTGAAATAAAATATAAACATAGTATTCTAAACAATAGAAATAAAATATGCAACTGTTTTAAGAACTAAAATAGTAAATAAAAAAATTACCAAAACTATGTGTATATTTTATTGGATTGGCATCCTATCCCGTATAATTATTGAACAAACCAAGTTCTATGGTAAGATGTAAATATTTTGACATCTATTTACAGTGTGTGCACTTGATACTTTGGTGAAAGCGCTACTTACTTCCGGCCCCATGTCAATCTAATCCACTGATATCTTAGCGATCCTTTGGCGAAAGCGCTTTTTTCTTTCGCCAACCCTTTTAAAATACCCCCCTCTACCCTAATCCACTAGTATTTTTAGTGCCCCTTTGACGAAAGCGCAAATGTGCCTTTTGGACACTCACCCTTCTAATCCACCGATATCTTAGCGATCCTTTGGCGAAAGCGCTTTTCTTTCGCCATCCCTTTTAAAATACTCCCCTCTACCCTAATCCACTAGTATTTTAGTGCCCCTTTGGCGAAAGCGCAAATATGCCTTTTGGACACTCACCCTTCTAATCCACTGATATCTTAGCGATCCTTTGGCGAAAAAGCTTTTTTCTTTCGCCATCCCTTTTCAAATACTCCCCTCTACCCTAATCCACTAGTATTTTTAGTGCCCCTTTGGCGAAAGCGCAAATATGCCTTTTGGACACTCACTCACCCTTATGCAATATAGGGGAAGGAGGCATTGACACTATACCTTCTTACACCATCTTACCCCTTATACAATGCCCCTAATACACACACCCCCCATCAGTGCCCTTCTGACACCTTGACCACACTCAATATACGTCACTGATAAATATTTCTACTTCTCCGTGTGTGTGTTCACTTCAACACCGGAGTGCATTTAAGATAAAAGTTAGAAAATTTATTTGGTTAGAGTTAATCTTAATAACTCAAAACTTAAAAGTATTTTTGCAAATGGAAATAGAAACTTCAGCATTTACAACAGCTGTGTTCCATTCAGTGATTACAACTGGATCCGGTTCTGATCGCCGAGTTGCGTCATTGAGTTCAACAACCACTTTTGCTAGACGTCCCGAGTGCGCATGCCTCGAGAGGACCGTCGTTTAAAAATCTGACTGGCGCCCAATGCGTACAAACGCACTTTTTCGCCCATACATTGGACGGATTCAGCTGGTGTCGCGAATACGTTGTGATGGTCTAAATATATTTTGTCTATGGCTCTACTCTACTGTTCCTGCCTAAACCTAAAATTGATAAATTTTGTCTCAAAGGAACCAAATTTTAAAGTACTTAATAAGTCGCATAAAATATCTAAATCTGATGCTAATTTGATCAGGTACTAGTAGTGCAATATTAAAAGTAGGTAGCTATTCTGTTGAATTTTTAGAATACAATGAAGTTAGTTATGAGCAATTGCAACATCTTTTTGTTACTGTTTTATCACAATAAACATCAAGAATTTTGTTGCAACATTGAAAACTAAGCGGAACCACGCTGCACCAGTTTTAATTTGCAGCTGACTGGATTCAGTTTTACTCTTCAGATAACAAGAAAAAGTAGAAAATTAACAGATAAAAGATGGCATTATACCGCTGAATGTCGATTTGGGTAAACCTTTTAACATAAACGGTTATACTAAAAAGTATACTTTCTTCCTGCTTCACATGATATATAAGATCTAAATTTCGCTGGATTTGACCATTTTTGTCATGCTACGACGTCTTATATTACGCAGCAAGCAATCTGTGCACGTTCTCTTTTAACTTCGGAGATGTTTTCAAGCTAAATCTCTTGGTCCCGGACAAGAACCAAAAGCTTGGAGAACTATATTAAAAAAAATTAATCCCGTCGGTTCAAAATGGCCCTCTCAGATGAATCTAAGTTGGGTACGTATCTGGATTTTGGGTAACCGAAATAATGAAGGGTTAGACAAATTGTGACAACTAAGACGTCGTTAGTTTTAATTAAGCATCTTAATGGTGTGAAATTTAATGTTCACTTAATGAATAACAAGTTAAACACGACACTATTGGTAGTCGATGACCATACTTTCACTCACAAAGTATCATTTCAGCTTTTTTCCCACATGCCAAAAAATCTGCTCGTGATCTACTCTCATCTCGTGGCTAATTTAAGAACTTAGCAATAAACATAGGATTAAGCAAGATGTAACTGTCGAATGACATATCAAGTGTCATCATTTTTATTCAATCTTATATTAACTCAAGTATGTATATTGTGACCATAGATACAATAAATAACATTCATTTCTAACTGAATCTGTTAAGTGAAGCTGACATTATAAATTAAGGTAAACCCATAAGAGGGGGCGCAGACCTCGTTTGAGGAGAAAAACTGACATATTTATTATATGAAACAATATCTTCCCAGAGCAATACAATATAATGATAGTACTTTTATAGTAATGTACACTTTATTGTATAATTTGTAGGCACTTACCCATAAGAAACGGTACTGGTGCATCTAAAAAGTGGTGCAATTCTGCTGGTAAAATAGGAACATAAACATGTGGCCACGTAAAAGGAAATAACAATGAAGTCATTCCTTCTGCAACGACCATCAGCCTTTGACAATCTAAAAGAAATCGAATGGTCTTTACCAAACTGACACACAAAAAATATAAATATCTTGCTGGTCAGAACGGTATTAGGTTTCTTACCGTTATCTTTAAATGTTTCTGGACCAAAAACCTTTTTAAAAGTTTGTTTGGTATAGAATAGTATAACATAATTAAAAAGCTAAGAACTGATACCAGGCCCGTAGACTGGGGGGGGGGGGCTTTGGCAGAGTAGGCAATGCCCACTCTGAAAGAAAAAGTTGCCTACTCTAGAAAATCAATGAAATCAGTCTTGTCTACTAGAAAAATATCACATCACAAGTTTGCCCCCTTAAAACTTTAGTTGCCCCCTCTGAAATCAAAACCTGGCAACAGGCCTGGCTAATACACGTTTCTGTTGAATGACCTGAGGTAAAAATTATCTCAGTTTTAACAAAACAGCTGCTTTCGATATACATTATGTCCGCGGATGGTGTTTAGATGAGGAAAAATGGACCAAATTTTGTAAGATACCTAAAAATGTCACCCCTAATAAAAGTTTTTGCTTGTAAAATAAATATGATTCACATTAAGAAAAATTAAATTTTTTATACAGGCATCATAAAAAATACGAAAACGTTATTTTGCCTAAGAGTAAACATACCTTGTTTACCTTTCTCTACCAAAAGAACAAATATGAAATGTTTTAAATTAAATCCTAAGCCGAAGTACGATATTTCATTAAAAAAATTAAATATTAAAAGTAACGAGTTTTATCATATTATTTTTTTTAAGTCCCAACTGTTCTCTCTCACACCTTTAACCAGAGTACTAGTTTCTACATATTAAACAACAATTACACCTATGGACATGTTTGTCAATGTCTTTATTAAATGAAGCACTTATTTAATTCAAAATACTTCATATTTAAACTCAAAAGAATATGATATAAACTAAGCAATACAATAAAGATATCAAAATTAAAAAACTTCACCCCCATATTGAACGTAATTTTTTAATTGCTTCCCGAGATATCTGAAGGAATTTCTGATTTCTTCCTGGGATATTGAATGAACAGCCTGGGTAATTCTGTCGGGGCTCGTTGGGAGCCACAAAATTGGGCCATTTCTACCAATCCACCTTGGACCAAAAATTTAATGGCAAATTTTCGAGTAAGATATTCTATTGCAGGTGTTAAAAAAATATGGGCATATAATGCCATGGATAGATATCGCGCACCACACGTTCACTTTTGAAAAATATTGTCTTCGCCTCATTACTCTAAATTCGGGGTTTTCTCTAGACCAGTACCTGACATGCTGAGATGCTACAGTTCCATTAGTAGAAGATGTGCATTCATCAGAAAACAATAAATTTATAAAAATGGATATTGCCACTTAAAATTCGGTCTCCCAAACAAAAATCTAGTCTTTTCGCTGCATCTCCCTCTTCAGATGTTTGGTTAATGTGGGGTTAGAATGGACGTAATTTATTTTCTTTTAAGATCATCTGAATATGAGATTTTTTCATAACTTTTAAAAGATGTTTATCACGATTTCTAAGGGACATCACAGGAGTTTCTCTAACAGACTGAAGAACTAAAACTGTGGTGGCTTCGCTTTGGTCATATTTCTTCTTTTTGGGGTTCAAAACCGAACTAGTTCTATGGAACTTTTTTATTGTATGGTAGACTGTCAATTCTGTTATTGGGATTCCTACAAATTTCTCGCTAAATTGTTCTATGATGTAGCGGTATGATACTTGGCCATCTCCATAACACTGGACTATAAAAATCCTTTATTCAGTATATAGCATTTTGATGAGAAATATTTTAAATTAAATAATTACCTCATTTAATAAAGACATTGACAAACATGTCCATAGGTGTCATTATTATTTAATATGTAGAAACTAGTACTCTGGTTAAACGTGTGAGAGAGAATAGTTGGGACTTTAAAAAAATAATGTGATAAAACTCGATACTTTTAATACTTAAATTTTTTAATAAAATCTTGTACTTCGGCTTAGGGTTTAATTTAAAACATATTATTTCATATTTTTTGTTCTTTTGGTCTTACGCAAAATATCGTTTTCATATTTTTTATGCTATCTGTATAAAAAATTAAATTTTTCATAACGTCAATCTTATTTACTTTAAAAGCAAAAACTTTTATTAGGAGTGACATTTTTACGTATCTTGCAAAATTTGGTCCATTTGACGTCTTCTAAACCCCATCCGCGAACATACTGCATATATATATATATATATATATATATATATATATATATATATATATATATAAAGGTTTTTGTAATGACTTTGCTCCCACAGGCACCTACGGTAGAAAATTGTTGGTTGTTACAATTCCTGTAAAGAAACAAAAATTGACTCTTTCGTTAAATTTAGATTTAGCTGCTATTCTACAGAGCAAGAAAAAACAGAATTCTTGACGTTCTTATTTTTTGGTAGTCTTGAGTACACAAAAAAACAAAATAAGTCTTCCCACTTATCTCACGTCACAATATTAAGCTTACTTTCATTCAACTCCAAAAGTATATTACGAAATGAAGGTACTGTAAGTACCAAAACGAAATATTAAGTTCTGAAAATCTAACATTCAATAATTTTTATACTGGTTCCTTTGACATTTGTAGTATCTTCAAATAAAAGTCACTAAAAATATTATTACAAACTAATAGTAATTAGAGCAGCGTTTCCCAAACTGTGGGTCACGACCCACTGGTGGGTCGCAAGCTGGTTTTTGGTGGGTCGGAAACAGTGTTTAAAAATATGTTTTTAAATCATTCTAATCTAAAGCCTGTTTTTTAATTCCGTGTGTCTTTGTTCGAAAATTCACGTGGGTCGCAAGAAATTATCATTTTTCGAAGTGGGTCGACAAGCAAAAAAGTTTGGGAAACGCTGAATTAGAGTAACTTTATAACAGTTACTCTGAAAAGACAACAATAATAAATGTTCCTGTTTCTTACCTGTACTTCTTAACAATATTTGATTTTCTAACAAAAGGCAGGTAAATAACTGCACAATGATATCAACCCCCAACCAACTAAACATTAATTTTAATGAATAATCCAAGTGGGGTAGCTCCACTGGTGGAGCAGGATTCTGAAGGATCACATTGGTTGGGGGCAAATGAGGATCTGGAGGTAAGTGGATGAGAAGACTTTTTCCTGGTGATGGTAGTTCAATCTAAAAAATTTTCAGATTTACTATCACTAAACCGGTATAGTTTGACAATCAAAAGCTTTAAACTGACAGGCGTAATTTTAATAGCAAAACAATCATTAATATGATCACGTATAATAAGCGCAATCACTGCTCTTAATGAAAAATGTATGTTTTGGTAACCTAATTAATAATAATAATAATAATAAAGTTCATTTAAATTAATTACAATTTAAATATGATATATATATATATATATATATATATATATATATATATATATATATATATATATATATATATATATATATATATATATATATAATAAATGTAAATGCGAAGATTTACTTCTTCGCTAGTGCAGCGAAAAGGCCGTGAATGAAAAATAAAAATAATGAGGACTATCTTTGATTCTGGTCTGGGTGACCTCCTGCTATCGATTTCTGGGCCCTTACCCATCAGCGGGCAGGCTTACACCCAGGGTGGCTGAAGAACAGACCACGATTTGACCAGAATCAAAGATAGTCCTCATTATTTTTATTTTTCATTCACGGCCTTTTCGCTGCACTAGCGAAGAAGTAAATCTTCGCATTTACATTTATTATATTACCTATAGGCCAAGAAATCTTCCATTTTTCTACTATATATATATATATATATATATATATATATATATATATATATATATATATATATATATATATATATATATATATATATATATATAGTAGAACAATGGAAGATTTCTTGGCTTATAGGTAACATATTAAATGTAAATGCGAAGATTTACTTCTTCGCTAGTGCATTTACATTTAATATGTTACCTATAGGCCAAGAAATCTTCCATTTTTCTACTATTGTTGTACAATGGTGCATTTGTACCGTCGACGTCGAGAAATTCGACATCGACATATACTTTCGAGTATGTTTTGTGTTAGCAGCCAAACATTTTTGGAGCAACACTGGGTGAAATAGTTGGCGCGAGCCACTACATCTTACCCATCCTTTCCGAACATTTTGGATATAAGGACTCTCTTTGATTCTGGTCAAAACGTGGTCTGTTCTTCAGCCACCCTGGGTGGGGAAGGGCCCAGAAATCGATAGCAGGAGGTCACCCAGACCAGAATCAAAAATAGTCCTCATTATTTTTATTTTTCATTTACGGCCTTCTTGCTGCACTAGCGAAGAAGTAAATCTTCGCATTTACATTTCATATTATATATATATATATATATATATATATATATATATATATATATATATATAGTATATATATATATATATATATATATATATATATATATATATATATTATATAATATATAAATAAACTTGACAAAACCCCCGAAGACGTACTTGTTGGGGGCAAATCTTATATTGAACATTACACCAATTATATAATATATTATTCAAATGAAAAAAATTATGTTCAATACATACTATTACATACCTACATACAATTTCTTTTTTAGGACAAGAGAGTTCCTTAGAGAAAAATAAATAAATACTTTCTATATATTATGCAAAATAATATCAAAGTAATTCCAAAAATTTCTTTAAATCGTTTGTTGTTAATATCGAAGCCTTTATTTCAATTTTATATTTTTTTAATGATATAATTCTTTTAATATTTACTGGTAAGTAATCGTTTAAATAAAAACATAAATATTTATAATTCTTTTGTGCTATAAACTTATGTATTTTTGGTTTAATGGAAATTTCATTTTTATGACGTGTGTCATGGTTATGTTTTTTAAATTGTATTAGATTTTTATTTTTAAAAACGTATACTAAAATATTATAAATATATATTTGCCTAACGTCCATTTTTTTGTTTCTGAATATAATTCCTTTGAAGGATAAAAATAGTCTTTATTAAACATACTTTTTAGAAATCTTTCTTGCAATACTTCTATTTTTTTTTTCACGAAAATTCTACTTATTCCTCCCCAACCTAAAATCCCATAATTCAAATGAGTTTTAACTAAGGCATAATACAATATTTCTAAGTGTTTATATCCAGAAAGGTTTTAACATTTTTGAATATTGGTAATCTATATGTAAATCCCAATTTAATTTAGTGTCAAAAATTATTCCCAAGTATTTAACACTGTTAGCTTTTAAAATTTGAATATCATCGTCTATTTTAATACTATCCACATTTGAGGTGTTATTATTTTAATTTAGACTAAAAGTAAGATAATTTGTTTTGTCAAAATTAATTGTTAATAAGTTATTATCAAAACCAATTTTTAACTATTTTAAAATCTTTTGTAATTTTGTTATGTATGTTGTTCCAATTTGTATCACTATAAAAAATAGCAGTATCGTCTGCAAAACTATGAATTTCTCCATCACAATTTAGGTATACTAAATAAATCATTAATGTAAATATTAAAAAATAAAGGTCCTAAAATTGTTCCTTGGGGAACACCGTATTTAAATACTTTTGAATAACTTTCTTCTTTATATATCATATCATGATTTGGCCTATCTTTTAGACAGTTTGTTATCAACTCTAATGGTATTCCTCTAAATCCAATATTTTCTAATGTTTTAATAAATTAATTATGGCTAACAGTATCGAAAGCTTTTGCTAAATCCAGAAAAATACAAATACAAGGTTTTTTATTATCGAATGTATCATATATTTTTTTCTGTTAAGTAGCAAATAGCATGTTGCGTTGACTTATTTCTTTGAAAACCAAATTGTTTTTCAGAAATAAAATTTAATTATTTAGGTTACTAAATATTAAAAATACTTACTATCCTTCCCTTTTCACTTTATTAAAATATTGCAGGGAATAAATGACTACAAATAATAGAAAACAAATGCACATTGCCAAAAATGGAACCATTGTAGCGGGATAGATACACTTGTTAAAATGATATAATTTCTAAAAACTAAACATTGTACTATTGAACGATCTTATCAATGTTAGTCATCTTTTACATCTTAATCTTTTAAATAATAGTAATATATAACTAATTATATAAAATTAATTTTATTGCACTTATCAAATATTTAGTGAGGAAGGTTGTTTTATCTCAGCAACATGTATTGTAAAAAATAAATAAAAATTGTTGGTAAAATCAAGAGTAAACAGCCTAAAAATTGTTTTATCAACTGAAAACTGATCAATAAGGAATATGCACATATTTTTTTATTGCATAAATCGTTTAAGGAAGTCATTACAAACCCAAAAAAAAAATATTTTTAAGAAAATTACTACGATAATTTAGCTACAAAAAATGTTTACTTTTCGGTATAATTTATTACAATTTAAAAAGCAGCCATATTTGTCCTTGAAAAGTGACGTCAGGAGATCAGCAAAAATTTACATGTTAACGTAAAGCTTAACCGAAAGTCGAACAGGTTTGATTTTCTCGAAAACAGTCAGAGGAAGAGAAATCCAATTTTTTGGGTTGATAGAGGAATAGTTCAACTAGCTTCGGTAAAAAATTCAGTTATACAGGATGTTTCGTTTCGGAGCTATTAAACGTCAAAGTCGAAATTTCCGCGATTTCCGTTGAAATCGGGTACAGGTCGCAAATGTGAATTAAATCGATATAAATTTTCGGAGGTTGTAGGGGACCCGTAGCTTCAGAACTCCACTGAAACTGGTGAGGATCAGAAAATGGCAAGTAATTCTTTTGAATTTTTTTAGGTCGAAAAATGCCATTTCCAGACCCCTCTTTGGTACCTAATAACTCGAAAACAAAACGTCAGATCGAAAAACGGATTTACAAGGGAAACCTTAAAATCTCAAATACTATTTTTGCAATACACTTACCTAAACCTAAAATCACAGGAAAATGGAAATATTTGGAAAAACTGGAAATTTAGATTTTTGACCCAAATCTTTCGCGGTTTTTAATTTTTTGTAGGGTCAAAATGGTTCAAATTAAAATCCCATATACGTCATCAGAAAGAGCTCGTCAAAGTATGTGTTATCCATATTTTTTAATTTCTTCATTCTCTATAGGAAGGGAGCAATCGCCGATTAAATTTCGAATTTTTTACTTTTTGTGCCCTAGACATCGGTACATTTGAATCCCTCTGTATTTTTTCCTATCTATTTTTTCCACAATTTTTCAACACTATCTTATAAAGGGATAATCACACTGTAAAATGAATACCGAATGGGTCATCCAGGAGCATATTTAGGGGTTAAAAATCGAATTTTCTTGATTTTTTCCGACAAATCCTATTTTTAACCGACATTATTCCACACTATTTACCCTATTTAGTGATTCTTTTTGGGGATATTTTATCCATTAATTATCTAAGAATACCTCCCACTAATTTAAATTGCTTATTTTTTCGGTAAAGTTATAAATAAAAAGGTTTATTTGCATCAGGGACATCTAAAATTTGAAAATTTTTGAATTTTCCAAGATTGTCATGAAAATAAATAATAATAATAATATAATAATAAGTTTATTTTCATAAATAAATTTACAAATTTATATATATTTTAAATAAATAAAATTTGAAAATAAACTAAAAAAAAAACCCAAGAAGAAACAATACAGCTTTTGTTTCTTGTATTGGGACGCTATTCATCTATAAATTTTATTTTTATTTAAACATCTATGAATATTTGCATACAAATATTTTAGAATAAATCATAAAAGAATTGCAGTTTATTTACTTGAAATTATTAAGATGATATGTCAAAAGTGCCAATGTTCGTTGCAAAATTGAAAGGTTCCTGGGCCGATTTCGGCTTAGAGTATACATGAATAAGATTTTAGGAACCTTCTACTTTAAGTGCAGGGATATTTCGATGACTCTACAACACTGGAATTCGTACTCATCATGAGTCATAAGTTCAGTTTTGACGACACAGCCAATGGGATCACGATTTACAAGTTTCGAAATTCGCGCGAAAATTTGCAGTTTTAATACCTTTTTTTTTTTGTTAATAAAGACCAAAATAAATGGATAACAGCAACCGCCATGAACATTTAATTTATGTAGAGAATATAAAAAAAATATTTCAGATTTATTTGGGTTATATGCATATTCCCTATTCTATCCATTATGGGAAGAATTTCATAAATAAAAATGTATCATCTTTACAATGTTTCTCTACTACTCCGACTAGCTCTGTTTCGCTATTTCCTTACTAATAAAACAAAACGTAAACACGCAATTTAGCACTGCCATTTTCTTACATACGCGTCATCGTTGGTAGCTACTGGGGGAATGGAAAAACCAAGCAAGAAAGAGCCACGGCGTCATAGGCGTGAATGCATCACGCGTGCTCCGTCTCCTATCCAGCAACTAAGCCAGGAATATTCTAAAATGAGAAAGAGCACGCGTGATACTTCTTGTCTATGATGCCGTGGCTTTTCCTTGCTTGATTTTTGCATTCCCCCAGTAGCTACCAATGACGACATACTTTACTTACAGAATTAAATATTTTTCGTGCAAACCAAATCAGAGTTTAATAATTAAAACGCGTAAGATTTCCATCGACCCCAAAACAGCTCAGTGTAAGGTAATAATAATAGCAGGTAATAAACTAAAATAACTATTTAACATTCTTTTCCCTGTTTAAAAATTTTAATTTGTTTGTTCACATTGCTTTTTCTGTCATCTGAACACAATAGAAAAGACGCATATTATGCAATGGAACAATTTTGTTCGCCATTTTATATCTGCTTTTTTGGATTCACGATAAATTATTTTGTTTTAAACCTTCCTGGCGATATTCTAAACCACTTATAAATTTCATAAATTAGCCAAATAGCCAAATTGGATCAATAACATGAGTGCCATGTTACAAAATTATCATTTTGAGAAAATCGCAATAAAAGTATTGTTAGTTGTATATAAACTACTGGGCAATAGATAGGCCAAGCAATAGAGCGATTTGTCGTGACATTAATACTATTAGAAAACCGCCTGTGCCATCATCTAAAAGACGATCCGTAGATGATTCTTGTTATATTTCCAACTCTGAAATTTTTTCCTTTAATTTGATATAAACATTTTTAAGCAAAAAAAACGCGATTTTTTTAGTTTTTTGCTTATAAAATGAAAAGTAATGAAGCAATCTTAATGGTGTAAATGGACGATTTGTAGAGAATAAAAATACGAACAAAATGAGACGTCGAACGTCCCGATAGGATAAGTAGCAACGGAGAAAATCCGGAAAAACCGGAAAATTAAGAGTTTTTTTTTTAAATTCATAAATCGGCCATTTTTAAACGCACAAACTTTGGAAAAAGGTAGTAATTTATAGCTACTTTATGTGTGCAAAACCCCGATGCTGTCCGACGATTAGTTTTGCCACAATCGCCATTTTAATTTTTCAATATACTATTTTCCAACAGGTCTGGATGCTCTATGGATCGTCCTATTTGAATTATTGAAACGTATTTGAAAAGTACAAGTATAATTGAACTAAATGTACATTTTAATTTTTCCATAAAATCCTACGAAACCGGTTGAAAATGCAGGTAAAGATGCGTGAAAATGGCCGAGCGCGCGAAAGCGGTCGAGTAGCGGGAGGGCAGCGGGGCGAAGGGGAGCCAATATTCGCGCGCTCGGCCATTTTCACGCATCTTTATGTGCATTTTCAACCGGTTTCGTAGCATTTTATGGAAAAATTAAAATATACATTTTGTTCAATTAAACTTGCACTTTTCAAATCCGTTTCAATAATTACAATCGGACGATCCATAGAGCATCCAGACCTATTGCAAAATAGTGTATTGAAAAATTAAAATGACGATTGTCGCAAAACTAATCGTCGGACAGCGTCGGGGTTTTGCACACATAAAGTAGCTATAAATTACTACTTTTTCCCAAAGTTTGAGCCCTCTACGTTTAAAAGTGGCCCATTTATGAATTTAAAAAAAAACTCTTAATGTTCCTGTTTTTCCGGATTTTCTCCGTTGCTACTTATCCTATTGGGACGTTCGACCTCTCATTTTGTTCGTATTTTTATTCTCTACAAATCGTCCATTTACACCATTAAGATTGCTTCATTACTTTTCATTTTATAAGCAAAAAGCTAAAAAAAATCGCGTTTTTTTTTGCTTAAAAATGTTTATAACAAATTAAAGGAAAAAAATTTCAGAGTTGGAAATATAACAGGAATCATCTACGGATCGTCTTTCAGATGATGGCACAGGCGGTTTTCTAATAGGATTAATGTCAAAAAATCGCTAATATTTTGCTCTGTTGCTTGGCCTAAGATACAATATACAATAATTGATGTGTGAATTTCACCTCAAGATTTAAAACATGAGTTATAAGGTTCTGTAAATAGAGGTAACAACTTCATTCATGTCAAAAAACGCGACATATCATCTTCATCCACTCACGTCTTATTTTATAGTCATAAGGAAATTGTTCCTAAAAGCTTTCTGAAAATGTTTTAAACCACCTCCAAAAAAGTTTCATTCAAATTGATCCAGTGGTTTTTAAGTAAATCGCTCAGTTTTTCACATTTCATTTAAAAAATTATTATAGATTCCTGACCTGCTATCCCGAAAAACCCTATGTATCAATGAATAAATAAAAAAATCGTGTGTATAACCCTTTACATTATAATGGATAATTTATTTTCTTATTTATATTAATGTGTGGTTGTAGTTGATATTTATAAAACTTGAGTCACTTTAATATATAGGAATTTGTATATTATATACGCTGTGGATTTTTAATGTCCTCCTTTTATTACTTAAACCGTTTAAAACAGATGACTGAAACTCGGTACACTTCAATGATTATACAATAAAAGGGAGAAGGCAACAGCATTTTAATTGGTTAGAGTATAAATCTTACTTCATATAACAAATTGAACACATAGCTTTCCAAACTGAGACCAATTACAGAGGTAGATTTTCTTGGTGCACACCTAAAACAAAAACATAATTGGTAATATAAAATATTAAGATTATTTACTGATATAAGTGAACTGGTTTACAATATCTCATAGCAATTGTTATTGTAAGGTTCTCCTAAACTGGAAGAACCCTTCTTTTAGTAAAAACTGCAGAAATTTTTTTAAAATCAATACTGACTTGATCGCTCAAACTTATTTTCTCCATTTTCTTACCTGTATAAATTTTCGAGAAATATCTTTGCCGCCTGCACATAAGCGGATTGACTAATTAGCCCGATACATTTAGCAACAAATAGTTTATCTTTGGTTATATCATAATAAGTAAGAGCTGCACCTTTTGGATTATGGGTATTCAGTTTAAAATGCCTAGGCAGAGAACGAGATTGAGGTCCCTGATTCTGAACTTGCTGTATTGGCCTATTCTTAAAACTACTTGAAAGTTCTGTGATATACATAGCCTAAAAATACAAACCTTATATATATATATTTCTAATAAAGTATATTTATAACCTGCTGTTAAATGTTGTGGTATGGTCTCAGACACATTTATACGTATACAGGATGGTCCAAAAGTAATTCTACATAGAGCAACAGTGGACTTCTGACCTCGCTCAGGTCATAATCCAATATTAAAAGTAATAAAGGGTGTTAAAGTTAGAATTTAAATTTTAATATTTTCCAATATTTTAATGCAATGCGTCAAAAAATTCAAACTGTGGTAATTACTGATATATGTATAGCCCAGGCGCGGCTAGTCCATAAGGTCATTTGGTCAATGACTAACCTAAATTTATTTTCAATGATCTACCTAATAATTTATTTTTTAAAACCAAAAAATAATCGTTTCTTTCAAAAAAGTGCAAGTTCCATGCGAAAACTCCCCAAGAAAAAATCAAGTCAAGCTTGCTCCGGACTCGCCGTATTTTAAATTGACCTCACAGGTGTCTATGAACTATATAAAATGGATTAAAGCCAAGAGAGAAACATACATATGCGCTTTAGGAAGTTAAAACGAGACAAAACTTGTCGACGGCCCACCAATATCGCTTTCGGAGCGCGCGTGGTTGTCAACGCCGCAGCGTCGGTTGTCGGGTTGTCCTGGCCCGGGCTAAATACACTCGAATCGCTCCGTGAAGGGTCTTGTGCTCTTAAAGTGACGCAATTTCAAAATTTTAAATATTTTAAAGGGTAGGACGAATAGAAGAGATTTAAAAAAATTCCTAGACGAAGCACTTTTTCTAATAAAAAAATCATAAAAATGGATATTTTTCGCGATTCGCGATAATTTAATATAAGCTTACCTAATTTTATTTTAAGTTATTTAGGTAATTACTACTAATAATAATATGTAATTATAACTGTGCCTATAAAACATTAAACCTACAGTAATTACGACTTTGACAATAATTTGGCAACGCAGCACCCGACGCACTAATATTTCAGAATTGTATCCGTGCTGCCGCCAAGCTCTTGTCAGTGTTAGGAGAAGCGAGGACGAAAGAACCACAAGAGGAACTATGACGGCGAAGTGACGCGTTCCCTAATCAAGTAAACAAAGAGTTTCGTGCCATTATAAATTAATTTATGTGTAAAAAACTTGAAGTTTCGGTGAATCCTCAATCTTTGTATATTATGTGGTAAATATCCTTAGCGATGATTATAATATATTTTTAGTGTTGTGAGTCGTCTGTCTACATGTAAAAATCCGTGCTGTGCTACGTTCCAAATTTTTATTTTTCGGCTATTTTCTTTTTGAAAAAAATTGGATCATGCATCGATTTTTTTTGAAGTGCTCCAAAGAAGGTAATCTTTCCTTTGCTTATTCGAAAATTTGTTAATTCCGTCATACCTTAAGTGCACAAGACCCCTTGGGTTAATAATGGCTTTAACGGTGCAAGAAACTGTTTGCATGTAAGTTAAAAAAGTAACAGCAAATATGCAATTTTAGTATTTTGCGGTGTTTATGTGTAGGTAAATAATCTCTGTGCAGAACTAGGCACATTATTAAAAAACCTTTCTTAATTAAAAAAGTGTATTTTGCTGGTTACGTTGATATCACTAGTTGCCCACAAGATTTGTCCCACCTGTAAAAAAACTCACGGGCCGCGCCTGGTATAGCCATTGACAACTTAAACTTCCACATGTGCAATAATGTGCTTTGTATTTCCATTTAAATCTGGACGTTTAAATTGTCAATACCTCCTTTTATACCTGTCATCTAGTTTAGCAGTAGCAGTAGGTACTGGATTAGTACCTACATTACTAATACAAACTACCGTTTACCTATTATGATTTCTCTGTTTTTTCTTGTTTATACATTTGTATATTTTTGTATGACCTTATATTCAGTATATAGTAACTTTCCTCAGGGTGGCCATCAAACTATTCTATTCTAATTTCATGGTTTTTTCAGGATTTCCATGACGAAGTACCCAAAAATTCCGTGATCAACATAACATGACAAATTAATTGCATGTGAAAAGTAATTTTTCTTGTTTTTTTTTTCGAGTTTTGGAAAAGTAATTTATCTACCAATGTGCGAAGAGAATCTGCACATTAACCGTTTTACAGTAAAGTACAAGTTGAGTGTTACAGTTTATTATATAAGGATAAAGTCATTGCTCACACTACAGAGGAAAGTAGTTATTTCCTCATTAATGGGGAAGATGGGTTCGGAGTTGAATTAGGAAGTTTCCTATTTCAGAAATATCGAGTAACTTCAACATCATTTAATAGTCTTTCACTTAACTTGTCAAACAAAAAAAATTATCTCGCTATCTTCAAAATTGACGAACTTATTCAATTTCTTATTTAATAACTTCGCGCGCGGCTTTTATCGGCCGTAACGTCAAAATACACAACTCTGTCGCCCCATGGTCGCCGGGCTAGCTGCATGCTGCTGCATGCTGCTGCTTTCGCGTGTTTACTTTAATGCATTGTATCCTGGCCGGTAAGAATAACACTAAAGATTAAACGTGCGCCTATTCCGCTGTTGACGGAGTTGTATGTATGGACGTCATCGAGCCTCAGCCAACGTGAGCGTAGCATCTCAGACTTTGAAGGACGATAACTTTTTTATTTCTACAGATAATTAAATACAAAAAATACATATGTCTTTTACATTTTTAGCACTATTTATTAAGAGCAAATGAAAAAAATGGAAACTTCCTAATTACTTCGAAGTCTAAAACTGAAAACTATCTTGGAGTAGTAAAACTATAATACGCGGAAAATGAACTATGAGTTTCCAACTTCAAAAATTTAGTCCATATTATTTCACAGAGACCTGAATATATAGAGAAATAGTTTATGAGATCATACTGTCCAAGTATAATAGTGTATAGTACTAACGTCGAGCTGTTCAAAACATTTTAAACAGTGGTTAGCTAATAAAATATA
The DNA here is from genome assembly GCA_963971165.1 of Philopedon plagiatum. Lineage (NCBI taxonomy): Eukaryota > Metazoa > Arthropoda > Insecta > Coleoptera > Curculionidae > Philopedon > Philopedon plagiatum. The sequence goes on along the minus strand of OZ020192.1, from coordinate 97,031,277 downwards.
GATACTTAGATTTTGCCAAAATATCGATTCGATAAACCGTTCTGGGGTTTAGGAACAAGACGTGACATATTTGCACCGACGCCGACGCACAGTGTTGCGCCTAATGGCCAGAATTAAAAAAGTTAATTTTTAATAAATCAAATTTACTACGTTTTAGTTCCACAGCTGTATTTGCTAAAACGTGCTAAATATTGGGATTTCAATGCATACACAAACAATAGGAGATCCTGAAGTTGAGAAAAATATATTTATCTGTTTTATGGTATATAAAATGTGGTTGGGTACATCAAGACAATTTAAATTTTTCTCTGATATTAAAATATATTGTGCGGGTGCCAAAGATAAATTGTAGTTTCAGAGGTATGTATTTTATTATGCCGATATTATTTAATTAAATTTCATTTTTTGGCTATGGTAATATGCAGTGGTTTTAAATATTAGAAAAAAAATTCTCCCAGCTTTAACCAGACTTTTAAAGAAATGTCCGAAAATCTCTTCTGGGATTTTGTGTTAAACTACCCCCAATATTGTGGTTGATTATGCCGTTTAGTTTTTCTGCCCCAATCTGCCCCTTTAGAAGAATGGTATTGTAAGCCACTAAAATTAATCATTTAAAAGGTTTATTCCGGATTAGTCTGGCTTTCTTAGGCATCTAGAAGGATTGTGTCAAAGTTATTTGACTTTAAAGCAACATAAATCATGCTTTTAAAATTTTACGGTTAATACTTTTGACGGAAAATTTACTGAATAGTTTTTACAAAACAAGCATTTGAGTTATTCTTATTGTTAACTGCAAATTAATAATGTGTTCTTTAATTTTTCTAAGCATAAGTTGTTAAGTATTATTACTTCATAACTTCTGTACTTACTCTTAGTTTTTGACCTAAACAAAGTACAGAATGTACAGAAAATCCAAATTTTCTTGTCGGTTTGTATATTGAAATCCAATTTGGTGTAAGTATTTTTAGAATTTATTGTGCAAATAAATGATATTCAAATAATAATTCGTTCCGGAGTTCTGATTTTTGTCCCGATTTCCCAATACTTCAAGCACTGTGCGACGGTCAAATACATTTCAAGAATAATTATTATTTATGGAAAATTATTTTCACCATTGGTGAATTCTTTTCACATTAAATCCATGACTTTCAACAAAAAAATGTTAAAATTCAATAACTTCTCCAGGACTTTTCCATGACTAGCTAAATTCCATCACTATTCCATGACTTTTCCAGAAAATGGCCGCCTTGTTTCCTATATAATAGATTACCTACTACTTATTATAATTAGAACATAAGGTACAATTAAAAAATAAAAAGTTCTTTAAGAGCATGTTTCTTAAAAAAAAATAAGACTGAGACTTTTAAATATTTGTTGCTGTGTTTCTTAAAGTTGTAGTTATTCCTTTTTTACTGAGTTTGCGTCCTGCCAGTTTCCATAATTACCATTATCACAATATTTAATTAAATGTGGATTGAATAATTACCTGTAGAGTCTGCATAGCAGTACATATATCTCGATTTCTTACTTCTTCATAAAATATAAGACTAAAACCATAACACCTTGTTCCATCTTCACGTGTTATCACAAAAGAGTGAAAATTAGGTGCTTGAGTAACGGAATGTTTCTGAGTCCTAAATTTTAGACCACAGGGCAAAGCAAGCTAAAAATATAAAAGTAAACACGAAATATGAAAAAAAAGGTTGTGTCTAATATACAAATTAATATTGTCTTGATTTTAAATGGTTCAATTTCTGTACAGTAATCGGAATATTCCATGGTCGCTTGTGGGGGAGGGGGACAGTTGGTCTCCCTTAGATTCTTATTAGGCATTTATATTTTTTTACGAAATCAAAAAAAAACAACTTTGCCGCTAAGATTTTCGGATAAAATGACAATTTTTTAATTTGATAAGTCTCTTAATTTAATAATATGCTTCATCTGCTGATGCACATACATAATATTATGTATATTTGAGCAAATGTTTAGCATCGTCAAATTATTTTAATGTTGATAAAATAAATTATAGATAAAATATGAACTTTACACAAATAGTTGTAAATGTTTATATAATTACAATATGGTGGCACTGATACATATAAACAATTAAACACTGTACATGGTTAGACTGTTTTTTGTAGTATCTCGCAAATACAATAATGGTTAGACCAACAATAAACTCTTCAACAGTTTATGGACAAATCTCCAGAATCAATTGTTTAACCCTGTGTTTAAATTTATTAATCGAGGTGATTTTTAAATCAACTGATAGGCACTTCTATAGTTTTATAGCAATATTAATATAGCTTTTATGGTCAGGTTTAGTTACGATTATAGGCGCGGATTTTTCCATTTTAAACACCCGACGCCACTTGGTTGGGTTTCCCCAAAAACAGAGCCAATATGATATGGATTGGAAAATACCCATGCATGCTGTTCTAGACACCTCAAATGGAATCATCTGAGCAATTCTACAAAGCAAAAGGAGTATAGATGCTAACTTATTTGTCAGTTGATTGATATGATTTTTCTATATAATAGATACTTCTTATCAAAAAGATACCAAGATACTAACTTTTCTATCTCTTCTCGTTATTTTAGAGAGAAGTAACTACTTTTTTTTGTTAAGATTAAGGTACAAATTATTGTCTGCAAACCAGTTCTGAAGTTTTTCTAGTGTTGAGTTTTTTGTAGTCTGGAATTCAGTGAGTGTAATGGTCAACTACGTTTGTATCATCTGCATATTGGATAGACTTAACCTCGGAAAAATTAACCGTCAGTACGTTAACTTTTAAGATGAATCAATGGGGGCCAAGAATTGACCCTTGCGGTACTCCCACTATGACAGAAGAAGCCGAGGAAATCCTCCCCCCACCGTCAACAACTGGTGTATGATCAGAGAGATATGGATGAATCAACACAGTTCCCGTTATGCCATAATAAATCAGATTATCAAGCAAGATTTGATGTGATACACAGTTAAACGCCTACGAGAAGTCGCAAAATACTGCACATAGAGATTCACCTCACTAAGCATCTGATCATGAGCCCTACCAACTCACTCAATGCATCAATAATTATTGATTTATTTTTTTAAACCTGAACTGACTTGGGAAGAACAAATGATTCTTCTCTATAAAATGTATTAATCTATTATTTAAACTACTCTGCGATAAGACAGTTAAACTCATTTTATTATCCAGTTGGCCACAAATTAAACAAAGAATCTGGTGCGATATTACATATTTTAATACATCCTGTATAAATTTAAATGGTTTGGTATTTTTTTGTACCTAATAATAAAATAATAGGTATAGCTGTGGTAAGATTTAGAAAGTTTAAAATTATAGTTTTTATTAACTTTTACCTTTTTTGTGTTTTAACCAAGAACCTACCCATTATTTTATTTTCTAATTTAGGTAATTTAAATTAATACTCTGCACAGGCTTTAAAAACCCAGTTCGGTAATTAAGCTGGTTTTTACTGGCCTCTCCATACCATGATCCACATTATTATTACTTTACTTATAACTCTTTTATAACTTTACTTACCATACAAACTGCAGATTCATCAAATGGATTTGTTTTGTTATGTTCTGGATAGTGAGCCAAAACTTTACACTTATAAGATCTTTCCAAAGGAGAAATTTGTAAATTGTCTGAAAATTAACATAATACCAATGTACTCGCCATTCCGTTATTTACATAATGTTTAATTGACCAAAGAGAGTCACAAATTTGACACCAATGAGGTCTAGTAATTATTACTAAAGACTAACTAAGATATTCAGAAAAAGTGTGATTTTTGCACTGAAGCTTTTATTTCTTGGTCATTATACAGGGTGAGGTTCTTAAAGTGTTATAAGGCGATATCTCCAAAATGATTTCAAATATTTTCATAAAATTTTGGTGAGTTAATAGGGAGATGGGGGAACATATTTAAACATATTTTTGACATTTACCCCTCTCTCTATTTCGAAGAGTGGGGTAACTTTGTATATAGATTCTCGAGAATTTATGCTGGGAAATATTATCGGCAATTTACCGTTCTCCAGAAATACTCGCTTGAGAACATTCTCATGGCACATCTCCAGATTTTTTATACGCGCAATTTTAAACACCTTTTAAAGCCTGTTTACATTACGTGCAAGTTGGTGCAATGCAAGAAAAAATTGCCTCCAAGCATGTGCGTTGGTAGCTTTTCGATCAGCTGATGCAATTTTACTTGCATTACATGAAATTAGGACTTGTACTAATTTAATTGCAAGTAGCACGCATTTTTGGTAACTTTTCTAGTAATATTTCGAAGCACCAACCATAAATATAAAAAAGTAAACATAACCTCAAAAAATTAATATCACTTTTGTTTTGGATGGCGTTTGAGTGGTTTATTTTGCGAATTTAATATTTTTTAAATTGTTTATCTTGAAATAATGTCGATATGTCCCTAAAAGCAGCATGTCGCAGATAAGTATGTACAATAAATACCTATCTTTGAATCAGCTTAGTTAGATATATTTTTAAAGTTGGCGACATTTCTTGTCAGAATACTTGCATACAAAAATTGCTTCATGTGCAAACCATCATGCAATTAATTGCCTTGCTATAACTTAATTATGTCTGTGAAGTTGGCCCCCCAATGCAAAATTTATTAAAAATTAATGGAGTTCTGAGTTTCGTATGAATAGTTCTAGAGTTCTTTTCACTTTTTATTAATAGTTCCGTTAAAATAAAAGTAAAAACACTAGTTTCAAAAAGGGGCGCTAACATCACGCAGCCCCCCATAATTGCAAAAATAAAAGTTTGGCCACAGTGCTTAATTGTTCTAAAGGAGTTCTACAGTTCTTTATAATTTTCGAGGCCAGAACTCTTACCCAAAAAATTCTAATACATGTTTTGTGCTTTTTGGGAAGGAAAAAATTCAACAACAAAATGTCATTATCTTTATGCAGAACTGTAGAACTATTGCAGCACTAACGGGAACTCATGAGTTTTAAACCAGAACTCTGGCTATCTTGTTAAAAAATATTTCATGGGGTGCCAACATCACACTTTTTTAACAGTCAAAAATTTAAGTTGTAAATAAAAAAATACCATTCTAATTCTACAGAACTGTAGAAACTATTGCATCACTAACTAACGGGAACTGATGAGTTTTGAACCAGAACTCTTGTTAAAAAATATTTCATGGGGGGTCAACTTCACACTTTTTTAAGTCAAAAATTTAAGTTGTAAATAAAATAACACCATTCTAATTCTACAGAACTGTAGCACTATTGCAGTACTAACGGGAACTCATGAGTTTTAAACCAGAACTCTTGTTAAAAAATATTTCATGGGGGGCGATCTTCACACCTTTTTAACAATCAACAATTTAAGTTGTAAACAAAAAAATATAATTCCAATTCAACAGACCTGTAGAACTATTGCAGCACTAACGGGAACTCATGAGTTTTAAACCAGAACTCTTATTAAAAATATTTCAAAGGGGGCCAACTTCACACTTTTTAACAGTCAAAAATTGCAGTTATAAAAAATACCCATGAAATATTTTTTAACAAGAGTTCTGGTTTAAAACACGTGAGTTCCCGTTAGTGCTGCAATAGTTCTACAGTTCTATAGAATTAGAATGGTATTTTTTTGTTTACAAGCTAAATTTTTGATAGTTCAAAAAGTGTGAAGTTGGCACCCCATGAAATATTTTTTAACAAGAGTTCTGGTTTAAAACTTATGAGTTCCCGTTAGTGCTGCAATAGTTCTACACTCGGTTCTACAGTTCTGCATAAAGATAATGACATTTTGTTGTTGAATTGTTTCCTTCCCAAAAAGCAGTATAGTATTAGAATTTTTTGGTTAAGAGTTCTGGCCTCGAAAATCATATAGAACTGTAGAACTCCTTTAGAACTATTAAGCACTGTGGCCCACTTTAAAAATAGTGTTTTTACTTTTAACGGAACTATTAATAAAAAGTGAAAAGAACTCTAGAACTCTTCATAGGAAACTCAGAACTCCATTAACTTTTAATAAATTTTGCATTTGGGGGGCCAACTTCACAGACATTATAACTTTCATGCTATAAATTGCAAGTAATGTAAACGGGCTTTTAAGTTGTAAATATAACCAATGCATTTGAGGTTAATTTAAGGTAACAATCAAATATATTCTTCAGGGTCCAACAGCTGTAAACTTATTAAATTTGACTAATTCAGATATTCTGTCACTTTAAAGTTTATTTTTTAAGTCAGACGTAATTCCTTTGTGTTAAAAATTAGCTGTAATGCTGCCGGTTTCCCAAAAACTAAAGACAAAACCAAAAACATAGATGAAAAAACCTGGGTTGGTCTTGCTTCAAAATATGTTAAAATTGTTTTTTCTTGTGGGACAATTGGATGATTTTTGTTTCTTTATTAAAGAAAAATCAATAATGGCAAAATACAGTACCTAACTAGTGTATGTTACCCTTATTTTTTACAAGCAAATGTAACATACTTAAACTAAACTCATAAATGTTTAAATGGCGCTGATCCTAAATTAGTTCAGCTTTTATGATAAATCTACTTATGACTTTCCTCAACTTATACCTTAGTGTGATTATATAAATCAAATATGTGGTATTAAGGTATTTCAGGTATTTGTAATTTAATTTTTAAATCACTTGGCTTTACCGAATTTTGTAAGCAAAAGCGCACATAGATAAACTAAACAACAGCTGCTGTATAAACGAACTTTGAAAAAAAAACTGGCTCCTGTTTAATAAAAACAAATAATTATACCTAACTTTTGAATATTTTTAATGAATGCAAATGTACTTACCTGAATATGTACCTGTTTCCAAACCCGAATTATAATCTAGTCCGCAAATCAAGAAATAATCTGCAAATTTTGCCATTTTTACTTGTTTAGCTATTTAAATCCCTGGTTATTTTCAAAATATTCACAAAGACCTGTTCAGTTATTAAAAGAACTGTTATAAATATATTTGGTAGTGTTTAAATTTGTTCTTATTGTTAAAATGTTAATTTTCAACGGAAACTGCATATTTACGCTCTAATTTTCTTTATTTTTATTCGCCATATTTTCACCTTTCACTTTTCGATTATTTTCCATTCATTTGACAGATGACATCTATCAGCTGTGTAAATGCGTTCTGTTTTCACCAACGAGAATACCAATTATGGTTATCACGAGTCACGAACAGGGCTGCCAACTGACCTTTACTGATTTACTCTCAAAACTCTCCTGGATTACTCACAACTTCAACATATCAATATCAAGACACCCTTTTTTTGTATAAACCGTAAAACACCGTAGGTCGTAGGTTTTGTTAATTCTAATAAGTGGCAACTGATGGCGCTTTTGTTTTTATTTTACTACTGTGCAATGTTGCTAAACATCAAAAGCTGGTGTTGCGTGTTGCTCGGAAGAAAGCTAAAGTAGGAGCGCTTTCGCCATTTTGAAAGGAATATGTTTGTGTAAATCACACAAGATACAGAAGGGGAATACCCGAGACGCTGCGACACCTAGTGTTGCAAGTTGCAATATCAAATAGACGAATCACTAGCAGTAGCGCCTCTAGCCGGTACCGCGAATAAGTGTCCCGAATTTTGCCGAACGATTGTTGGATTTTTTCGCACCGATACCTCTTCGCCTGCGAGGAAAGAGACTTGTCAGGGCCCCTAACCAGGTGCCAACCCTGTTAAGACCTTAAAGCCGCCTTCTCAGAGCTTCGTGCTGCCGCGGCGACACATCCCCACTTCTATCTTATTGGGTGTCGCGGCGATAAGCACCGGCTGTCGCCGATGAGCCGTCCTGTCGCCTGTCATTCGATGAAAACCTAACCTTAGATAATTTTCATAATTTGTTATTGTGTTTGTACGTGAAAACTCTTTTTTTCTGTGCAAGATAATTGTGCCCAATTGTGTCTATATTCCGTTTTGAATAATCCTTGTTATGGAAAGGCGTAATTTACTAATATCATATTATCTTTGGCGAAAAGCTAAAGGCTCCAATAATGCTAATGAAAACCAGACAAGCCTAATTGTTTGTCTTAAAATTAATATTACCACTTATATACCTATATACATATGAAAAAATAATTTCTTTATAGAATTCTGAAGATGGTTTAAGCAAATAAACCGAAGCGTTAAAACAAATTTAAAGCTAGTTTTACTGACTAATCGAGAAACCAAGAAAACGAAAATATTAAAAAATATTAGTTAAGGGTTTTTGTCTTTTAACTAAGTGGATTGAAATAAAAAATTGTTCTCTTTACTTTTAACTTATTTAATATTAGCTTGCGCCCGCGACTTCGTCCGCGGTATAACAATTTTACTCCATTAGAAACTTTGAAGGTTCTATAAATTACTAAATTCCATAAAAACCACAAACAAAACAAAACTAAACGCGCGACAGCAGCAATGAAGTTGAAATAATCCAACTACACTGGCGACAGTGGCGACAAGCAAACCCAAACCAGCGACAAAGAAGTGGGGGTTAGGGGAAAATAAATATTCAAATCCTATTGGTTGGAAGTATGTCGCTGGCGACACAACGAAGCTCTGAGAACGCGGCTTAAGGTGCCCTCCGATCCACCGTTCGCTAGATTTTCTGGACCCACAACAAACAAAACATAATTTTTAGGTTAAGGTACCTAGACACGATAAATTTTTTGCTCGGGACCTTTAAAAAAAGACAAAACAAAATTTTTATCGAGGAAGGAGTGCTAACCCGTTTCCAATACACCTTTTAGAGCCGATTTCCTAATTTTTTATAAAATTTTAAATGACAAAAATTAAAAAAAAGATGCAGCCGAGCACGGATTCGATCCAACACCTCTCGGTCAATAAGCGGATTCTTTACCACTGGACTACGTGGTTCATGCTAGGAAATCAGTAAACTTATTAACAAGTGCATCTTTTACATATACGCATTTAAATGACTCGGCTTTTACCTTCGGGATAGATATTCCGGGCACCGGCCAGACGTTAAAATCACTAACTAGCTACCTTACTTATCCTCTTATATTTTTATATTGGCTAAGCAAGAGAGGTCGCTAAAAGCAGTGCAAATCTAAAAACTGCAAAATTATAATTACTGCTAGAGCGCCTAAAATTATGCCTAAATTTAGATTTTTAAAATTAAATTTTTAATAAATTATCAGATTAGAAATCTGCATACCTAACTACCAAGAAAATACGTGAATATACGTTGATCTCTCGATTACTCACAATTTACTCACAATTGCCACTTACTCACAAAATTACTCACATACCATCAAATTACTCACAAATGTGAGGAATTACTCACAAATTGGCAGCCCTGGTCACGAACTGGAAGAACATAGAACTGGTCGAGCTATGTCACGTGACATTGCGTATTGTGCCATTCATAAAAATGCGAATGGGCGAATATGTAGAAGTGTTGTTTACTTTTTAGGTTACTAATATTAAAAACATTTTATTGATTTTAAATCAGTTTTATAAAGCAAAGGAAAACGTTTCTGCAATAGATTTAATAGTTATTTATTTGATGTGATAAGGATCACAATATCAATCTTATAGGGGTGAATATTGTTATATTGCCATGCGATGCGCCTTCCGAGCCTGATGTGTGCCATAATGATTGCATATGATCCGAATTACATACAAAACATTCAGATGGCATTAACTCAGTGCTGTAGCTAGGTGTAGGCAGAGTAGGCCCTTGCCTATGGGTGCCTGTGGAAAGGGGTGCCAAATAGTGAAACTATAGAGTCTATATAAGCTAATTAGGTATTGTTATAGGGGCGCAAAAATCCTGGATTGCCTTCAGTCAAATTTAGCCTAGCTACGGCTCTGCATTACCTATGTATATTCTTAAAAAAAATTGAAAACTAATTATTTTTAAAACGATATTAGTGGCGGTTGGTAAAATTTCTAAGTTGTATATCTCTGTTCCTTCTTACAGGACCCGTAGCAAATGTATTTGTTTTAATAGTGAGGCACTGGGAATGTTTTGGTAAACAAAAAAAAACATTTTGTAATTTGCGTAAAAAGTTGAATTTTTGAATAAACGTCCTTATGGTACTAAAGCACAGTCTTATAACGTTGTTTTGAGATGCCAGCGGATAAAATACCTAAAATCATGTCATTGTGTGCACACACACGCAGATTTTTTTCTCAAGGGGGGGGGGGGGGTCAAAATAAAAAAAAATATTTTTAAAGATTTTATTTGTAGTGACTTATACAAATAAACTAATAATTAAAAACAGAAAAAATTCGCCCAAGTGCAAGATATACTTGCACAATTAGTGTTTCAGCCCCCCACGTAACCTGAGAAAGTCTCGGCCGCCCGATCTCCGCCCATCTGTCGCGCTACTCGCCGCCGACTGCACCAACGCCGTATCATATCGTGTATGCGCGGAGCTGAGTGGGAAGCGTTTCGAGTGAGCCAAATTAAAAATTTTAAAAAACGTGTAAGAACAAAAGTTTCTTACATCCATCGTGAGAAATATTTCGAAAAACTTTTTCTCTAAAACCAATGGTTCAGAGGTTATAAGAAAATAAATAATTTAATTGTTTGTAAGAATTGATCGCGCTAGAATTTTTCAATCCTGAAAATTTTATCTTAATCTACACCTTATTCTCAATGTTCACGATTTTTCTCAGATTCTTTTGGTGATGAGGGTGCGGTACAGCAATTTTTAAGCGTTTTTCCTGAAAAATGCATAAAAAATAATTCATATACATTGTGTCGATCGAGGATGGGTGGAGTTGGAAACAGGAGGAAAAAACTTTACGATCGATTTTACGAAAGAAAGTCATTCTTTATAAAGAGTTCTGCTTGTCCACAAAATGAGTTTACCTTGTAAAAATTTTAGATCGAATATATAGGGTGTTTGCTTGGGTATTAGTAAAACATGAAAATGCTTCAAGAGAGAAGTACTATTATCTATTATTTTATACAACATTTTTTATAAAAGAAAGTTATTTATAACGTAGAATAAAGACTAAATACAAAATTTGAAATACAAATTATAGGATTTAAATTTATCTTTGCTGAACATTTTTGAAAATATGGTTACGAAATCAGAATATACTGTCAGACTAAATAAGAAGCTGATGTAACATTGACGTTAACTAAATCGACTATCTTGATTTTTTTGTCAAATGCAATGTAATTAGTAGTAATTACATAAAACCGCTATTATTATTCCAAATTTAAATCTTGAAATTTTTATTTCAAATTTTGTATTTAGTCTTTGTTTTAGGTTTTAAACAACTTTGTTTTATACAAATTCTGTCTAAAATAATAAATAATGGTACTTCTCTCTTGAAGCATTTTTCCTAAGTTATTAACACCCTGTATATTTAATCTAAAATTTTTGTCTGGTAATCTGATTTTTTGGACAAGTAGAACTTTTTATAAAGAATGACTTTTTTCGTAAAATCGATAATAAAGTTTTTTTTTCCTCTTTCCAACTACATCCATGGACACACTGTATATTGTTCAATTCGTGCATCAATAAGTTTCCTTTGACACTCTACACGATGCCATTGATTTTTGTTTTCCATTTCCCAATGTACCCCCTAAAATTAACCCCCAGAATCAAAATTTAACTTTTTATACTTCACGTCTGTAATTGGGCCACTATCTCTGAACTAAATTTCAAATTTTTATATCGAATAGTTTCAGAGAAGATCGCCTGTGGCAGACGGATGGACGGACGGACACCGAAGTGATTCCGTTTTTCTAATTTTAGCACGGAACACTAAAAAACATGTTAAAAACTTCTTCATAAAATAAACATGCAGGCTGCAGAAAATTCACAGTAATTTGGTTGCCGGTTGCATTGAGTTAAGACTGGATTTAAATATTATTCCTAATCCTAACTGAATTTTTTGTACGTGGCTTTATAAAGATATTCAAACATTAGAAAAATAGACAACATTTATCATAAAAAGAAACATTATTTATTATAAAAATAATAGATATCTGGCAATTCGCCCAACAGTACGAAATATGGCAATCTCAGGGGGGGGGGGGGGGCACGACCCCTGGCCCTCCCCTGCGGGCGCCCATGCATGCATATGAGAATTACAGCGGCTTGAAAAGCGCTTTAATACAAATTACAGCCCATTTTCAAGCCGCTGAAATAAAACATCCACGATTGGGATTGATTCCTAGAAGAAACATCTAAGCCTATGACCTGTGACCACAAGAAACATCTCTCTTTCTGTTACTCTTCATATTGTTGTTTATTCTTGTGCTGTGACATCACAGAAAAATAAATGGTTCTTGTGACGCCCTTTTTTGTTTCATATCAAGGCGAGTAAAGGCTCAGTTTAGGAAAGTCCAAGCTACTCACCATGTGTATGACTGTTCGAAATCGTACAGGTGTAAATTATATAACCTATGACACTCGGGAATATCTAAGCTATTTGTAGTATTTAAAATAGAATACTTCTTTCGCATTACACGTTACACGCAACCGAAGTCGCGTATTTTTGCATTATAAAAACATCTAGGGGTAGATAGCTCTAAGGAGTATTCTATTTCTGCTTAGAGCAACAAGTCAGTTAAATGGGAGCTACTGGCAAAGAGTAACCCATGATTACTCTATGTCACTAGCGTAAGAGAACACTTTTGTGACCGCAATACAAAAATACACGTAGTTTTATTATAAAAAATTTACCAATATAAAGGTACAGTTGCTCAGCGGCAAGAATAAAAATTTTAAATGTTGGTACTTAGTTTAAAGCAGCGGTTCAAAACCTATGGTACATGTACCACCAGTGGTACATGCAATTATTCCCGGTGGTGCGCTAAACAAGACATAAAATAAACACCAACCAAAAATAGACAGACTAAAATCATCCAAAAACAAAAACGCGACAAATATTATAAATATATTAAAGAAAAAAGGCAAGATGGCAACAATAAGAAACACTGATTGTAAAAACTAGAATAAAAAATGTTTAATACTTATTGTTAAAATTTCATTTTATCCCTTTGGTAAAAATTTAAGTTGTACTTAAATTGTAATTAGTCAGAATTTCCTAGAACGACCTAGATATGTATTCTAATTAGGTGGTACCTTAAATTACGAAACGTTTTTAGTGGTACGCCATTAAAAAAGCTTGGGAACTGCTGGTTTAGAGTTACTTTCTTCAATTTCTAATATATGGTGCATGCGCTAGAATTTACGGCTTTCCTCATATTTACCATCTTAGGAATGTATTATTAGTGGGTATTAATTTCATCTTAGAGTATTAGTTTCTTCCATTTCGTGCTTTTAGTTGATGCACGATTTCATACCTCGTACACCATTTTTTCAGTAAAAACAATAGATTATGTAACAAATAGCTATCATTTTAAAGAGAATACCTACACCTAGTTTAAAATTAATAGCAAGGTTCTATTTATTTTTGAATACCTTGCTTGTAGGAAAGGGCAAAATACATAATATAAAAAAGCTTTCCTACTAATTACTTATTTCCTATATTATCCTTGTCGAACAGACTTGCCTGAAATTTAACAATAAATCGAATTTTTACACACCCGTAATGTTTTGCAAAATAATAGGATGGCGTTGAAAACAACTGAGTTTCATGTTTATTTTTTGACAAATTCTTAAATTTACTAAAATGTAGGTATGATTTGAAAAGCGGTTGTTGGAGTTCTTTAAAAAAAAACAACTTTAAAAATGGACAGGATGAGCGAGTATGTTGATATTTTAAGATATTTTGAGTATTTAGTGTCATAGATTACTACCTACCATGTTGGAACTAAAAATATGGTAAGTCATAAGCTCATAAGAATCATAAGATAGGAAAGTAACTTTACAACTATATAAAAAAAATTGTCGGTCTGGGAAGGGTTTTTTTATTTTTTAAATTTATTTAGTGACGCAGTTTCACGCTGGTACATGGAAATTACATTGCAATAAAAATAATACGAATCTGCTCAAATTTCATCTTTACATTTTATAAAATCCATAATATTTTTTTACAACATTACAACTGTCAAAAAATGCTGACTTTTTGACTTTGTTTTTGATGTGTGAAGTAGGCCATTTTATTACCGTGCGTGAAATAGCTATTTCACGTCTGAAATAGTATACCTATTACTTAACAAGTGTTAAAAGTGACATATTTCACACGAGTGGGAATGTGGGATAATACCACGAGTGTGCGAAAATTACTTTCACACGAGTACCTAATGTACAACATTTTTCCTACGACCACAAAAATATTTACCAAAATCCTCCAATTTCTGTCTTTATTTAATACCCCCACTTTCTGTGTCACAATATTTGTCGTGACGATTGAGGTTTGATCTTTTAATCACGGTATTTTGCAAATTGCGAATATTGTCATAGGGTAGTATCACAAGTGCAAAAAATTAGAAGAAATTAACTGCTAAGCATTTTTTAAATAAACACCCACTTGCGGAAAAAATTGCTTAGCAACTAATTTTTTCGATTAGCAACATATTTTTCGGAATGTTTTTACGGAAAAATGTATATGCACGAATGGCATTTGATAACATTATTTGTTGCGTAAAACATACACAACATTCATACACTATTACTTGTTTTGTAATTTCTATTGACATCTTGTCCAATTTTGCCGCTGACATTGTCACATACCTAGCCCTTAAAATTAAAGTATAGAATATTTTCGAAAGACAAGAAAATGACCATAAATTTTTTCCTAAGTTCGGAAATATGAATAAAATTTAACCATGCAATCTGCATTTTCCAGGACAAAGCGTTGTATTGTAGGTTTGGCTAATATGCATGACCCAAATACAAATGGTGCTATTACATTAGTACTAGGGATTGCAAGCCCGCAAAGTGGTATCCCGCAACCCCGCGGGACCCCGCATCATTTGACGGCCTGGGGGCTCCCGCACCAGCTATGCGGATCCGCATTGCCATGAAAGAGCCGTAAACTCTTAAAAGATAACGCGAAAACGTGTATCTGCCAAATATCCGTGGTATAATAATATGAAAATTAATGAGACTACTTAGGTATTACAAGTATTTTACTTACCTTACAATCAAACTAATGTGATTTACTATAAAAACTAGTAAGACATTATCTCAGGTAGAAAAATAATAAACATTTAGTTCATTGGCCCAAAGTTACTTGTTAATTTAATCGATAAGAAATTTCACTGATTTATAGTCATAGTATATAGTATAGTTAAGAGATGCTAGACTTTAAATTACATAATTTTTTTGACTGACATACTGTTAATTTTTGATTTTTATAATAAAAAATTAAAGTTGCTTTAATAATTAATTAAATAAATGTTAATTTATCGAATTTTTTAAAATTAAAAAACCTATGCGGAATCCCGTGTATAAACATTTGAAGTTCATTTGCCCAAGGTTATTTTGTTACTTTAATTAAGAAGAAATTTGATTGATTTATTGCCATAGTAGGTAGTATAGTTAAGAGATGGTAGACTTTAAATTATATAATTTTTTTAACTGAAATACGATTATTTGTAGATTTTTAAAATAAAAAATTTGTTGTTGGTTCAATAATTAATTAAATAAACATTATTTATCGAATTTTATTAAATTAAAAATCCTATGCGGGATCCCTCGGGGTCCCGCGGGTTCAAGAACCAATCCCGCAAATGTCTTGCGGAATCTAAAACACTGCGGGATTAGTACATCTGTCGTATTCCTCAGCTTTTCTGGAATGACATAAAAACTGCCAAAATTGCAGTTAAAAAAGATGTTCTGAAATTCCATTGGCAGTCAAACGTGACTATTCTAGAATTTCTCCACTTTCCATCACTTTTATGAAAAGTACACACCAGTCTGAAAGCACCATTAGCCTCGGTACTAAGTCATCTCACACTCCACGGGCTCTATTCAGTTCGGCAGGATTTCATGCCTTTGCTCTTGGATTAACTTGAATTACACATAAATCGGTTTTTCCAGTCTAGTGCATCTTCAGAACATAACGGCCGTCCGGTTATTTTGCTCCCGTTAATATTTTTAAAGCCCGTGTTATCGCTTTTTCGCGATGTTGAAGGTGTTTTTTCCCTAAGTTAGTCTTGGTTACTTAAGTCTGTTTGGTTCACTTTAACGCTTCTTTAAAGTAAGGTGCCGCAGCCGCGCTGGTAAGTTGAAATAGGTATAGTATGAATAAGCTAATTAAAACTTAGAGGTATTTTTATACAGGGATAATATGTAAGTATTTTCGCCTTTTTCGTAATTTGATTACTATAGGTACAGGGTAAGGTTTTTAACGTGTCAAGGCGATCTCTCGAAAAGGGTTTAAAATATTTTAATAAAATTTTGGTGAGTTAATAGGGAGATGGGGAACATTTGACATTTACTCCCTTTCTCTGTATGACGGTTGGGGTTAACTGTGGAATTTTAAATGGGATGATGTACTTTTGTTTATAAAATTCGAATCTACGAAACTACGTAGGTATGTGTACAACACTTTTTTTATTTGCTCTTTCGGTTACGGGATTATGATTTATTAGGTTTAAAATAAAATCAATATGTATTTACAATTTAATTTCAATTTATTTATCGTCTGTCATGCTTGAGCAGTTGTTCAAAATGTTTCCCTTCAACCTCCAAACACTTTCTCACGCTTTTTCTAAATGAATTTCGTACCCACTGTAACATTTAAGGTGTCACTAATAAGCAGGTAAAGCGGATTCGATCTTTCATATCATCTAATGTTGTAGGATCACTCGCCATCACTTTGTCCTTTATAATACCCCAAGAAAAAATCAATGGGGTCAAATCCGGTCAACTGGCCTGCTAGGTCCCCCTTGACTTTTCTTGTGGGGTTTTATAAAGAACAAAGTGATGACGACTGTATCTAAAGACCGAATCCGCTTTGCTTTGCCTGCTTATTAGTGACATCCAAAGTGTTACAGCGAAAAGTCATTTAGAAAAAGAGCGAGAAAGTGTTTGAAAGATAAAGGGGGATATTTCGAACAACTCCTCAATCGTGACATAAATAAATTGAAATTAAAGGGTAAATATATTTTTTTTCTAATTTTATAGACAAGAGAACATCATCCCATTTAAAATTCCAAATCAAATCAACTTATGAAAAACATTAGTCAGGACTTCTGTAGAAGCACCCCCCCCCCCTGACCTCTGACAACGAAATTATCTCCACCGCTAAAGGGAAACCTGAACTATGCCAAAAAATTCGCTGTCAGTTTCACCCTTATTCCTCCTGACAATTTCGCTATTCCAACCTCTACGTCTGAACCCCACAAAATGTCCGACAATACTTAAGGTCAAACAAGTTCAAAAAATCCCTTGACACCAAAAAGTCCTCCGGTCTGGACGGCATGTCAGCAAGTGTTCTAAAAAATGCACTCCAGAACTTGCACCCATCTTAACTCGTCTTTTTCAGATCTCTTACGACCAGGGAATCTTCACAAATAGCTAGAAGACTGCTGGTGTCCAGCCTGTCCCGAAGAAACGTTCCAATTCCCTTCCATCCAATTATAGACCTATCTCTCTTCTCTCTGTTGTCAGTAAAGTCATGGAGAAAGTTATCAACCTGCAAATTCTAAAATATCTAGATAAAAATAAAATAATTCATGACAGACAGTACGAATTTCGTCACCAGAGATGCACAGCTGATCTCTTTACCATTATCACACATACCTTCAACAACTCTCTCGAATTTTTTGGCGAATCCCAGATTGTTGTTCTTGATATTTTCAAGGCCTTTGACCAAGTCATGGCATGCCGCATTCCTCAACAAACTACCTTCTTACGGTCTCCCTCCCAAACTATGTACCTGGATCGGTAGCTTTCTCTCTAATCGTTGTAGACGGCTACTCATCCAACTTCCATCCGATCAAGCCTGGCGCACCCTAAGGTTCAGTCCTGGCACCAACACTATTTCTTCTTCATATTAATGACCTGCTCTCTTCAACTACCAATCCTATCCACAGTTATGCTGACGATAGTACCCTTCACTCCAGCATTCATTTTTCCAGACAAGCCTCGAATCAAGAGCTAGCTAATAGATGCTGATCTATACATCTATCCATTTTCCAAGATCTGCAATAATTAATCTTAGACTGGGGTGCCAGTTCAACGCCTCCAAAACCCAGTCTTGCTCCCTGCCACGCAAAAAATTCGGCAAAGCTTACCCCATCCACATGAATGGCCAATCCCTACAGAACAATAAAACGTTCGATCTTGTTGGCATCGCTCTCGACCATGATCTTAGGTGGCATAAACACATTACTTCAATAGTCACATCTGCAGCTAAAAAGCTTGGTTTTCTCTTTCGAGCTAGAAAATACTTCCCCCTTTCAACTTACATAGTCTTTATGTTTCCCAAATAATACCTAACCTAGAGTACTGGTCAAAAATCTGGGGAGCGACATCTCCCTCGACACTTAACATCCTTGATTGTCTCCAAAAGAAAGCCTTTCGATTGATTAATGATTCAGTCCTCACAAGAAAACTTCCTTCTCTCTTTTGGGGATTTATTCCTTTTCTACCGATACTTCCACGGATTTTGCTCTGAAGACCTAGCCACTATAATTCTCCCCTTGCCTGTTCCTAACTAAACATTAAGAGGCGCGTTACATATGCGTCCCGTTACTGTCCAGCTACAAAAACCTAGAACATCCCACGTCTCTCGCTCATTCCTCGTGTCTCCAGATTGTGGAACGAATTGCCTGCAGATATTTTCCCTTTCCCTTCCAACCTCCAATCCTTTAAATCCTTTGTCAATAGATTATATTTCTCTTCTCTTCAGACGCCCAACGGTACGTTAGTACTTATACCATACGATATCAGAAAAATCCAAGATACAAAGAAATTAAAAGATAAAATAGGAATGTTGTCAGGGTTGCCGCAAAAAGCTTCAGGAGAGGGTCTAAAGTCTAAAGTAAAAGATGGAGACCCCAAAAAAAATCACTCCGGAGACTATTTTCAATGGCAATAAGGATTTTTCAGAAGTACTCCAAAAAGTATTCTATGTACAGTTTAAATCAATTATCTTTAAAAACGTGTAAAATAAGTGAAAAGCCAAAATAAAATTCAAATATTCTACCTCGAAAACGGTGCGTTTCCGGACCTGTATTAGTAGGAACATTGATCCCATTTTCATACTTAGAACCACCTGTAAAACTCTGTCGGAGGAATTTTCCTACACCTTTTTTACCGATTTTTAACTATGCTGGAAATATAAAATAAATAGACGTTATAGTATTTCTATATATCGACCGGTATATCTTTCACATATCAGTAAAAGTTTAGGTTGTATTCAAGACATTAGGTTGCGGGTAAAATCAAGAAAGTGTGAGAATCTATACAATTTCCGTTTAAACTAAGAGTAAGGAGAAAAATCCGAAAAATATACAGAGTAAGTGATTTTTTATACAACCAAATTTGCCAGCTTATACCCTAAAATGTGTTTAGCAACGACTTTTGTGAAACAATTTTTATAAATTTTATTAAAAAAAAATACGCTCACCTCAGTTATACAGTTAAGAGTGTTAAGGCCTATTTTAAGCCATATTTGTGTTGCGTATAAGTCGTTCTAAACAATTAAATTAAATGGTCAACCCGCAGTTTAAAAGTTTAAATTATCGGTCATTCACATTTATTTTGTTTTAGAGGTTTACTTCGATGCAATACTTACATGCCTATTTTAAAAACACTGTTCCGTGTACGATGCATTAATTTTATTGAATCAGATCGGCTTTCGAACCAAAATACTACTCTTGATGTGTATAAATAAATAAAGTCCTATCTGTCAAGAGGCAATAGAAGCCTGTTTAATTTCAATAGGAGCGGTAATGGGATTTACAGGGTGAATAGGAAAACTATCAAACCCAACTCAACCCAACCTGAGCAATATAACAGAAAAAGAGGAATTTATTTTTGGTTTCTCTATACAGGGTGTTTGGTACCGAATGGGTCATATACCTACTCAATATCACTTAACATTTTAATGGCGGTTGTTGACACATGTCATTTCTAGTAACATTCTGTTTACACAACTTGACAGCTGTAAAATAAAAGATGCAAAACTGACCCTTATGTCAAAATAAACAATGAAAAGTGGCTTCCGATTTACTTTTTCTAACAGATGTTAGGTACTTTTGTGATTTTTTTCGCACTTACGTAAAATGACAATTCTTTTTGTTGTTACTTAAATAATTTTATTAGAACTTTTTTTTCTTGTGTGTTTTCTTATAACCTTGTTACTCCTACTTTCGCATTTTCCTTAGGTGTTGTTTTAATTAGTACTCTTTTATATTTTTTTATGTAGTAGCAGTCGGTAGGTAGCAAAAGACAGACAGATTAGCGCGAAACCAAGGGTTGACAGGCCTTGGGGGTGCATGACCTGGCTGTCGGGTTACTGAGGACCGTGGTTCGGAGCCCACGTTAAACTGTAGGACCCGGGGCCAATACACTTGCTTATAGTGCCATCGCAATTAAAAATACCATTAACTTTTTAACATTCTATGCCAGGTTTTTCCTTCGCGAATACATACCAACATTGCTTTAAAATAAACAATTTTATATTTAATTGTTATAGAATAAAGATTAGAGAATCCAATAGCATCTTAAAACTAAACTGCATAGTCAACACATTCGATTCCATTAGGATGAAAATTAACACAGGCGCTATCTTGTTGCCCGTTAACAAACACATCTTTCCATTCCCAGTCTGCACAACCATCTTTTGCGCAAACAATGTAGTACGGTACTGACGTATTTAAAACGGTTCCTTTGATGTTATAGAAGTTTAATCCTTTAATTAGAATATTGTCCCGTGGTATTGCTCCAGATTTTTCACTAGATGGACTATTGGTGTAGTTCTGTTCAATAGCAATACCATTACTGTAACTACCTAAAAATGGAAAATGTTCATTATAGTTTTTGTTTGAATTAATTTAAAAACAAAAGTGTGTTCTGTATTTCGGTCATTCGGAACAAATCCATTTAAAAATCAGTTTAAATATATCGATACCTTTTTCCTACTTTTATTTGTTATAAACAAGTAATATCTTTCCTTCAGTGTATAGGTATAAGAAAAATAAAATAAATAATGGCTATATAAGCTGGATTTTATCTACATATACCTAGTGGATTAAAATTTTAAATTTCTGTTTCATCAAATATTTTCAAGAGTAGTAAGCCATATAGAAGATACCACTTCTCACCAATCATAAAAATATTCTTGTATGTAACATTGCTTATTAAACCCACTCCAGCATTAATGTGCGTTTTAATGTGAATTCCATCCATTGCATCGATTATAGTAGAATTTTCTATTAGAATGTCAGTTAAAGTATTTTGTTCTATAGAGTCATTACTAAATCCTACTGAAAGACTGATACCATGGCTTCCATAACATAAGAGGTTGGCTACGTAAATGTCTGATCCTAAAAAAAATCTTTTATTTACGAAAAATCCACAAAAGCTTACAAATACCTTTCTATTTTTTTATATGGGCCTATATTGCGAAGTACCTACAATGTACAATACTTGTACATAGGATTGCTGTGTGTATATTGGATGTTTACCATTAGGAACGTAAACGGTAAGAGATCAACAAAGGTAAATAGGGGCAATGTTGCATAATTTGGTCTCGACTAATATGTCATCGAGAAATTCGGAAAATTTCGAGTTCTTCCGAAGATATTTGTACAAAACCGAAAATCGGCATTTTTGTTTTTATTTTCTTCTGCTTTTGTACAAAATAAATTTTTTATTTGCATTGCTACTTTTTGTCCCTTACAAGATGTTATCAAAACTTGTTCGAAGTTTCGTCTTCGGGCCATCATCACCAGGTACTTTTTTAAAATGCGACCCATTATAATTTATTGCAGTTTTGTTATCTCCATATTACATTTTAAAACAAAATTGGTTTAATTCGATTTTAAGATTGTGAACTAAATTATTAATATGGTCATTTATTTTAATGTATTTTATATGTGTAAAATTAAACTATTTTCTTAATCAACATCTTTTTAACATTATATTATTGTGTAAATTACAGTCCAGAAAGAAGATAATAAGAAATCTAATAAAAAACATGTGCAATATAATCATTAATCATCCATTATAAGACTCCTGACTCCTCTATACCTTAAGTCATTGTATATTATTTTGTGCAAGTTTCATTTTATAAACAGGAATCAGCCATTACTTAAGGATCATTTTTCCTATAGACTACCCCTCCCCCCCAACTATTTCCTGTAGACGCCTTTGGGTATCTTTTTAATTGTTGCATAATGCAATCATTCCCCCTTAGAGTTAATGGTTAGCTTCTCAAAGCAATTTAAACAATAGTTAGCCAACTGGATACTTGTATTCTGATAGTACACATGTTAAGTTAATGTCATTCCCAAAGGTGACTCTAAAGGCCAATTAAATTCATTATTTGATTACATGCTTTCAGCAAATAGCAAGTCAATCATTAGTGCTGTTTTTAACAGGCGCGGCCCGTCCATAAGGTCATTTGGTCAATGATCCACCTAATAATTTATTTTTTAACTTTTTAAAACCAAAAGTGCAAGTTCCATGCGAAAACTCCTCAAGAAAGCATCAAGCCAAGCCATCGTCGAAAGATTATCCAAGCTTGCTCCGGGCTGGGTCGAATTTTAAATTGACCCCATAGGTTTATATGGACGATATAAATTCATTAAAACTAAGAGAGAAACAGACATACGCGCTTTAGGAAGTTAAAAAGAGACACAATTGGTTGACGGTCCACCAATAATATCGTGCCACTCCCACTATGGAAATACACTCAAACCGCCCCGTAAAATATACTCTTTCAAAACACTTGGTTCGAAAAAAGAAAAACTAATTAGGTAGCTAATATGCGCATTGTATTTGCATTGTATCAATAATATTAATTAGCGGTTAAACATAAAAAATTATAAATACGATTTCAGTCAGGCCAGCCCTAGGCATCAAATTTAACGGTATCGGACCGATTTTCTTACATTACCAGCGTAGTCAAGAGGTAGAATCTCAGCGAGTTGACCAGAAGGTCGAGGGTTCGAATCTGTGTTGGCGTAAACTTTTTTTAAATTTTTGTTATTTAAAAAATTAGATCGGCTCTAAAAGGTGTATTGGTAACAAGTTGTTCCTCGCTAAAATATTTTTAAAATTGTTGGCAATCTCATATTTACTACAGCTTGCAGCCTGCACATGCGTAGACAAAGATCGTATTACTATGTATGTCTAGTCGCCAGTATTGAATTTATTTTATTAAAGAAAACGGAATTTCGGCAACATTCCTAATTTTATTTTACGAATAATTATACTTTTAGCTCAGAATTTTGTTCTGTTTATTCTGGGCCTTTAGTACAAGCCGTGACCTCTATTGAGGAGATGCTAAACGTATCAAAATGGGAAGCCGCTAACAATCTACTAATCTAGAGTATTAAAACACATCGAAAAGTGCCGTAAACATCTAGAGTAGTAATGTTCAATATACTGCAGTACCTATTTTATGATTTTTGCTGTGTTTATTTGTAGGTAAATAATTTCTTGGCAAAACTAGGCACATTATTAAAATCCTTCCTTAATTAAAAAAGTGTATTTTGCTTGTTGCGTTGATATCACTAGTTGCCCACAAAATTTTGACCCACCTGTAAAAAACTCACGGGCCGCGCCTGGTTTTTAACAGAAATTAAATTACTTTATTGTACAAACCTGAATTTAGGGCAACACAGTCGTCTTGGTTGTACACCTTAGAATTTTTAATAGTAATATTAGTTGACATTTTAACATCAAAACCGTCAGTATTATGGCCTTCGTGTCCTGCAGGAGCTACACCCTAAAAATATTACAAGCAAAATGCAGTTTATAAAGTTTATATTTTGGTGTCGGTTGATTCCATTATATATTTAGCTAATTAAAGATCTGGAATGTGGGAAAAAGCATGATTATATTACACTACAAATGGCTGTGAGTCAGACTGATTGCCTATGTTCTTTATCAGCTTGTCTTTGTCGTGATTTCTTTAACCAGTGACAGTGGTTCCAATACATCAGTGTAACAGTGTGCATTGGTAGAAACGGTAGTAGAAAAATGCCTAAAAGTAATGTTTTTCATAAGCACTGTATACATATACATACAATGGGGTAAGTGTTACTGGATCTTTTGCGTGACAGGAACCAATACGGGGTTTTGGAGGCGTTCAACTGAACAAGGTTCTTGGCACCCCAGTCTAAGATTAATTGAATATTTAGGAAAATATGTACCTATAGATCTGCGCCTATTATCTAGCTCTTGATTCGATAATTCTCTGGAAAAATTAATGTTGGAGTGAAAAGTACTATCGTCAGCATAACTGTGGATGAGATGGGTAGTTAAAAAGAGCAAGAGAGCAAGTCATTAATGTGAAGAAAAACAGGGTTGGTGAACCCTATCGGGGAATTTCGGGGAATTTACCATTAAACAAATCTATAAACATTATGAAATCTTCGAAAAATACGTTTAAATGGATAGAAATACAAATTTAAAAAGTGTGTAACCCTACACCATTGTAGAACAGTCTTTTTTAAATTATACTCTACTTTTGTATGATAGATAGATATAATGCTAAAAGTACAAATAGTACACTACACAAGTTAGTCAAAATACGAGTATATTATTCTATGTATTACTTATTTAGGTAAACTTTCTAACGGATAATAATTACTCTATTAAATTATTATGTTTAATGTAATAATCGTAAAAGAATGAAAGCTCTTACCACAGCTCCAGCAGCGTTATCAATAACAAAATCTGTAATAACAATATCGTGAGAATTATTAACGGTAATTGCATGCACTGGAGCATGATATAAATTTAGGTTAGAAAAAATTGATCCATTTGCTTCTATAGTCAAAAACTTTGGCTTTGTAGCTCCCCAACTTCCATTGCCGTCCCAATACAGTTCACCGAGGCCATTGAGGATGTGGCCTCAAATTAGAAAAATAATCTTATTAGGAAAAGCATTTCAATAAAATTCTAAAAAAATTCAAATATTTTCTGGAGGATTGTAATAAAATTGAAATAAATTATGAATTGCCCAATTTTCTTGTATCTGTTTCTATTTGAATATTCTGACATCCTGTAGGTTGGAGAAAACATGAGTCATTATAGGCATTTTTTCCTAATCTCTTTAAGGTGAATATCTTACTATACAGTAATAAGTATAAACATTGACAAAATTCCTAATAGGTAAAAAATACTTTTAAATAAAAACAATTTAAAATATCTCAAAGCTGACACGTTTTTAGAAAATTCGTAAGGGTCAGTTCTTATTGGAAAATAACAGAAAATTTTATAAATTCCAACAAATTTTTAAAAGTTCCAGTGACGGTGAACATTTGTTCTAGAAAAATAGTGACTCTGCGCTGATCATATTTCTGGGACTGGATCAATCGAAAAAATCAAAATGACCTCATGTATGTTATGCAATTTACTGTTCTACTAACACAAAACACAATTTTATTTAGTTATTACTAATCCTTTAGAAATTGTTTAAAAAATCCATAAGAACTCAAATTTCTTATAACATTTTTTTTTTATTATTTTTATGAAAACCCAAAACTACAATTAACCGGGTTAACTGAAATTAAAACCCATTCTTTTTTCATCATTTTACGCGGTTTTTATATTCAGTAACACTAATTCATTTTAAATTTTTCTATCATCGGTATCGCCAAAATTCATTAAGATATTATTTCACAATAGAACACAGCAGTAATAAGTAATATGCACATATTTATTTTAGGAAGTGACTCCGCAGCCGGCGCTGGTTCCCAAAATGTTGATGCATGGATACCGGCGCCGGCACCCGGGTACAAAATTTCTCGGGTGCCGGCGCCGGTTCAGATACGGCCAAAACGGAATGCCGGCAGTTCTAACCTAAAATAATTATAATTACGTATTTTAAATGATATGTAAACATTGTTTTGTTTTAATTTTGCGTAAAAACTATAAAATATGAGTGTGTGATAAATGTTCTTCATATGAAAATTTTAATT
The DNA here is from genome assembly GCA_963971165.1 of Philopedon plagiatum. Taxonomy (NCBI): domain Eukaryota; kingdom Metazoa; phylum Arthropoda; class Insecta; order Coleoptera; family Curculionidae; genus Philopedon; species Philopedon plagiatum. Next base: position 97,005,271 of record OZ020192.1, on the reverse strand, counting down.
GTGTTTTGGTGGAATACAAGAAAGCCACAAACAATGAATTTTGGTTGCGTGATAGCAGAACAAATAATGACAATCAAAGACAACGAAATCCTAATAGTGTGGTGGATATTAATCCGGATCTGAAATACTATTATCTGCGGTTAGCCTGTGTTAAAGGTGGAAGACCATTCAAGACAAAAAATAAAAAGTCAACAAGGAAGTGTTCCACAATAAGAAAGGCTACCGGGCTAGCATTTCCTTGAAAGTAAGTGAGTGTAAACAATTTCTGTGCATCCTGGGGAATGAACAAAATCACAATCATACTTCATCCAAAGCTTATTTCAATTTTCTAGCAAAACAGAGACACTGAGTTACAGATCCATATTCTAGTTATTTCTACCTCAAAAATGGCAATATGTCCATAGAAGACAAGAATTCCAATCAAATTGATATCAGACAAATTGAACACTCTTATTGAATGTATGAAAAGTTTGATTACAATACATATGTGCGGACCACGATCAAAAGTTTCAATTTGAAATAGGCTGCAACTTAAACATTTTCTTCAGTTGAACGTCTAAGTTCAGAAATGGGAAAAAAGGTATAAAGAACAGCCTAAGTTTGAATTACGAGACATACAGATACCAGGAAAGGTCAAAAAACGCGTACGTCCGAAGAGACTTGGAAATACAGTAATAAGGTTGAATCGCAAAATGATAAGAAAGCGAAAACTTAATTTTAGGAAAAGTTTGATGTTTATTTTTCTTATTTCTACCCTTAAATTCGCAGAATAATAACAATTGTTATATTTTTGTAGGAAGATTTAAGTTTCGTTAAAGTTTACGCTATAATAAATTACTATTTTTTGATTGAATTAAGGTATTTTGATTCACATCTTATTTTGTATTTTATAAGTTTGATGATTATTTTTCTTATTTCTACCCTTAAATTCGCAGAATAATAACAATTGTTATATTTTTGTAGGAAGATTTAAGTTTCGTTAAAGTTTACGCTATAATAAATTACTATTTTTTGATTGAATTAAGGTATTTTGATTCTCATCTTATTTTGTATTTTATAAGGTTGATGTTTATTTTTCTTATTTCTACCCTTAAATTCGCAGAATAATAACAATTGTTATATTTTTGTAGGAAGATTTAAGTTTCGTTAAAGTTTACGCTATAATAAATTACTATTTTTTGATTGAATTAAGGTATTTTGATTCTCATCTTATTTTGTATTTTATAAGTTTGATGTTTATTTTTCTTATTTCTACCCTTAAATTCGCAGAATAATAACAATTGTTATATTTTTGTAGGAAGATTTAAGTTTCGTTAAAGTTTACGCTATAATAAATTACTATTTTTTGATTGAATTAAGGTATTTTGATTCTCATCTTATTTTGTATTTTATAAGTTTGATGTTTATTTTTCTTATTTCTACCCTTAAATTCGCAGAATAATAACAATTGTTATATTTTTGTAGGAAGATTTAAGTTTCGTTAAAGTTTACGCTATAATAAATTACTATTTTTTGATTGAATTAAGGTATTTTGATTCTCATCTTATTTTGTATTTTATAAGTTTGATGTTTATTTTTCTTATTTCTACCCTTAAATTCGCAGAATAATAACAATTGTTATATTTTTGTAGGAAGATTTAAGTTTCGTTAAAGTTTACGCTATAATAAATTACTATTTTTTGATTGAATTAAGGTATTTTGATTCTCATCTTATTTTGTATTTTATAAATTTGATGTTTATTTTTCTTATTTCTACCCTTAAATTCGCAGAATAATAACAATTGTTATATTTTTGTAGGAAGATTTAAGTTTCGTTAAAGTTTACGCTATAATAAATTACTATTTTTTGATTGAATTAAGGTATTTTGATTCTCATCTTATTTTGTATTTTATAAGTTTGATGTTTATTTTTCTTATTTCTACCCTTAAATTCGCAGAATAATAACAATTGTTATATTTTTGTAGGAAGATTTAAGTTTCGTTAAAGTTTACGCTATAATAAATTACTATTTTTTGATTGAATTAAGGTATTTTGATTCTCATCTTATTTTGACACAGATTACTAGGAGTAATCTGTGATTTTGACACTAATTTTCTAATGCTGCCGGCCCCAGATCCGATCGGCTGCAGGCGCCGGCAGCGGAATCACTTGGTCACTTCCCCGGCACCCAGCTCTGCTGCTGCTGGAGTCACTTTCTTTATTTTATTATTGCATAAATCGTTTAAGGAAGTCATTACAAACCCCAAAAAAATTATTTTAAAGAAAATTACTAGGATAATTTAGCTGAAAAATTCTTTACTTTTCCGTATAATTTATTACAATTTAAAAAGCAGCCATTTGCCCTCAGTGTAAAGTTGCAAAGTGATGTCAAGAGATCAGCAAAAATAACGTAACCTAAAGTCGAACAGGTTTATTTTTCTCGGAGAGAGTCAGAGGGGGAGCAATCGAATTTTCTGAGTTAATAGAGGAATAGTGCAACTAGCTTCGGTAAAAAATTCAATTATACAGGATGTATCGTTTCGGAGTTATTAAAGGTCAAAGTTGAAATTTCCGCGATTTCCGTTGAAATCGGGTACAGGTCGCAAAAATGAATTAAATCCATTTAAATTTTCGGAGGTTGTAGAGGACTCGGAGCTTCAGAAACCTATTGAAACTGGTGGGGACCGAAAATAGGCAAGTAATTTTTTGACTTTTTTTAGGTCGGAAAATGCCATTTGCATACCTAATAACTCAAAAACGAAACGTCGGATCGAAAAACGGATTGATAGTGAAACTTTAAAATCTAAAATACTTTCTTTTTACAATACATTTACCTAAACCTAAAACAACTGGAAAATGGTTATATTTGTTAAAAACTGGAAATTTCGCTTTTCGACTCAAATTTTTCACGTTTTTTTTTTTTTTTTTGGTCAAAATGCATCCAAGTTAACATCCAATATACGTCAGCGGAAAGGTATCCTTGAAATACATGATATCCATATTTTTTAGTTTCTTAATTCTTTATAGCTTTATAGGAAGGGAGCAATCGCCGATTAAATTTAGATTTTTTGCACTCGGCATCGGCACCTTTAAATCACTCCGTATTTTTTCCTATCTAATTTTTGTCCAATTTTTCAACGCTATCTTATAGCGGGATAATTAGACCTTAAAATGATTACAGAAGGGGCCATATAGGAGCGTATTTAAGGGATAAAAACTGAATTTTCTTGATTTTTACCAACAAATCCTATTTTTAACCGACATTATTCTACACTATTTTTCCTATTTAGTAATTCTTTTTGGGTTCTTCCACTAATTTAAATAGCTTAATTTTTCGTTATAAATAAATAGGTTTATTTGCATCGGGGACATGCAAAATTTGAAACTTTTAAATTTTCGACCATTTCCATGAAAACAAAGAATTGCAGTTAACTTATACGCGAACGAACGAACCCAATCAAAACTAGTCGGCTATAAATAAACAAAATTAGGACAATTAGCCATTGTTTTGACGACAAACTTTTCAATTAATGTTATTATTAATAAATTAAAACAAAAATCTACCTTCTTCTCCTTGCACAGTAATTTTATTTCCATGAACATAAATCAATGGCCCTGTCCAATTCCAATACCCGAAGATGTTGTTGCCTTGAAATGTGACAGTAGACCCATCCTGTAGGTCCAGTACTAGTGTTTTACCACCGGGTATAAAAAGGTCACTAATTATAATATTTTGGCAATTTCGGGTCACGTTTGCTACTTCATCGAATTCTGTAACTCTGCAAACTGCTCTAAAGGGCAGCTGTTGTTGATTAGAACCGACAACATAAATTACACTGAGCAGCAAGAAAAATATAATGAAAGAACTATTCCTGCCGGACAACATAATTATTTAGCACTACAATACTAGGAAACGTATTGAATAAAAAAAAGTACAATTATTTAGTACTTAATATTATAATTAACTTTAAATATTTGCTCTCGACGTGATAGTTGAAATAATTGGTACATAATACGTTTGACGAGATAAAATAACTTATCATTTGTGCTGCTATTTCACTTAAAAAAATCATGATGGTGGAAATTTATTTGCTTCATATAAGTAAACAAAAAATGAGGATATAAATATACACTGTTTAGTTAAAAGAACTAAAAAAATTCATATGGAACAGATAAACCAGTCTTTTAAAGGGACTCTTTCCATACCTAAATAATCTAACTGACTTACAAGAGCTTTTTAAAAATGATTTATGGTGGTAATCTCTTATAGTTTTTGAGACATTTAAGGATTCCCCGGGACTTTCGCATTGACGTGTTTGATATTTTATATTTTGGAAACTACAATTTTATAGTTTAAGAGTTTGTACCAGTTTCACACTTTACAGCAAAACGACATTAATTGTCGTATTATAGCTTTTAATTGCTTTTCTAGAAATATCTGCTTCTGGTGTGAAGGGAAAGCACTTCAGGTTGTAGGTTAGTGACTAAAAGATTTCTACTTTCTTAATAACGACTAAAACCATTTTAGTAGTTTAATCCGTTTAATAGTTAAAGCGGACTAAGCAATTAAAATAATTTTATTAACGTTTACACCTGCATGCATTTCATTAAACCATTTTAAGAAAAGCGTATAAAATGATATTCATTAAAACGAAGAAGGAAACAATGTATTAACTAATAATAACAATCTCAAAAATTGTGCTCATTCAATCTGATAAATATCCTTTTTGTCGCTAAATTCGTTTTACAGTCAAAGCGGACTAAACAACTAAAACAGTTTTTTAACTTTTACAGATGCGTTTTTATAAAAACAATTTCACTAAAGCGCATTAAAGCGCATTAAAGAAAAACCAAAATTTCTTCAGACGATTTTTGTTTTGCTTTTGGTTTCAAGGTGAGGTAGAAGTTGACCCATTTTTAGCAAGAAAAATATTATTTGCAGATGAGGCCACGTTCACCTCGAATGGAGTGGTGTGTTCCCAAAAGTGTAGGTGGTGGAGTGATGAGAATCTCCACTTTGAAACTGAGTGTCTATAGTATTCTTTTAAGACAAACGTTTGATGTGGTGTTTTAAGAGCAAAATTGTAGGGCCGTACTTTTTTTGGAGAATATTTTACCGATGAAATTTACTTTTTGAGCAAGGAATTATTTGAATTTTTCATCGGTTACCACTGGATATAGAAAACACACTTTGGCTCCAACATAATGGTGTTCCATGTCACAGCTCTGCAAGAGTGACAGATTTTTTAAACCGGACATTTCCACATAGGTGGATTGGACGAAGGTAAGAATTTGCTTGGCCACCAAGGTCCCCAGATATAACTAGATTTTCTCTTATGGTGATTCGCAATAGAAAAACTCTATGCCCAGAGACCCTTTGAAAATATAGACCATTTAGAGAGAATTATTAGAGAATGTCCCCAAGAAATTTCCCCTCAGATGATTATTATGAATGCAGTAACGGAATTTTCACGATGTACAATAGTTGGTATGGAAAGAAACGGTGGTCATGTTGAAGCTTAGTGTAGTATTTCATAAAATGTTATTGTTGTTTGTTTTGGTAATATGTTATATAAAAAACAAGTATTTCAAAACACTTTTTTAAAAAAATACAAAGGTACGTATGAATGACCATAAAGTTATTTCGTCAAATTTCATATTCGATCACTTTTAGTTCTAGACGACACTTTCTTACGATATTGTACTTTGCAATTAAAATTAAAGATATATATATAGTTTTCCTTCTATGGCATTTATCGCTTTTACTTTTTTTGACACCCGGTATATGCTGGATCAATTTTTGGATTTGATTGTTATTTTCTCAACAAGCAGAACTTTTTATGAAGAATAACTTTTTTCCGTAATTTAAAAATAAAAAAGTTTCCATTTGTTAGGATGATTTCTGGGCACACTGTATATATAAAAAAAGAAACTGACTGACTAACATATCAACGCACAGCCACAGAAAACATAGCTATAGCTATGTTTTCTGTGGCACAGCCCACACCTGGTAGATCATTGAGATCATTGGCTTGGTCTGGTTCAAACTTTGTACTAGAGTAAACTTGTTATACCGCGGACGAAAGCTAGTTAGTATGTTAGTAATAAACTTTTTGCTTGTCGACCCACTTCGAAAAATGATAATTTCTTGCGACCCATGTGAATTTTCACACAAAAAAACACAGAATAAAAAAAACAGGCTTCAGATTAGAATGATTTAAAACCATATTTTTCCACACTGTTTGCGACCCACCAAAAACTAGCGTGAGACCCACCAGTGGGTCGGGACCCACAGTTTGGGAGACGCGGGTCCAGATGCATGTATTTAATTATGCCTACTCCATTTAGGCCATGTATTATTTCCTTGATATTATTCTTTGTGTATTAACGTTCAAAACCAACACAACTTTTTATCAACAGAGACGTATTTTTTTAATATTGTTCCATAATAAAACTAGGCTGTCCCCAGGGGCGGACTCATGGGAGATTGGGGGGGGGGAACCCCTCCCGTTGTTGCTCAAATTGGCTATTAGAACCTCGTACCAAAAAAACGTCGACAGTTGAGTTTGATTGGGATTTGATTTGGCAAAATTTGCAAAAAGGTCGACAGTTTAATTATTATTCCAGCAAAAGTAAAAAGTTCGACCAGTTATAAAAAAAGTCGATAGTTTTTCTCGGAGGCAATTTGCAAAAAAAAACGGTCGACAATTTTCAATTTTTATCTTATCATAGTTGGATATTTTTCTTTACCACCCCCCCCCCCCCCCCCAACAAAGTGATTTCGGTACGCCCCTAGCTGTCCCTTTTCACAAGACCCCAACCTTGAAGTGAGCTTGTAAATTTAGTTTAAATAAAGAAGAAATCGATGTTCTAAATAAAAAACTCGAAAATTCTGCTTATTAAAGTTTATTTTATATAACAAAATACAAAAAAAATGTTTAATAAATTATATCGCTACATACCTATTGGGTCGTCCAACACTGTGGCAAAATTTTTTGTTGGAGTACACAAAAATGATAAAAACAAAATGGTATTAAGAAACCCACCTTCCAGAAATATTTTGGAATGTTCTTGAAGAATGTATATACAGGGTGTCCGGAAAGTCTTAGTATGGGCAAATATCTTTGCTATTAGTAGAGATAGAGACATCAAATTTTAGGTGTATCTTATTGGTTAATAAATCTGCTTTTTTATATAATTTAACTTTTTCAACCCCTTGGAGGGGAGACGCTAGGGAGTTGAGGTCAAAAATTTTAAATGCAACCCTATGCCGTGGGGTACCTCATTTTAAATGTCTTTAAAAAACATTTTACCGCAAATCCGAGGTCCGTATTTTAATTCGTTTTTAAATGGCAAGCCTTTAAAAATTAAAGATTGTAGAAAAAAAAATTAAAATTTAAATACCCTTATTTCTCTTATAACTTTAAAAGTCGTTCAAAATGACCACCATGAAGTTCCTGGCAGTAACAAAGTCGATTTTGAAACTAACTGATCACATTTTCGAGAACGGCCGGTGTTACTTATTGGCAGAGTTACAAAATCGACTTTATTACCGTCAAGAAGTTCGTGATGGTAATTTTGAACAACTTTGTAGAGCGGACGAAAGCTAGTTAGTAATAAACTTTTTGCTTGTCGACCCACTTCGAAATATGATAATTTCTTGCGACCCATGTGAATTTTCGCACAAAAAAACACAGAATAAAAAAAAACAGGCTATAGATTAGAATGATTTAAAACCATATTTTTACACACTGTTTGCGACCCATCAAAAACCAGCTTAAGACCCACCAGTGGGTCGGGACCCACAGTTTGGGAAACGCTGGTCCAGATGCATGTATTTAATTATGCCTGCTCCATTTAGGCCATGTATTATTTCCTTGATATTATTCTTTGTGTATTAACGTTCAAAACCAATACAACTTTTTATCAACAGAGACGGATTTTTTTAATGTTGTGCCATAATAAAACTAGGCTGTCCCTAGGGGCGGACTCGTGGAGGATGGGGGCGCCCCCCTCACAAACCCGAGGTCCGTATCTTAATTCGTTTTTAAATGGAAAGCCTTTAAAAATTAAAAATCGTAAAAAAAATTAAAATTTCAATACCCTTATTTCTCTTATAACTTTAAAAGTTGTTCAAAATGACCACCATGAACTTCTTGGCAGTTTTAAAGTAATAAGAGAAATAAACGTACTTCAATTTTTAATTTTTGTTTCACGATTTTTAATTTTTATAGGTTTGCCATTGAAGAACGAATTAAGATACGGACCTTGGGTATTACGGCAAAATATTTCGTTTTTGAAGACCTTTAAAATGAGGTACCACACGGCATAGGGTTGCATTTAAAATTTTAGACCTCAACTCCCTAGCGGTCGTCTCAAGATGGTTAAAAAAGTTAAACTACATAAAAAAGTAGATTTATTAACCAATAAGATATGCCTAAAATTTAGTGTCTCTATCTTCACTAACAGCAAAGATATTTGCCCATATTAAGACTTTTCGGAGACCCTGTATATTTAAACGGAATAAAGTGTTCTTGGGATACTGACGTTTGACTATGTCACTTTTTACTCTATATACTACGTTATCTTCCTGGTTTGTTTTAGAATGAATTGGTTTCCCACATACCATTTTATTTATTAGTTTTGTTTAGTTTCCCTCAAGAAATTTATTTCGTTCGTGCCATAACACACTGTATTTCAACCTTAAATCATACACTTACACGTTGGCAAAAATGACTATATTTTTCTTATTCGAATAACTTAATTTTTTATTATTGTTTGACCAAGTTTACAGGACAGATTGCCAGATTTATAAGTTCTCAAAAAATGAAGCCAAAATGAACCAGGTTGAATTGTGTTATTATACAAGGCGCTTCAAGAGAAGAAATTTTTAAAACGAGCTGCAAAAAATTATTTTTTTTACGATAATTATCATATCTCTTAGCATTACGATAATTAGCATATCTCTACAACAATAAATCTTTTTTAATGTTTCTGATAGTTTATTCGGTTCAGTTTTTATGACCAATTTTTCGACCTAGTGCGTTCATGCAGTTTTCAAGTAAATATCAGTGTTTTGAACCAGCGAGCCATAAAAAAATTAAATAATTTGAAAATGACATTTTCATCATAAAACCTTATTTCAGTTTTAATTTATCTAAAACAGGAAAATTGCATTAATTAGAACTGAAATAAGCTTTCATCATGAAAATATCATCTCTATTGCCCATACAATTGAGATTGAGAATGATGGCAGAAATAATAATTCAACAAGAATTCACCTTATTAGTCAGTTCCATGGACAGTTTACACCAGAACATATTTTAACAATCGCAATAGGTTTCTTTTGTTCCCTGATAATTACCGAGAAATTAGATTTCTTTCCATCCTTGTTAGCGAAGGTGCATTAAAAAAAGACAAATTAAAAGGAACGTGTTCAATTTTTTATCGCAGCTTCTTCGCTTGTAAAAGTTTTCTGGTTATCTATTTTGCAAGATTAGCCATCCCAATATTCTGTTCTGTCCTAATAAAATTCCCAAAGGAATATGATTTCTTTTTATCCTTGTTGGTAAAAGGCGCATTAAAGAGAGGCAAAGAAAAACGATATTGTTGCCAATTAAAAAGAATTGATTCAAACTTTTTATCATAGCCTAGTAAGTTTGTGGAGGTATTTCTGGTTGTCTACTTTGAAAGATTTTAAAAAATGGGAGAGAAAGATGAGCTGGATAATGTATCTCTCACTTGTAAAATGGGTGTGTGCCATTATTCTCAGTTTAAAATGGAAGGACCATAGATCCTTGAAAAAAATTTAGGTTTAGAATGCGAGTACCTACTAATTATATTATTATTGCTAAAAAGGAAAATTGAATTTTTGCGAGCAGTAGAATTTTTCCTTTTGAAGCACCCTGTATAATACAATGCAACCTGGTTCGTTTTGGTTTTATTTATTGAGAACCTACACATCTGCAAATATTTCCTACAAATGTAGTAAAACAATAATAAAGAAGTTATTCGAAAAAGAAAAATCTGGTCCCTTTTTTGGCCCCCCGGGTAGGTACATATATCTCAATATATAAATGTGTTTTTAAATAAATATCAGAGGTATTAAACTTTACCATACTACTGGGCTACCGTATATACAACAACGCATAAATTACTGTTCTAATGTTTTCTTCGTGGTCTGACTTTAAGATTTGGGGGATACACTTCTGGAGGTAATGCTGATCTTCTTTTCCTTCCTTTGACAACGCCCAATTGCAGTAGTACAGGATTTTGAGATGCTGCAGCTGCTACCCCCAGTATTGCCAATCCAGCCAAGGGAAGAAGTATTTTCTTAAGAGCTAGTGTCTGTGAAATAAAATTCTATTTGAAAAAAACTAATTTCCTTACCAAGAAAATAATAGTTAGACAAATATTGCAAAAACCTGATCAAACTCAAAAAAGGTTCGTTTAGGTTTGTTCAGGATCGTTTTTCTCTTTCTTTATTTAACATTTTCCAAGGTAGTAGAGTTCATAGCATAATACTGTTTTCGAAAAAATACATTTTCGAAAATTGTGTATGTACCTATTTTTGGAAAAGTATTTTTTAAAAAATGTACTTTCGAATTATGTGTTTTGGAGAATTTCATAAATCCGTTTTTAAAAGAGCATGTTTTGAAGAACCTGTTAAGATATTTTAGAAAAAAGGTACTTTCGAAATAGGTTTTCGAGAAAGTATTTTTGAAAAATTTCGTAAATCCGTTTTCGAAAAAGCTCTTTTTTAGAAAAAAAAAGTGCTCCCAAAAAAGATGTTTTTCGAAAAAAAAAGTCTGTTTGGTTATTTGTTTCTTTTAGTGAGGAATCATCTAAGAGCACGTAAATCAAAAATGCCGAAAAAGGATTGCATTTTTATATAACATATTCGTATTATCTGTTATTTATATTTTTGTGGTAATAATTATACTATACTCGTATTATAGACCTTACATAGACGGAAAATGTTTCTTTGTTTATAATATTTTCTAGAACATGTACGAATGGTTAATATTTATGTTACAGTATTAATTTTTATAAAATTCGCTATTGAAATCCTTTTTGTAAAAGGCTCTAGGGGGCGCCCCCCTAAATCCGCGCCGGAAATGGAGCCAAGTTCTTTTAACAGTTCGGTTAGATCTGATGTATAGCCAAGTTCAAGAAAACTGTCACTTACTGGGTCTGAACCTTTTTACTGTATACATATCTCCGCAGTTTAATCAATCTATATCTTCCATCAAAACTGACTTCATGTGACTTGGCCGTTACGAATTTTATGTAATAGCACAGATCCATATAGCTTTGCGTAGCTATATGGATCTGTGGTAATAGTCACAGCCATGTTATGTTTCTCTAATGCGTAACGACCAAGTCAGAAAAAGTAAGTTTTGGTTGAGATATACACTGTGTAACAAAAATATGGAAACCTCGAAATATCTTGCAAACCGTTCATCCGATTTTTAGGAAATTTTGTACATTTAGGTACGAAATTATGCCCGATCCAATGGTGAGTTCCGCATTGTTGTCAAGTTCACCGTTTTCCTGAAATCGTACAGTGGTGCATTTGTACTGTCGACCAGGGCCCTGAAACTTTAAATACGGATTATCGCAGCTGCCACTTGTCACATTTTAGTTAGCGACCATGACACGGAGGGCACTACGTCCATTCGACAGACGACATATGTCAAAATTAGACCAATCAGGTTATTTTATTCTCGGTTGTCTGGCCTTTGTCTTGTCCGTCAGCCATTTTATAATTTCGAGAAAAGATGAAGATTATTTTATGTGTGATTTTAATCACAATTTATCGGCGCTTAGAAAAGCAAATTAGGACTTTATTACGTTTCCAGGTAAGTGTTCTCTTGTATTAAAAAAAAATATAGCCAATTATCAATACGTCATGAAACATGGTATTCTGTTACATAGTTTAGTAAACAAACATTTTTCCAGGTACTTTTTTATTTTAAATTGTATGTGTAGTTTGTTCTAAAATATACAGTTTTTTCATTTTTTGATATTTAAAAATATACTTTCAGCATTCAAAAATAATACACTGCCAAATGTATTTCCAATACCAATAGTTCCCAAGACTAGACTAATATTAATAAGTTATTTCTATATTATATGGTTTATTTAAGTGAACATAGTTTCGTAATAATAAATAAATGATGAAAGTTGGCAATAGTGAATTTGACCATTTCTGTTTTGTGGTCTTTGTGTCATTAAAAATGATTTTAATCAAACTTTTTTTATTGTAGATGTAAATAGACAAATCAGATATTGTAGTTTGGTAAGTACCATTTTCCTAATCATATTTAAAACATATTTCGTGCTAGGTGTAACTATTTAGATGATTTTAATTCCAGAACATTCAATATAATTTGTAGTTTTTTTAACATATTTTTTGTGCTTGTCGGAAAAATTCATTTTGTAGTTTGCCACCCATACCTACATGTTACTGTCTCTGTATTTTATCTAACATGGCTGCAGTCATAGCAGCTTCTTCCTTAGGCAGAGTTAAGTACTCGTGTAAGAATTCCTGTTACACTAATTTTCCAAAGGATTATAAAATCAAATTTTTTTTTATTTTCCCTAAACTTTTGTGACATTAGAAGCTTGAAAAACAGCTTACTGAATACAAGTTCTCAATTGGTATACATAACGTTTGTACGTAGCATCCCTGCGTTAAGCTTCGGAAATAAACATATACGTCTTGACGAGTACACTCTGGATTGCCCTACTGGACACTGTAGAAAGCACAACATTTTTACTGACAGCAAAATAAATAGCAGTAATAAAAAGGTGAAACTTAACCAGAGTTTTTTTTATGTACCATTCGCTTATTGAGTAAAGTTAAATAGTGCACCTGATTTGTGTGATATAAATAACTATTAGGTATTTAGTGTACAAGATGATTCTGCCGAAGTTTTCGTTTTGTTTCATGTTAAATGCTCGATGGAATTGGACCTCCACACAAGCCCAACGTGATGTTAATGGAACTGAAGAAATCTGATTAGAACCTTCACCCGATTGTGACTTTTACCTTGCATTAACATTCTCATGTGAGCCATGTTGTTATGAGATGACTTGATAAACATTTCGTTATGATTTATATTGATTAAATGAAGAAATTAGTAAAAATAGGACCTTGTTGTTTTACTTTTAAATACGATACAATTTTGTACCGACTTTAAAGGTAAATTGATGTTTTGCTATTTTATGCCTTGTATTTATATATTTGTTTTAGATTGTCATTTTTTTATATTTTATCTGAAAATTCTTTTATAAACGTCCAATAAAAACATTATGTAAATACAAGGTTATAAAATGTCAAAACATCAATTTGACCTTTAACTGATCATATGGTGGCTTTTCTTCCGCACCCCGCTTCCGCCTTGAATACTTTGGGACCCTACGGATGAGGGCGCCACAATTGACAGAAATGTTGCGACCAATTAGCACGCACTTAACGTTTCTTACCTGGTGTTCTGTGCTGTCGACGAAATTCGACGTTATTTTACTTATTATGTTAGCAACCAAAAGTTTTGGAGCAACATAGGTAAAAGTAGTTTGGTGCAACCCACCACATCTTACCCATCCTTTTCGAACGTTTGGATATAGGATATCTTGTTGATTCTGGTCAAAGTGTGGTCTGTTCGTCAGCCACTCTGGCCGTGAGCCTGCCTGATGAAGGGTAAGGGCCCAGAAATCGCGATAGCAGGAGTACACCCAGACCAGAATCAAAAAGAATAGTCCTACTTTCTTTTATTTATTTACATTACATTACCCCCTCCAATTTGGGGTTGAAAGGAAGAAAGTCTCGGTTTTGGCAAACGTTCAAGATTTTTCAATTTAAGTAATAGTCACTGTATAGTTTCTGTAATGCTAACGACCAAGTCAGATGAAATCAGTTTTGGTTAAAGATCTACATTGATTAAACTTTAGAGAAACTTATAAAAAATGAGTTTCCGATCCAGCAAGTAACAGTGAACTTGGTTCTACATCAGATTTCACTATTTTTTACAGCAGCACAGTTCTGAGAACTTGCCACCATTTTATAGTAATGTTTCTGTTGGGATCATATTTTAATTTCTGAGATTTTACCTTGAAACCTCCAATACTATGTCCGTCACCACCTCCACCGTGGTCTTGATAGTGGTGTTCATCTTCATATTCTCCCCCATATCCAGGTCCAGAACTTGGTCTGTAACTAATTGGCCGATGACCTACTTCAGGATAACCGTAGCTGCTGGGACCGTGGAGTGGACGGTCTCCGTAATATCCAGGACCTATGAGTTTTATGCGCTCTTAAATAAATGTTTATAAAAGAAACTGATTATCTTACTATACCGGGTGACCACGAGATTACTGGCCAGCTCGTTATTTTGTTAAGAAATATTATATCGATATGAAATTTTGGGAAGTCGTATATGTAGTTGCTTTAGATACAGATTTTGAGTGCTCAAACATCCGACTGTCGTTTCCGGTTCAACCGGAAATACACTTAACTTTGTTATTTTAAACGAAACACCCTGTATATTTTTTAAAATTTGGATTCTACGTAAAATTCTAAGTATAAATCATGTATCATACCCCCTATCTTTAAGAGTTTTCAAGAAAATGGCGTTTGAAAATTGTTGCATTAAGAAAATGTAGAAAGGATACACATAATTATAGACCGCCTTTCAGGCTCGGTCTATATACCGAGCCCTTGGTCAGAAAAATGTGTGTGTGTATGGCCGTATGTTGTCGTCCGTTTCGACATTTTCACCTTTTCAATTTTTTTTCTCGAAAACGGTTATAGAGGCGGCAACCAAATTTTCTGGGTTAATAGAGGGATAGTGCGGCTAGCTTCGGTAAAAAATTCAGTTATACAGGGTGTTCCGTTTCGGAGGTATTAAACGCCAAAGTCGAAATTTCAGCGATTTCCGTTGACATCGATTACAGGTCGCAAAAGTGAATTAAATCGATTTAAATTTTTGGAGGTTGTGGAGGACCGGGGTGTTCCGAACCCTATTGAAACTGGCGGTATTCGGAAAATGGGAAGTAATTTTTTTGAATTTTTTTATGTCGAAAAATGCCCTTTGTAGACCCCAATTTGGCACCGAATAAGTCGAAACCGGAACATCGGACAGAAAAACGTATTTGAACTTAAAACTAAAGAATCTCAAATACTTTCTTTTTGCAATACATTTACCTATACCTAAAACGACTGGAAATTGGAAAAATTTGGGAACAAGTGGAAATTACGAATTTTCATGCAAATTTTTGACGGTTTTGAATTTTTTGGGGGGTCAAAATGGATCCAAATCGAAATTCCATGTGCCCTATCGGAAAGAGCTCGCCGAAATACGTTAGAAACGTATTTTTTAGTTCTTTTATTTCTAATAGGAAAGGAGAAATCGATAATTAAATTTCGATTTTTTACGATTTTTTTTTCATGACATCTCTACATTTGAATCACTCTGTATCTTTTCCTATCTAATTTCTTCTAACTTTTTCAACGCTATCCGTTGGGGATATAATCAGGCTTTAAAATGAATCCCAAATGGGTGATCCAGGGCCTGATTTAGGGGGTAAAAACTCATTTTTTCTGTTTTTTTCCATCAAAATTCATATTTAAAAGGCATTATTATATATTATTTCTCTTATTTAACGATTCTTTTTTGGTTTATTTTCTTCCCTGATCATCTAAGAACACTCCTAACTAATTAAAACTCCATATTTTTTCGTTAAAGTTATAAATAAATACCTTTTTTTGCATCGCTGCGGAAAAATTTTAAAAAGTGCATATATAAAAGCCGTGCCTTGACAAAACAATTGAACGGACCCTCTTTACATCGAAATTAAAAAAATATGACCTGTCAAAATGTCATGAAAATAACAGTTTTTGTAGCGATATTGGAAGCTTCCTGGACCGATTTCGGCTTGAAATATACATGGCAAAGGTAAAACGGACTTTATATTTTTAATAGCGGTACATTTCATTGGACGATTTGAGCATTAAATACCAATTTCATCAATTTTGCTGAGGTCCTGCAAAGGCATTTAAAAATCAATTTCTATACGGGGAAATCTATTCATTTAATTATAATGTATGAAATGTCACAATTTGGCTAAAATGTCAGCATTTTGATGCGAGATTGGAAGGAGTCCGGACCAACTTCGGCCTCGAATTTACCGGGCAATGCATTTAGGGACCTTATACTTTCGGTAGAAAGACATTTCATTTCATATTATACCGATTAAATACCATTTTAATCGATTTTCCTATGACGCTACAAAGCATCATTGAAGATTCTAATATGAAGCTCAGTGGCATCGAAAAAATCCCAAAATATGCATTTTATTTTCTATCCATGAGCGTGTATACTTTTGGGGCAATATATTAATTATCATTGAATAATTTTAATTTAATTTTAGGGAAATGACTTGATTCGGATCGTTTTAAAGTAACCAGAACGATTCTAAAATACATTTTATACCTTCCGGCATGTGCATGATTGTATATATGTCTACAGGGTGTCCGAAAAGTCTTTGTATGCGCAAATATCTTTGTCATTAGAGCGAAGACAAACTTAAATGAGTCTTATTTCAAGGAAATCGTAAATTTTTCATTCCTTTGTGTGGTTGTTTATATGTTGGTACACAACAGAATGTCCAAAAAGTCTTTGTATGGGGAAATATCTTTGCCAAATTTAATTTTAGGGAAATGAATTGACTCCCTTTTAAAGTAACCTGAACGATTCGAAAGTACATTTTATACCTTTCGGCATGTGGGTGATTCTGTATATGCCTACAGGGTGTCCGAAAAGTCTTTATATGCGCAAATAACTTTGTCATAAGTACGAAGATAAAATTAATAGGGTCGGTTTTCAAGAAAATCGAAAATATTTAAATTACCATGTGTCGTGTTGTGTTGTGTTTTTATGTATGTATACAGGGTGTCCGAAAAGTCTTTGAATGGGCAAATACCTTTGCCTTTCGTACAAATAGTAACTCGATGGTCGGATTTAAAGCAAATCGTAGGTATATATTTGCATTTCTATGTGTACGGATTTATATGTTTGTATACAGGGTGTTGGAAAAGTCTTAGTTTGGAATGGGCAAATACTCCTATTAGTACTTAGCATTATTAGGTCGATTTTCAAGTAAATCGAATATATTTGTATTAATATGTGTTTATGCTTGTACGTGTGTATACAGGGTGTCCGAAAAGTCTTATTATTTGCAACTCCTTTTATTAGGACCAAAATAAACTTAATTAAGGCGGATTTCAAGAAAATTGTCTATATTTGTATTACTATGTGTTTATGCTTGTGCGTGTGTATACAGGGTGTCCGAAAAGTCTTATTATTTGCAACTCCTTTTATTAGGACCAAAATAAACTTAATTAAGGCGGATTTCAAGAAAATTGTCTATATTTGTATTACTATGTGTTTATGATTGTGCGTGTGTATACAGGGTGTCCGAAAAGTCTTATTATTTGCAACTCCTTTTATTAGGACCTAAATAAACTTAATTAAGGCGGATTTCAAGAAAATCGTCTATATTTGTATTACTATGTGTTTATGCTTGTACGTGTGTATACAGGGTGTCCGAAAAGTCTTAGTATTTGCAACTCATTTTAATAGGACCAAAATAAACGTAATTAAGGCGGATTTCAAGAAAATCGTCTATATTCCTATTTAAACGTGTGAGTGTTAGATTGAATGTATACAGGGTGTCCAAAAATTCTTGGAATGGGCAAATACTCCTATTAGTACTTAGATAAACTTTATTAGGTCGAATTTCAAGCAAATCGAATATATTTGTATTAATATGTGTTTATGCTTGTACGTGTGTATACAGGGTGTCCGAAAAGTCTTATTATTTGCAACTCCTTTTATTAGGACCAAAATAAACTTAATTAAGGCGGATTTCAAGAAAATTGTCTATATTTGTATTACTATGTGTTTATGCTTGTGCGTGTGTATACAGGGTGTCCGAAAAGTCTTATTATTTGCAACTCCTTTTATTAGGACCAAAATAAACTTAATTAAGGCGGATTTCAAGAAAATCGTCTATATTTGTATTACTATGTGTTTATGATTGTACGTGTGTATACAGGGTGCAACTCCTTTTATTAGGACCTAAATAAACTTAATTAAGGCGGATTTCAAGAAAATCGTCTATATTTCTATTACTATGTGTTTATGCTTGTACGTGTGTATACAGGGTGTCCGAAAAGTCTTAGTATTTGCAACTCATTTTAATACGACCAAAATAAACGTAATTAAGGCGGATTTCAAGAAAATCGTCTATATTCCTATTTAAACGTGTGAGTGTTAGATTGAATGTATACAGGGTGTCCAAAAATTCTTGGAATGGGCCAATACTCCTATTAGTACTTAGATAAACTTTATTAGGTCGAATTTCAAGCAAATCAAATATATTTGTATTAATATGTGTTTATGTTTGTATGTATGTATACAGGGTGTCCGAAAAGTATTTTTGTTGGCAAAAATAGTTTCTACGTGTAGGTGTTTGTATGTATGTAGCGATGGGGTCACGAAGGGCGGTCTATTCTCCATCATCAGTCCGAAGGAGTGTGATATCTTCCTTAATACATGGCATAGAAACACGAAATTTTCAGGGCATGACAATGATGATATTACCGACCTTATAGAGCCCCCTCGGGGGGGCGATTAGGCGGTCTACCCGTACTAGTTATAGACCGCCTTTCAGGCTCGGTCTATATACCGAGCCCTTGGTCAGAAAATGTGTGTGCGTATGTGCGTGCGTGCGTGCGTGCGTATGTTGTCCGTTTCGACATTTTCACTTTTTCAATTTTTTTTCTCGAAAATGGTTAGAGTGGCGGCAACCAAATTTTCTGGGTTAATAGAGGGATAGTGCGGCTAGCTTCGGTAAAAAATTCAGTTATACAGGGTGTTCCGTTTCGGAGCTATTAAACGTCAAAGTCGAAATTTCAGCGATTTTCGTTGCAATCGATTACAGGTCGCAAAAGTGAATTAAATCAATTTAAATTTTTGGAGGTTGTGGAGGACCGGGAGCTTCAGAACTCTATTGAAACTGGCGGTATTCGGAAAATGGGAAGCAATTTTTTTGAATTTTTTTATGTCGAAAAATGCTGTTTGTAGACCCCACTTTGGCACTGAATAAGTCGAAACTGGAACATCGGACAGAAAAATGTATTTGAACTTAAAACTAAAGAATCTCAAACACTTTCTTTTTGCAATACATTTACCTATACCTAAAACGACTGCAAATTGGAAAAATTTGAGAAAAAGTGGAAATTACGATTTTTCGTGCAATTTTATGACAGTTTTTAATTTTTTTGGGGGTCAAAATGGATTCAAATCGAAATCCCATGTGCCTTATCGGAAAGAGGTCGCCGAAATACGTGATTTGCATATTTTTTGGTTCCTTCATTCCTAATAGGAAAGGAGCAAGCGATAATTAAATTTAGATTATTTACGATTTTTTTTCATGACATCTCTACATTTGAATCACTCTGTATCTTTTCCTATCTAATTTCTTTCAACTTTTTCAACGCTATTCCTTGGGGATATAATCAGGCTTTAAAATGAATCCCGAATGGGTGATTCAGGACCGAATTTAGGGGGTAAAAACTCAATTTTTCTGTTTTTTTCAACCAAAATTCATCTTTAAAAGGCATTATTATATATTATTTCTCTTATTTAACGATTCTTTTTTGGTTTATTTTCTTCCCTAATCATCTAAGAACACTCCTAAATAATTAAAATTCCATATTTTTTCGTTAAAGTTATAAATAAATACCTTTTTTTGCATCGGTGCAGGAAAAATTTTAAAAAGTGCATATATAAAAGCCGTGCCTTGACAAAACAATTGAACGGACCCTCTTTACATCGAAATTAAAATATGACCTGTCAAAATGTCATGAAAATAACAGTTTTTGTAGCGATATTGGAAGCTTCCTGGACCGATCTCGGCTTGAAATATACATGGCAAAGGTAAAATGGACTTTATATTTTTAGTTAAAATACGTTTCATTGGACGATTTAAGCATTAAATACGAATTTTTTAAATTTTTCTCAGACCATGCAAATGCATGTCAAAATCAATTTCTATACGGGGAAATTTATTCATTTAATTATAATGTATGAAATGTCACAATTTGGCTAAAATGTCAGCATTTTGATGCGAGATTGGAAGGAGTCCGGACCAACTTCGGCCTCGAATTTACCGGGCAATGCATTTAGGGACCTTATACTTTCGGTAGAAAGACATTTCATTTCATATTATACCGATTAAATACCATTTTAATCGATTTTCCTATGACGCTACAAAGCATCATTGAAGATTCTAATATGAAGCTCAGTGGCATCGAAAAAATCCCAAAATATGCATTTTATTTTCTATCCATGAGCGTGTATACTTTTGGGGCAATATATTAATTATTATTGAATAATTTTAATTTAATTTTAGGGAAATGACTTGATTCGGATCGTTTTAAAGTAACCAGAACGATTCTAAAATACATTTTATACCTTCCGGCATGTGCATGATTGTATATATGTCTACAGGGTGTCCGAAAAGTCTTTGTATGCGCAAATATCTTTGTCATTAGAGCGAAGAAAAACTTAAATGAGTCTTATTTCAAGGAAATCGTAAATTTTTCATTCCTTTGTGTGGTTGTTTATATGTTGGTACACAACAGAATGTCCAAAAAGTCTTTGTATGGGGAAATATCTTTGCCAAATTTAATTTTAGGGAAATGAATTGACTCCCTTTTAAAGTAACCTGAACGATTCGAAAGTACATTTTATACCTTTCGGCATGTGGGTGATTCTGTATATGCCTACAGGGTGTCCGAAAAGTCTTTATATGCGCAAATAACTTTGTCATAAGTACGAAGATAAAATTAATTGGGTCGGTTTACAAGAAAATCGAAAATATTTAAATTACCATGTGTCGTGTTGTGTTGTGTTTTTATGTATGTATACAGGGTGTCCGAAAAGTCTTTGAATGGGCAAATACCTTTGCCTTTCATACAAATAGTAACTCGATGGTCGGATTTAAAGCAAATCGTAGGTATATATTTGCATTTCTATGTGTACGGATTTATATGTTTGTATACAGGGTGTTGGAAAAGTCTTAGTTTGGAATGGGCAAATACTCCTATTAGTACTTAGCATTATTAGGTCGAATTTCAAGTAAATCGAATATATTTGTATTAATATGTGTTTATGCTTGTACGTGTGTATACAGGGTGTCCGAAAAGTCTTATTATTTGCAACTCCTTTTATTAGGACCAAAATA
Source organism: Philopedon plagiatum (assembly GCA_963971165.1). Classification (NCBI taxonomy): domain Eukaryota; kingdom Metazoa; phylum Arthropoda; class Insecta; order Coleoptera; family Curculionidae; genus Philopedon; species Philopedon plagiatum. The sequence continues at coordinate 96,983,976 of OZ020192.1, read as the reverse complement.
AACTTAATTAAGGCGGATTTCAAGAAAATTGTCTATATTTGTATTACTATGTGTTTATGCTTGTGCGTGTGTATACAGGGTGTCCGAAAAGTCTTATTATTTGCAACTCCTTTTATTAGGACCAAAATAAACTTAATTAAGGCGGATTTCAAGAAAATCGTCTATATTTGTATTACTATGTGTTTATGATTTTACGTTTGTATACAGGGTGCAACTCCTTTTATTAGGACCTAAATAAACTTAATTAAGGCGGATTTCAAGAAAATCGTCTATATTTGTATTACTATGTGTTTATGCTTGTACGTGTGTATACAGGGTGTCCGAAAAGTCTTAGTATTTGCAACTCATTTTAATACGACCAAAATAAACGTAATTAAGGCGGATTTCAAGAAAATCGCCTATATTCCTATTTAAACGTGTGAGTGTTAGATTGAATGTATACAGGGTGTCCAAAAATTCTTGGAATGGGCAAATACTCCTATTAGTACTTAGCATTATTAGGTCGAATTTCAAGTAAATCGAATATATTTGTATTAATATGTGTTTATGGTTGTACGTGTGTATACAGGGTGTCCGAAAAGTCTTATTATTTGCAACTCCTTTTATTAGGACCAAAATAAACTTAATTAAGGCGGATTTCAAGAAAATTGTCTATATTTGTATTACTATGTGTTTATGCTTGTGCGTGTGTATACAGGGTGTCCGAAAAGTCTTATTATTTGCAACTCCTTTTATTAGGACCAAAATAAACTTAATTAAGGCGAATTTCAAGAAAATCGTCTATATTTGTATTACTATGTGTTTATGATTGTACGTGTGTATACAGGGTGCAACTCCTTTTATTAGGACCTAAATAAACTTAATTAAGGCGGATTTCAAGAAAATCGTCTATATTTGTATTACTATGTGTTTATGCTTGTACGTGTGTATACAGGGTGTCCGAAAAGTCTTAGTATTTGCAACTCATTTTAATACGACCAAAATAAACGTAATTAAGGCGGATTTCAAGAAAATCGTCTATATTCCTATTTAACCGTGTGAGTGTTAGATTGAATGTATACAGGGTGTCCAAAAATTCTTGGAATGGGCAAATACTCCTATTAGTACTTAGATAAACTTTATTAGGTCGAATTTCAAGCAAATCAAATATATTTGTATTAATATGTGTTTATGTTTGTATGTATGTATACAGGGTGTCCGAAAAGTATTTTTGTTGGCAAAAATAGTTTCTACGTGTAGGTGTTTGTATGTATGTAGCGATGGGGTCACGAAGGGCGGTCTATTCTCCATCATCAGTCCGAAGGAGTGTGATATCTTCCTTAATACTTGGCCTAGAAACACGAAATTTTCAGGGCATTACAATGATGATATTACCGACCTTATAGAGCCCCCTCGGGGGGCGATTAGGCGGTCTATGCAATCTTTTATTATAGACCGCCTTTCAGGCTCGGTCTATATACCGAGCCCTTGGTCAGAAAATGTGTGTGCGTATGTGCGTGCGTGCGTGCGTGCGTATGTTGTCCGTTTCGACATTTTCACTTTTTCAATTTTTTTTCTCGAAAATGGTTAGAGTGGCGGCAACCAAATTTTCTGGGTTAATAGAGGGATAGTGCGGCTAGCTTCGGTAAAAAATTCAGTTATACAGGGTGTTCCGTTTCGGAGCTATTAAACGTCAAAGTCGAAATTTCAGCGATTTTCGTTGCAATCGATTACAGGTCGCAAAAGTGAATTAAATCAATTTAAATTTTTGGAGGTTGTGGAGGACCGGGAGCTTCAGAACCCTATTGAAACTGGCGGTATTCGGAAAATGGGAAGCAATTTTTTTGAATTTTTTTATGTCGAAAAATGCTGTTTGTAGACCCCACTTTGGCACCGAATAAGTCGAAACCGGAACATCGGACAGAAAAACGTATTTGAACTTAAAACTAAAGAATCTCAAATACTTTCTTTTTGCAATACATTTACCTATACCTAAAACGACTGGAAATTGGAAAAATTTGGGAAAAAGTGGAAATTACGATTTTTCATGCAAATTTTTGACGGTTTTGAATTTTTTGGGGGGTCAAAATGGATCCAAATCGAAATTCCATGTGCCCTATCGGAAAGAGCTCGCCGAAATACGTTGGAAACGTATTTTTTAGTTCTTTTATTTCTAATAGGAAAGGAGCAATTGATAATTAAATTTCGATTTTTTACGATTTTTTTTCATGACATCTCTACATTTGAATCACTCTGTATCTTTTCCTATCTAATTTCTTCTAACTTTTTCAACTCTATCCGTTGGGGATATAATCAGGCTTTAAAACAAATCCCGAATGGGTGATCCAGCGCCGCATTTAGGGGGTAAAAACTCATTTTTTCGGTTTTTTTCAACCAAAAGTCATCTTTAAAAGGCATTATTATATATTATTTCTCTTATTTAACGATTCTTTTTTGGTTTATTTTCTTCCCTGATCATCTAAGAACACTCCTAACCAATTAAAACTCCATATTTTTTCGTTAAAGTTATAAATAAATACCTTTTTTTGCATCGCTGCAGGAAAAATTTTAAAAAGTGCATATATAAAAGCCGTGCCTTGACAAAACAATTGAACGGACCCTCTTTACATCGAAATTAAAATATGACCTGTCAAAATGTCATGAAAATAACAGTTTTCGTAGCGATATTGGAAGCTTCCTGAACCGATTTCGGCTTGAAATATACATGGCAAAGGTAAAATGGTCTTTATATTTTTAATAGCGGTACATTTCATTGGACGATTTGAGCATTAAATACCAATTTCATTAATTTTGCTGAGGTCCTGCAAAGGCATTTAAAAATCAATTTCTATACGGGGAAATTTATTCATTTAATTATAATGTATGAAATGTCACAATTTGGCTAAAATGTCAGCATTTTGATGCGTGATTGGAAGGAGTCCGGACCAACTTCGGCCTCGAATTTACCGGGCAATGCATTTAGGGACCTTATACTTTCGGTAGAAAGACATTTCATTTCATATTATACCGATTAAATACCATTTTAATCGATTTTCCTATGACGCTACAAAGCATCATTGAAGATTCTAATATGAAGCTCAGTGGCATCGAAAAAATCCCAAAATATGCATTTTATTTTCTAACCATGAGCGTGTATACTTTTGGGGCAATATATTAATTATTATTGAATAATTTTAATTTAATTTTAGGGAAATGACTTGATTCGGATCGTTTTAAAGTAACCAGAACGATTCTAAAATACATTTTATACCTTCCGGCATGTGCATGATTGTATATATGTCTACAGGGTGTCCGAAAAGTCTTTGTATGCGCAAATATCTTTGTCATTAGAGCGAAGAAAAACTTAAATGAGTCTTATTTCAAGGAAATCGTAAATTTTTCATTCCTTTGTGTGGTTGTTTATATGTTGGTACACACAACAGAATGTCCAAAAAGTCTTTGTATGGGGAAATATCTTTGCCAAATTTAATTTTAGGGAAATGAATTGACTCCCTTTTAAAGTAACCTGAACGATTCGAAAGTACATTTTATACCTTTCGGCATGTGGGTGATTCTGTATATGCCTACAGGGTGTCCGAAAACCCTTTATATGCGCAAATAACTTTGTCATAAGTACGAAGATAAAATTAATAGGGTCGGTTTTCAAGAAAATCGAAAATATTTAAATTACCATGTGTCGTGTTGTGTTGTGTTTTTATGTATGTATACAGGGTGTCCGAAAAGTCTTTGAATGGGCAAATACCTTTGCCTTTCGTACAAATAGTAACTCGATGGTCGGATTTAAAGCAAATCGTAGGTATATATTTGCATTTCTATGTGTACGGATTTATATGTTTGTATACAGGGTGTTGGAAAAGTCTTAGTTTGGAATGGGCAAATACTCCTATTAGTACTTAGCATTATTAGGTCGAATTTCAAGTAAATCGAATATATTTGTATTAATATGTGTTTATGCTTGTACGTGTGTATACAGGGTGTCCGAAAAGTCTTATTATTTGCAACTCCTTTTATTAGGACCAAAATAAACTTAATTAAGGCGGATTTCAAGAAAATTGTCTATATTTGTATTACTATGTGTTTATGCTTGTGCGTGTGTATACAGGGTGTCCGAAAAGTCTTATTATTTGCAACTCCTTTTATTAGGACCAAAATAAACTTAATTAAGGCGGATTTCAAGAAAATCGTCTATATTTTTATTACTATGTGTTTATGATTGTACGTGTGTATACAGGGTGTCCGAAAAGTCTTAGTATTTGCAACTCATTTTAATACGACCAAAATAAACGTAATTAAGGCGGATTTCAAGAAAATCGTCTATATTCCTATTTAAACGTGTGAGTGTTAGATTGAATGTATACAGGGTGTCCAAAAATTCTTGGAATGGGCAAATACTCCTATTAGTACTTAGCATTATTAGGTCGAATTTCAAGTAAATCGAATATATTTGTATTAATATGTGTTTATGCTTGTACGTGTGTATACAGGGTGTCCGAAAAGTCTTATTATTTGCAACTCCTTTTATTAGGACCAAAATAAACTTAATTAAGGCGGATTTCAAGAAAATTGTCTATATTTATATTACTATGTGTTTATGCTTGTGCGTGTGTATACAGGGTGTCCGAAAAGTCTTATTATTTGCAACTCCTTTTATTAGGACCAAAATAAACTTAATTAAGGCGGATTTCAAGAAAATTGTCTATATTTGTATTACTATGTGTTTATGCTTGTGCGTGTGTATACAGGGTGTCCGAAAAGTCTTATTATTTGCAACTCCTTTTATTAGGACCTAAATAAACTTAATTAAGGCGGATTTCAAGAAAATCGTCTATATTTGTATTACTATGTGTTTATGCTTGTACGTGTGTATACAGGGTGTCCGAAAAGTCTTAGTATTTGCAACTCATTTTAATACGACCAAAATAAACGTAATTAAGGCGGATTTCAAGAAAATCGTCTATATTCCTATTTAAACGTGTGAGTGTTAGATTGAATGTATACAGGGTGTCCAAAAATTCTTGGAATGGGCAAATACTCCTATTAGTACTTAGATAAACTTTATTAGGTCGAATTTCAAGCAAATCAAATATATTTGTATTAATATGTGTTTATGTTTGTATATATGTATACAGGGTGTCCGAAAAGTATTTTTGTTGGCAAAAATAGTTTCTACGTGTAGGTGTTTGTATGTATGTAGCGATGGGGTCACGAAGGGCGGTCTATTCTCCATCATCAGTCCGAAGGAGTGTGATATCTTCCTAAATACATGGCATAGAAACACGAAATTTTCAGGGCATGACAATGATGATATTACCGACCTTATAGAGCCCCCTCGGGGGGCGATTAGGCGGTCTACCCGTACTAGTTATAGACCGCCTTTCAGGCTCGGTCTATATACCGAGCCCTTGGTCAGAAAAATGTGTGTGTGTATGTATGTTGTCGTCCGTTTCGACATTTTCACATTTTCAATTTTTTTTCTCGAAAATGGTTAGAGGGGCAGCAACCAAATTTTCTGGGTTAATAGAGGGATAGTGCGACTAGCTTCGGTAAAAAATTCAGATATACCGGGTGTTCCGTTTCGGAGTTAGTAAACGTCAAAGTCGAAATTTCAGCGATTTCCGTTGACATCGATTACAGGTCGCAAAAGTGAATTAAATCGATTTAAATTTTTGGAGGTTGTGGAGGACCGGGGTGTTCCGAACCCTATTGAAACTGGCGGTATTCGGAAAATGGGAAGTAATTTTTTTGAATTTTTTTATGTCGAAAAATGCCCTTTGTAGACCCCAATTTGGCACCGAATAAGTCGAAACCGGAACATCGGACAGAAAAACGTATTTGAACTTAAAACTAAAGAATCTCAAATACTTTCTTTTTGCAATACATTTACCTATACCTAAAACGACTGGAAATTGGAAAAATTTGGGAAAAAGTGGAAATTACGATTTTTCATGCAAATTTTTGACGGTTTTGAATTTTTTGGGGGGTCAAAATGGATCCAAATCGAAATTCCATATGCCCTATCGGAAAGAGCTCGCCGAAGTACGTTAGAAACGTATTTTTTAGTTCTTTTATTTCTAATAGGAAAGGAGAAATCGATAATTAAATTTCGATTTTTTACGATTTTTTTTCATGACATCTCTACATTTGAATCACTCTGTATCTTTTCCTATCTAATTTCTTCTAACTTTTTCAACGCTATCCGTTGGGGATATAATCAGGCTTTAAAATGAATCCCGAATGGGTGATCCAGGGCCTGATTTAGGGGGTAAAAACTCATTTTTTCTGTTTTTTTCCATCAAAATTCATATTTAAAAGGCATTATTATATATTATTTCTCTTATTTAACGATTCTTTTTTGGTTTATTTTCTTCCCTGATCATCTAAGAACACTCCTAACTAATTAAAACTCCATATTTTTTCGTTAAAGTTATAAATAAATACCTTTTTTTGCATCGCTGCAGGAAAAATTTTAAAAAGTGCATATATAAAAGCCGTGCCTTGACAAAACAATTGAACGGACCCTCTTTACATCGAAATTAAAATATGACCTGTCAAAATGTCATGAAAATAACAGTTTTCGTAGCGATATTGGAAGCTTCCTGAACCGATTTCGGCTTGAAATATACATGGCAAAGGTAAAACGGAGTTTATATTTTTAATTACGGTACATTTCATTGGACGATGTAAGCATTAAATACATATTTTATTGGTTTTGCTGAGGCCCTGCATTGCATTATAACAATCAATTTCTATACGGGGAAATGTATTAATTTAATTATAATGTATAAAATGTCACAATTTGGCTTAAATGTCAGCATTTTGATGCGAGATTGGAAGGAGTGTGGACCAACTTCGGCTTCAAATTTACCAGGCAAGGGATTTAGGGACCTTATACTTTCGGTAGAAAGACATTTCATTTCATATTATACAGATTAAATACCATTTTAATCGATTTTCCTATGACGCTACAAAGCATCATTGAAGATTCTAATATGAAGCTCAGTGGCATCGAAAAAATTCAAAATATGCATTTTATTTTCTAACCATGAGCGTGTATACCTTTGGGGCAATATATTAAAATTATTATTGAACAATTTTAATTTAATTTTAGGGAAATGACTTGATTCGGATCGTTTTAAAGTAACCAGAACGATTCGAAAATACATTTTATACCTTCCGGCATGTGCATGATTGTATATATGTCTACAGGGTGGCCGAAAAGTCTTTGTATGCGCAAATATCTTTGTCATTGGCACGAAGAAAAACTTAATGAGTCTTATTTCAACGAAATCGTAAATTTTTCATTCCTTTGTGTGGTTGTTTATATGTTGGTATGTATACAGAATGTCCAAAAAGTCTTTGTATGCGGAAATATCTTTGCCGTTAGTACGAAGATAAAATTAATTGAGCCGGTTTTCAAGAACATCGAAAATATTTAAATTACTGTGTCGTGGTTGTTGTGTTTGTATGTATGTATAGTACAGGGTGTCCGAAAACTTTGTATGCGCAAACATATTTGTCATTGGCACGAAGAAAAACTTAAACGAGTTTTATTTCAAGGAAATCGTAAAGTTTTTATTCCGTTGTGTGGTTGTTTATATTATTATGTTGGTATTTATACAGAATGTCCAAAAAGTCTTTGTATGCGGAAATATCTTTGCCAAATTTAATTTTAGGGAAATGAATTGACTCGGATCCTTTTAAAGTAACCTGAACGATTCGAAAGTACATTTTAGACCTTTCGGCATGTGGGTGATTCTGTATATGCCTACAGGGTGTCCGAAAAGTCTTTATATGCGCAAATATCTTTGTCATAAGTACGAAGATAAAATTAATAGGGTCGGTTTTCAAGAAAATCGAAAATATTTAAATTACCACGTGTCGTGTTGTGTTGTGTTTTTATGTATGTATACAGGGTGTCCGAAAAGTCTTTGAATGGGCAAATACCTTTGCCTTTTGTACAAATAGTAACTCAATTGTCGGATTTAAAGCAAATCGTAGGTATATATTTGCATTTCTATGTGTACGGATTTATATGTTTGTATACAGGGTGTTCGAAAAGCCTTAGTATGGGTAAATACTTCTACTAGTACCAAGATAAACTTAACTAATTAGGATTTTAAGGAAATCGGCTATACTCGTATTTAAACGTGTGAGTGTTAGTGTGAATGTATACAGGGTGTCCAAAAAGTCTTGGAATGGGTAAATACTCCTATTAGTACTTAGATAAACTTTATTAGGTCGAATTTCAAGCAAATCGAATATATTTGTATTACTATGTGTTTATGCTTGTACGTGTGTATACAGGGTGTCCGAAAAGTCTTATTATTTGCAACTCCTTTTATTACGACCAAAATAAACTTAATTAAGGCGGATTTCAAGAAAATTGTCTATATTTGTATTACTATGTGTTTATGCTTGTACGTGTGTATACAGGGTGTCCGAAAAGTCTTCTTATTTGCAACTCCTTTTATTAGGACCAAAATAAACTTAATTAAGGCGGATTTCAAGAAAATCGTCTATATTTGTATTACTATGTGTTTATGATTGTACGTGTGTATACAGGGTGTCCGAAAAGTCTTATTATTTGCAACTCCTTTTATTAGGACCTAAATAAACTTAATTAAGGCGGATTTCAAGAAAATCGTCTATATTTGTATTACTATGTGTTTATGCTTGTACATGTGTATACAGGGTGTCCGAAAAGTCTTAGCATTTGCAACTCCTTTTAATACGACCACAATAAACGTAATTAAGGCGGATTTCAAGAAAATCGTCTATATTCCTATTTAAACGTGTGAGTGTTAGATTGAATGTATACAGGGTGTCCAAAAAGTCTTGGAATGAGCAAATACTCCTATTAGTACTTAGATAAACTTTATTAGGTCGAATTTCAAGCAAATCGAATATATTTGTATTAATATGTGTTTATGTTTGAATGTATGTATACAGGGTGTCCGAAAAGTATTTTTGTTGGCAAAAATAGTTTCTACGTGTAGGTGTTTGTATGTATGTAGCGATGGGGTTACGAAGGGCGGTCTATTCTCCATCATCAGTCCGTAGGAGTGTGATATCTTCCTTAATACATGGCCTAGCAACACGAAATTTTCAGGGCGTGACAATGATGATATTACCGACCTTATAGAGACCCCTCGGGGGGCGATTAGGCGGTCTATCCGTACTAGTTAATAATATCAGAGTAGTGCTTGAAGTAATAATTTTATTAGGTTTTTATTTTAAAAAATAAGAAATTAGCTATAAATTAAATGTTCAAAGTGTTGACCGTTTTCTCTCAGACGAACTCTTTCTTGAAATTTCCTGAGCACGTTGTTCATTTGTTGTGGGGGTGATATTATTAACAGCAAATATGACATGTCTATTGTATTCATAGCCACCTTGTTTAAATAATTGGAAATTGACAAGCTTATGATCATGAAGCAGTTCAAGCGAAAAATGATCTCCATAGCCGCCTAGATAAAATTAACAACATTGAAATTTGGAATGCAGCTAAATTTTGTAGCTGTTCATATCTCAAGAACTATCAACTTTAGACCGGGATAGTCTATACAAAAATTATGGAGAAAAGTCAGATAAATTAGAATTCAATTGAAATTATTGAAGTAATTTGTGCCTGAATGTCATATTTTGTAGCACTTCCGGTTGCACCGGAAGTGAGATTGTCATGACACAAGCTTACAAGGCCCCTGAAAAGAAGTAAGAATACTATATTAGACTTTTCGCATATTCATTTGTTTTATGTTAAAACAGTATAGTTTGCGGCTCTTTCGACATTTTCAAACGCCATTTTCTTGAAAACTGTTAAAGATAGGTATGGGATATACATGTTTTATACTTAGAATTTTACGTAGAATCCAAATTTTAAAAAACATACATGGAGTTTTGTTTAAAATAACAAAGTTGATTGTAGATTGTATTTCCGGTTGAACCGGAAACGATAGTCAGATGTTCGAGTACTCAAAATCTGCATCTAAAGCAACCATACGAGTTCTCAAAATTTCAAATCGATATATTATTTCGTAACAAAATATCGAGCTGGCCAGTAATCTCGTGGTCACCCGGTATACCTACATATTATAATTTTAATCACAAAATTATAAAAATAATGGGTTCTGTTTTTTGACTGAAAGATAAGAAACTATATGATATTCTAGTTTCTAAATTTACGAGAGGATGCTTAATATTACCTATACATTGTAGTATAAAATGCATGCATTTATTAAGAATCCATGATAAAATGTCATTTTTCAACCAGGGGTCCTTGAAAGTATACATTTAGTTATATTACAAAATGACAAAGTAAGAAAGAAAGGAGAAAAAGGCAACCAAACCTTAGCTAAATCTATAAGGTCGACTTCGACTGAAATCATGGGAGGCTCGTGGGGTAAAATTTTGGGTAGCCCAGGCCAGCAAATAAAAAACAAATATAAATGCAAGTATAAATAGTATAAAAGTTTGAGCTGTTGTTTGTAATTTTCAACTGTAAAAAATTGTGACACAAATCTGTGTTTGAGGTATAGCCTCAGAAAAACCCAATTTTTTTCAGTCACAAGCGTGATCGCGAGAAAATTCCAAAAAGATCAGCCGCGAACCGCGAAGCATATCCTGTATACCATGCCGCCGCAGATAACAGTGGAAATCGAACTCAGTGTTGCCCGGTGGCATATTTCCATTTCTTATTGGGCTAGCGCAACCGGGTGCTCTAATCGTACAGGTAAATTGGGGGCAAGCGAATCGGAGGGCACCCTAAGGTCGGAACAGGGTTATCACCTGGTTAGGGGCCCTGGCAAGTCTCTTTCCTCGCAGGCGACGAGACTTGTCGAGGCCCCTAACCAGGTGCTAACCCTGTTCCGACGGCATTTTTCCTTTGGTTAGGGGCCCTGACAAGTCTCTTCGCCTGCGAGGAAAGAGACTTGTCAGGGCCCCTAACCAGGTGCTAACCCTGTTCCGACCTTAGGGTGCCCTCCGATTCGCTTGGCCCCAAGTTACATGTACAATTAGTTCACCCGGTTGTGCTAGTCCAATAGGAAACGGAAATATGCTGCCCAGTGATCACAAGAGTCTAGGGGATGGGTGCAACTTTTTATCCCGGGCTTCCGCATAAGCAGAGGAAGGAACAGAGTGGACAATGGGCATGCACCAACTTTCAAACTTGATTAGTTTTTTGCTCGGAACATTTAAAAAGAACCAAAAATGATCCTGGACAACCCTAGATCTGAGCAAACCTGTCCAAGAACGTATTTTATTTCTCAAACAAAACATAATTTTTAGGTTAAGTTACCTAGACACGATTAATTTTTTGCTCGGGACCTTTAAAAAAAGACAAAACTAAATTTTTATCGAGGAAGACGTGCTAACCCGTTTCCAATACACCTTTTAGAGCCGATTTCCTAATTTTTTATAATATTTTGAGTGACAAAAATTAAAAAAAAGATGCAGCCGAGCACGGATTCGAACCAAGACCTCTGGGTCAATAAGCGCGCCTTGAAAGGTATTTATTATTTTAAAATATTTTCTAACTACAATGGTGTACACAAGTTATGGTAAATAAAAACAAAAGGTAAACATGATGGCACTGGGACTTGGCTAGTGGCCCTCCTCCCAGCGGGTAGACCGGCAGGCCGGGAGTTGGTGGCAGCTCTGGGGACACCATATGTAGTGCAGAGGGTGGTCAAGAGACGGTTGTTCAGGCGAACCCTTACAAAGTTTTATAATGGGAGAATTGCATGCGGATTCTATACCACTGCACTACGTGACTGATGCTAGGGAATCGGCAAACTTATTAACAAGTGCACCATTTATTATTTTTTGAGGTTATTACGCATGCACAATCACAAGCCCGAGATAAAAATGGTTACCCATCCCCTAGACTCTATTCGGTGGTCTAAGTGTTTTCGCGGTAGGAGAAGGCGAAAAAATACGGTAGAAAACGAGATGTAGTTTGTTACCATCAGGAACAATCAAATCTGAACTGTCTTTTCCTTGTTTTACTTTGTTTTAAATTGTATTTTATTTACGTGATTTACGCGTGCTGTTGACAAAAATAGTACAAATAAATATGCATACATTACATTCATATATTATCATTTGATGAGAGCAGTAAAATATATAAATTTAATTTAGAGAAACAAAATTCCATCTTTGTAAAAACCCTTGCAATTTTATCAAAAATTCAATGGAATTCCCCTAAATAAAACTAGTAATCATCCGTAAAATTCGTTGGATGGAAAGTGTCTTTTTCGCACACGTCTGCTGACCGAACTCCGCTTCGCGTCGTTCAGTCAAGTGCAGTCGTGTGCAGAAAAGTATCACTTTCCGCACTTGTTAGGTAAAGAGCAATTATGTACTCGGAGATGTCGAATTTTGCGCTTTATCGCATTTTGGAGATTGTTTCGAAATTTTTTTTTAATAATTTTTTAACATACACAAATTACCCTTATTTATTTTAGAAAAAAAAATTAAAAGGAGGTTTGATAATTGTAAAAGGACCCTAAATATAAAATTTAAACGAGATCGGTTAATTGGTTTTGGCTTTATGGGTTTGATTTGACGTTTTGATTGACATTTTTCCGAAACCTCTTTTTCGATATCTGGGAGTAGTAAAAAATTAAAATCTGTCAAAATCTCGAAAATATGGACGATTACTTTCTTCGCGACTTGTGTCGCTCGAAAGTAAAAAAAGAACCCTTTATGATTTCATAATTTTAACGGAAAGTTCTGTATTTATCCGTCCCAAAGGCTATGCCAGTCCTAAAGTGTCCTCTGGAGTTCCTCTGAGCAAATATTCCTTAAAATTTTCGCTGAGGAATACCAGGACCGGTGGTAAACTGATTATGATTATGAAACACATTGCTATCAGAGGCCCTCTTTCTCCACTAGTAACGTTGCCAATAATTAATTGTTTTACCTCCTTGGGGTGCAATAACTTTTTTAGGATTCTGCACAGTGGTCGTCGATGATTCTGGTCTTTTAAAGTAAAATTGTACATATTGTGAAAAGATTTCAACCTTCTAGTTTATTAAGAGCAAGAATTTGGCACGATAATTTATTTATTTTTGCATATTTCGACATGGAGACCAGGAGACAGATACTATTTTAATAAAATAAAATAACAACATGTCCAGTTTATACTCGTATACACTAATACCAATATTAACATACATTGTAATTACTGCTATATTTTCATCCATAAAAATGTAATTCAAATGAAAACACATAATACAATTATTGATTAATTCAATCATCATTCAATAATTACCTGAATGTGCAGAGGGTCCTATTCCTGTATGTGGATATCCGTGAGGATATCTATCACCCGGATATCCATCACTAGGATATCGATCACCTGGATATCCATCACTGGGATATCGATCACCGGCATATCCATTTGGTTCGTAACCTGAAAGGATCATAACGCTTTAAAAATTGTTTTAAATGTTGTATCTAAACACTGTAAAGACTTTTTCACATAGAATTTTGGAGACCGCCAATCCATATATCGGAATATAGCAAATCGAATCAAAATACTGAATCAGCCCATTTTTTTTAGTCGGAGTAGAAACGAGCAGCAAGAAAGGAACAGTCCGTGGCGTATGACATATTTTTTATTAAAAAAAATTAAAGGGGGTCAAAATTGACAAAAATTCATAAAAAATGCACTGTAAGCAGGTCTTCTCCAAAGCCAAAATCTTTCTCACCGGTTTTTAGCTTATACACGAAAGAAGGGAACAATCTCCGGCTTATGACCTATTTTTTATTTCTTTAAAACAATTTAAAGGGAACACAGGGACAAAAATCGATAAAAAGTCTTAGCGGTGTGATGAGTGGAAGACCGTGATGTTTACAGATGAAAGCAGCTTTTGTCTTCTTGATCACAGACGTACAGTTCATGTCTGCATGGAGACCGCCCAATTCACGAGTTAATGACCGATATGTCCAGAAGGTACATCCGTTGGGAGGTGGCGGTGCTATTGTATGGGGTGGAATTTTTGCCCGAGACATCGTTAGCAACATAGTAAATGATTACCGTTGGAATTTGGAGCCCAATTTCAGATTCCTAGATGATAACGCTCACCCACATAGATTCAGGGTAGTTTTAGAACACCTAGCATGGGATGAAAAGGGCTGCCAGATGGTTGCAACTCAATTTCCCCCAACGATTTTAAAAATACCCCAAAAATCACTGTTTTGCGACTAAAATACCCCAAATAAAAATAATTTTATTCTTGACTGTTACTTGTTAAAAAAATATATTATTTTTAACTGCTTTTTTTATTTATTAATTTTCTAGAACAAATTAACAAAAACATAACAAAAAATAGTTCTGGCAAAAATTTTATATGAATATTTAAAAAAGTAATCTTACTTATAAATATAGTGTGAGAAAAGTTAAACAAACTGTATTTGTTTTACTACTATTTGGCTGAGAAAAGTGATGGAGTGTAGTTTCAACATATTTTTTTTGGATTTTAATATATTGTTTTATTCATAAAATAATAATCTATTTCCCCAAAAATTAAAATATTTCCCCCAAAAAATCCCCCAGATTTGGGGGCAACCTGGCAACCCTGGATGAAACTGACCATTTGGTGTTACCTCTACTATCTCCAGATCTAAACTGTATTAAACATGTCTGGGACATGCTTGGAAGAGCAGTTAATTGATCGTCAACCACCTCTTCGTGACGTAGGGACACTAAGGCAAGTTCTTCCGGAATTATGGGCCGCCTTGGACTAAGATGAGGTAAATTACTTAATTCTAAGTATGCCTCGACGAGTCCAAGCTGTTATCGACAACAGGGGTGGAATTTCTCGCCATTAAATAATTTTCGATTTTCAAAAATCTGTTCTGTTTTGCCACATATTAGAAAAACTTATTGTTAAATTCTGATACTAAACATTTTTAAGTTGACTAAATGTGTTTTATTTCTAGAAATGATGAGGGAACATGGAAGTATGTCAAGTTTTTTCCTGAACTTTTGGTTTTCAGAAGAACCACAATACTCTAACTTATTTCGATCAGTTTATTAAACTAGGTCTACTTTTCAAAATGGTAGCAAGTTTGTACATAGTCTTATTTTTGCTGAGAAAATGTTGAAATCTTTAAAAAAGCGAATACCCAATCCTTAGTCAGATGCATTTACATAATGTCTAAATTTGTATCATTAATTAATAATATATGTATAGTAACAATAAGTGTTAATTATAATATGTTAAATTTTTAGTAAGAGTTTTGTGAGATCATTGATTAATTTCGCCCCGACGAAATGGATGTTAATCATGTTTTAATTTTTTGTTTATACAATAATTATTCTTACTTTTTTGTCATTGTTAGTGATATGGCCAAATGGGTACTACATATTTACAAATTTATAATAAGATATAAATAAGCTTTTTGGTATTTTAACTTTTTTAACTACAAGAGGTTACTAAGCAATTCGATTTGCCCTTTTATGTAAAAAAAAACATGATTTGCATGCTTACCTCCATGGTATGATGGACCTGATGGACGCGGTGGCTCACCTCCATAATGGTCATGTTTGGCTCCTATGTCCAAAATTCCTCTTTTTTCAGTTTTCCCTTTAGATGAAGTTTCACCACTAAGTAATAATTCATTTTTCACTTCTTCTGCTGCTCCTCTCTTTTCTTCATTTGTTAGATCCTTAAAAAAAATATGATTTATTATTTTTCAACTTACTGACTAGGATGATTTGAGGATGATCATTATTTCGAGACATATAAATGACGACAAAACTGTTCTGGAAAATATTTTAAATATTAATTATTTTTAATTCTATATATTTTGATATTTGACATGATTAGAAAAAAGAAGAAAAAGACAAGGACTAATATTTGACCTTT
The DNA here is from genome assembly GCA_963971165.1 of Philopedon plagiatum. NCBI lineage: Eukaryota > Metazoa > Arthropoda > Insecta > Coleoptera > Curculionidae > Philopedon > Philopedon plagiatum. The sequence goes on along the minus strand of OZ020192.1, from coordinate 96,968,101 downwards.
TTACCCCTCCGCAGAAATGATATCTTAAGGAACAATTTCATACAATCAAATAACTTGGGTTTTCAACCCTCATAACTAAAAAACTAAAATTATTTTGAAAGTTTGTGAATTTAAAGAACTGTTTTATATTGCAATTTATATTTTGTTCTTTAGGAAGGAATTTGGATGTATACATCACTAAATCTCCAATAGGGAGTTAAGGCAAAAAGGCGGCACAAGAAATATGACTTGTAAATAAAAAAAAAATAAAAAAGGGCCTTACAATAAAAGTAATGAAGTAAAATTAATAAAATCGATTAACATAAATACTTACTTTGTCTGTATTGTAAATCGCTACTCCATAAGTCTCACGAAAATAAAGCACAACAACTATAGTAAAAAAATATTCACGAAGCCCACTTCGAACCAACATTCTTTAACATTTTTTTGACAGCGCTCTTCAGAACTAGCTGAACAATAATAATAAAAATATATTTTTAAACAATATGGTTTTATATGGCCTGGATGTGCAAATATCTTTGATAATATGCAGCAAATTTTATTGTTTTGTACAAATTTGTCGTTCAGTCTTAATTGATAACATGTTTTCTCCATTATGCTTGTTTAACTAACCATAGTACCGAGGTTGTTTCAAATGGTTCATTTCTTTTCTTTTGATTTTAAGTTGAGGATAATTTCAAGTGTTAGATACACCTACCTAATTATAAATAAATTTTGACATATTAATTAAAAACAAATTATTTGAATAAAGTACAATACATTAAAAAAAATAATACAATACTAGAAATTACGTTAAGCAATAATGTCGGTCAATAAAAGTATAAAAAAAATCACTATAATTTTTTTAAAGCAAAACTGATCAATTATTATTAATGTTGTAACAATAAGTTATGACAATACTACTTCAGCCTACTTAAAATTTTTAAAGATATGTATATAATTGGGTCTCATTATTTTATATCATGTGGTAAGTTAAGTGGCACAGTGTTTTTAAAGTGTTTATAGCGGCAGCTACTGTTAGATGAACGTAATTTTCATGATCGTTTATTTTTGCGCGCTTCGCTGTTAGTACTGGCATGACATGAAATACCGGTACCACATCTGGTACTCCAAGACCCTTAGGCCAAATTTGATTATTGATAACGTTTTTCTGTTTACAAATTCATCGAAATTATTAGGTTTCGCGGTTTTTCAAGCAATATCTTTTTATTAGGTTATAATATACAGGGATGAAAAAAATGCTCAAGTTGCATTAATCACTGGCCTACAGTCAAAATGTATCCGAGGTCAAAATAGCCGAATATTGTACACTTTGCGACGCAAATTCATAACATACCATAAAATCCAAGTTGGCTCCGGTTTTCTTGATACCTAATTTATACATGTACCTAATTACGAGAGATACTATTATAAATTCATTTAGCCTCGTATTTAGGTAGTATTCTGGGAATAGTCTACAATATATTTTGTAAATACCTAAAAGTACGTGTAAATTCTTACTCAGTTCGGATTTAACCTTTACCTAGATTAGTTAGAAGTGCTCGTATATTAGAAATAAGTGAGCTTTAAACAAGATACTGCGAGTTTGTGTAAATAAACCAGATAACTTTTGTTATGTTTGTGGTGGTCACCTTTGAGAATCAGAAACGTAGTCTTAGTACCATAACACCGAAAGCGTATCATTTGTATTTTGGCTACAAAATTGGCGACCAAGACAAAAGCTGGGTACCTCATATCTGTTGCAGCAATTGTGCGAACAATCTTCGTAGCTGGCCAAGTGGAAGGGGGCGTTCAATGGCTTTTGCTGTGCCTATGCCTATGATCTGGCGAGAACCTACAGATCACGTTACTGAGTGTTATTTTTGTATGATACCTCTTATTAAGAAAGGTATCGCAAAGAAGAAAAGGACAGCACTACAACATCTAAATCTACGATCTGCCGTTGACGCAATTCCTCATAATGATGTGTTGGCTGTTGGATGTTCCAAATCCACCTGAGCAATAAACCCTTGATTCGGATGCAGACGAAGAGTCAGATAATAATACACAAGATAATTTAGCCCAGCCATCAACCTCATATGATTCCGATGTTTGTTCTGAAGTGTTCAATAAAGAGCATCACATGCTCCAAAAGTAACTTACAAGAAACAGGCGAAAAAGCGCAAGAAGAATGTTTAGTTATACTGTTTATTACTTTTTATTCCTAAATTGATTTTGTTCTATTTTTTATGTTCAGTATGCCGCTTTATAAATACAAGTTATACAATAAACAAAAAAGCGTTATATTTCTTTTAGAGCCAAGTAATAATTTTAACAGATATTTTAGGCTTACTAGGGCAGATTGAATAAAAAAAATATTTATGTTAAAAATACAAAACCAAAGTTGAAATTTGTAGGCCAGTGAATTGGTATCTTCTACAAGAATAAATATATCGAAATGAAATAGGAACTCATTTGAAATGAATGTGTCTTCTGATGAGGAGTTCTGGATCTTCCATTAGCGCCTATTAGATACACTACTATTTTGTAATTTTTAGAAATATTATTATTTGATATAAGAAAACTAATGATTCTTCAATGTGGATACATTAAACAGACATATTAAGGAAATCAGAATTTTATTTTGTACTAAACAAACTTCTTTAACGAATGATGTGTTTCCATGTGTCTACACTGGAAAAACACTGGTTTTCTTATAGCAGTACAAAACCTGAGCAATAACAATGTTTCCAGATAGCTGGAAGACTACTCCAAGTCCCTTCCATCCAATTATAGACCTATTTCTCTTCTCTCCGCTGCCAGCAGAGTTATGGAGAAAGCGATCAACTTGCAAATTCTAAAATATCTAGAAAAACATAAAATCATCCATGACAGACAGTACGGATTTCGTCACCAAAGATCTACAGCTTTCCTCCCAAACTATGTACCAGCATCGGTAGCGTCCTCTCTAATCGGCGCATATCTGTCGTGGTGGATGGTCGCTCATCTAACTTTCATCCTATCAATGCTGGCGCACCCTAAGGTTCAGTCCTGGCACCAACCCTAATATCTTCTTCACATTAATGACCTGCTCTCTTCAACAACCAATCCCATCCACAGTTATGCTGACGATAGTACTCTTCACTCTAATATTCATTTTTCCAGACAAGTCTCGAATCAAGAGCTGGATAATAGACGCAGCTCTATGTACCTATCCCTTTCCCAAGATCTTCAATAAGGAATAAGCACGTACTTTTTTTATTGCATAAATCGTTTAAGGAAGTCATTACAAATCCAAAAAAATTATTTTAAAGAAAACTTCTAGGATATTTTAACTTTTTGGTATAATTTATTACAATTTAAAAAACAGCCATTTGACCTCAGTGAAAAGTGAGGTCAGAAAGTGAACAGTGACGTCAGGAGATTAGCAAAAATAACGTAAACCTTAACCCAAAGTCGAACAGGTTTGTTTTTATCGGAAACAGTCAGAGGGGGAGCAATCGAATTTTCTGAGTAAATAGAGGAATAGTGCTACTAGCTTCGGTAAAAAATTCAGTTATACAGGATGTATCGTTTCGGAGTTATTAAACGTCAAAGTCGAAATTTCCGCTATTTCCGTTGAAATCGGGTATAGATGGCAAAAGTAAATTTAATCGATTTAAATTTTTGAAGGTTATACAGGACCCGGAGCTTCAGAACCCTATTGAAACTGGCGAGGACCGGAAAAATTTCGGTTTCGAAACGTCGGAATAGATTGATAAGTAAAACTTTAAAATCTCAAATACTTTCTTTATACAATACATTTACCTAAACCTACAACCACTAGAAAATGGATATATTTGGGAGAACTGGAAATTTCTATTTTCTACCCAAATTTTTCACGGTTGTTATTTTTTTTAGGTCGAAATGGATCCAAATTAAAATCCAATATACGTCATCGGAAAGAGCTCGTCGAAATATTATGTGATATCCATTATTTTTAGCTTCTTCATTCTTTATAAGACGGGAGCAATAGCCGATTAAATTTCTATTTTTTTACTTTCTTTGCACTCGACTTTGGTAAAAACTGACTTTTCTTGATTTTTTCCAACAAATCATTTTTAATCGACATAACTCTACATTATTTTTCCTATTTAGTGATTCTCGTTGAGTTTATTTTATCCGTTAATTATCTAAGAATACCCCCATTAATTCAAATCCCTTATTTTTTCGCTTTAGTTGTAAATAAATAGGTTTATTAGCATCGGGCACATGCAAAATTTGAAACTTTTAAATTTTCGAATATTCGACCACTGCCACGAAAACAAAGAATTTCAGTTTATTTACGTCGAAATTATTAAAATATGATGTGTCAAAAATCTCAAAAATGCCATTTTTATTGATTTTTCGATGACCCTAGAATACTGGAATTCGCCATGTACTTATTATAACACTTTTGATGTCACAGCCAATGGGATCACGTGTTACAAGTTTCGAAATTCGCGCGAAAATTTGCAGTAGAAAATCCTTTTTTTTTGTTAATAAATACCAAAATAAATTGAGAGAAACAATCACCACAAATATTTAATTTCTGTAGGGAATATAAAAAAAATATTTCAGATTTATTTGGGTTATATGGATATTCCCTATTAATCTTAGACCGGGGTGTCAAGAACTTTGTTCAATTCAACGCCTCCAAAACCCAGTCTGTCTCTCTGTCACGTAAATCCCTTCTCCTCCCAGCCTCCAATCGTTTAAATCCCGTGTCAATAGAATACATTTTCCCTCCCTTCTGACGCCCATGATACTCAGATAAAGAAATGTGAAGAAACACACAAATAGTGCTTTTAATAGCTAAAATGTTAGCTCCGTTAACGTCTGCATAACGTTATCTCAGCATAAGAAAGAAATTTTAGTTAAAGTACCTATATGCAGTGACCGGCAAAAAGTTCGCAACATATGGGAAAAATTTACCTACTCCGTAGATTTCTTTATGTGGGGATACCTAAAGAACTCTGTGTACAAACATCGACCCTTTAGGAATATACAAAATTTAGAGAATGTCATTAGAAATTGTGTATTGCAAATAAATCGTAAAATGCTCCGAAATGTTAATCGAGAGTTGCGCTCGAGAACAATAGTATGTATGGAGAGAAATGGTGGTCATACTGAGTTTTAAATTTTGTGCACCCAAGGAAAAACAATGATTTTTTATGTTGTTAGTACAGAATTTGACTACTTTTAAGTTTTTCTTACATTGGTTTTCGTTTATGAAATTTCGATTAAATAAACAGGTAATTTTTTGTTTATTATCTATTTTACTCCCCTTAACTTTACAAAAAGTCGAACTTCAGATATATTTAAGACGATTAAGGTTTTCTCAATGTAATCTCATTGAAATGTCTCTAAAATTTTGACACTGCTGCTAGATACAAATCATTGCAACAGCTAGCGTCCGGCGAAACCCTGTTTTTTTTAATTTTGTCCTGTCAATTGTAGAAAAAACTACTACATTCGTTTATTTTCATCCAGATATATGGGCTTTACATTAGCCAAGCTATCTAAACGAAAAAAACTGGAAATTTGTAAATCGATAAAAAAATATTTAAAAAAAATTGAGTTTTCCAATTTTTTTAAATAAAATCTTAAAATTTTGCACAAGAACCTAGAATTTAATTCTAAGCAATTTTTTCAAATAACTTTTTTTGATATCTCGTCAACTAACCTCACTTTTTGTAAATTAACAATTTTTTTTTTAATTTGACGCTATACCAGTGGTCACGTGACGTATGTCAAAATCGATTTTTAGGTTATCGGACATGCAGAACCGATCCCCCGGAAAAGTTTTTCCAATACTCACCTAATAAAAATTTTTCCCATATGTTGCGAACTTTTTGCCGGTCACTGTATAATCACGAATGCACTTTTAAATTTAGTCGGATAATGCACAAATTAACCAAGTACTGTTTACATTACCGGAGTCGTTACAGTGCGAAATTATGTAAACGTTTGCCATTTTTTCAAAATTGTAATTTTGTGTTTGAATAATTATAAATGGTAATTGTAATAGATCACCTTCATCCATTCTTCTCTGCAATTATTATTAGTCACCAAAAATATTCGGGAACTTGAAAATCATAATAGGTTTCTGGCATCAATAAACTAAAACCGAAAACAACTATTGAAAACACGTTTATAAACAGGAGACTGGTCAAATACAGACTTCTAATATCAAATTCAGCCCTCAATTTATGTCTCATATTCACCCCAGTCTAAAAAAGTATGCATAGTATATAGAACATAACACTTGTGGCAAATGTGATGTTTGCAATAGCGACTGTTTGTGTGAAGGAACGACTGTAATTTGGACTTTCCCCAAGGATTGCACACAATATCGGGATGCTCGACACTTTTAAGCTCCTCTTTTGTTGTTTATTGTAGGATTAAGTTTCGGACATAAAAACCGGCTTTTATTTTTCAAAGGTATTATTTTTCCAACAAAATAATGCATAATAAAGAACTTTTTTGAATGGAAGATTAAGCGGATCATATTTTATATGTATTAATCTTTGTTTTAATATTGTCCAACACGTAGAATACATAATACATTTTCGGTCATTTGTAGTCGTTGTCATCGCTTACCCCTGCTCTTTAAAAATTACCGAAATGAATCGTTGGGTTGATCGCAAAACTTCTACCTCTAAATTGTTTTTTTCTAATAAAAGATTTATACTTTTAGAAGTAAACATAGTTTAATCTTGATCGCTATAAGACATATTTAGGAAAAGAGATTCCAACAGGCGCCTCCTTGTATATATTATAATTTTACAAACTTCCAAGGAACTAACCCAAAATCTGGTAGGTATACCTACACTTAGCATAAATAATAGTTTTGAAGTATAGAATTAAAAACACACTGTGTAAATAAATTTCTGTGGACTTAGAGAGATCTACATACACTTCTTCATATTTTTTAAGTCGATTTGTACTTTGTAAAATTTTATTTGTTTTCGATTTCACGCAAGCGATGCCGCGGGTCACAATTATATATAAAACGGACCAGAATATTTGCCATTAAAGAAAGTTTAATCAGTTCAGTAGTTTCTGAAATTTTCCAACCTGGGCGAATTCATAATTCCGCGACATCGCTCTCGTTTGTTTAGTACTCCGCGCGAGCGAAGACGCTTATCATCACAAAATAGCAAGTTTTTATAGCCTATTGTATTTAGGAAAATTCAACTTATGCACCAATAAAAGTATTTAGTATATTTTCTGAGATTACCTTATTTATAAGTATCGATAAACAGTATGTCTACACTTGAAGATTTTTAGAAAATCATCTCCACTCAGTCCACTCCCGTTCTAAAAATTTAGCAAACGCATCTGCGAAAGTCTGCCTACTGCGAAGAAAAAACAGCAAAGATTGTCTATAAAATATTTGTTAATAAATAATACTGGTTCACCCTGTAATTTCTCCACCATGTATCCTAGGTATTACGTATTTTATTTTGAACTTAAAGAAAAATTTTTGGTGCTGCGCAGACTAAAGTCAGTCTTGTGTAGTCTACATTTATCTGTAGGGACCCCAAAACGTGAAGACCGAAATATGCCTGATGATGATTTCTAGCGAAATTAGTAAAAATAAATCGGTTAAAAAACCATGTATCTTCAAAAAGAACCCGTTGAGGACCATCTGATTTCTACATTGAAAAATGTCTTTTGAGTGCAGTTAAATTTGCCAAAATAATAATTTCCCAACCGTAATAATTCATTGTAAAAGTATTAAGTTAATTTAAACTTGTTACGCCTATGACTCTTTACTAAAAATATCAAAACAATCATAGTAACAACTGTCCCCAATTTAAAAACAACTGAAGCGTTTCCAGGGTAACAAACAAGGGTTGCGTAGGAACCTTTTAATAGCGGGGACCATGATACAAGTAAAAGAAGGTATGATATCAAGCGCTGTCAAATTCGCGCATGACGTCACCTGGTGAATTTTTTAAATTTATAACGGTCAATATAGAGTTTAATGTTAGTTAAAGGCGATTTTATATAAATTTTATTGGCAATACACTTTGCCTCCTGCTTATATTACAAATTTTATAGTATATAATTTAAAATAAGCATGTAAATAAAGGGATAAATATATACATTCATTGATTGATTGTCCACATCACAACCATACACAGCACATCTCATTTTTACTTTTAAACTCCTAAAAGTAATATAAAATCACCAAAAAATAGTTTTAAACACAACGCGATCTTTAAAGATGTGTTTGGTTTACAAAATATCGCGGAATCATAAAAATTAAAAATTTTGGTTTTGAGAATGATGACAAAACCCCATTTTACAATGGACAAATAAAGTATATCTATCTCACCTTTTTTCTTTATCATATTTTGAAATTTTGACAACTAGAAAAAGTTAGGTTAAGTTAAGATAAACAGCAACATGACATTTTGAGCATGTCCCATAAGTTTTTTCTGTAGTGTTGATAATAAACGAATAAACCTTTATTTTTCTGTGTAGAAAATGTTTGTATAAAGTGTTGGCCGCTTAAATTTATTTATTCTATAAATCTGTTACTGGCTAACAACTACCGAAAAAGTACGACAAGGCCGGGCATTGTGGAGATGATTAACCAGGAACCTCGATCCCAAATAGTTCGTTCGATAAAGAAGTCAGAGAGGAGGAAAGAATGAAAATTACCATACCATCTAACCAGGAACCTCCATCCCAAATAGTTCGATAAAGAAGTCAGAGAGGAGGAAAGAATGAAATTTACCCTACCCCTAATCATACAAAAATTTTGGTTTTCAGTTACAGTAAAAGTACCAGGGCAAAGTCTGTTTATCCTTCTAGAGCTAAAACTTTCAACATTTAATTGAGAAACTGTCACATTGAGCTAAACAGTTATAATTTTTATTTCTACAAGTACTTTAAGTTAAGAATTTCGCTGTTCGCAGGTTGAGGTAGGGTTTGTAGAATTTATCAGAGAATAGGGAATATTTCTTTAAACTCATGTTATGATTTATTTTAATAAAAAATCTTTACTCAATTTTGCTGAGTTTTCTTTATTTATTAAAAAAAATGCCCGTGCATATTAGGTATACAGAAATTAAGGCAGAATTAAATTATCATTCATAAGCACATGGTTATTGGGCAGTAGCTATCTTCAAATAGTAAAATTTTTACGTTTATAATCTGCTAGCAGTATCTATGCTAACAGAGTTATGTTAAAAAAAAATTAGTTTAAAGGCAGTGAAGGTTTCGAAGATTTTGGTAAGATATTATTATAAAACAGCACTCCAAAAGTAGGTACTTCAAAAGTTTATTATTTTTAATAGGAATATTCCTTCTCTTTCCAAACTCCTCTAGGTCCACATTGTTGTGAATGAGGTTTGTGTGTCCACGTAGAGCAAGAAAGACACTACTGTTATGAAAGAATAAACGTCTGTCTATTAACATTATGATAGTGGATATTTTGAAATGAAATTACAAAATTCTAAGTCTGCAGTAACAAACAAATGTAGCAAAAGGTGGAATTGGCAAGGCACTGATTATTGTTCATATCAACTGTAGGTTTAGAACACATATATATATATATATATATATATATATATATATATATATATATATATATATATATATATATATATATATATATATATATATATATATATATATATATATATATATATATATATATATATATAATATATATATATATATATATATATATATATATATATATATATATATATATATATAAAGAATCTTATAGACTGATAGAGTTGCGATAAAAGACTGTGATGAAACAATCACGTGCCTGAGGAAAATTAATTAGTCATAGAATATAAAAAATTGATATTTTTTTAGAAGAAATTTCTTCAGTTTTCTTTTAAACATTGTAATTTTTTTTATATTTTTTATTTCTGGTTTCTGGAAGACAATGCATTTTAATACCAGAGTAAAGAATATACTTTTTTAAGAGTATTATTAAAACAGATGACTCTAATAAGTTGATTAAGGATAAAGTGTAGGTACAGAGTTTAAAAAGACAAAAAAAAACAATTCAATTTATATTTCAAAATTTATTTAAAGAAACAATTTAAAAATAACAAAAAATATAGGGTAAAACATACAGTTGTTGGCACCTATATAGTGATTGGCACCTAACTGATATTTTTGTCGGTTCTAAGGAGTTCAATAGATATGAAGTAAAACCAGTGGCGGCTGGTGAAATTTCAAAGTTGTATATCTCTGTTCCTACTCACAGGACCCATACCAAATTTAGGGGTTTCAATAGTGAGCCCACTGGGAATGTATTGGTAAAGAGAAAAACATTTTGTAATTTGCGAAAAAAGTTAAATTCTTGGTGTGCCCCTCCTAAGAAAAAATTAACACGTCTAGGTATTGTATTTATTATTTTTTCTGAACAGATTTTACATCATTTTGTCGACAGTTTTTAAATTTTGAGAGAAAAAAATGTGTTAGTAGAAAGTTATGTAGTATATTATGTTTATTGAGCTCAATAAAATAACATCACTTTCTACAAGTCCGTTTATTTACTGACTGGTGACCCCACGGATACCAAAACTAGCCAGAAGCACCCTATGACATAATGTCAACTACACAATATCTTACGGTGAGTCTACATTAAATAAGCATTATACTACAAGTTATAGTCATTTGAATTTTTTTAAGTCTAAAATATAATTAAAAAAAAAAATTCAAATGACTATAACTTTCTACTAATACACTTTTTTCTCTCAAAATTTAAAAACTGTCGACAAAATAAAGTAAAATTTGTTTAGAAAAAATAATATCTAAAATACCTAGAAGTGTTCATTTTTTTCTTAGGAGGGGCACAACAAAAATTTAACTTTTTTTCGCAAATTACAAAATGTTTTTTTCTTTACCAAAACATTCCCAGTGGGCTCACTATTAAAACTCCTAAATTTGGTATGGGTCCTGTAAGTAGGAACAGAGATATACAACTTTGAAATTTCACCAGCCGCCACTGAGTAAAACCAAGGACTTAAATCCAATGGCTCCTTCTCACTAGACTCCACAGGTGTTTCCAATTGGTTTTTGAGGAGTAACATCTTTTTCAACCTCTCCAAAATACCACGATGCCTCCGTAATGGTAACAACATAAGACATATCATTTATCCTGGGTCTTGAAATGTAAATGTAATGTAATGTAAATTAATTTGCCAGTTTCATGGTTTTCCTGCAAGTTCATTATTTTCTCTTCATTTTACTAAAAACAAAAAAATTAATAATAATAATAATAATCCGTCCATGTTTCGGATTATTATTATGAGTTCAATGTCCATAGTCCATAGTAGAATGTGTAGGTAATCCTAACAGGGTCTAGCAATTTTCTGTTCAGATAACCCAGACATTACTGTATAGTATAACAGACAAAAAATGCAAACAAAATACTGGATAAAATATCTATTACGTATACATTAAAATATACCTACTAAGAAAATGATTGTAAAATCTTTCAAAATGTTAATTTGGGAAAACCAATACGTGCAGTTACTTACATATGTATATGCACGCCTATTGCCAAAAGCTACTTGGGTTTAATTAAAAGCCTTATCGAACAAAGAATCTATCTTATCAATGCAGTACCTACATTTTTTTAAAGCACTCCACAGTGTTTTACATTTTAAGCCCATGTTGGGTTCTATTGACATACTTATATAGGATAGGGTTAAACTTTGACATTTTTCAGAGTTTGATTGGGAGAGTAAGATAGTGTTAATTTGCCAATATTATGTCAAAAAAGCTTCAAAAATAGCTAAAAAATGCTTTTACTTTTTGAAAAACTTGTTAAAAATTTTCACATCCCTTGTAGTATTGTTTTTTACCTTTTCATACCAAGTACCTACCTAAAGGTTGATTGATAATAATTTTCTGACATTAAAAACTTTATGGACACAATTTTAAATGCATTTTTTAGCCTATTTGGCAAATTAAAATAACCTTAAGACTCTGAAATTTATATAATATTATGTCAACTTTTATCTCAATACTTCTAATATAACAGGGCCTAACTTGGGGTTTTTCACATGGAAACAACGCATAAATAAACCATTTACAGACCACAGGAATATTTTGAAATTGCTTTGATACCTATTATTATTACTAAGATCACGATACACTTACAACAGTATGCTTACGCTATGACGTCACTTCGAGGGGAATCCTAAATTGATTAGATGCTTGCACTCCTTGTACATAAGTACAGGTCAGTTTATTGTCGGGTAGTGTGTTGAGTTGACATTTATTAAAATATTAGTACAGGACAGCTTATTGTCGGGTAGTTTGTTGGGTTAATAATAATAATAATAATAATAGTTTATTGGTGCCAATTACACAATAAGCGTTTACACAAGTCAATATACAAAAAATAGAATAAAAATCCTCACTACAAAATATGTTTGATTAAAGAAATTACAAAACAAACTCTCCTTACATATATTGAACAAACAACATATTAAAATAGTACATTAAAAATTAAGAATATTAAAAACATATCAAAAATTAAAAATGACAGATCACAACCCAAGTTGTGATGTGTCACACTTTAGGAAGTCATCTACTGTATAAAAGGTTTCCCCCTCCAGGAACCTCCTCACTCGATCTTTAAAAATTTTTATTGGGAGCAATCTTATTGCAATCGGTATTTTGTTGTAGAACTTAACCCCCAGGAAATCAGGTCCACCCTGACATCTCCTCAGCCTCCGATATGCCACCTCTAAGTTATCCCTATTTCTGGTGTCATGGTTATGTATGACACTACGTGACGTGTATTTATCCTCATAGGTCTTAATGTACAGCAGATTTTCAAGGATATAGACAGACGGGAGGGTAAGAATCCGAAGAGAGCGGAAGGCATCCCTGCAGTCCTCTCTATATGAAAGGCCAGCCACAATCCTGATGGCTCTTCTCTGAAGTGCAAAGACTCTGCGAGTATGTGTTGAATGTCCCCATACTAAGACTGCATACGAAAGTATTGAGTGCACGAGAGCAAAATATGCAGTCCTCAGCACCCCAGGGGAAACAGAGTTCTGTAGCCCCCTCAGAGCAAAGACACTCTTTCTAAGTCTCTGGCATACATAATCTACGTGGGCATCAAATTTAAGCCCCCTATCGACCTGAATTCCCAAAAATTTTACACTGGCAAGGCTCTCAGGCTTGCTAGATAAGTCTCTCAGGGAGAAATACATTGTGTGCGTTTTATCTTTATTTAGTAATAGCCTGTTGGCCTTGAACCAACTTTCCGCCTGTGACTGTGCCACCCCCAGCCTCTCAGGTTGGGTTGGGTACAGTATCATATGAGGTCCCACTACAGGACAAAGACGTATCATCAGCGAAGAGAGTGAACGTAGCTGCCGGGTCCACCAATGGTAAATCATTAATGTATATGAGAAATAGAAGTGGTCCTAAAATTGACCCTTGCGGGACACCGACATCCATCACCCTCTCCCCCGACGACACCCCTCCCACCATAACTATTTGGGTTCTGTTTTCCAAGTATGACTTTATTAGTTGTACACTATCTGGGTGAAAATTGTAGCACTTAAGCTTAGATAAGAGAATACTGTGGGTGACACAATCAAAGGCTTTGCTCAAGTCGCAGAGAGCAGTTGCATTATACTCTTGCTTCTCAAATGAATCCATCACATCAGAGATCAGGCTAAGAATTCCAAGAGAGGTATTCTTACCCCTTCTAAAACCAAACTGGTCCGGCGTAAAAAGATTATTATCCTCAAAGAAAGAAGTCATCCTGTTTGCCATACACTTCTCAAAGACTTTCAAGAAAACAGGCAACAGGGATATTGGTCTGTAATTTGAAACCAGAGTGCTGTCCCCATTTTTAAAGATTGGAACAACTTTTGCTTTTTTCAATTTTGAAGGAAATATACTATTTTTAAAACATAGATTTACTAGCTTTGCTACTGGAATGTATATTAGGTTTTTTATACTTTTTACTACCTTCATATTGACTCCGTAGATGTCTGAGCTATTTTTATTCTTTAACTTGCTAATAATATCCCGAACCTCAATATATAAAACTTCATTAAATTGGAAAATTGGACATGATGTTGTATAGTCAGTAACATTGTGAAGAGGATCGATATCAGCCATCCCCATACCGCCGATCAGGTTCTTGGCCACTGTAGCAAAGTAGTCATTAAAAACCTGAGGTGACAGAGAAACTGCCGTGTTCCCCACTCTGTCACCCCTCTTTCTAGATTGGTTAATTAACTTCCACATTGTTTTAACAGGGTTTGGAGCTGTATTAATCAGATTATTATTGTACTGTATTTTTGCTAATTTAAGTGCTTTTTTGTAATTTGTCTTTAATCTTTTTAGTTCTGTTTGAGCATACTCCGTTCTATTCCTCTCACAATATTCATTTAACAAAGCTATTGTGTCCCTCTGATTTCTAAGTTCGTTGTTAAACCAACCAATGTTCCAAGATTGATCAGACCGAACTGGGGTTGACGCTTATTAAAATATTATTGTCATATTTCATTTGATTAGGTAAGTGCCTTGTTAATTTAAGATTCTCACTCGAAGTGACATCAAACGTAGCATACCGTTGTAAGTGTATCGTGACTAAGATACTTATAAATAGGTAGGTACCATTATAAGATAATGTGAATGCTTACAAAGAAGAAAAGGTTTAATGCTACCATAAAAATTATATAAAAAATACTTGAAAGTTTCTGACAGTTTATTTTTTTAAGTACTATGTATACCTACGGTCGCATTTGATTTTAGCTGCTTGCCTTATAAACAAAGAAGGCAGGAAGCTGTCGGGAAAATTCCGTTTTTACTTACAGTTTTCCTTCATACTGGAAATAATTTGTGAGCATTCTGAAATAGTCTTTTTTGGTACTTACCTTTTGGATGAGCAACTATACATACTCAACACATTCACATTCAGCTGCAAACTCTGGGTCCTGGAAAAGGTAGAGTTCTTTTGTAATGAAACTTTATTTCTTTTGTAATGAAGCTTTATAAATATTTATTAGCATTTCCTTTGGCCTTCACATTTAAGTTTTTTTGTCGTTTTCTTGGTGGGGATAAGGCCCTTTCGGTGGAGGTTCCTGGGATATCGTCGATTCCATTCCACTTAGCCATTGGGAATACAAAATGGGCACAAACAAGGCAAAAATACACAAAAAATACGAGTCTGTGACATTTTAGCAACATAGAATTTTTAGAGGTTATGTTATGGTATGTCAGATCCAATGTCGCCAGGTTGTCTCAGATACCAGACCAATTTATGGTTGTATTAGAATTTGTTAACGTGGATTGAAATCGTAGTGCTTTATAATTTTATTTATTAATTTAATTTCTGAATTAGTTTAAAACAAATAATTATTATTAGGTAATTGCACATTTTATTCCAAAAATTTGGCAACCTTGCAAGAGGTCCCCAGCCGGGGAACGTAGTTATTTACAGTTCATCCTCCAAATGGCAACATCTCTTTATTTGATACATTAAGTTAACAAAAGACGACGATATAACTCTATAGTCGATTCTATGTTAGGAACTCACGTAGCTCGATCGTTTAATGTCAAATGTAATACCGATGAGCACCAGTCGCTCCTACCGACGTTTTTTAACAATATTGCAGGGTTTTATTTGATTTTACAGTGATCTTATGATATAAAGGTGTTCTAGGAAATGCAGCAAAACCAGGAAATTTCTCAAGAATAAAAAATATACACGCATATACATGCGTAAGTAGACAAGTTAAACTAAACGAACTTCAACGTGAAAACATCTGGGCTGCCATGTGTATATTTTTTCCTTGTGTAAGCTGCCCATTTAATTTGACCAATGAGATGAATTTTTGTTCATTTGTTTTTTCTGTCATTTTTCTCAAAAGTCTCCAGGTGACGTCAGATATCATATCTTCTATTTATTTGTATCATGAGCGGGGACTAGAGAAGGCATCAGTCAGTTTTTGATGTGAGTTCATGTCTGTGTTCAAGGGTTATTAATTTTTTTAATTTGAAAATTATATTAGTCTTGTGTATTTTTAATAAAAAAAAACTTTTTGCTTTTGTATTGGTCGTCGTGCCGCGCCGTTCAATACACTTTTCGGTATCCTATAATGCTACCCGAGAAAAACAAATCGACTGCTACTTCGTCGACAATCGTTTAAAAAAGTTTGGAAATAGTTCTTAGTGTTAGTATAACGAAATTATTTAGTACTGCATGTTTTCAACTTTTTCCTCAGTTAATACATTCGGTGTATTGGTAGAATATTGACTTTGGGTAATGGCTGAAGATAGTTTTTTATTGTGTAAGCAGTGTGCGACAAAGAGGTAATACCTACAACTTAAAAATTAATTATATTCGTTATTCATTCGCTGTCCAGGTTATCTTGCATAATACCACAGTGTAGCTAAGGTATTCTGGGATAATACTAAAGGCGTCTAACAGGTCATCAAAAGTAGTTGAGGCTTGGTTAGTTAGACCTCTTTCTGACCAAGTGCCAAAATGAAATTGGTTTAAATTTCTCGTTAATAGCAGGATTTCCGAAAGTTACCGCGGAAATTACATGGTCTTGTATTTGAAGTTTTTCTACTTACACCTGGGTGAGAATAATAAAACAAAAAACATTAGGTATATTTGAATTCTGTTACTTACAATCATGTGCCCAATCCCAGAATGTACCGTGATATTTTTCTTCATTTTTTATTTTTAGAAAAACTTTTATTTAGCTGTGATTTAATTTTTCTTTTCAATTTAGGATAATGTTTATTGCACAATTATTCAAAAGAATGAAATTCAGTTAGTTTTAATTTTCGAAACTTTTTTTGCTCAACTATATTTTTGTTGCAGGAAACATGTCCAATTTTGTTCAATTTGGAAATTTGGGCCGATCTCGTTCATCCACATCCAGCCTTTATGTGCAGGTAATTTTCATTATTGCTTAGTCTTTTGAACTAAGATTATTTTTGTTGGTGTTAATTCATAGTATTATATTCAGGAAAATACCAAAGGGATTATGTTTATAGTGGAGGAGGGAATGGGCAAAATTCCCAACAGCTGAGGAAATTTTTAATGAATCTTGATGAAAAATGCCGGTACATTTTTGCAAATGCTTTCAGAAGTAGGTAAACCACGTTTTCAAAAAGTTTACGTTTTTAGAAAATACCTAATATTACCTCGAACTAAATTGTCGACCTTTTTGCAAGCCTATTCAACTTTGTACCAGAATGTTGCGAGGGGGGCTCCCTGTCATCTTCCATGAGTACGTCTCTTTTATCACTTATCTCATAGGCATCAATTAAAAGAAAAGTTCGACTTTTTTATTCATAGATATCCCATTTTCTATTTAAATTTACAATTCTAAGATCTTTAGATAACCGCGTGTGTGTGCATCAGTGGCTGACCAAAAGGGGGGCGACAGGGGCGGTCCGCCTCGGGCCCCACCAGCAGGGGGCAGAAGCGGAGCCCTGCCTATAAAGTTAGTAATAATGTTATAAATATCAAAAATAAACCAAACCTATCAACGCCACCCATTATCCACTACTCGCTTTTCACACAGAAATGTCTATATCGTCAACTCGATAATAGTTGTTTAGTTAGTTTTGCCCTCCACTAACAGGTGACAGCAATGAAGATCAAACCTATTATATTATTCTTTGCAATGAAGAGTGCGGATGTCTACGGGACCGAATTTAAAAATCTGACTGGCATCCAAAATGAACTTTTTCGTTAATGAATTGAAAACTTTCGGCTGGTGCGGGTGATAGGCTGCACGGATATATCTATATAAATACAAAAAACACAAAATCATCCATGACAGATAGTGCGGATTTCGTCACCAAAGATCCACGGCTGATCTCCTTACCACCATAACTGGAACAAGTCTCTCGAATTTCACGGTAAATCCCAGATCGCTGCTCCTGATATTTCCAAGGCCTTTGACCAGAAATAGCATGCCGCACTCCTCAACAAACTACCTTCTTACGGCCTTCTTCCCAGACTATGTACTTGGATAAGTAGCTTTCTCTATAATCGCTACGTATTTGTCGCGGTGGACAGTATCCCAGCTTTCACCCTGTCAATGCTGTCGTACTCCAAGGTTCAGTCCTGGCACCAACCCTATTTCTTCTTCACATTAATGACCTGCTCTCTTCAACTACCAATCCCGTCCACAGTTATTGGGGTGCCAAGAACTTTGTTCAATTCAACGCCTCGAAAACCTAGACTTGCTCCCTGTTACGCAAAAAATCCGGCAACACTTACCCCATCCACATGAATGGCCAAGTCCTGTAGAACATTAAAACGTCCGATCTTCTCGGCATCGCTTTCGAACATGATCTCAGCTCAGCTCACAAGTATTACTTCAATAGTCACATCAGCAGCCAAAAAGCTTGGTTTTCTCTTTCGAGCCAGAAAGTACTTCTCCCCTTCCAACTAACACACTCTCTATGTTTCCCAAATAAGACCTAACCTAGAGTACTGCTCCCACATCTGGGAAGCGGCTTCACCCTCGGCACTTAACATCCTTGTTTCTATCCAAAAGAGAGGCATTCGACTTATTAATGGCCCAGTCCCCACAAGAAAACTCCCTTCTCCGCTCATAGCCGCGCTGTTGGTGATTTATTCCTTTTCTATCGATACTTCCACGGATTTTGCTCTGAAGAACTAACCGATATCCCCTTGACCGTTCCAAGCAGAACAACAAGAGGCGCGTTACGTATGCATCCCTTTACTGTCCAGCCCAGCGACAAAAGCCAAGAACATCCCATTTCTCTCGCTTATTTGTGGTCAAAAAAGATTGAACCAAATGGAAAACTTTTTTATTTGAAGTTTCTCAAAAAATTTTATTCTTAAAAAAAGTTGGTGCTTGTTCTAAAACCTCTAAATAACATGACAATTTCCTAACATTTGCCTGCTAAGGTAATAAATTACAAAAAAGTGAAAATCGCTGAAGAATAAATTACCTCTATTTTTAAAAATTGGCGACAATTTTATTAAGAAAAGTTTCTTAGGATCTCATTAAAGTCCTAAATACAAAATTTGAAGTTAAAATTGTAAAGAAAAAAGTTTGACATATTTTTCAAAATTTTAATTCGCCCGAGTACGGCCCTGACTCGTTTTATTTTCTTAAACGCCGAACTCTTATCCATGCGACGGTAAAATGTTAAAAGGATAATTTTTGTTAAGTTTTACTAGCTAGTTTTAATGATTTATTTTTTTTATGAAATTCTACTTGTTTTTTTGTTTCAATGAGAGTTTTCTGGACCAGTGTGTAACAAAAATCTTTGGAAGTTCAACCTCAAATGGTGTTTTGGATTTCCTTTATAAAGTTTTCATCAATTATTCAAAATAGAGGTGGTTTATTCCTCAGCGATTTGAACTTTTTTTCAATTTATGACCTTAGTAAGAACGCAAATGTTACAAAAACTGTCATCGTATTTAGACGTTTCGGATTTAGGGGGATCGGTACTTTTTGTGTAAAGTATTTGTTAATATTTACAACAAAGCCTACAAAAATCAATAGTTAATCGTAAAGGTTTAAATATGTTTTTGGGCCAATTAAATCCTGAACCGTCATGCCAAACATTCTTTGCATTTCGTCGACATAATACATTGAATGTATTTCACACACTATTAAAGTCCCAACGGTTCTTAGATTAATTCTCCTATTTTCTGACATCTGAAATTAAACGAAAATGTTACAAATTACAGAATAAATTGCATGTATCTGGAGTTATTTCGCATCATCCATCATTTGTAACATCTTGTTGTTGTGGCTTGAGAACACAATGCTTCGTAGGATCGCATTCCCGGGTATATATTTTTTCAATTATTGCTGTTGACTTCTAGGAGTAGGTGGATTTATACGGATGTTGGAGAAGTAAAACATCATTTTTCATTTGTTATGTACATAGCTTTGTTTGATAGACAGAAAATATGAATTAAAAGAGTTTTTGTTGTTTTAATTTTGAGTTATTCGAAACCGTTAAAAACTTTCCTCGCGGTTCTTTAAACAGGTTTAAGACCAGTGGCGGCAAACCCAAGCAAACCCGACTGTGCGTTTTAAAAATGTCTGGCGTCTTTTTTAAAACAATAAGTAAAAACAATATCTAAAATCATTTAAAAACATAAAATTAAACCAAACATTTAACCCTGGGATTCACTAAAAAAGTTTAAGATTTAGTACTGATTTAAATTTAGATCTAGTTGATCGGTTAGGTTTTGATAAGTTTATATTCTATCATTGTTAATAAGTTGTAAATAAAAACTTTATTCTTTATTTTTGTGATCTGTCGGGTGTTCAAATGATTTTTATCTTGGAACTTGTTGTTAAAATACATGTTTAACATACTTAAAACCTTTAATCTTAGATTAAAACCTTTATTCTCAAATTAGACCGATCTAAGAAATAGTGAATCCGGCCGTAAAATTTTTAATGATTCTACCTATAATGAGATCAGTTCTACTTCTGAGCATGTATAGGTATTCCTATCAAAGGGAAAAAAACATCGGCGTAGGACATTTCTTTCAGAAATAGCTGCAACAACGTGATCATAAGTCCAGCTCCCAGTCCAGTTCCTAGCCATGTCTTAAATTACTAATCGTTATGAGCATTTTGTTGATCTGTGATACATGATCCTTCGGGTATTTTTTTTTACTAGAGCGGCCAAAAATTTAAAGCATATTATTTCAGAATTAGTATACTAAATCCGTCGGGAGTCCACATCCCAAACATATTTCACGGGTTTATGGTTTTACACAGACATTTTGATGACCCAATAAAATGCACGGTATTTACATTAAATGCACACAGGCCGCAAGTGGCGTCCATCGGCGCGTAATTATGAAGGGTGGCAACCACCCGTCGGTAATGTGCTTGCACCCCCGCCTGCGGTAAGGAAAGGGTTGGAATGGGACAGAAATAGGGTGATTTGTGGTTTTGGGTTATTCATTCGATTTTTGTATAACAGTTTTTACATTTAATATAAACTGACCAGCACTGACATTCTGCTTGCAGCTGCTTTGCTTGTTCTGAATATTTCTATTAATTTGAAAAGTCTATCATATTTGTTTTGGTTTAAATTGCATTGTTCAATGTTTTTTGAAACACCCTGTGCATTCTCGTGGTCAATAAAAAATTTATAGCGGCGAATGCGATCGTGAATCTGTAAAAAAAACCTATGTTCTGGAGGGGGTCGTCTAGCCCCCCTCTAATTTTGCCACTGCAAAAAATCTATAGAAGAAAATATTTGTATATTAAAATTTGTTCAAGGTTGCCTCTGAAACTGCTCCACCAATATTAATAACTCTTTAACACTCACATGGCCTGTATTTTAAGTCCCCGACTTTTCTGGGTGAATCGTTAGTTGTTGAT
The DNA here is from genome assembly GCA_963971165.1 of Philopedon plagiatum. Lineage (NCBI taxonomy): Eukaryota > Metazoa > Arthropoda > Insecta > Coleoptera > Curculionidae > Philopedon > Philopedon plagiatum. Next base: position 96,946,724 of record OZ020192.1, on the reverse strand, counting down.
TTTACGCATATTCAGTGAATATCTATAATATGTAGGGGAGAACCGGGTAAGATGACGAGGCGGGTAAGACAACGAATTGCGAAAAACAATAAAGCATTTTATTTATTTACTTAAAACTCATATCGACATCTCTTAGAGACCTGGCGAAAATAATTTTCTCAGTTTGTTCAATGGGTGGGGCACCAGTCGCATGCCATTTAAAGTTCGGTACTTCACCAGTGAGCGTGGTAATTTCGGAGCTGCAATAAATGGTGTTTTTTACTAAGCCCATGTATTTTATAATATGATGTTATACATTTGAACTAATAGTTTAAGAGATAGCTTGTCTAATTTTTATAACAAATATTACCTATTTTACAAAAGTTTTGATCCGTTTCAAAAAATCTGTAGGTGGCGGGTAAGATGGCGCGGAGAAGTTGACGAAATCCTTATCTTACCCGATGAACGGACATATCAAAGACAGAAAGTTTTGCTATCAGATAAGGGAGTTAAACATAAATCTATGAAACAGAAAGTAAAAGCTCATTATCACATTATACTGCCGAATTGGAGACCGACTGTGAAGTAAGAGCGTGCCCAGGATGCGGTGACGACTACTAAGAACCTTTAACTGAGGATTGGATAAAATGCAATGCATGTTCAAGGTGGTGGCACGAGCAGTTGATTCTAATCATGTTTTTGTTTGTGATTTTTGCTGATTCGGCATCTTACCCGCATATTGACGTCGACTTATCCGACACATCGGGTAAGATGACGAAAATGCATATTTTTTCAAAATTCGTTTTTTTGTATTTGTATCAAAATTCTTTGATATTAGTTATGTTTAATACTCTACCAAGTTACTTAAAAAAATAACTTTCAAGGCATTATTATTATATGTTTTAGAAAAAAATTAGCGGACTTCTTGTTTAATCTCGTCAACTTACCTCCCCTATAATATTAAAAATGTAGATATCCAGTGTTACTTTCGAGGATATGTCCTCTTTTAATATCCGCTCTGTGCATCTCTCTATACTTTCTGAGCGTCCTTTTAGGGGAAAATGTAGTTTTCCTCAAAAAGACACGGACGTGCGTCGGCAGAACAGATGGTCGTTGGCTAAGAACGCTTATGCATTTTAAGGGCGCCACTCAGTTTTTTAATGTATTAGTTTTTCAGAGCTTTTCAACTGATAAACTAAGCTCTTTTAAGTCAAGGTTACTGATGGTAATAAATAAAAAGACTACCCGAGATTAGCTTCAATCGACTTAATTAGACAATTGGGCAATTTCCTCATAAAGGGTGGCAAATCAAAAAAATATTTTTATATGTAGCCAAATATCTATCGTTCTAAAATGAGTAGACAATAAGTCTATCATACAGTAATTTTAGGCTAAAAAAAGTGGAGCTTCTAAGTAAATACAAGTGCAGTGATTTATTTGTATATACTTTTATTTTGACATTATTAATAACGTACAGAAAGTCCATATCAAAATATTGTACGCTAATAGAATTATTCAAGGTCAAAGGTCGGAAAAATCAGTTTTTTGCGAATATCTCGCTTTCTATTGGCTATATGATAATTTTAGTTATGAGAAAAATTGTTTACCAGAAAATTATCTACAAAAAGATTATATACAAATTTTACGCACGACCAATAGCTTTCGAGAAAACTTATACTCCACTATATGGTCTATAGTATAGAGTATATACACAAAATATGATTCTTCTATAGAAAGTTCATGATGCTTATACACACACTAACACTTCAGCTATGTGTTAAAATAAATAAATAAGTTTTTATCAATAAATCACTTATTTCAGAATTCTTACTCGTTTCCATGGAAATGCGTTCTTTCATAAAGGAAAAGTAAATGCAATGAAATTATTTGAAACACGATCAGATTTGCATCAATTTGCAGAAGCACTTAAGCAAGAGAATTGCTCATGAGATACTGTTATCAATAATGGAATACATTTTACTTTAGCAATGTATGGAGCTCTAAAAACAGAAGATTCCCTAGACAATTATTATCGGTACTTGAGTTTCGCTAAGTCTACAAGACTTAACAAGCTAATAAAATTGTCATCACTTCCACCCACAACAGCAGCCGCACAACAACATATTTATCGTATATATTATCAGGTACAAACTTCGCTGCGAAGGGACTTAGATCCTCAACAGTAGGGATTGACATTCAAAAGCAATTTCTTGGAGCCAGACGAACTCCTTAATTCTATTTTTGTAACTGTACAAAAGGTTGTGGTTAAAATTGTGGATGCAGGAAAATAAGATTACCAGGCTCCATAGTTTGTGGCTACTGCCGTGGCCAATCATGCTTAAATGTCGTGACACTACTGAATCTTTCTAAAATATAAACGATGAGTAGATCGATCCCATTTATATTTTAAAATCAAATATGACGAAAATGACGAAAATGATGAATAAACGTCGCAATTAAATAAAACATGGATTAGGCCTAACGGGGAAACCATGTATTGTGCAGTTCATACTCTCTTGACTTTATATCTCGAAAACTACTAGTCGTGCATGAAATATGTATATATCCTTTTTTGTAGATAATTGCTAATAAATAATTTTTCTAACAACTAAAATTATCGCACAACCAATAAACAGCGAGATACTCGCAAAAAACTAATTTTCTCGACCTTTGACTGAATAATTCTCTTAGCGTACAACATTTTGAAATGGACTTTCTGCACGTTATTTGCAATGTTAAAATAAAGGTATGTACGAAAAATCACCATACTTGTATTTATTTAGGAGGTAAATCCTCTAAGAATTGGACTACTACTACTATGACAATAAGGCTAGTTGAAGTAACACATATTGTAATAAACATTAAACATAGTTACAGTTTCATATACATAACCCTTTTCTTTGGTCAAAAATAACCCCATGCTATGTATATTTTTTATGTACAAAAATATACCTAAAAATCGCGCACAAATTTAAATTTAAAATAAGCAGAAAGCTTGCTTACAGAGGTGATAATTAAGTAAACGAATTTAAAAACCATATAAATAACAAGGAAGTTGTAGGGGAAAAATTACGCAATACTAATTAATTAAGAGTAATATGGAATAGACAGGCCTTAGGGCCAGGAAGCTAGTGGGAGCTTCTAGGGTAGACACTAGTTGGTGGCTAAATGTTAGGCCTCACGACTAATTCTGGTTCCTATGTCCATGAAGTGGTGATAAATGTGGAGAAAAAATGACACGCTATCCAGCCTAAAAAATGCGCAGAAGGAGAAAGTAATGATTATATCATTGCGTGAAAATCCATGAGTGAGAATCATCCCGTGAAACTGGACCCTGTAACTGTAACCCTCTAGGTTGAGGGATCCGACAAACTACGCGCACATGGCGATTCAGAAATTAAAACGGGACTTCTCCCAGGAATAATAATTATGAAGTGGTGAAAGGACATAATTAGACACTACTTCATATCAAATTCTCGATCTAAATTAGTGCATAAAATAGCACTGTAAAATCAAAGAAACTTAAGAAAAAAATCATGACTCCTCCACACGATTAACAAAATCAGAGTCCCGAGAAAATGGTCGGTATGACTAGCTACGAGTACCACGCATGGATACTAGACGACATCGCGTCTGCTTGGATGCAAATGGTCAAGATATTTTGGACATTAGCGAATGCACTAGATCATGAAAATTTGCAAAAGTATTAGAAATAATAAGGGTAATACTTGTTAAAAATTTAAACGCTACAACTTATAAGTACTTATTGGCGAGTCAAATTAAGGGAGCCAGCTGCAATTAGCTGATTTTTAACAGGGAAGAAGGGCTCACTAGACGACAAAATTGACAAAGATGCCAAATAACACGATAATGAAGGCAAAGACGAAACAAAAACATTCCCCGTTATAGTATTTAGAGGTACGTAAAGAGAACGCCACGCTTCTAATTGGAGTCGCCAATAACCTTTACAAATATTCCTCGGTCCTCGAGTAATACCCGTGTTTATCCCTTTGGATATATGTAATTTTGAAAATATATCAAACATTACTTGCAAGAATATATACTAGAGTAATATCTAACGTAATCTGTATCTCCCTGGGAATAGATACCTATGTACCTTTAAAAGTTTTTATTAAATGTTACCTTCACGTTACTCAAGTAACATCTCATGTATATCTCTTTAAGCACATATACAAAATATAATATTATATATATTCATTATACGTTATCTCTACGGATATGCGCTGTACATTCTTTTTGAAATAAACAGTAAATATAATGTAAATAATATATATTAAACACACATCTCTTGTTATTACAAAGATGTTTATTTAATGAATATAACATAAATATATCCAAATAAACATACTTTTATAGACATCGCATGCATATCCATATAGTGTGAATAAGCATAGGCTATTATGTGGGACTTTTCCTACACTTTTTATAGTTTGTATACTCCGATACAAAGGTAGGATTATGTACCTATTTAGTTAAGAATGATAAATCAAATGCCCATTTTCAATAAAGAAATTTATAATTTTGATTTCAAATATTGAAAAAATAATTTTTCTTTTAATTTTTCGTATTGGAATAAAAACTTTTGCCAGTTAACTAATATTGTATCAAATAATCTTTATATTACAATCATTATAATCATTTTTCTTGATACGCCCTGTATTTCAGTAAATTTCAAACAGATCCCAAAGCAGGAAATTTTAGCCACTTTGTATGTTTGGGGTTACGTCGTCCCAGGCCTTTACGATGTGTGATGCAAATTTTACTGCCCGGCATATTGCGCAAATGACACCCTCAAGTTATGGCCGGCAAATAAATTTCGCTAATTTGCTTGAATGTGTCGGTTTTTATCATCAAGGGAATTAGAGGGATGCACGGACATTAAAGTTGGCCGCGGTTTAGTTAAAAGTCCTAAAAACATTTTTTTTTCTTGCAGTAAGCAACGGAATATTCTGGAATTTTAATCTTGGTTTGTTTATGATGTAGGAGTAAAATTTGTCTTTTTGTTAACATTTTTCCTGCTGCTTTTTGCATTTTTTTTTGGATTTTTGTATAAAACATCCTAAATTTCGTTTAAAATTTTCGACATATACTTAAATGTGTTTACTTTGTTTCAATAATTATTACAGTATCAAAATGTATTAGCTGTATTGAATGTTATACCCTCCTCCATCCAGTAACAAAAATACCATACGTGCTTTTGCCTATTATTTTTGAATTTAGGGCAACAAAATCCTTTAGGACCAGCATTTTTCATCAATGTTACTAAACAAAGTTTAAAGTTGTTGAGTACTCAAATTATCCTCAAAATTGAAAAAGATGCAAACAGGTATTAATATGAGTGAAATAAGGAATATGCACTTATTTTTTTTATTCCATAAATTGTTTAAGGAAGTCATTACAAACCCAAAAAAAATATTTTAAAGACTAGGATAATTTAGCTAGAATTTTTTTTTACTTTTCAGTATAATCTATTACAATTTAAAAAGCATCCATTTGCCCTTAGTGAAATGTGATGTCAGAAAGTGAACAGTGACGTCAGGACATTAGCAAAAATAATTTAAAGCTTAACTGCTTAACCTAAAGTCGAACAGGTTTGTTTTTCTCGGAAACAGTCAGAGGGGAAGCAATTGAATTTCCTGGGTTAATAGAGGAATAGCGCAACTAAGTTCGGTAAAAAATTCAGTTATACAGGATGTATTGTTTCGGAGTTATTAAACGTCAAAGTCAAAATTTCCGCGATTTCCGTTGAAATCGGGTACAGATCGCAAAAGCGAATTAAATCGATTTAAGTTTTTGCAGGTTGTAGAGGACCCGGTGCTTCAGAACTCTATTGAAACTGGTGAGGACCGGAAAATGGCAAGTAATTTTTTAAATTTTTTAGGTCGAAAACTGCCATTTGCAGACCCCTCTTAGGTACCTACCTAATAACTCGAAAACGAAACGTCGCACAGACGTTCGTATTAAAAATCTAACTTGACAAAAGGTAAAATTTCTTGAACTTTAAAACAACATATATTTTATCTTATTATGGTCATAAATAGTTGTGTATCTATAAAGTAGAACCCGTTTTAGAAATAACATAATAGAGTCTACGCAAAATCAGGCAGAAGTCTCTGTTACCGCGATCCTTTGTATCCCGATGGCACCCGTCTTCATTGATGTTCGGAACTACAGTCTCTGTACGGGTAAAATTTTATCTAATAAATAAGTGAGTTTGGCAGAGTAAATTACAGGTATTTCCCTTAGTTTTAATATATTTTTTTGTAATTTATTATTATTGTTGTCTTCTTTGGTTGACGTAATTAAAGGGCCAAATTTCTTTAAATTGTTCGATTTCTAATTGAAATAGCAGGCCCGCAATTGCAAAGGCCGCCGAAGGCCGTTGTAACGTTATTTTCTCCACAACCATTACAGAATGTAGAAATTCCGAAATCATTTTTAATAATAGAACATATACATTCTGACTCTTGAGTTAGAATATTTATTCTGAAACACTTACTTCTTATGTGTTTCGCATGTATTCTCATTCCATAACAAGGTACGGTATGAATATTCTGTAATCGAACCAAACGACATAGATTGCCGTGGATTTCAAAATAATTGTCAGTGACAGATGCCAATGGTGGCGGCGTCATAATTTTTGTCGGAAATCTTCAATTTAAATGAAATAATGAGTGAAAAATCGAATGAATCAGATACAGAATTTGACATTCATTAATTTGATTCATACTTTCTGGTCGTGGAGAAAATATAGTCTGTTACTCAGTTAGAATGAAAAAACTCAATACTCGTGGTTCCTCACGCTCGCTAGCGCTCGCGTTCGGAATTTTCCACTCGTATCGAGTTTTTTCATTCTAACCTTGTTACAGAATATACTATTCAGCGGTTAGTTTACCTCTTTGGGTGTTTAATTTTAACTATTTTATAACCATATTCAACCATTTTTTTTGTAATAATTTTTTCAGTGATCTTGGAATTCCAACAAGAAAAGTGTTTGAGGTTGGGCGAAATGCCCCTAACATTTCAAGAAGACTAGAGTGTATGTGTATGATTATAATATAATGACTAAAAGTGGTGTGGAGGAGCCTGGTGGAAACATTCGCGAGTTAGTGCGAAAAAAAAAGTGTAAAATTTTGTAAAAAAAAATTGTTTGCACTAAATATTTATGAGGAAATATACAAATAGCAGCCATTTTTTATTGTTATTTTCCCAGAAAAAACATAGAAATAATTTTGTCAAGTCAGATTAGTTATCGGAACCACTGTGCGTCGTATCGAAAAACGGATTGATAAGTAAAATTCTAAAATCTTAATTACTTTCTTTTGACGATACATTTACCTAAACCTAAAACCACTGGAAAATGGACCTATATTTGGGAAAACTGGAAATTTCGATTTTTGACCCAAATTTTTCACGGTTTTATTTTTTTTGGTCAAAATGGAGCCAAATTAAAATCTAATATTCGTCACCGGGAAGAACTAGACGAAATACGTGCAATCTATATTTTTTAGTTTCTTCATTCTTTATAGGAGGGGAACAATCGCCGATTAAATTTCTTTTTTTTTACATTTTGTGCACTCGATATCGGTACCTACCTTTAAATCACTCCGTATTTTCTCCTATCTAACTTTTTTCCAATTTTTCGACTCTGTGTTGTAGAGGGATAATCAGACTTTAAAATAAATACCGAATGGGTCATCCAGGAGCGTTTTTAAGGCGTAAAAACTAAATTTTCTTAATTTCTTCCAATAAATCCTATTTTTAACCGATATTATTCTATACTATTTTTCCTATTTAGTGATTCTTTTTGGTTCATTTTATCCGTTAATTACTTAAGAATACCTCTCAGTAATTTAAATCGCTTATTTTTTCGTTTACGTTATGAAGAAGTAGGTTTATTTGCATCGGGGACATGCAAAATTTGAAACTTTTAAATTTTCGACCATTGCCACGAAAACAAGGAATTGCAGTTTATTTACGTCGAAGTAATTAAAGTATAATGTGTCAAAATTTCGCCAAAATGCCAGTTTTTGTTGCAAGATTGGAAGGTTCCTGGATCGATTTCGACTTCAAATATACATCAGTAAGATTTTAGGAACTTTCTCCTTTAAGTGCAGGGACATTTCACTGGATGAGTTACGCATTAAATACCATTTCTATTGATTTTTTGATGACCCTATAATACTGGAATTTGTCGTGTACTTGTAATAACACTTTTGGCGTTACAGCCAATGGGATTACGTTTCATAAGTTTCGAAATTCGCGCGAAAATTTGCAGTAGAAAATCCTTTATTTTTGTTAATAAAGACCAAAATAAATTGATGAGAACAATCACCACAAATGTTTAATTATGTAGGGAATATAAAAATATATCAGATTTATTTGGATTATAAGCATATTCTCTATTGTGCATTTTGGCGTACTGCTCTAAATAAGTCCTAACACAGATTATGAAATGCTTCGTTTCCAGAATACAGGGTGACAAATTTTTAAAAACTTAATTATAACTTTTCGTATTTATTTTATATTTTTTAAGCATTATTTCTAATTTATCCTAAGTATACTTTCGTGCAAATCATACCCTAAGGCCAAGAAGTTTGGTTTTTGTTAATCTCATCAAATATATTTTTTACCTTGCAATCGGGCATCAATGGCCGGATATTTTGCAAAATAATTTGTAAACGGTGTAAGTTACTAAGAAGTTAAGAAGGCAACAAACTTTTTAATGATGGAATGAATCTAACTTTAAGTCAGTGTCAATACAGGAAAGTCGAGGGCGCCCAGAAATCACCTTGTAATAATGGCCTTCCAATGTTTTCGAATGACAATGAGGATATTCCATAAGATTCTAAAAATTGTATACCAAATTTAAATAAACCCTATTTAAAGAAGTGTAACATGAAAAAAAACAGATATTAACACCCGAATTCACTAAAAAATTTAAGATTTAGTACTGGTTTAAATTAAGATCTTCGTCATTAAAGACATATGGGTTATTCTAATATTTCAGCGATTTGCTTGGTTTTCAAATGATTTGTATCTTGGAACGTGTTGTTAAAATGAATTCAGTTAGTGAAGTATGCTCTCATTTTGACGGATTGTTAATTAAAAGAAGGCATAATTAGATACTTAAACTAGAGGATTTATATAAGTTTACGTTTTTTTCCTGTTTTTTACAGTTACTGTCTAGTCTGGCAAGTGAACTAGATCATATGTTAAGGGAGCTCTATGCGACGTCTTCTCTGCCATACACGCCACTGTCTGACAATGAGGAGCACGTTGGGTGAGTTTAGATTATGAATCAGTAAGTCCGTTTACTATTAGTTTCGACATTTCAGTTGTAAGAATCCCTGTATATTACCACCGACTAGTGACTGGTCAATTTTATAGATTTCTGTAGCAGACAAAGCAAACTATGAATGAATGTTAGTGGCCGACAGGGGGAGTCCAAGATCTATTGGACAACCCCGAGCCGGGTGGACAGTAAGCTTTCACCGTTGTTGGGGATCATCAGATTGACGTAACCATCAGACAGGTTCTCCCATAGTAAACTCGCATATTCAATAGTTCCTCTTGATCAGAGACGGTTCAGAAAACGCGCGAACCGGCGAACCCCATATATAGACAGCAACTATGTAATGCTAGAACATACGTATCTCACTAAAGCATCTTTTCCTAACCTTTAATAATAACACAGCTCCACAAAAAAAATTCGATAAATTACCCCTGGAATATGACTATATCTACCATATGTTTTTGGGGTCGCTGAATCCAAATTCGGGGTCCATTTAACCCCATCACGTCAGGATTTTTCATAACCTCAAAAGAAAAACCCGAATCCTCAAGAAATCCTATCTCCATTGATCACTTAATTCCAATAACCCCATAACCTCTTTATTCCTTCATCCCTTAAACTCTTATTTCCTGAAACCCGTAACCCCCAAAACCCATAAACCCCATAACCCCAAAACCCATAAACACGAACCCCAAAACCCATGAGCCCCAAAATCCATAAACCCCAAAACCCATGAACCCCAAAACCCATGAACCCCAAAACCCATAAACCCCTGAATCCCATAAACCTCAAAACTCTATAACCCCGAAACCCCATAACCCGGCAAGATAGAAACAGAGTATGTTTGATCCGTATATGCTTCTTAAGCCTTAAACCCACATTTTTCAATAACTGTAAATCCAAAACCCGATAATCCGGTTTTGGAGTTTATGAGTTTCGGGGGTTAGGGGTTTCAGGAATTAAGAGTTTAAGGGATGAAGGAATAAAGAGGTTATTGGGATTAAGTGATCAATGGATAGAGGATTTTTTGAGGATTCGGGTTTTTCTTTTGAGGTTATGAAAAATCCTGACGTGATGGGGTTAAATGGACCCCGAATTTGGATTTAGCGACCCCAAAAACGTATGGTAGATATAATCATATTCCAGGGGTAATTTATCGAATTTTTTTTGTGGAGCTGTGTAATCGAGTGTCAAGCTAGCATTATCTGCATCAAACTTAATTTTTTAAAATAAACTCTAACGTTCAGATTCACTAAGAAGGTTTAAGATTTAGTACTGGTTTAAATTGAGATCTTCTAGTTGATCAGTTATGTTTTGACAAGTTTTTGTCCTGTCATTGTTTATAATAAGTTGTCATTAAAAACGTATGAATTATTCTGATATTTAAGCGATTTACTTGGTTTCCAAATGATTTTCATCTTGGAACGGGTTGCTAGAATGGACTGAGTTCTATTTATTGTCGAAAGAACGTACTAAAATTCCCATTTTCTTTATAAATTTGCGAAAAGGCTCAAAAATAAATTAAGATTATAAAACTTAGTTGTCTTATTCTTACACTTGTCAGTTTAAAACTTTTGGTTGTCAAATTAGACCGGACTAGCGTTTGAGAATCTGGGTGAATATCTTTTTTAGCAGCGTCCTGCAGCAACAAATTAGCAACACATTTTACCATATTTGTTGATACGATTATTGTTCATTTTCGCATTTTCCCGATACCTTTATGTAATGCTAGCAGTGTTCACGATTTTCAGAGATCAGTTTGAGCAACAAAAATGATTCTTTGGCAACTAGTTAGCAACAAATTAGCAACACATGATCGTATTTTTTTTAATTTCCTCGGACCTTTTACTGCTAGATCTATGGACCCGTTTTAAGCTGGTTTTCATATTATTATTATATACATAGCTTCTTCGCTAGTGTTATATCGTGTTTAGGTAGTAGACTTTTACATTTCATATCCTGACATCATAGTAGATCGGTAGTCAATTAATCATGCAAGCTCTACTATTCATTTAACTTTACGCGCTATTGACAAAACTTTTACAAAGTTGAAAAATTGTCTCCACCCATTTCTCGTGTTACTTTACTAGAAGTCTAAATAAAGAAATAAAAATCTTTGAAACTAATTGAAGGGATGGAAACCATTTGTTTCAATATACGATTATTATGATTAATGACACTCTCAAAGCTTTGTTGTGTCACTGTTAGTAAAAATAGAAAAAGTGTAAAAACTAAGCATCTTTTCTATTTGTCCGGAGTTTCTAAAGAATAAGTGGTAAAATTTTTGCTTATAAATACATTTTGAAAGAGGGAAATAAATTGAGTATCTTTTAATAGTTTTAGGGCGCCCTATAATTTTTTCCGTACCGTAAGAGATGGGTCTCTTTTCCAGACAGGTCACATTTTCCAGAAAGGTTTCGAACCAAAAGTTGGATAATAAACACAAATCTATGTACTTATCCCTTTCCCAAGATCTTCAATTAATCTTAGACGAGGGCGTCCAAAACCTTGTTCAGTTCAACGCCTTCATAACCCAGTCTTGCTCCCTGTCACGCAAAAAATTCGGCAACACTTACCTCATCCACATGAATGGTCAAGCCCTACAGAACAATGAATGTTCGGTCTTGTCGCTTTCGAACATGATCTCAACTGGCATAAACATATTACTTCAATAGCCACATCAGCAGCTACAACGCTTCATTTTTTTTCGAGGGGAAAATACTTCTTCCCTTCCAACTTAGGTTATGTTTCCAAATAAGACCTAACCTAGAGTACTGTTCTCACATCTGGAGAGCGGCATCACCTTCGACACTTAACATCCTGGATTATATCCAAAAGAGAGCCATTCGATTCATCAATGACCGAGTCCTCACAAGAAAACTCTCTTTTTCGCTCGCCGCCGCGCTGTTGGGGATTTATCCCTTCCACGGATTTTTCTCTGAAGAACTAGCCGCTGTAATTCCCCCCTTAACAGTTCCTAACAGAACAACAAGAGGCGCATTACGTATGCGTCCCTGTACGGTCCAACTACAAAATCCTAGAACATCCTACTTCTCTCGGTCATTCATACTTAGGGCTTCCAGATTGTGGAATAAATTGCCTGCAGATGTTTTCTCTTCCCCTCCCAACCTCCAATCCTTTAGATCTCGTGTCAATAGATTACATTCCTCTTCTCTTCAGACGCCAGTACTTAGGCTTGAAGACTACGTGGGCTGTCTCAAATAAAAAAGAGATACTATCATCAGTAGGCTTAGACTATGTAGCGAAGAAGAAATAAAGCTATTCATTCATACCTAAATAATTTTATCACCAAGCGGCAACATCTAAGAAAATCAGGCAAATGAGAGAGAGGAAGATAATGATAATAATATGGTGGGAATAAAAATTATTATAGTACAAATCAAGCAAGAAAAAGCCACGGCGTCATTGGCATGAAGGCATCACGTGTGCTCTGTATCGTTTCCAGCAACTAAGCCAGGAATATTATAAAACGAGACAGAGCACGCGTGATGCCTTCATGCCCATGACGCCGTGGCTTGCTTAATTCTTACTCTACTATCACCGTTCGCATAAATCGCATGGCGCATATCTCATACAATCGTCATGCGGGGTTGCCAAATTTCATGTTGGAAAAAACGGATCTGTATGATGAGACCTTAATAAATGAAAACATGCTGGTTATATTTTGCTGATTTTGGCAATGTTGCTATAAGGTATCCCTTTAATACACCCCACTTTTTGCAGCGACTGTGAAGTAGATATTATTGGCGGCAAAACAGATGTAAATAAATCGATCTGTTCTTCACTACATAATCTAAGTCATAAGGACATTAGAGAGAGAAAAAATTTAGTCCCATTTTTTTGACATATATTTTGAAGCCAAAAAGGATTGCTATCTCTGTCTGAACTACAGTGATTACAGAACTAACGTAAGATAAAAAAAGCATCCTCAAAGTATGCTGTATCACGCATGTCTTGAATTATTACTCCTGAAAGGTAACATAGGTAAAAGGCATAGGTGAATGAAAAATAGAACTGTCAAGTTCTGAAGTTTTTGTTATTGGGAAAATTGAATTATTTTCATTGTCATTGCATAATACAGAATGAAGAAAAAAACATAAATATACAACAAAGAACCTAAAAATTATAAATTTGAACTAAATGAGAGACCTGTCCATCTTCTACTTCCAAATATGTTCTCAGTGTTCTTTTGACAGCATCAAAATCATTGGTAAGCACTTGGGGGAGATGCTAAACTCCTGAAATTTATTTGTAATTCTAGCCTGTAGGTCTTTTAAATTTTCACAGGGGGTTTTGAAAAACGAGTTTTTAATGTGTGGCCATAAGAAAAAAGTCGCACGGCATGAGATCGCAGGACCGTGGTGGCCACCTAACTGGCATAGTACGACTAATGATTCTGTCTTCGAAAAAATCTTCCAAAAAGTTAAATTATCAAGAGTTACGTGAATTGGTGTGCCATCCTGCTGGAAGTAGCCTTGTCGCATCTCTTCATCGACTAATGCGTTTACAAAATTTTCTAAAATTTCATTACGGTATCGCGCCGCATTGAAAGTCCCTTAAACTCCGTTAACCACGTAGTTAACTACTTTTGTAGTTAACTACTGCCCAGCTCTGATAAAATATTTGTGACTGGTATAAAAACTGCCCTTGTTTCTTATTTAACGTTTCTAATTACTGCATTGTTGGAAGTAAATTGATTCAGTATAATTGAGGCTAATAAATGCCTACGTATGTAGGAAAACATTTCATCCATTTGAAAAAATATTAGGGAAACACCGCTCGTTAAATAATTGGTATTTTGATGGCACCAAATTGACAGAAAAAAAAACATCATGATGGGTGCTTAGTATTTTCCATTTAAAACTATGTATTTATTAATAACGATACTACACATATTTTCACAGTTCAATTTTATTTTTTACGACTGCCTGTTACAAGCATCCTGCGAACCGTATAACATAAATTATTTAAACTTTATTTTATTTATCAATAAAAAAAATTCTGCGTCTTACATGATTCTGCCTTCTTATTTTGATTGACTACGTTATTTACTAAGTTATTTTGATTTAGTACACTTTCATTTCGTTTTTACTTTGGTCTTAATTTTGCTTTTTCCTAAAACTGACTTTACTCCAATTAATATAAGATATATTAGGATACAGGGAACGCCAATAACAACAGCTATCACATCAATGAGGTAGTACTGGTACCATGACATATGTTTTGCATAACTTTGCAGGCTGGGCGCTCCTTTGTGTTTAATGACATATTCTATCCAGAAAATTGCTGTATCCAAAGGCTTTAATGGTCGATCTTTAAATTCCTCGGATATTCTTTTAGCATTTTGGAAATATCTAAAAAAGATTTTTATTACATATATTTTACTACAGAATTAGCGATCTTATTTTGCTTCTTCAAACTTAAGTTATATGTTCACTATATTCAAGAAACCAAATCCAAATCTGCAAGAACAAATTTTTAAAAATCGATAATGTTCCCGATAAAGAATTATCGCTTAGGGAGATTAGCAATTGGAATTCTATAGTTGGAGGACCGGGAGTCTTAAAATGTAATTGTACTAGAAACGTACCACAAATTCCTATAATGCAAGAAAGAGAAGATTCTTTGCAATTTAAAATGCCGCCATTCGTCTTCGTGTGCCAATAAGTAATGTATTATTTCCAACCTTGTTATAAATGTTATATTGTACTACCTAATATAATACACAGTGTTTACTACTTTTAAGAGAATATACATATATTATCATTTAATAAAAAGGATATATTTATCTTACTGAAATTACTTATCTTTACTAGTATACCAATTATATAGTATGGTGCAACACAAAGGTAAGAACATATTTTCGACTTTTTCTAAAACCTGTTTGGCAAACCTAAGTTTGCCGGATTACATTCTAGGTCAGCTCCGAAATAGAAAACAATTTCGGACCTTGCCTGAAACATTCCGGCAATGTGAGGTTTACCAGGCAAACCTAAGTATGGCTGCGCATCGTACTTTGCCGGTAACGTATAATATAAAATCGCAGGAAATTATTTTTTCCCCTAGTGTTTTGGTGACCTGGAAATAGTGCATGTGTATTCAGGTAAGTAGTGTTAATTATTTTGTTAAGAAATGTAATAAATAAAATTGGTAATGATTTTTCACACCTTTTTTAAAATAAAAATTATATTTGATAATATAGGGAAACAAATGATACTGAAATGACATTTTATCAGCATTTAACTATATTTTAAAGTACAGCCTGAAAATTTAAATGTCCAAGTACTGTTTTAGGTCTTAGACAATAGCTTGTAATTCTGTTCCAGTGCCTAACTGTAATTTGGAAATATACTTTATTTGCATATGCAATAACTATAACTTGGGCACTTTGTCTTGTATAAAACTGTAGTAAATTTCTAGGTAGCCTGTACCGTGGTTGGCATGTGTCTAACAGTGTCAATTTCGTGTTTAATAACTGACTGGTGAATTTTTAGATTTCAAATGTGCCCAAATTAAAATTAATATGTCAGGGTATTGTTTTAGTACCTCCTTCTTACTCATTTTGAAAAAAAAAACTAAATACTAGCCAAAGTGATCGCTAATGTTCCGGAAACATTCACTTTGCCGTTAAGTACCGTAAACTGGGGATATTTTGACTTGCTGGTATACATTGATCAAAACTTCGATGTATTTTTCAACGGCTATAACTTCTACGCCAAGCGCACTTGTCAGTTGGCCTTGAAGAGCTTCCTTTGTCTGCAGTCATTCTCTCAGTAGCGAAGTTGCACGTATTGAAAGTGGATGTGTTAGTAGATATAAGCGCGGTGGATTTTCAACGGAAATATTTCGAATTTATTTTGATTTGTAAAACTTTAAGCCCACAGATGGGAGGTATGCATGTTTCGTGCGTGATTGCATATTGTTACACCAGGTACGTATGTGTGAGTTGTGTGCAATATAAAAAAAATAATTATTGCAAGCCCGATTTTTTTTAAAATAATTTAACGGTTACTTAACTTTGATCACGGCGCTGGGCAACATTGATCACTTGATCAATTTTACCCCAGTGTGATTCATTAGAGTTGATGGGAACACTATACATTTCTTGTGTTTCAGGATATGCCACGTAAACATAAGCGGCTTCTAGGAAGCCGTTCATACCGGGACTACACCTCAGAAAATCTGGAAGAAGCCCTTCATAATGTGGCGGATGGTACCTTGGGTATCCGAGAGGCGAGCAGGAGATACAAGGTGCCTTATGGAACTTTATACAATAAATATACTGGGAAACATGGCGGGCTACCTGGTCGTCCCACAATTTTCACCTATGATGAGGAAGTTGCTATATTGGAGTCTGCGGCAAAATGCTCTGACTGGGGCTTTCCCCTAAGCGTATTGGACTTAAGAATGTTTGCTAAGTATTATTTAGATCGACGTGGCAAAAGCATTCCAAGGTTCAAAAACAATTTGCCCGGACCTGACTGGGCATACAGCCTTCTTGAAAGACACAAAAGTTCTGTTGGGCAGAGATTTGCAACAAACATTAAAAAATCACGAGCATCCGTATCAAGAGAAACTGTAGGCGAGTATTTTAACAACTTAGAAAATACATTAGCAGGTTTACCAAGTAGTAATATTTTCAATTACGATGAGTCAAATGTCAGCGACGACCCTGGGAAGAACCGAGGTATCTATAGAAGAGGTGTGAAATACCCCGAGAAAATAATGAATCATTCTAAGAGCGCAACCACAATTATGGTGTGTGGTTCAGCTGACGGAATATTACTGCCGCCGTACGTCATTTATAAAGGCCTTCATCTTTACGACACGTGGAAGCAAGGTGGCCCACAGGGATATCCATGTTGCAGTAAATCGTGTTGCACTCTCGGCACAAGATACAATAGAACAGCTAGTGGATGGCTGGATGGTGTCACATTTCGTGACTGGTTCTCTAACTGTTTTCTCCCCCATGCAAAACGTCTCCCAGGACAAAAAGCTTTAATAGGCGACAATCTGTCTACACATATGGATACCGACGTCATAAATCTGTGCGCTGAAAACAACATTTTTTCATATGTTTGGTGCCGAATTCTACTCATCTATGTCAACCGCTAGATGTAGGATTTTTTCGGCCGATGAAACAGGCGTGGCGCACGGTTCTTACTGAATGGAAAAGCCAAAATCCACGATTCAACACAGTTCCCAAAGACAGTTTTCCTTCATTATTGAGGAAATGTTTGGATAAAATGGACGCAGTCCCTTCAAGAGTGGCAAATAAAGGAGCCAAACATCAGAGCGCAATCAAGCGAAACTTAATAAGTTCTTTTCGGGCATCAGGAACTTTTCCTGTAGACCGTTCACAAGTATTCAAAAGATTTCCAGAAGAAGACAAAAATGAAGATCCCCGTGAAAATGCAGAAGGTGCTCTGGTTGCACTGCTAAAAGAGAAAAGGTTTAGCGATGCGGGGTCAGGAAGACCGCAGAGAAAAAAGACTCGTCTTAATGTAGCACCAGGATGTAGTGTTACCAGATAAAAAACGTTGTTATGTTATTTTTTTGTTACATAAATATTTTGTAGTAATAAATTGTTTTTCTTCATATTCAGTTGGTCAGCATTAACCCATTGTATGTCTTACACCTTTTGAAAAAAACTGTCATTCATATAGACGGGGATACATTCATATTTCATTGATAAACTACGGTTGATCAAAGTATCCCCAAACACAGTTAAATGTTGATCACCTACTTTTATTTTTTTTTCTGAGTAAGTAGTTGCTTCAGAGCGCTCATATTCTCAGAATCTATGGGCAAAAAAAAACCGACGTATGTCTATTTTTTGTAAAATTTTTGCTTCAAAAGACAAATAGTTATACAAATTTTAAATGGTAAATTGATCAAAGTATCCCCAGTTTACGGTACTAAATAGTTTTGAAATATTATTGAAGAGCAAGAATGTTGACGTAATAGGTAAAGTAGAGGAGTATCAGCACGAAGTCAGATCAGTAAGTGATTCAGTAGCAGACTCTTCGTTTTTGGTTACAAGTAAAAAGGGAGTTTAAAGTATATTACCGAATCAAATTTATTTGGTACTTACGTGACTTCTCCCGAAATGCAGAAATGAGGAAAAAAGGAATATGTATAAAAATGTTAAAAAAAAAACACGAACAGAAACATAAAGAAAAGTAAAAACAGAAAAAATGAAGGAAAAAAAAGCGCAGAGAAAAAAGTTTTTCTAAAAAAAGGCACAGATAAACAAAATGATATAAAAGAACTAGGAAAATAGTAAAATGTGTTTTGTGTATTTATTTAACACTGAATGGGGAACTCGACGAATACACAAATTATTTTCATAGTCTCTGCTCACCATAAGCAACATGTTTTAGATGAAGGAGATGACGATGAGATATGTATATTTATGTATGTGTCTGTCATAATTGTTATAAATATTTCTTCTCCATGTCATTGATTTATTAGAAGTTGAAGAAAGCCTAAAATCAAATCCCGAAACTGGCGAATTTTTTGTTTTACAAAATTCATTTTTTAGTCTACATTAGTTGGAAATATAACATTATTTTAAAATTCTTTAAAAATTGTCTAATAACTATTTGACATATGTCCAATGGCTGTAAAAACTGTCCAGTAACTATTTATTTTTGGACTTATTTTCAATTTTTTAATTTACTCAAACCCAAGGGAGAGATATGTACTTAAAATCTGCAAGGATGTAACTTTACAGCACTAATTTATTACTCCAATGAGTAGAAAAGAAATTAATTCGCGTTAAAAAAAGTAATGTCATCATTATTTGAAAAATTAAATTTCTTCAGTGTCCAATAACTATATTGTTTACCCTATTTGACTTCTCACGATTCTGATAACGGTTAATTCTTTTTCAGGTATGTACCAGTGTTTGGTAATACTTAAATGTCGTTACTCACGTTACATTTGTTGCCAACTTCTGGAACCGCAGACGCACAAACGGGCATTGCTATCTCTTAGTCTAAATATATTAAAATAGTATTTCAAGTTAGTTAGATTTACTTCACCAACTGATATGCCTATCACGCCATTTTAAAAATGATTGTAAAGCCACTACATGTAATTTTTTTTTCTGTACTCACTTTGGATCATTTAATAATTTCTTTGCGGCTGTCGATACTGTATATTTAGTAATGTCTTCATAGGATATACCAATGGCATAACCTAAAGATTCTCCACGTTTTATATTTAATTTCTGATCGGCAAATATAGGTATGCCTAGTACTGGTACCCCGCAGTATACGGCTTCTTGGGTTCCCATCATACCTCCATGAGACACGAAAAGTTTGACCCTAGGATCACCTAAAAAAATTAACCTTAATAACCAAATACCTGACAAGAGTTATGTATAAGCAATTTTGCATTCTGGTTCTATTGTCTTGTAGCCAAAATGGTGCAAATATTGTATTATATTGTAGTGTAGTGAATAGGGTCATTCTCCTTTGATTGGTAATTTATTTTTATTTCATGTCGCATATGATATACAGTAAAGATCACCTAACTGCGAACATAGGAATCTTCAGGACGAATTTATCTATGGTCGTATTAACTGCAGCGATGGCCGAAAATTATCTAACTCTGCCCGATTTCTGCAGTAATACTTGAGTTCCCGCTCCCCGCTCGCGCTGATTTCGTCGAGCCGCCAGCCGCCGTTAATTCGTCAATACATCATCATTATCATAAGTAACAAACCTGATGTATTGACGAGTTGACGGCGGCTGGCGGCTCGACGAATTATGCAGCAGCGCGGGATATCTGCAACCGGCAAAACGATTTAAAGAATGCAAGGGAAGGCTTAAACAACGTTACCAATTGTTTTAAAACCCGTTTCGAAAAACTGTTTAATGTTTCGTTAACAGTCGCACTCGGAACGGGGGGGGGGGGGGGGGGGGGGGTCAGCGAGTGACCCCACTGAATTATTTTTGTTATATTTTTTATATTTTTAAATATTTTTTGGTACACAGCTTTGACTTTTATTTCTAATGTTGAATGAACAAAATGAAATAAAGTTTATTCAAATATTTCTTATTTCTTTATTTTTTAAGTTTTTCTTCGTAAGTAAGTGCATTCTTTTAAATGTCATAATAATATTTAAATAAACAAAATAAACATATAGTACGTTCATTCAGTGGCTTTTTTATTGAAGTATTTAGCTGAAGCAAAAACCATCGAAGCACTGACGAAAAAATGCGGGGTCAGACACTGACCCCCCTGTTCTAGGTTTGGGGTCAATCGCTAAAACCCCCCCACCCCCCCCCCCCCCCCCCCTTCCGTGTTCTTCGAGTACACGTTTATGTTCCCAGTGCGACTGTAATAGGATTTAAACTTTTCGTACCACATCTGGTTTACAAACAAATCTGCAACGTTGTTTAAGCCTTCCCTTGGATTATTTAAATTCTTTTCCCGGTTGCAGATATCTGGGGCAGACCATATTACTGCAGCGATCGAGCAGAGGTCGATAGTTTTCGGACGTCACCGTAGTTGATACGACCATAGGTAAATTCGTCCTGAAGATTCCTATGGTCGCAGTTAGGTGATCTTCACTGTATATTAAATAGATCTCATTAATCTCATCGAAAACAAGCAGTGTAGCATTAACACGAGCCTCTGCCATCTAAATTTAGTTTACTGATATATCTCATAAATTTGAACATATGATTGAATGAATGATTGAATTAATATTTAACAATATATTTTTAAAATAATTTAAGTAATTCTTAAGGAAAATGTATATATGCAGTTTAAAGTAATATTGAAACCCAAGTTTCCGTCCTGTATTCTTAACCGTCAAGTGGTTAGTACTCCAATTATTTCAATATGCCTATTAGGAAATTTGAATTAGGTACTTATTTTTATTGCAAAATTTAGATAATCATCAACACAAGACAAAAAACAAACAAACTTCCTTTTTAAATAGTGTTTCATGTAATATAGAATATTAATCAGTTTTTATAAAGAAATAATAGAATTTAATAAACTAAACAATTTTATGAAAAATCAATTAAATTTAAAAAAGAATTAAAAGCATAGTTGCTTAGTAAGCAATCAGTTTGAAAGTAATACAGTTTAACAGCTCACTTAAAATTCTTAAATAAATAAAAAATAAATGTATTTACACAAAATATCCAGTTGCGGCATCCATGGCTCGAAATGTATGTTCTGAGGAAACTTTAGACCTTTTGGAAAATTTTCTTTTTTTGCTTTCCAAACGACCTTGTATGGCAATTCCGCAAATGCGTCGAACATTGCTTGTAGCTTGTCAGCTGAAAATGTTTCAGTCTGTACTAAGGAACCCATTGTCAGGTATATAATTCCCCGTTTGTCAGTTTCGAGAACCTCTTGAAAATGCTTAAAATTGAAATAAAAAATTATACAAATATTTCTTTGTTATAAGAAATAACAATGGTTAAATTTGGAAGTATATTTGGAGTTGAACATTTTTACCCAAATTGTCATTCTTAAATACTGACGAGCCATAGGCGTAGTTAAGCAGCTAAATTCAGGGGTACTTAAGCCCTAGACGCTATTCAGCATATGGCCAAAAATTGTGTTCATAGGGTAGAGGGTTGTAAATTTTGGGGGTGTTAAGCACCCCCAAGCCCCCTTAACTACGCCTATGTAACGAACAAGAAAATGAGGCCACCCTAAAATTTACTTTTTTTTAAATTCAGTAATTGATTATGATGAATATGCGTTACAGATGATGGCGTTGTTGAATAGAATTTTTGCTGAAAACAATAGGTTCTAACATAAAATTTAAAAAATAAAAAAAGTGCAAACTATACTTGCACAATTAGTGTTCCGTGCCATCAACCTCCCACTTAACCTGCGCAAACCTCGGCCGCCTGATCTCCGTCCATCTGCCGCGCTATCTGCCACCGACGGCACTAACGCCGTATCACATCGCGTATGGGCGGAGTTGAGTGAGCCAAATTAAAATTTTGAAAACGAGTAAGGACAAAAGTTATTCCTTACATCGTGAAAAATATTTTTTGTCGAAAAACTTTTTCTCTAAAACCAATGGTTTAGCAGTTATAAGGAAATAAACAATTAAATTGTTTATAACAATTGACCGCGCTAGAATTTTTCAATACTGATAATTTTCGCTTAATCTACACCTAATTCTTAATGTTCATGATTTTTTCAGATTTTTCTGAATGATCTTTGTGGTGATAAGGGTGAGGGACAGCAATTTTTAAGTGTTTTTCCCGAAAAATGTTTAAAAAAATGCAATAAAAATTACATCATATATATCGTTGAATTCGTGCTTAAATAAGCTTTCATTTGACACCATAGACGATGCCTTTGAAAATTTTTTTCTATTGCCCAATTTACCTTCCGAAATTATCCCCCAGAATCAAATTTTAACTTTTTAATAATTGTCCCGCACTCTACACCTAATTCTCAATGTTCAGATTTTTCTGAGCAATTCTTTTGGTAAGTAGGGTGGGGGACAGCAGTGTTTTAGCGTTTTTCCCTAAAAAAAATCGATTAAAAAAACATCTATATTGTTGAATTCGTGCTTCAATAAGCTTTCATTTGAAACCCTACACGATGCCCTTGAATTTTTTTCCATTTCCCAATTTATCCCTTGAAATTAACCCCCAGAATCAAAATTCAAGTTTTTATACTTCACGTCTATAATTGGGCTACCACACTCTATCGCTAAATTTCAAATTTTTTCGTAGAATAGTTTCAGAGAAAATGGCCTGTGACAGACACACGGGTGGACACCCAAGTGATTCCATAAGTATCCCGTTTCACGGAACACTAAAAAGGCACAACAAAAATTAGTTATTTGATCTGAACTTACTGTATCTCATGCACTTGTAATGAATTAATATTTGAACTCATAGTATTACTAGATACGGAGCTACAATAGGCTCAATAACCGCTGTGGAAGGCTTGATGTAAGCCTTTTGACTCCTAACCTAACTATTAGAAGAATCACTCGAATGAGATTCAGGTTCAGATTGCCCACAGATCTTATTTAAAAATGTGGTGTCCATTAAAAACTAAGGAAATTGCAACACAAACACGGATTTATGAACACTGAGATATAACACAGGGCGTGCAATTATAAATCAGTTCTCCAAGAGAAATGGTAAGAAATGGTAAATCAGCCTCACGTATAACTCATTCAAAATACAAAGCTCAGCATTTGATGGGATACACTGGACATTTACTGTCTTTAAAGAATAATATGTTACTTTGTATACCGAATATTACGCTAGCCTAATGCAGAAACTACAGCAAGCTATTGTCAAAGAGCGCAAAGAAAAGTCAATAAACACATGCCCATTTTCCATGGCATGTCATTTCAGGGAATACGGATTTACTGGGGTGGACAAATTATCCTATTCGTTGACTCTCGCCCCTAGAAACTATTTTGTCACTTCACAAGATAAAAATGTACACAGAAAGAAAAGTTTCAGAGCATGTTTTCGATTAAAGGAAAAATCTCTTTTAGTAGCTTAGAAGTGTCAATTAATCGATGTGAAAAATATATTGAGGTAAGAAAAGGATAAATAGAAAAACACAAGGTTTTTTTATTTCTGAATCTTTTCTCTTTGTTAGATTGAAATTTATATAGTGCAACGTGTATGTCTAAATTCCAATGAATATTTTACCTCATTAACAGGCTTCGGCTCTTCAATGTGTATTCCAGCAACTTCAATAACGTTTGGTACTAAGGGTCTTGCATTATTAATACTAAAATGTGTATTAACCAAATGCAAGCTATTGTTGTAGGTTAAAACACTTAAATCGGGCATTTCTTCTCCAAAGAATTTTTTGGCAATAGCATTTGAGGGTCTTTCACTTAGAAAATAATATCTAAAAATAGTTTACGTTATTTGCATGTTATTATATCGATATGTTTCCTTGTAGAATATTTTACAAAGTAAATTACAAACAAATCATTGTTTTTATTAATTAAAACCGAATTTAAATGTAAATTCTTTCAAGAATATTTTCTCTTACAATAATTCCTTTAAGATTTTCTCGCGTACTTACTTGGAACATTTTTGATTTTGACAAATGTCATTCAAATTCGAAATAATTAGTTCTATATTCTTTTTTTATTTTTAATAACGTAAGATTGCAAAAAACTGAAAGGTATACAGTAAATTACGCTTGTCAAAAATTAGACATATTTGTATTTTCTTAAGAGAAAACCTTAAATATATATACCCCCCAGCAAAGATCGTGTATGGTAGAAAGTTACTTTAGAAATGGTAGGAGAGTTGATGGCCAGCGGATGTATTCGACATAAAGCTCAGGAGAAATTTCAAGATGAATTTCCCGAAGAGTTAGTGGACTACGACCAATTTCGTCATGTTTTATCAAATTGCGTAAGTTTATTTAGAGAGACCGATACTGTTAATAGTAAAAAGGGCAGTGGTCGACCAAAAGTCCGAACCAACGAAAAAATTGAGGAAGTAAGGCAAATTGTAGAAGGGCAGCCTCAAACCCCAATTCGACATCTAAGTCAGCAAGTAAATGTTTTCGATGGCACTTGCAATACAATTTTGAAATCGGACTTGCATCTGCATGGTTATCGTATCAGCTCTGTACAAGAGTTACTTCCTAACGATCCACCGCAGAAAGTACAGTTTTCCCAATGGTTTATGGATAACCTACACAACAATAATGGATTTAAGAAGATATTTTGCAGCGACGAGGCATTCACCTCTGTCGGTACGTGAATTCGCAGCAAATCGTAGTAAATGAGAATGTGGAGCTCAAATAATCCACATTTTTTTTATACATCCTCAGAAAATTGGCACCTGGGTTTGATAAGTAATCGGAGGCTTTTTGGGCCAATATTTTTTAAAAGCACTTTTAATGCAGATCATTCAGAGCAAACCTACAAAAAAAAATTAGATGACGAAGAAGTTCGACAAGATTATTTTCAGCAAGACCCATCCACGTGACTCGAACTAATTTAAGTTTCTTACAAGAATTTTTTGAAGACCGAATTATTAGCAGGAATATGCCAGTAAGCTGGCCACATTGATCATGCGACTTTACCCCATGCGATTTCTTTTTATGGCCTCATAAGAAGAATTCAATTTTTAAAACTCCATGTCCAAATTTGGAGGAGCTGCAAGGGCGAATCACTTTAAAGTTCGAGGAAATCAACAACTCTCCTGAAAAAGTGAATACTGTTTTTGATTCTATAAAAAAATAATTAGAATTTGTCTGAAAAGCAAAAATGTTTTTTAAAAGTAACAATGTAAATAAAATTTTTATTTTTTTAAACCCTGTATCATTAAAATAATGTAAAATGCCTGTTATGAATCAATCACAATTTTAATAATAATAAGAATTTATGGTGACAGGTTAAGGGGTAGTTTTCTAAAATGAATTGTTCAACGACACGCGAAAAAATTTCAAAGCTTACTGTGTGGTGGTTTTTTTTATCTTACGTTATATAATATTATGTAGAATCGTTAATTAACTATTCGAAAGAAATGCGCAGTGGCGGGTTAACCATATGGCAAACTAGGCAAGTGTCTAGGGCTCCGATTTGGCTGGGGGCCCCCAAATGATCCCCGACACCGAACCCCGAGTTTATTTACACCGGCCGGCATTATTCACTGAATTTCATTTACAGCGACGCTATACTATAATATAATAATTATTTCAAATACAAACATATACCTGAAGCTATAAATTTGTTGCAATCTGGCAATGCAGCTTAGCTTACTGGTTAGACCCAGTGGCGGATTAATCATTAGGTACACTACGCTACAGTGGGGGGCCCCCTTAAAGGGCCCCACCTTTAAGGGGGCCCCGAAGAAGCCACAAGTTTTATTTTATTATTTAAGTTCCATGCCGTAATAATTCCATCTATGACAATGTCATGTTTGTTTCACTGCACTTTATTCCAAACTACCCAAAATAAAAATTCCGTACTTTTATTTATAGAAAGAGTATAAAATTAAAAAAAAACAGCTCTGGTTCTTTATAAACTGCTCATCAAAAAAAAGGAACGAAAAAACAAAGTTTTAGCATCAACTTTAAATTGCTGTAGTTTGAAAACGAATTGACGGATGTTGACGAGCTTTTCAGATCCTGAAAGGCCGGTTTGTTTACATTAAGTAGTCAGTAAGTGTATTCGCTAAGTCATTCAGATTACTAAACTCATGTTCCCCTTGATTCAACCTTACTTTCATTCTTTCATTGAATTACTTTATTTTATACCTTGTATAATGGGAAATTGGAAATGCGGACATTCGGTATACATTTTGAGACTGACTAAATGAAAAGTTCTTTGATTATCGATGGAAATATTGTTAATAATGAAACTGTGGCGGAGTTTTAGAATATCTTTCATAAAAAAGACCGTTTTTGAAAAAAAAATCGATATTTTTTGTTAGAAAGCCGTAATCAAAAAACTGACAAAAACGTCCCGAGATAATGACTTAGACTTCAAATTATGCCTAGTATACAATACAACAAACAAGTACTAGTGTGCAAACAGAACAACTTTTTAAATTTTTGCACTATTTTCTGCTCTGCTCTGCATAATATCCAGATATCCGTACTAAAGCAAAACGGCTTTCTGAAACGAAATGTAAACAAGACGGCCTTTCAGGATCTGAAAAGCTCATCAAAATTTGTCAATTCGTTTTCAAACTACAGCAATGTAAAAGTGATGTTGAAATTTTGTTTTTTCGTTTTTTTTTTGACGAGTAGTTTAGATATACCTACCATATAATAAATGAACTGCCATGGAAAATTAACGCACTACCAGAAATTAGCCACAACTTTGATGTGTTTTATTTTCTGAACATGTCGACCGATTTGAGTGAGCCTTTTTTTATTTTGCAGGTTCAGTCGTCAACAATGTGCTGTGGTCGCAATTTTTTTCAAACAGTTCGTGTTTTCTTGAAATTTTGTAACATCCGGTGGAGTATACTAGTCATCGTATCATAAAGCAGTTAAAATCCAACTCTAACCTTATATATATATATATATATATATATATATATATATATATATATATATATATATATATATATATATATATATATTATTTCCTTAACATTTTATCATTTCATTCATTCTTGTACATCTGATTCTGTTATTTAATGGGTATGGGCGTTTGACGTTTTATAACCCAAGATTTTTTTGTGAATTATTATTGTTTTTTATTTAAATATTTGATAAAAGCATGTTGAACCATTAAACACTATATACAGAAAAATAAATGACAGGAAAGTGGAACATCAGGCTAGAGTTTAATTCCATGTTATGTTACAGTTACTAGTAAATCCAGCAATGCTACAAAATTTAAGACAAAAACACCAAATTCCTATTTACCAGTATAAACTAAATATGCGCTTTTTACAGAAAATACGACCAAAATGATATTTTTGAGTAATGAACCTGAAATGCAATAAAAGTTCATTCAAATCAGACGACAGGTTCGGAAAACCTTAGACCTTCTTGGTGGGAAAAATAGTAAAGGAAATATTTAGAGAATTTCAAGAATTTCGGTCTATGGGTAATAAAGTAAAAATTCAAAAAAGTAAACTTTTCGTTAGTAAAACAAAAAAACATGAAAATGATTATTTTTGATTCTAGTTCAGGTTCCCTTTTCGGTGTAAGTCTACTTGATGAAGTGTAAGGGCCCAGAAATCGCAATAGCGGGATAGCACCGGGACAAGAAAAAAAATGTCGCTTCCTCTGGAGTTGTTGACGGTATTTTATGGCGCTAGCGAAGAGTTTATTTCTTTGAATTTTTAATTTAGAGAATAGATTAGGGGCCTCCGGGCGACCAGCTGTGCCTCTAGGGCCTCCAAATGTGTTAATCCGCCACTGGTAATGCGTCAAGAATTTCCTAGGCTGTACAAAAAAATGTAAGATACTTACAAGACCTTTCCTATTAGAAGAGTCCATGTATTAACAATTTTCTCGTACAAGGACATCCTGGCGTCATAATCCACAAAATAATTAGGGATGTACGATGGATTATCTGGTAGTCCAAATCGCTCACTACCCCATGGAAAATTGATACTAGTGGTCATTATTACTGATGGCACACCAAAATACCATGCCCATCCTAACATGCAGTCTGAACTAAATAATTCTGTTAGGACAAGGTCGTACTTTTTGGTAGTGTTTTTAAGTTTTATCATATTTTCTGCTTCAAAGCTCCTTTCGCATATTTGAACTCCACATTCATGTGCAATAAAGCGCATCGTTTCAGTTACAGACAAATCTTTCACTAAGCTGATGGAGAAGTTGCCGGTGAAGAGTGATGAGCTTCCCCTTATACTTAGGTCATTGTATCTGCAAGTTTTTAAATACTCTTAAATGGGTATAAAATGTCTAAACAAATAATTATTAATTTAGCATAATTCAAAGAACTTTGATAAGCTGTTATCAAGACCTAAGGGCACCAGTTTTTCTGTACGGTAAGGTACAATAAGTTACGTGTCTGGCGTGATTTTAACCATACATAAAGCTTACCTGCTGCCATCTACTAGTCTAAAAAGATAGCCTGAGTGACTGACGTAACAATAACGAGTATACACATATTTCTAAATTGCATAAATCGTTTAAGGATGTCATTACAAACCCAAAAAAATTATTTTAAAGAAAATTACTAGGATAATTTTGCTAGAATTTTTTTTTACTTTTTGTTATATAAAAGCAGCCATGTGCCCTCAGTGCAAGGTGACGTCAGGCAGTGCAAAGTGACCTCAGGAGATTAGCAAAAATATAAGTCGAACAGGTTTGTTTTCCTTGGAAACAGTCAGAGGGGAGCAATCGAATTTTCTGGGTTAAAAGAGGAATAGTGCAACTAGCTTCGGTAAAAAATTCAGTTATAGAGAATGTATCGTTTTGGAGTTATTAAACGTCAAAGTTGAAATTTCCGATTTCCTTTGAAATCGAGTACAGGTCGCAAAAGTGAATTACATAAATCCATTTAAATTTTCAGAGGCTGTAGAAGAAGGATCCGGAGTTTCAGAACCCAATTGAATTTTTGTATTTTTTCATGTCGAAAAATGCCATTTTCAGACTCTTCTTGGTACCTAACAACTCTAAAAAGAAAAACGGATGGATAAGTAAAACTTTAAAATCTCAAATACTTTCTTTTTACCAACCCAACCTAAACCACCTAACACCAATGGAAAATGGATATATTTGGGAAAATCTTGAAATTTCAATTTTTGACTCAAATTTTCACGGTTTTTTTTTGGGTCAAAATGGATCCAAATTAAAATCCAATATACGCCATCGGGAAGAGCTCGTCGAAATACTTGATATTCATATTTTTTAGTTTCTTCATTATAGAGCGCCAAAGGCGCTCTATATAACGCCACGTCACTCAGAAAATGTTCGTCCGTTGCCGTCATTTTCGACATTTTCGTTTTCTCAATTTTTTTCTCGAAAACGGTTAGAGGTGGAGCAACCAAATTTTCTGGGTTAATAGAGGGATGGTGCATCTAGCTTCGATAAAAAATTCAGTTATACAGGGTGTACCGTTCCGGAGTTATTAAACGTCAAAGTCGAAATTTCCGCGATTTCGTATGATACACGATACAGGTCGCAAAACTTAATTAAATCGATTTAAATTTTTATAGGTTGTAGAGGACCGGGAGCTTCAGAACCCTATTGAAATTGGCGGTATTCGGGAAATGGGAAGTAATTCTTTTGAATTTTTTTATGTCGAAAAATGGCACTTGCAGACCCATATTCAATTCTACATTGCTCGAAAACGCAGCGTCGGACAGAAAAACGTATTTGAACATAAAACTAAAGAATCTCAAATACTTTCTTTTTGCAATACATTTACCTATACTTAACACGACTGGAAATTGGAAAAATTTGGGAAAAACTGGAAATTACGATTTTTCATGCAAATCTTTGACGATTTTGAATTTTTTGGGGGGTCAAAATGGATCCAAATCGAAATCCCATGTGCCTTATCGGAAAGACCTCGGCGAACTACGTAATAAACATATTTTTTGGTTCCTTCATTCTTAATAGGAAAGGAGCAATCGATAATTAAATATCAGTTTTTAACCATTTTTTTTCATGACATCTCTACATTCGAATCACTCTGTATCTTTTCCTATCTAATTTCTTCAACGCTATCCCTTGGGGATATAATCAGGCTTCAAATTGAATCCCGAATGGATGATCCAGGGCCGGATTTAGGAGGTAAAAACTCATTTTTTCTGTTTTTTTTTCCATCAAAATTCATCTTTAAATGGCATTATTATATATTATTTCTCCGATTTAACAGTTCTTTTTTGGTTTATTTTCTTCCCTTATCATCTGAGAACACTCTACACTAAGTAAAATTGCATATTTTTTCGTTAAAGTTATAAAGAAAGAGCTTTGTTTCCATCGGTGCAGGAAAAATTTTAAAAAGTACATATTTTAAATGGCTTGCCTTGGAGAAACAAATGAAACGGACTCTCTTTACATCGAAATTAAAATATGACCTGCCAAAATGTCATGAAAATACCTGATTTTGTAGCGATATTGGAAGCTTCCTGAACCGATTTCGGATTGAAATGTACATGGCAAAGGTAAAACGGACTTTATATTTATAATTACGGTACATTTCATTGGACGATTTAAGCATTAAATACCAATTTTTTTTATTTTGCTGAGGCCATGCAAATGCATTTCAAAATCACTTTTATATGGAGAAAGGTATTCAAATATGAAGTGTCAAAATGTCGCAAAATGCCAGTTTTTCTTGCGAGATTTTAGGGTTTCTCAATCGATTTCGGCATAAAGAATACCGGGCAATGCCTCTATAGGCATTCCCGTGTAAATTCCGGAACATATAATTTGAAGACTTACTCATTAAATACTAATTTTAACAATTTTTCGATGCCGCGGCGAAGCATCAGAGAAAGGTTATTCCATTAGATACTATACGGGGTAAATCACAATGACTCATGATTTAAATTTGCTTAGATTTGTTATTAATTGAGAACGGCTTATTCGATTGAAAAGAGTGATATGTCAATCGAAAGGGGAGGAAGGAAGCTATTTTCTTATTTAAAAATAATTTCGACATTTCGTTGGCATGACGACGAAAAATTTGCTATTTCCGATATTTATTGACTGGGAGAGTTGAAATTTGATATATGAGAAGAATTCGGTCAATCATTCAAGATTATATGTATAAATTTTGATTCGCATGGTTTCTATAGCAACGATTAATGATAAAGTTGACAATTTCTAACTCACGCACGGCTGATCTGATTGAAACGAGTGAGGTGGCAATCGAAAGGGAATTAAGTAAGCTACTTTTTTATGTGAAAATAATTTTGACATTTCCTTGCCATGACGACGAACAGTCTGCTATTTCCATTATTTATTGAGTTGCAGAGGTGAAATTTGATATCTGGGTAGAATTCGGTCAATCATTCAAAAACATTTTTATAAATTTTGATTCCGATGATTACCATAGCAACGGCTGAGTATAAAGTTGATCTCTTTGAACTCGCTAACGGCTTATCTGATTGAAACGAGTAAAGTGACGATCGAAATATTAGAAAGTACACTACTTTTTTATATGAAAATAATTTTGACATTTCGTTGCCGTGACGATGAACAATTTGTCATTTTCGTTATTTATTGAGTTGGAACGTTGAAAACTGATATCTGTGAAGAATTCGGTCAATCATTCAAAAATATATCTGGAAAAATCGATTCCCATGGTTGGCATAGCTACGATTAAGTATAAAGTTGACAATTTATAACTTGCGGACGCCTTCTGCGATTGGAACGAGTGAGGTGGCTATCGAAAGGGATGGAAGTAAACTACTTTTTTATTTGAAAATAATTTCGATTTTTGGTAGTCATGACGACGATCAATTTGATTTCTCCGTTATTTATTGAGTTGCAGAGTAGAAATTTCGCATCTAAGTAGAATTCGGTCAATCATTGAAAACCACTTTTGCAATTTTCAATTTTGATGATTGCCAAAGGAACGATTAGGTGTAAAGTTAACAACTTACAACTCGCGGACGGCTTCTTAGATGGAAAGAAGCGACGTTCATAATATGTATGCACAATTTTTTTCCATTGAGACATCAGTGGCGTGTCCGAAGGGCTCGCCACCAATCTTCATCCAGCTCGAACATTTCAGGAAGATGATGTTATCAAATATATGGTTCCAAGCCGATCGAAAGATGACAAGCTTAATTTAGTAGGGCTTCAGCGAAATCGTATATATTGTATTTATATGTAATAGTTAGGTGTTTGTATGTATGTAGCGATACGGTTACGAGAGGCGCTCTATTCTGCATCATCAGTCCGTAGGAGTGTGATATCTTCCTTAATACATGGCCTAGAAACACGAAACTTTCAGGGCATGACAATGATGATATTACCGACCTTATAGAGCCCCCTCGGGGGGCGATTAGGCGCTCTACGCATGCTAGTTATAGAGCGCCTTTCAGGCCGCTCTATATAACGCCCCGTCACTCAGAAAAATGTCCGTGTGTTGTAGTAATCGTGTTTTTCCACAATCTCAATTTTTTTTCTCCGAGATGGTTGCAGGTGGAACGTTCAAATTTTCTGGGTTAATAGAGGGATAGTGCGTCTAGCTTCGATAAAAAATGCAGTTATACAGGGTGTTCCGTTTCGGAGCTATTAAACGTCAAAGTCGAAATTTCCGCGAATTCCTATGAAATCGATTACAGGTAGCAAAACTTAATTAAATCGATTTAAGTTTTCGGAGGTTGTAGAGGACCGGGAGCTTCAGAACCCTATTGAAACTGGCGGTATTCGGAAAATGGGAAGTAATTCTTTTGAATTTTTTTATGTCGAAAAATGCCCTTTGTAGACCCCTCTTTGGCGCTTAATAAGTCGAAGCCGGAACATCGGACAGAAAAACGAATTTGAACATAAAACTAAAGAATCTCAAATACTTTCGGAAAGAGCTCGCCGAAGTACGAAATTTTCATATTTTTTGGTTCCTTAATTCTTAATAGGAAAGGAGCAATCGATAATTAAATTTCGGTTTTTAACCATTTTTTTTTCATGACATCTCTACATTCGAATCACTCTGTATCTTTTCCTATCTAATTTCTTCCAACTTTTTCAACGCTATCCCTTGGGGATATAATCAGGCTTTAAAATGAATCCCGAATGGGTGATCCCGGGCCGGATTTAGGGGGTAAAAACACATTTTTTCTGTTTTTTTCCATCAAAATTCATCTTTAAATGGCATTATTATGTATTATTTCTCTTATTTAACAGCTCTTTTTTGGTTTATATTCTTCCGTCATCATCTGAGAACACTGCTAACTAATTAAAACTCCATATTTTTGCGTTAAAGTTATAAATAAATAGGTTTTCTTCCTTCGGTGCAGGAAAAATTTTAAAAACTGCGAATATTAAACCATGCCATGAAAAAAAACAATTGAACTGGTGACGCTTTACATCGAAGTTAAATATGAGCTGTCAAAATATCCAGTTTTTCTAGCGATATTTTAAAGATCCTGAGCCAGTTTCGGCTTGGAATATACATGGAATTGATAGAATGGACGTTTTTTTATCTATTACTGACCATTTCGTAGCACGAGATGGGCATTAAATATCATTTTTTTGAAATTCTTCTTGACCCTACATTGCATTATAAAAATCAATTTCTATACGGGAAAATGTATTAATTTAATTATAATGTATGAAATGTCACAATTTGGCTAAAATGTCAGCATTTTGATTCGAAATAGGAATGACTCTGGACCAACTTCGGCTTGAAATTTACCGGGCAAGGGATTTAGGGACCTTATACTTTCAGTTGAAAGACATTTCATTTCATAATATACCGATTAAATACCATTTTAATCGATTTTCCTATGACGCTACAAAGCATCATTGAAGATTCTAATATGGAGCTCAGTGGCATCGAAAAAATCCAAAAATATGCATTTTATTGTCTAACCATGAGCGTGATACCTTTGGAGCAATATATTAGTTATTATTGAATAATTTGAATTTAATTTTAGGGAAATGACTTGATTCGGATCGTTTTAAAGTAACCAGGTATGTATACAGAATGTCCAAAAAGTCTTTGTATGCGGAAATATCGTTGCCATTAGTACGAATATAAACTTATTGAGCAGGTTTTCAAGAAAATCGAAAATATTTAAATTACTATGTGTCGTGTTTGTTGTGTTTGTATGTATGTATAGTACAGGGTGTCCGAAAAGCCTTTGTATGGACAAATACCTTTGCTATTTGTACAAAGATAAACTTAATTGTCGGATTTAAAGCAAATGGTATATATTTGCATTTCTATGGGTACGGAAATATATTATGTTTGTATACAGGCTGTCCAAAAAGTCCTGGTTGGCGCAAATACTCCTAGTAGTACCAGGATAAATGTAATTAAACCGGATTTCACGCAAAGCGATTATATTTGTTTTTATATGTGTTGTATATATGTATACAGGGTGTCCGAAAAGTCTTGGTATGGGCAAATACTTCTACTAGTACCGAGATAAACCTAATTAAATCGACTACATTCCTATTTAAACGTGTGGGTGTTAGTTTGAATGTATACAGGGAGTCCGAAAAGTCTTGGTATGGGACTCCTATTATTACTTAGATAAACTTTATTAGGTCGGATTTCACGCAAATCGAATATATTTGTATTAATATGTGTTTATGTTTGTATGTATGTATACAGGGTGTCCGAAAAGTCTTGGTATGGGCAAATACTCCTATTATTACTTAGATAAACTTTATTTGGTCGGATTTCACGCAAATCGAATACATTTGTGTTAATATGTGTTTATGTTTGTATGTATGTATACAGGGTGTCCGAAAAGGTTTTTGTTGGCAAAAATACTTTCTACGTGTGGTGTTTGTATGTGTGTAGCGACACGGTTACGAAGGGCGCTCTATTCTGCATCATCAGTCCGTAGGAGTGTGATATCTTCCTTAATACATGGCCTAGAAACACGAAACTTTCAGGGCATGACAATGATGATATTACCGACCTTATAGAGCCCCCTCGGGGGGCGATTAGGCGCTCTACGCGTGCTAGTTCTTTATAGGAAGATAGCAATTGCCGATTAAATTTAGATTTTTTTCCTTTTTTTGCACTCGACATCAGTAACTTTAAATCACTCCGGATTTTTCCTATCTATTTTTTCCCCAATTTTTCAACGCTATCTTATAGAGGGATTTCTCAGACTTTAAAGTGAATTCAGAATGGGCCATCCAGGATCGTATTGAAGGGGTAAAAACTGAATTTTCTTGATTTTTTTCAACAAATCCTATTTTTAACCGACATTATTTAACACTATTTAGTGATTCTTTTTGGGTTGATTTTATTCGTTTTATCTAAGAATACCTCCCACTAATTTAAATTACTTATTTTTTCGTTTAAGTTATAAATAAATAGGTTTATTTGCATCAGGGCCATGCAAACTTTGAAACTTTTAAATTTTCGAGCATTGCTATGAAAACAAAGAATTACAGTTCGCTTACGCCGAAATTATTAAAATATGATGTGTCAAAATTTCGCAATTCCTGGACCGATTTCGGCTTGAAACATACATGAATAAGTTTTAGGAACCTTCTACTTTAAGTGCAGGCGTATTTGATTGGATGAGTTACACATTAAATGATATTTTTATTTATTTTTCGATGGCCCTACAATATTGGAATTCGTCATGTACTTATTTTGTCATTTTGACGTCACAGCCAATGGGATCACGTTTTGCAAGTTTCGAAATTCGCGCACCGCAAATATTTAATTTATGTAGAGAATAAAAAAATATTTCAGATTTGTTTGGGGTATATACTTTTTCCCTATTACAGGAGGCCTAGCTAGTCGTTTTATCCCGGACCAGGTATAGGTATGTATAAATAAAACAATCTTTTCAACTAACTACCATTTGGCAAAAGACACTAAAACTTTTGGAAAAAATCATTTGTAGTCATGGAAATGACTAGTGAAGATTTTAAATCAAATCTACATTAAAAAAAGTATTAATATTCGTCATAATCAATCATAAGCAAACATATAATTTGTTAAAATGGCTTCGTCTTCGATACAGTTTGTCGAAGCCTAAACAAATTTATTAACAAGAACTACACTGAGAAAAGCTGCAGTAAAGAAATCTTTGCTAAGATTTTTTTGGCTGAAATAATAAAATTTTTACCTACACCTGCAAGATTGTTATGTTGCCAGAGTAAAGATCACTTTGCTGGTTACACTTTATGATAGTTATGATGTTTTTTTTTTTTTTTTTATCTAAGACATCCCACGTAGACTTCAAGCCTAAGTACTAACGTACCGTGGGTGTCTGAAGAGAAGGGAAATGTAGTCTATTGACACGGGATTTGAAGTATTGGAGGTTGGGACGGGAAGGGAAGACATCTGCAGGCAATTTGTTCCATAATTTGGAGACCCTAGGTATGAATGAGCGGGAGAAGTGGTCTGTTCTAGGCTTTTGTAGCTGGACAGTAAAGGGATGCATACGTAACGCGCCTCTGGTTGTTCTGTTAGGGACATTCAGGGGGGGAATAATGCCGGCTAGTTCTTCAGAGCAAAATCCGTGGAAGTAGCGGTAGAACAGGGATAAATCCCCCACAGCGCGGCGATGAGCGAGAGAAGGGAGTTCTCTCGTGAGGGCTGGGTCATTGATAAGTCGAATGACTCTCTTTTGGATAGAATCAAGGATCTTAAGTGTCGAAGGTGATGCCGCTCCCCAGATGTGGGAGCAGTACTCTAGGTTGGGTCTTATTTGGGAAACATAGAGAGTGTATAAGTTGGAAGGGGAGAAGTATTTTCTGGCTCGAAAGAGAAAACCAAGCTTTTTAGCTGCCGATGTGGCTACTGAAGTAATGTGTTTGTGCCAGGTGAGATCATGTTCGAAAGCGACGCCAACGAGATCGAATGTTTCGTTGTTTTGTAGGGCTTGGCCATTCATGTGGATGGGGAGGGCGTTGCCAGATTTTTTGCGTGAGAGGGAGCATGACTGGGTTTTGGAGGCGTTGAACTGAACAAGGTTCTTGGCACCCCAGTCTAAGATCAATTGAAGATCTTGGGAAAGGGATAGGTACATAGATCTGCGTCCACTATCCAACTCCTGATTCGAAACTTGTCTGGAAAAATGAATATTGGAGTGAAGAGTACTATCGTCAGCATAACTGTGGATGGGATTAGTGGTTGAAGAGAGCAGGTCATTAATGTGAAGGAGAAATAGGGTTGGTGCCAGGACCGAACCCTGGGGGACACCAGCATTGATAGGATGGAAGTTAGATGAGTGACCATCAACCACAACAGATATGCGCCGATTAGAGAGGAAGCTGCCGATCCAGGTACATAGTTTGGTAGGAAGACCGTAAGAAGGTAGTTTGTTGAGGAGTGCGGCATGCCATACTTGGTCAAAGGCCTTGGAAATATCGAGAGCAACAATCTGAGATTCGCCATGAAATTCAAGAGACTTGTTCCAGTTATGTGTGACAAAGCTAAGAAGATCAGCTGTGGATCTTTGATGCCGAAATCCGTACTGTCTGTCATGGATGATTTTGTGTTTTTCTAGATATTTTAGAAGTTGCAAGTTGATTACTTTCTCCATAACTTTGCTGACAACGGAGAGAAGAGAGATAGGTCTATAATTGGATGGAAGGGACTTGGAACCTTTCTTCGGGACAGGCTGCATACGAGCAGTCTTCCAGCCATCTGGGAAGACACCCCTGTCATAAGAGATCTGGAAAAGACGAGTTAAGATGGGTGCAAGTTCTGGAGCGCATTTTTTTAGAACAATTGCTGGTATGCCATCCAGACCAGAGGACTTTTTGGTGTCAAGGGATAGAAGAATTTTTTGTACTTGTTTGACCTTAAGTGTTATATCGGGCATTTTGTGGGGTACAGACTTTGCGGTTGGAAGAGCGAAATTGGGGGGAGGGATCAGGGTGGAATTGGCAGCGAATTGTTTGGCGAATAGTTCTGCTTTCCCTTTAGAGGTGTAGATAACTTCGTTGTCAGAGGTCAGGGGAGGAAAAGTGCTTCTACAGAAGTTCTGACTAATGTTTTTAGCAAGTGACCAGAAAGATTTGCCGCCGTTGGGACAGGAAAGCACTTTATCTTTTATGCGGTTGTTAAAAGCATTTTTGGACTCTAAGATAGTTTGGTTGTATTGATTTCTGGCCTCGGTGAAAATTTGACGATTTTCGGGTGTAGGATTTTGAAGAAACCTTTTGTGAGCTTGGGCTTTTTTGAGCCTGGCTTTGTCACAGCCCTTGGAGAACCATGGCTTTTGATGGGGGAGTTTAGGTTTCTTGCGGGTATGTGGAATGAAACCTTCAATACCTGCTTGAATAATGTCTGTGATATGAGAGCAAATTTCGGAGGGATCGGGAGTGGAAAAACAAACAGGGTTCCAAGGGAAAGCAGAGAAAGTTTCGAAGACCATCCCAGTCGGCAGAATTGTAGTGCCAGATCGTGCGTTCTGGCATGATTTCAGCAAACTCGGGATGTATGGGACAAGAGACGGTAATGAGGCCATGATCTGAACGACCAAGGGGAGCGCATACAGATGTTAAGTAAGGCTCAGGATGGGTGGTAAGAAAAAGATCTAGTGGATTTGCATTATGGGTAGAAACGCGGGGAAAGTATGTTGGTTCTCTGATCAAATTGGTGAGCGAGTTGCTGATTGCGAAGTTTTCTGCTGCTCTGCCTTCTGGGTCAGTTTTTGTGGATCCTAACCATTCCTTGCTATGGACGTTGAAGTCGCCTAGGACGATAACTTCAGCGGAGGGAAATTCGGAGATGAGATGGTCGATTTTTGCCGAGAGAAAGTCAAAGAACTCATTGTAGGATTTGTCTGATGGGGAGCGATAGATGCAACAGATAAATTTAGTAGAAGATTTAAGGGCCAGAGAATATCGGGCTGGCCTGATTCCAGGTTCGGGAGTCTGGTGCAAGAAAGACTGCTGCGAACGTAGGCACATACCCCACCATGAAGACGAAAAGATGACAGAAGTTCATAGCCTGGAAACAGGAGATGATTGGTTGAGGATTTGGAGCTGATTTGGGTTTCGGTCAGAAAAAGAATGTGGGGTTTGCATGATTGGAGATAG
Organism: Philopedon plagiatum; assembly: GCA_963971165.1. Lineage (NCBI taxonomy): Eukaryota > Metazoa > Arthropoda > Insecta > Coleoptera > Curculionidae > Philopedon > Philopedon plagiatum. The sequence goes on along the minus strand of OZ020192.1, from coordinate 96,907,279 downwards.
TGGTGGACAGAGTCCAAATTGGAATTAAGCCCGCAGATGTTGGCAAAGGTTACAATGCTCTTTGAATTCTTCGATGGTGGGCCCCCATGAGTACCCCTCGCCCGGAGATCCGAATGGAGGGGTAGTTTGTATTTTTCTACTGTAAAAGGGTTAACTTTTCAGTGACAGGAAAATACATTTTTTAAGAAATATTTTTGTTGTTATTAGTGTGTATTTTTCTGCGGCAGCAGTTCATCTTACTGTGATTAAAAGAAAAATTGTATAAAGAAATTGTTCTAATATTAGCTAAGATTTTTTACAAAGATAACAAAAATTGTATGCTGGAATCACCTGTTTAGTTGTGTTCGGTCCTCGTCGCGGTCACTCGGAAGTCGCGATCTAGCCACTAGCCGTTTTCAAATAACAACTTGAAGCCTTTTCTCAAAGACGGCCGCCATGTGAGCATCTTAGCCATAACGTTTTTGCATTGATTGTGTGGAAAGTATAATAAAGTGAATAAACCTGACGTTCTATTGTGGAGACATATTAAACAGTTGTTAACCAATTGGGGCTAGCAGATTTTTAAGAAAACATTGAGGCAGGTTAGTATGTTGTGGTTATGTTAGCGCAGACAATAATAGTTAGTATTTTATTTTTAACAACTTAAAAGTAGGTACGCCATATTAGTTACCTACATATATATTAAAAAATCAATAGCAGCATGGTGCCTAAAAATTAAAATTAATTATTTAAGCAGCACTTTTTACTTAGTATTATTTTAGTTTTGTAAGCTAGACCTCAGTCACAATTTGCTCTGATTTTTGATTTGTTCTTTTCTTTAAATCTTTCTTGTATCAAAAATAAGATTCTCATTGAAAAAATTTGTATTTATTGTACAGGGTGTCCAAAAAATGAAAAAACTCGAAAATGCGTAAGGATATTTCTCATCCGAGAAAAAAGTTATATATAAAAAAGTGTAGGTACCTACACATTTTGTCAATTTCTTTTTATTTTAAAGGATGTCCAAAAAATATAGAAACAGAAATACCTAAGTGTTAATTACACTTTTCTCATCGGACATAAACCTGAGCAAACCTGAAGCGGAACAAACCTGGACCGGAACAAACCTGAGGAAAGATACTTTGATACGCTGTTAAAGTATTATGTAAAACAAATTTAACTGTTTGTACTGTATTTAAAAACGTATGAGTTGAGAACTCGGAAATTAGAATTTTATCACCCTGTACCCTGTATCGCGTAACGTTGAGTTTCGGAATCCACGTTATGTGGATTATTATTCTTAGCATTGTTTTAAAAATTCCACCCCAAAATATTGGCATGCAATTAGGAAAAACACTGTGTAATCAGAAGAAAAATTAGAGTTTTTGTTTTAAATTACATATTTTGAGATGTTATAGGTATTTTGAATATCAGTTCTTATTAACCATATATTAGTTTAAGGGAAAGCTTTTTAGTCACAAAACATGTGATTATTCATCACAAAATTTGTTAATTTCTACATTTCTTTAAATATATTATACTGGACTGTATAAAGTGGTCAAATAAAGATTATCATGTATTTCATACTTTTTTTACCATTCTTAGTGTAAAGATTATACCGAAGGTTACCTCAAAGGGTGTAGCCGGATAAGCATGACGAGTCGGCCCCCAAATGGCAACCTATATCGAAACTTATGTTATATCATAGGCTTGATGTACGAACACGATTTATATATGTTTCGCCGCCGGACTCCGCTTTGACCTTGAGATATGGACAAAAATGACCGCGCGCATGACTATCGTTCAAAGAGGCATATCTTGAAAACTAACTAAGCTAGAGAGGTAAAACCTCAGGCAACCTTACAGAGTATATATACTACATCTTTTTTAGATTTAACGAATAATTACGCATACTTTTAAAAAAATAAAGAAAAAAATTATTAATTTTTTTTTCGTGTTCCCTCTGACTTACAATCACTAAAATAATATATGTTGTAATCCTTTATATGCACTAGTACCCATAAAAATTGCGTTAGAAAAAACTTGGTGCAACACTTCCAAGAAAACTAAAATTCACCGCGCACTACATAATATAAGGATACAAACGTGACAAGGGACACATATAGACATTTTTATGAATTGAAATTATTGGTAAAAAGGAAATAAAAATCCAGAGCCAATGTTTAATATTAGTTAGTATTATTATTATTAACATTTCTGAATTAATTAAATTATAAGGAAAAAACAATCTTAATCATCATCGCTATTGTAATTAACTACAACTGGAATATTTTGAGTCACAAATATCTTTGTTAGAACATCAGCAGGTCGCAAGATTCTGGAACATGCCGTCCATATGATAAATAATAAATTACAGCTGCCGCATGAGAACAGCATCCCACTGTGCGGTTGCCGTTCAGTGATGCATTTCAATATGTTTGCCATTCAAATGCATTTGAACTACTTGATTTTCTGCGTTCAAGCTCAAGATTCTATTCACAGGCTCTTATCACTTTTCACAGACTATCTTATTTGGGCCGAATTATTGGACGATAAAAACAATTTTTCAATACAATATGTAAAATCAGTACCTAATATGATTCAAGCAGAAGTCAAATCAAGACATACAAATAGCAAAGTCTATTTGCATTGATTACATTTCTGACGATACTGATCACAACAGCATTCATCGATATTGCTGCGATTGTCCTAACGGCAACCGCACAGTGGGATGCTGTTCTCATGCGGCAGCTGTAATTTATTATTTATCACATGGACGGTATTTATCCAGAATCTTGCGACCTGCTGATGCACTAACAAAGATATTTGTGACTCAAAATATTCCAGTTGTAGTTAATTACAATAGCGATGATGATTTAGTTAATTACAATAGCGATGGCGATGATGATTATGATTGTTTTTTCCTTATAATTTAATTAATTCAAAAATGTTAACAATAATAAGACTAACTAATATTAAACATTGGCTCTGGTTTTTTATTTTTTTTTTACTAATAATTTCAATTCATAAAAATGTCTATATGTGTCCTATGTCACGTTTGTATCCTTATATTATGTAGTGCGCGGTGAATTTTTATTTTTTTTTTCGAAGTGTTGCACCAAGTTTTTTCTAACGCCATTTTTATGGGTACTAGTGCATATAAAGGATTACAACATATATTATTTTAGTGATTGTAAGTCAGAGGGAACACAAAAAAAAATAATTTTTTTCTTTATTTTTTTTAAAAATATGCGTAATTATTCGTTAAATCTAAAAAAAATATAGCATATACTCTGTAAGGATACCTGGGGCCTCGCGTTGGTTTTACCTCTCTAGCTTAGTTAGTTTTCAAGATATGCCTCTTTGAACGATAGTCATGCGTGTGGTCATTTTTGTCCATATCTCAAGGTCAAAGCGGAGTCCGGCGGCGAAACATATATAAATCGTGTTCGTACATCAAGCCGATGATATAACATAAGTTTCGATATAGATTGCCATTTGGGGGCCGACTCGTCATGCGTATCCTGCTACACCCTTTAAACCTAAGCTACGTACATCCTTTACTAGTTAAATAACACTTTCAAGAAAGTTATTTTTTACGAGGACAAAATTAAAAAAAAAACATTCTCTGAGAAATACTATAAAATGTAAGGGTTTGTGGATATTGTACAGGGTGTCCCATATAAGGATGTGCAGCATGAGGAACTCAGGCCGTAAGGGATGAAATTGGTTAAACTAAAAAAAAATTGTACAGTTGGGATCTGTACGGACTTCGTCAAGAACAGTTACATTTTTACTTTTGAAATGCAGAAAAGAAAATTATAAAATGAAGTTGACTGACTATTTTTCCTTATTTCATTTGAAGCTGTAATGTAAAGTAGATTTTTCTTTTTGACCTACATATATTTTTTTATCATACTTAACATATATTTGGATGTTTGATTGTGAAAACAAGAAATGCAGTTCAGGAAAAATATTAGAATCAAGTTGGGAAAGTAAATTTTATCTTTCATTATCTTAGCAAAGTACAAAATTTGTTTAAAATGCAGTTTAAAAAATTTGCTTTGACCACCAGTAATAAAACTTCCCACTGCACAGTTTAACTGATTTTGTAGATTTTACGATTCGTAAGGTTTTCTTATTCAGCCTTCTTACGTGTACTCTGTATACCAGGCGCGGCCCGTGAAATTTTAAAGTTTTATATCTCTGTTGCTACTTATAGGACCCATGCCGAGTTCAGGTTTTTTAATAGTGAGCCTACTAGGAATGTTTTGGTAAAGGGAAAAAATATTTTGTAATTTGCGAAAAAAAGTTGAATTTTTGAATTGACCCACCTGGGGAAAAAATTAACACGCTTACGTATTTTATTTATTATTTTTTCTAAACAAATTTTACATCATTTTGTCGACAATTCTTAAATTTTAAGACAAAAAAATGTGTTAGTAGAAAGTTATAGTAATTTGATTTTATTTTTAAATTATATATTAGGTTTAAAAAAATTCAAATGACTATACCTTTCTATTAACATTTTTTTCTCCTAAAATTTAAGAATTGTCGACAAAATGATGTAAAATTTGTTTAGAACAAATAATAAATAAAATAAGTAAGCGTGTTAATTTTTTTACCAGGTTGGTCAATTCAAAAATTCAACTTTTTTTCGCAAATTACAAAATATTTTTTTTTCATTACCAAAACTTTCCTAGTAGGATCAATATTAAAAAACCTGACCTTGGCGTGAGTCCCGTAAGTAGCAACAGAGATATAAAACTTTAAAATTTCACGGGCCGCGCCTGCTGTATACCATGCATTTTAGGCCACCCTATATACTTTTTACAAAAAATACTACGCTGTCATAGCAAACTACTTTACAACAGCTGCAAAACTTATTTGCAGCACCAGCTAAACATTTACGTGTTATACCTCTTATGGTACGTGCATTACGGAGCTGTGATACTAGATTATAGAAGAGATGATAGATTGCTTTTAACAGCGCTTATAGAAATATGTCGTATATTTAAATACAAGCGTGCACTACGAAGTTTTATGTACATCTAGTATGTGTTGTTATACTCGCTTGTTATATGGAGAATAGAACTGACAATTATCTGCCATTACCTTACCTGAAATGGATGTGGAAAAATTAATTACTGAATTACTTTTTTTATTTATAGGATGCACGTGATATTTTCTGATCGAAATCCTACTTTTTCTATTTAAAATGAACCATTTTGTGGCTGCAGAACAGAAGTAATCGTCCTCACTTTGTGACATTTTAAAGGAGAAATCTAAACATCTACTACTCAATGCTCAATGCTATATTTTGAAAGCTCGATTGTGCACACCCATCAGCACTTATATTCTACTCTTTCATGTCTCATCTCTGCTATAATCTAGTATCACAGCTCCGTTATGCACGTACCCTAGAGTGGCAGGCAAATGAATAAACTGTAACAGCAAAATGAGATAGCTACTAGGAAAAGCATATTACTAGTGTAGCAAAAACATCTTGTTTCCATAGAAAAGCTCTATGCCCTTACCAAAAAGTAATTTTGCTGCCACCAGAGAGCAAATCTTTTTGGCATAATACAAGTTTTTTTCTACCCCAGCAAAGGGTTTTTATACCCAGTAGTAAGTGACTTTGCAAGAATAAAAAAATTCATTTGGCTATAGTTGCAAAGTTTTATTCCCATACCGGCAAGTTAGTATTTTATAAAGTAACTTGGCTACAACAGTAAAGTCGTTATAGCAAAATGAATTTTACTGTCACAGTAAAGTTCTTGCCAAGCGCCTATGTTAAAGGACTTTTTTGCTGCTGTAACTAATTTTTTTATTACGCCAGCAAAAATCTGCTCTCAGTGTAGACAATACAGATGTTCTCTTTAACCATATCCATATCAAAAAGCAAAATGCCAGCTCTTTTATTATTACAGCTACAGGGAAAGTCAATATAATCACAGGCATGGATTTATTATAATAAGGATTCGATATCTGTATACTGTGAGCGTATCGAACGTGAAGCCTTATATTTTGTTGTTCGTTATTCTCTTGGGGGAGCAGTTTACGAACTACGAACATAGATAAGACAACGGCTTACTACGTAATTGAATCAAGAATGGTAGTAGAAAGAGATAAAATAGCATTGGAGTGTTGGAGCTCAGAAGTGTTGCTGTCTGTTATGGTTGTTTAGGAACACGGCTGAACCTCGGTCTGAACACTCGGTTACACGTACGTCTTTGTCTAATGAACTAGAAAAGAAAAAGTGCGACGTATAGATTTATATAGATTTATAAATGACTCGGAGCGACTTTAAATAAACACCTTTAGAAATAACATAAACTATAAATAATAAAACCTCTTTAGCTTAAATTTATTATTATTTGCAGAAAAATAAAATATTTTAGGGCTTTTATTACTTTTAGTAAATATTGTGATGCTTCTAACGTATTTTTTGTACAAAAATACAAGGTAAAATAAGATGTGGCCATTGTCTACAAATTGTGTTTACAGTGTCGTTTAGAATGGTTTGTTTTGGCTTCAAAGAATGTGAACTCATCCCGTATCCAGTCCTAATAAATCCATGATCACAGGCAATTAGTTAAAATTGCAGGAGTTCACATCACAGATTTAGCAACAAGGAGGACAAAATACCATTATTTACATTTTAGAACAATCAGAGATTTTTATTTATTTTTTTATTTTTATTTATTCAGTCAACGGGCTAGCGCCCAATTTACAATCAAAATAATACATGTACAATACAATATTGCTACAAATAAGTCACAAGAAACATACAACTAAACACGTACACATTATTAATCAAAATCAGGAAATGTCTCTCTTTACTTCAGCCAAAGTAGAGCAAAATACATCTGTCCTTATTAAATTAGCACTCGTCATCATTCGAGACAGTGATGAGAACTGTCCATATACAGTCCGATGTCGATCTGGACAAAATGTATTTGTCTCTCTCAACGTTCTTGGTGGGACGTAAAAGTTAATCAATGACAGAAGGTCCGAGCAGTCAATGTGATGGTTAATCAGTTTGAAAATAAAGATTTTATCAAAATTGTCACGTCTTTTATTTAAAGTTTGAAGGTTGAGAATAGTCAATAATTCATCATAGTTGATAAAATCTTTTGGTATATATAGTTTACTACCAATATGTCGTAAAAACTTTTTTTGGACTCTTTCAATTCTATCGATATGACACATGTAGCACGGATACCAAACACATGTACTGCTTTCCAACTGGGATCTGACCAAGGCTACATATAAATTCCTTAAAGCATAAACATTTTCGAACTCTTTGGTATGTCGTTTTATAAATCCTAACATTTTAAGAGCCTTGTTACAACAATAATCTATGTGTGGAGTGAATGTTAGTTTGCTGTCAAAAATTACACCCAAATCTCTAACCGTGTCAACATTTTCAACCAATTTATTACATAGATAATAGCTATTCAGATTTGTACATTTTTTTTTGCTAAACTGTATATATTTACATTTATCTAAGTTCAACTTCATGAAGTTTATGCTACACCAATTCTCAAAGCGGTTGAGATCTTCCTGTAAGAATTTTACATCCTGAGGAGTGATGACAGTTCTATATATTTTTAGATCATCTGCATACAGCAGAATGTCACAGTGCTGAAAACATCCAGTAACATCATTTATGAAAATATTGAATAATAGTGGGGCCAAATGACCTCCTTGAGGCACTCCAGAATAAACATTAATGTTGTTTGAACAAAAACTTTTGATTTTTACAATTTGTTGTCGCCCATCCAAATATGATGACAACCAATCCAACAGTGTGCCTGTAATTCCATAACTTCTCAACTTTATTAATAAAAGATTCAAGTCAACCCTATCGAAGGCCTTGGAGAAGTCCGTGTATATTGAATCAACCACACGGCCCCCCTCCAATGCCCTCGATATGGCCTGTTCATAAACTAAAAGATTAGTTGTAATAGATCGATCTTTAATGAAACCATGCTGTTTAGATGTAATAATGTTATTAAATGCTGATGTCAGTACATCATTAACAATTGACTCAAAGATTTTAGGAAAATGAGACATTATACTAATTGGGCGGTAATTGATAACATCGCCCTTTGAACCGGCATTCTTATATATAGGGTTGACATAAGATAGTTTCCAATACTCAGGAAACACTCCCAATAGCAGGGATTTGTTATAAAGCAACCACAATGGCCGTGAAAAAGCAAACGAACAGTTTTTAATTAATAAAGAAGCAATCCCGTCTGGTCCTGGGCCCTTGTTTATATTTATATTAATAAGCTTTTCAAGAATATGGGAGATTTTAATATTTATATTACTAATATCGGCTGAGCTGTTATATTTATATTCTACATTATTGTAAATTCGATGCTCTGGGTTTTCATACATAGAGGAGAAGTGCTCCGCAAATAAATTAACGGAGCTCTGCCCATCCGTAGCAATTTGGTCACCAGACTTAAGAGAAACAGGTATATCATTATTTTCTGACTTTGACTTTATATAAGACCAAAAACATCTGGGATCCTGATAACAATTATTTTCCACTCTATGAATGTAATTACAATGCAAAATTTCAGCCTGTCCCTTACAGATAGCTCTAAGATTACAAAACTCAGAATAATCGTCTGTCTTACCAGTTTGTTTATATTTTTTATGTGCCATCTTTTTTTGGAAAAAATTAGTTTTCAACTCTGTATCAAACCAGGGTGGAAACTTATAACTACTCTTTATCTTTATCCTAGGTACATACAAGTTAAAAGCATAATCCAAAATTGAGTAAAAAACAGATATATCACAGTTAATATCACTAGAGTCAAGGCAGTTATCCCAGTTAGTACACAAAAGGAACGTGCTGATTTCATCAAATTCACAATTTTTAAAATCATATATTTCATCTTCATACTCTACATTGTTTATCTTAATATCACATTTTATATCAATAAGAAGTGCAGGATGATGTCTATCACAGTCAATCAAACTATCACTTGCCATTTGTACAGTATCACAGGTGTTATCACAGAAACCCAGATCTAACATAACTCCTCTGGCATTAGGTACGGTGTTCAACTGATAAAGGTTAAGAAATGGGAATGTTTCTATGAGGGACTCAGCAGCTGTGGAGTATCCATCAATAAAAACACCCAAGGAATCATTAGACCACTTTAAACCGGGAAGGTTATAGTCCCCTGCTAGACATAGTTTATGGTCAGGATATTGTTCTCTAGCGTTCTCTACAGCACTGCAATGCATTGCATAAGTTTCAAAGCTGGATGATGGTGGAATGTAGACACAGCAAAAAATTTCTTTAACATGGTCATTTATGTCAACCGACACCCATATCTCCTCAGATTTACTGTTGGCCAAACTTAATAGTTCTGACTTCAAATGATTCTTAACTGCAATCAAAACACCACCATTCCTCAATTTACCGGTATCATTCGAATCCCTGTCTCTTCGATAAACAATGTAATTAATCAGACCCAGTTCAGAATCCACAAAATCCGAATTTAAAGAAGTCTCCGTAAACATAATTATATCATAGTGAGTAATTGATACTAGGGATACTCTGAATCTGGCCAACTATATGCCCCCACATACATTGTAAGAAAGGCTTTTGCCAGGCTTTTAGTTATGTGATATATTGTTAGATTGATAAACTGTCCTAAAATAGCGAAATTGTAGGTTAATATCTGCCATCGTAAATACTACAGGTTAAAACATATCACTAAGGATTATGAAAATATACTAATAATATCCCATTCTTTTTTCGTGATAATAAATTTTTAGTAATTTATTTCTATTGCATGATGACGAAATTTAAAGTGTAACGTCGGTTTTTTCCTTAGCATGTACCGTAGTCCCGTTCATTCGTGGCTTAAACAGTTGTCAAGGCGTCGTGTTTCGTGTGTAATGTCTTTGACAGGTTGTATAAGTGTTGTAGGGAAAGTTCAAGTGATTTATGGTTTTTCTGTTTTCTTAACAGAACTTTATCATTAATCTGAAAAGTGGTGCGTCAGTGCCAAGTATATGGGAAAATGTATTTTTTGCATGCAAAACTATCTTTTCACAGATTTGCTCGGTGGAATAACGACGGCGCACGAAGTTGGATGTTTAGCGCTCTCTCTCTCTCGTCTTTCTTTGTCCTATACACGCACAGTGTCTAAAACAAAACAAGCGGCTGGCTGTGAATGAATGGTATCGTCTCCTCTTGCTGAACGGCAGTTATTTATATCATGTTTTCAGGATTTAACTTAAATTTTAAAAATGCTAACGAAGCAAATAGTGATACTTATAATGAGAAGAACGAACACGAACTCTACTGCGGCTGTTGCAAGAAGGATTCTTAATATAATTTTAGAATTTAAATTATGATCTTTTCTTAAAGGCAATTCTTTATTATTGTAACGTTATACCAAAAAGCTTTTATCTAAAGCCAAGATAATAATATGAAATTTTTTTATTTAAATATAAAGGACAATTTATGATTATTAATATTAATAAATTGTGATTGATATCTAAATCAAATAATTTAGTATTTTTTTTTGGCTGTAGATAAGCTTTTTGATATATGCGTTATGGTGCATTTATATTGGTTTAGTTACGTGTACCAGTTACTTGTACAAGCAACTAGCCAGGGTAGTTCACTTTATACAACTTGAAGCTAGTAGGGGTTTACCTGATCTGTTTACATTGGATTAGTACCTGTTTTGCAAGTTACTGGTACGCAGTGCCGGCTCAAGAGGGGGGCTAAGGGGGCTATCAGCCCCGGGCGGTGGGCTAAAGGGGGCGGTGAGTGGAGTAAAAATTGTAAAGCTGAAAAACAATAACAGTACAAAAAACATTTCACACAGACACACTAAACAGTTTACATTTTCTGGCGTAAAATCTTTTAGTCTATTTTTTGAAATTCCTTGAGCTTTTCTCAAAGATAAATTGGGATTACTTTTGAAGAAATTTCTATGCCATTTTTTGCGTCTTTTTTTCAAAACAGATGAGGAAGGTTATTTCTCATAGCAAGCTGATACGCCAGTCTGCGAATGTCTGCGAGTCCTAGACCATAATATCTTTTATCCATTTCCAAACAGTACTGTACCAAGTCTTCTTCCATTTTAGGCGATAAAACTGGTTTTCCACCCATTTGTTTACATTGTTATTCTAAGGGTTACTCACGTTTGACATATAATTCAAGGGTTATTTTTGGAACGTTGAAAGCTCTTTGACGCCTTTAAATACCCAATTTCCTTACTTTTAACTGCGTCAATGGCATTCTTCACATTCTCTGGATTCCATTTTTTATGTAGAAGTCCTTTTGTAGGCATTTTACTGAATTTTTTTTCCCTATAGATAAAGAAGTTTTAAAACCGTACATTTAGTTAGGTTCGTAATTTTGGATATCCAATTTTAGGACACCTTTCTATCCAGAATTAGGCAACTTTTATGATTAAGAGTAGTATAAGTAGATGCTTAGTGAGTTTCCGCATGCGCAGTAGGGTCGAACGCTCAGGTGTTCTATTGTTATTTGGCCTTGATATGCGCAGGTGTTATTCCAAGGTCAAGGTCAATAACTTGGCCTTGAACGCGAGCAGATGTTTCTTTGTTTGGTGGTGACCAGGTGGACGACGCTTATTTCAAGGTTACATTTGCGGTGTATATTTTCAATGAATGCGAGCAGCTGTTTCTTTGTTTGGTGATGACCAGGTGGACGACGATTATTTCAAGGTTATATTTGCGATGCATATTTTCAATGAATGCGAGCAGATGTTTCTTTGTTTGGTGATGACCAGGTGGACGACGCTTATTTCAAGGTTTCATTTGTTTTGTATTTTTCGAGGTCGTCGGATGTATTCCTCCCACCATAAATAAATACTTGACCTTGGATTACTTCCTAATAAATATGGCTCATTTCGAAAATAGCTTTCATTGTCACTCATACATCGTATGCGTTAACTGTTGCTTTGGCATAAGTTATATCACCACCTAGACGGAGATAATGCTGAATATGCATATCATATAACAATATAGAATGCATCCCAAGCCAGGACGAGTCAGTCAGTTGAAAACATGAAATTGTTAAACATATATTTTCCAATAACATATTTTATCATAATTCTGTAACATAGAAAAATAAATAGTTTTTAAAAACAGATTACCACGGTCGTAGTAGTTAACTGGCGCAGTCGGTAGGATACTTCGGGAATCGATACAAATCGATTGTGTAGGATTTTTCCGTTCAACGGTTAACCGAAGTAACGAACAAAGTGTTGTGACGTTGGTGGAGGTGTTGAAGCAGAGTGGAGTTTTTCCGAACATCGAAAGACTTCCAATCTATCAAAGAACTGTGGATTACCATCGACCAACCAATCATCGGAGGGTAGGACCTGAATCGCCTATCTTCGCAGGGACCAAGATTTTGGAGAGGACATCAATCGCCGAACCAAGCCTTGCCCCTATAAAATGACCAGAGTGGGCCTGTTGATCTTAGTGTAAGTGAGATTGATTTCATGTCGATTGAAAGTATCATTAGCAATTTACAGAATTTAAATTTACAGACGCCTTCAACTGACTCTGTTTCTAATCAAAACTTAGAAGCAAATTTAGAAATTTTAAGCGAAACTTCTAACAATCACTTAATTGTCGATCAAATTTTGAATAACCTAACAGAAAACGATATGGCGCAATTTAAACCAGAATATCTAAACTGTATTCCTAATTTCGATGGAAACCCAAATGATTTAAATCGCTACATATCGACTTGTCAATCAATAATTGATTCTTTTTATGACGCTACGAATCCAAATTCTTTTCAAAATGTATATTTGTTGAATTCTCTTGTTGGCAAACTTACTGGCCAAGCTAAACTTGTTGTAAATATTCAAAATGTCAGTACTTGGGTTGAGTTAAAAGGCACCCTAAGACGTAATTTTGCCGACCAAAGAGACGAAGCTTGCTTAAATCGAGATTTGGTTATGATGAAACAATTACCTAACGAAAATCCAAATCAATTTTATGATAGGGTATTACATATTTTAAATTTGTTATGTTCATTCATTGATTCTCATGAAACAACCATACCAGCAAAAAATCTAAAAAGAAGTTTATATAACGATCTTGCTTTAAAAACATTTTTATCTGGGTTAAAGGAACCCCTTGGCACCACCATAAGGTGCATGCGTCCAGCTAATTTAATGCAGGCATTGCAGTTTGTTACACAAGAATATAATGTTCACTATTTTCAAAACCAAACGAAACCCAGTGTTTCAAATCCTAACAATAATAATTTTAAATCTATTCAACAAAATCCGTATTTTAATACAATGCAGCCTAGCAATATGTTAAGGCCAAATCATGTATTTAACGCCCATACTCCAAATAATGCTTTTAGGCCTAGTTTTCCATCACAGCCTATGAATATTAGACCTAATTTTAACAGAACGCAACAAAGATTTTTTACTAACTCACAAGTTTTTAATAAACCGGGAAATAGACCTAATGTTTTTAAACCTAATCAGCAAAAACAATTAACACAGCCTTCAGCTATGTCTGGCGTAGAAACGTCCATGTTTAAACCTTTGCCTAATACATCTAATTATAACCCGCCAAAATTTGTTTTTGAAGAACTTTATAATACCGAAATGCAAAATATAAACCAATTAGAACAATTTACTTATGACGAGAATCAAGATCACCCATATGACCAATATTTTAATGACCAAACAAATTGCTACCCATACGCAAGCAACGAATATTACGAACCTAACTTTAAACCTGATATACATACGTCACTATCTGACCATGACCTAACCCAACAAAATTCTTATGAAAGCGAACGCGATGATAACGAAAATTTTCGCGAAGCTACTCAAGACAAAGAAATTACACCTCAAGTAATCTCCCTAAATGTAACTAATGATGGTGAACTATCATACATTGTCTTTCCGGAATCCAATTTAAAAATATTAATCGACTCTGGATCAACTAGGTCATTCATTGACCCGAATATTGCTAAAAAGTTATACCCAAATAAGATACTAAACGATCCTTTTATAGTTTCAGCAGTATTTCAGCAATCAGCTCATCAACATAGTGCTTTAATTCCAGCTTCAAAAATTTTTAAATTACCAAAAAATAAAGATTTAAAATTTTATTTATTCAAATTCCACGATGTATTTGATGGTCTACTAGGACTTGATAATATTAAAATTTTACAAGCTAATCTTGACTTTGACAAAGGATATCTTGTAACCCCACATACACGCATTAAATTACAATTCCATGAAACGCGAAATGAGATAAACTGCATAACAATTCCACCTCGTGTTGAACAAGTTGTTCAAATTAAAACTTCGATAAAAAACGGTGATGTAATTATACCACATCAAAAAATGCATAATTGTGAAATACCAGAATGTTTGTCTGTTGCTAGAAATGGTTATGCCTTGACAACAGTACTAAATAATTGTAATCCGGTAACATCAGACTTTTCAGAACCCATAACCGTAGAAAAATTTAATACTAATGAAATGAAAGAAATTAATTTAAACAATTTTGACGATTCCCCAAAACAACAAAAATTAGATTTCTCCAAATTTCGGACTGATCATATTAATGACGAGGAAAGAATCAAAATTTTAAAGTTAATTAAAGAATATGACTATAATATATTGCATAAAAAAGAAAAACTTAACACGAACGCCGATGCTTTGTCTCGCATTGAAATACACACGAAAGAGACAGAAGACAATTTTTGTTTAAAACAAAATATAGATTTTAACAAAGAACGACAAGGACAATCACAACCATATACGGACAATCTGGATCAAATTTCCACTATCGCACAAACAGACGATAATGACTTCGCGACACAAGTCAATGACATCGCAACACACACAGCAGCTGATCAAGACGAAAACATGACAGTACACACAAATGAGAGCGAAGACCCTATTGTAGGCGTTCCGATATGTCATATCCCTGCTAATTATGGGGCGAATCAAATAATCGTTTCCTCAGTGTTACACTCTCCCGCGAAATCAAAAATGATTATTTTATTTGAGAAAAAACGCCGTTTTAACGTTCAAATTTCCACGAATAATTTCGATGAAGATATTTTAAATTTTGTCAAGGAAATAATAATTCCTGATAAACAATATCATATGTATTTTGAAAAGCCCGAAATGTATGAACCATTTTGTGAGGTAATTCGAAAAACTTTTAAATGGCCATCTTTGAAATTAAAACGATGTTTACTAAAATTAGTAGACGTCACTAATAAAAACGATATTTCGGAAGTAATACAAAAATATCATGAATCAAGAACAAATCACCGCGGCATTGACGAGACTCTAAAACAAATAACACAAAAGTACTATTGGCCAAATCTTAAAAACTCCGTTCAGACCTATATAAATAATTGCGAAATTTGCCAAAAAAGCAAATATGAACGTCATCCTATAAATATGGAAATGAATATAACACCGACGGCTTCCAGACCGTTTGAAATTTTACATTTAGATACGTACACACTTGAACAAACTAAATTTTTGACAATAATCGATAGTTTTTCAAAATATGCGCAAGCATACGCACTTCAATCACTCGCCGCTACAGAAATTGTTGATAAGCTACTATCATATTTTTCCCACCATAGCATACCAAGACAAGTTATTATCGATAATGGCACTGAGTTTAAGAATACTGTTGTAATGGAACATCTCAATTTACACAAAATTAAAATACACTTTTGTGCACCCCATCACCCCCAATCTAATGGCGTGGTTGAAAGACTTCATTCAACTTTAGCGGAGCACATTCGCTTACTAAATAATCAAAATTTTGCCAAGACACCGATAATTACCAAAATGATTTATGCAATGTTAGCATATAATCATTCAATTCATTCTGCGATGAACTTAAAGCCGATAGACGTAATTAACGGTCATATTTCTACAAATGATCCATTCGATTTAAAGCTAGACCAGTTACTCTTAAATGATTACGTTAACACTCACAAAGAAAAGCCTAAACTAATATATTCTAATATCAATCGGAAACTATTACAAAACAAACAAAAAGTAATTTGAAAGATCAATGAGAATCGAGATAAACCGGATCTGTTTCAACCTAATCAAAAAACTTACGTCAAAAAACATATTAGATAAAAATTTTCAGATAAATTCTCAAAACCAACCGAAATTGAATCAGTAAATCAAAATCGGAAAACAGTAACAACACAGTCCCAGGCCAAAGTCCACATGGACAATCTCAAACGCACTTTAAGACAGACACATATAGCTTTGACTAAATGGACAATATTTTATTTCAGGCTAACTTCTACCGTTATCGGAGACGGAGACAAAATCACAATGATGTCATTAAAGGACAATCCAGGGATTTTACCTTTAAAATTAGGACATGCAAAAATCACTGAGTACACCCACACCTTAATACATTATTACGATCTAAACCCCATCATAACAGAAACCAACAAATTACATATTAAAACAGATGACATTACGAACTCGCTTTTAAAGCATAAAGAATATTTTGATGACTCAGCTACTTACTTAAAAATATTAAAAATAACACAAGAAAGAGTTGAAAATAAAATTAAAGAAATTTTACCTCACCCTCAAAGAACTAGAAGAGGCTTAGTTAACATAGTAGGTTCAGTATTTAAGGCTGTAACAGGAAACCTAGATGCGTCAGATGGAGAGCGTTACGAAAAACTAATAAAAAATTTGGAAGAAAATCAAAATAAATTGGCTGAAAATATTCGCAACCAAAACTCGATTTCTACAAACGTTATTGACAAATTTAATTCTACAATTCAACAAATAGGGCATAACGAAAAACTAATAGAAAGTAGAGTCAATGAAATTAGTTCGATAGTGCAAAAAGCAACATATAAAGAAAATATGCTTTTTATTAAAGATATATTAAATCAAATTATTAACTTATATGAAATAATTAATTCAATATTACAAGATATCGAAAATTCTATTACTTTTTCAAAATTAAAAATTATGCACCCGAGTATAATAACAGTTAACGATCTTTTAAAGGAACTCATAATGGTTAGGAAAAATGTAGGTACTAATCAAATGGTGTTGCCAATAAATTTAGAGAATATTTTCCTTCTCGAAAAATTGATTGATGTTGATGTTTTTATCTTAAATAACAAAGTTACATATTTATTAAGAGTACCAATTACCAATCCTAATGATTTTGAATATTATCACTTATATGCAATACCAGTTGTGCTTCAGAGTCTGTTTAAGGTTGTCATACCCCGCGATAAATATTTAATTAAAAATCAATTACACTATCCTCATCGTGGTACCCCCTGCAAGGAAGTAATGCCAAATTCATTCCTCTGCGAAAAAGAAGCCTTAAAAGAAATAGAAGCCAAGAGCCCTTGTGAAGTACAGCTGTTACAATCCACAAAAAGCACCTCCACCTGTCAACAAATTGACGTCACAATAAGATTACCAGTCATAAATCAACTGGATAACACAAACAATTGGTTACTGGTTATACCAAATGAAGAACTAATTTACTTTAAATGCCAAGAAGAAAGCCGCAAATTAAATGGTACATATCTAAGTAACATTCCGATAGGGTGTCGATTAAAAATCAATGAAATATCGATCACCAATTACGAAAATGTAATCGAACCTGAAAAACAGCCAATAATATTCCCAGATTTCGATGACAAGCCGCTCAAGTACCCTGTATTAAATTTGAGCTTCCACCTACAAGAAATAAAGTTGGATGAACTATACGAACTTAAAAATAAAATTGAAGAAAATGAGCCCCATTTGCTCTTTGACGATGTTTCCACAGTACCCAGTTTGTGGACAGTTATTGTCTATGTATTCTTAATCGTTATTGGTGGGTACTTACTACGCAGATATATGGTCCAGAAGGGATGTCTATGCAAGAAAACAATCCCGATGGAAGCCAGCAGCCTACGCATCGAACTACCCCCTACAGGGTGTAGTTAAGTCCAAGGAGGGAGGAGTTATATCACCACCTAGACGGAGATAATTCTGAATATGCATATCATATAACAATATAGAATGCATCCCAAGCAAGGACAAGTCAGTCAGTTGAAAACATTAAATTGTTAAACATATATTTTGTAATAACATATTTTATCATAATTCTCTAACTTAGGAAAATAAATAGTTTTTAAAAACCGATTACCACGGTCGTAGTAGTTAACTCATATAAAGTATTGTGTTTGTGGTGTGTTCTACAAGTGTTTATTCAAGGTACTTGACAGTAATTGTTTTTATTGTATTTTAAATCATGAGCATTTCAAAGCAGACCATAGCCGAAATTAATAATATGATAAACCAAGATATTCAATTTCTGGAACGTAGAAAATTCTCTACATTAACGGTGGGCAAAATTTATATGATAAAAAAAATTAATTCTTTGACTTCACGTTTTGGAAAAGCCATTATCGTCACATTGTTTGATCCAACACATCAAGCAACATTTGAAACATTTTTACCATCACGCGTAGCTGAAATTCTGATAGAGGATACTATTGAAATGATGAATAACTCCGGTGATCAGTACACCTTAACTTATTTGGGGCAAAGCTCACATGTATTCTCTGGAGGTAATACTAGAGCGTTGTTAAATTTTGGTTGTTTGTAATATATTGTTGATTAGGCTATTTTAATGTTGATTTAAAATGTAATAAAATTGTTCTTGTTAAGTATATATCGATAAAAAAAAATTAACACACAATCACATGTCCATTATTTTCTATTTAAGATGTGTGACTGCCCTACTGTCATTGAAAATCGAGATATGTACATTAATTGGTTATCATGTAAATTAAGAGAGCTGGCTGAAGAAATACTACACTTTGCAAATTATGGTAAATCCGATGTGGGTCTTAGTGAAAGTCAGTATAGGAAGTATATGAAAGACGCCGTAAATTTCACGGCTGGAGCACATACGTGCGAGAAATACCTATATGGAACCATTGATTTGGACGAATTTTGCGCTGGAATGATAAATGAAGAATTGGGAAGCTACCTATTCGAAGTGCCTCATTTACCCGATGAATTAGCTACAAAATATGGTTTGGCTCCCGCAGATGATACCACTATTCTTGATGACCTTGGAAATAAAGCAGTCACCAATGAAGTTGATAGTAAAGCATTGGCTACTGTTAGCGATGACGAAATGGAGTGTGTTCAAGAAGATGAAGAAAATCTTTAATTCATTGTATAATATAATAACATGAGATGTTAAATAAATGATTATGTACCTAAATTATTGTTTAATTTTTTATAAATAGGCAACCCTCACACATCAGTTTAAGCTAAAAATGGGTCTTGTTAACAACACAATTGATAAATTTGGGCGCCAAAAATTTAATGACCAAAATCACATTGTTCTTGTTGGACAACCAGGAGTTGGATTTAGATTGACCGATGATGGTCAATATGATATACAAGGGAAATCTCTAACTAATGTAGCACCACCAAAGAATCCTGGGGATGCCGCTAATCAGGAATATGTTCTTGAAAGGCGTGAAATTATTAAGCGACTTAGTGAATTAGTGAATAATGATGTTTTGGAATATGTTAGAAAAGAACTTAATGAAATGAATAAAAAGCTTGCTCAAGAGGCGAATGAAGATTTTTTGCAATCTGTTACAAAAAGACTTAAGGAAATCGATTCAAAATTGTTGAATCAAGAAAAAGCTATTCAGCGTATACGTATTACGCGCATGTAGATAAAGAAACAAGTCTATTCTGTGTATGGTGACCTCGATTTTACATGGGATATGAGAGTGGAGGGGTTTGAAGGTCACCTAACAGATACAAATAGAGGCACAAAAATTTCTTGTTTCAGTCTGCATTTCAGTACTTCCAGAACACTGCATAGTAATTTATTTCTTCAAAATGCAGTCACCAAAAAGTGAACGTCAAATTGTAGTTGTTCGCCCATTCTCTGTAAACGGTCGTCAGATGTGTGCCAATTGCGAAAATTGGGAATTTATTAGTGGAATAATGGGTTTCTGTGAATGGTGTCAAAATGAGTACCATAAGAAACATGGGATGAAATCACCGCAACAAATATCTCGTGAAAATTCTAGTGAATCTCTGCAAAGTCTCGCTGTCTCAGTGGGAGGTTCATCAGAACATAATAATCACGATACGCCGGAATTCAGCCAAGAAGGGCAGCGCTGGATTTCTTCAAGCAATTTTGAAGATCTCGAAATAATTAACGAATCACCGCAAAGTCCTGTTTTCATAGAAGGAGGAGGAGGAGGAGTAGGGGGAGGAGGTTCATCAGAACGTAATAATAGTGAGACCATGGAATTCGACCAAGAAGGGCAGCGCTGGTAATTCCGAAAAATAGAGACAATTTATATATAGTGTAAAAGTTTCTTATGATAATCATGTAATTTTAAATTTATGTGAATAAGTGCGTTTTTCTAATGATAGTGTGGATGTATTATTTAAATTTTAATAAAAATCTTTTTGTACTAAATATGTTTATTATTCACCATACATTTGAATTAACAAATCGCTCTTGAT
Organism: Philopedon plagiatum; assembly: GCA_963971165.1. Taxonomy (NCBI): domain Eukaryota; kingdom Metazoa; phylum Arthropoda; class Insecta; order Coleoptera; family Curculionidae; genus Philopedon; species Philopedon plagiatum. Next base: position 96,886,712 of record OZ020192.1, on the reverse strand, counting down.
ATATATTATATTATTTCTGTGGTTCCGTTCTAAAAACCTCGCTAGCATTACATCCATTTTTCCAATTCTCCTTTGAAAACGATATCTATCAAGTATTAGTTGCTGAAAATTACTTTGTCTGGCTTGTCTATATGCAAAACACCAAACAGACATACGGTGGATAATATTTCTTTCTTCGTCAAATCTTACTTGCTTCATGGTGTATTGTAAAATAAATTTGCATACATACGTAACGTAAAACCTATTTGATAATATTTATACAATATCTGATTTGTCTATCCAAGAATTAAATTGATTTGGAAAACCTAACCATTTTACAAACAATTGATCGTTTTGATTGTTCTTGCGTTTTCTAAGAATTTTCTCAACTAAATAAACACCAGGGCTAGCTGTCTTTTGCAGTTCTGCTTCGTAAAAACATCCTTTAATAGGTTGACCTTCCAATGATTGCAGCAAGTAGGTAGGTGGATTTGTAATATTAACTTTTGCTATTTCAAACAGTTCCGTGGACCATGAAGGCGTATATCCTTTGTCAAATACACCTTTGTACTTGCTAATGCGAACAATGTCACCCAAATGAAATTTTTTTTCTTCGGAGCAATTTTCAAATAGTCATATGCTTTAATAGGGGTATCCTCTTTTACACTGTTAGCCTTCATTCCAATGGTGCGGTGTTTGGTGTTATTATAGGTCTTCGTTATAGCTGGTAATATTTGTAACCATCTGTAAGAACCTCTAGCCGAGAATTGTTTATATAACTTATTTTTCAAAGTTCTTATAACACGCTCAACAATTGCCGCTTTTTTCGTGCTATATGTGGAATAATGGTTTATATTATATTTTTTCATGAGTGCTTGAAAGGTGGTATTATAAAATTCCTTTCCTTGATCACTCTGTAAATTGTTTGGTGCATAGGATGCTTCTTCAATGATGCTTTTCATGGCATTCGTAACTTCAACACCGGTCTTATTCTTAACTGCTTTGGTGTACACGAATTTGGAGTAACAATTTATACATACAACAATGTAACGGTATCCATCATTGTCAGTAGCATATGGCTGCATTTCCGCCAAATCAATTTGCCACAAATCTCGATATCCTTTTATGACCGTACGTCTTCTAACAAAATTTTTTCTTGCTGTCCTATGTAATTCATTTACGACTTTAATTTTTTCTCGGCTAGGATCCATATTATAAGGTTGCACGTCTTATAAGACACTGAGGATGGCAACTACGTGCAAAACTTAATATATTATTCCTTCTTCTCGAAGCTCTTCCATAATTGACATAATCTCATTATCATGTCCGGTATGTCCAGCTACTTTTGACCCCCACAATAATCGTAATCTATCCACTAACTCCTTAGGTTTATTCCAATAAACATATTCAGATGATTTCGAAGATAGATGCTTTTTTACTGGTAGTTGGATTTTGTTGTTGACTTTTTTTCTTCGAATACCACCACCACCCAGTTTAGTTTCTGTAATTAGCGGTTTTATGATTCGTAAATATTTTCTCCATCGGGTTTCCCTTAAACCACGTTTCTTGTCATAACCGTCATAGGCCGCATCCGTCAATTTCAAAATGGTTTGGTATTTTCGAAGTACATCTAGACTAATTTCGTCTTCATTATCTAGGGCTGGTGGATTTTTTAGAAAAATCAAATCGTAAAGCTCAGCCGTTCCATCGAATTCAGCAATGTTTGTTTTGTTCCTGTATAACACCATCTTTCCGTTTGTTAGAAAACGAACCACCAAGTTGCCAATATATTTTGTTGATTTATTGTCTTTTTTACCAAAGCGTACACCATACACGGTATCATAACGGGACGGTTCCAATTTTAATCCATTTAAATAATCTTGAATAGTTTTTGCGGCTGAACTGCTACCACTTGATGTGTGTGGTGATGTGTAAGATGATGTTATCGTTGACGGGGAAGGGGTTTCGAACAGTGACTCACGATTTTCACGTTTTGGTGTAGGAATTTGTGTTTTTTGCGAAATCGGTGTAGATGTTTCAAAATCCGCTTCTGTTGGATGTTCTTCAAACATTTTCGCCATTCCCACCGAGCTGCTGCTGCTGCTACTCCGACTTTGTGGTTTAGTCGTAGTACTTGATTTTTGGGTTGCGTACTGTTGTTGCTGCTGCTTTACGGCTTTAGATATAGATTCTAGTGGTTTAGAAACTGGTTCATAAAACTTTTCCAAATCATGTTCATTCTGCACTTTAGCTGCTTTAATTTGTTTAAATTTTTTTCTAACCGCATTTGTAGTTTCCAGTAGCTTTCGTTTTAATTCGATTTCTTCATTCATGATGCTTTCAAAGCACCGTTCAACGATGAAATGATTATCCAAGTTACTATTATAGGAATATATAACTATCGAATCCCTTGCAGTATCTGCCCGAATTTACATTACTATCCTTGTCAATAACTAAAAAAGCATATTTATTATCCCAACATTTAGCACACATCTCTTGAAATTGTGTAAACGTCAGGTCGGGTGAAACGTGATCGGAAAATATATGTTTCATATTCATCTCATCTTGTTTAAACATAATAATGAAGTTGGCATTATCCCGGACGAGCTGCTTAGGAACACGAGAATACGTTTGCGCCAAGTAAAAGGCATCCACATTTTTGTGACGTCCCATGCTAAAATACGATCTTATAACGTCCTGTTTCTCACCCATAACGTCATCAAAAATAAATATTGAATTAGGTTTAGCATCCGACGGTTCCACAATGTTATTTGCGTCGCTAAAAGCGTAGTAGCCAAGACCTTTGATTGGGGATAAAATTTTCTTTAAATATTCATATTTTGGTTGATAGAGCGACTTTGAGTAGATATAAACATTTTCGAAACGCAGTCCCGAGGGGTGAGTAAGCAGCGAAATCATAACATTTGTCTTTCCACAGTTTGAAGGTCCTATTAATAATCCACGAATAGATGACGGTAACAAAGGACCATGTCTTTTAAATAATTTTTGTTCTAGTCCAGATCCGACCTTTACATCGAGATTATCAACGGGAAGTTTTTGTTTAAGATTGACGATACGCATCTTAACAAAATCTATATTTTATACTGAACTTTCGCGTAAACTATCATTCAGATGTCGCTCGTCAGACGAAGTAGACGGTCTCGTTTATCAAGTAAGACTGGAAGCGGTATTGTTAATTCCGTAATTAATAGGCTACCGTTCGAGTTACACATTCCCGGCTATCAGTATTGCGGGCCCGGGACGAAAGTAGTAAAACGTGTGGCAAGAGGAGATCAAGGAATTAATTCTTTGGATGTCGCATGCAAAAAACACGATTTAGCCTATTTGCGTAATAGTGAAAATTTAAGTGCTCGCCACCAAGCAGATCAGGAACTCGAGCAAAGCGCGTGGAAAAGAGTAAAATCGAAAGACTCTAGCGCTAGTGAAAAAGCTGCAGCTTGGTTGGTAACCAACATTATGAAAGCGAAACAACGTTTTGGTATGGGTGTATCATCATCAACAAAATCGAGAAAAGCATCCATTCGAGGTCGCTTCCAGCGCCGCCGCCGTCACACTAAAGGTAATGGCGTCGGTAAACATAAGCGAGTACATAAAGTAGCTTTTGGATCATCTATTAGACGACCCGTTCGATCAGAATTGTTAAAAGCTGGTGGGAAAAAACTTATCGAGAAAAATATCACGAAAGCATCGAAAATAGCTGCAGTAGCTGCACGTAAATCCCTAAGAATAGCCGGTGGCAAACGAAAAATTCACACGCCTAGAATCATTCCAATTCCAAAGACCGGGGGGATATTACCGTTAATACCAATATTTGCAGGACTATCGGCCTTAGGTTCATTAGCAGGTGGTGTAGCAGGCATCGTGCGTGCCGTAAAAGCAGTAAAAAAGTCGACTGCAGAAAAAATAGGTACCGGCTTACATCTAAGTTCAAGAGGAAACGGATTATACTTGAAACCATATCGCACAGGTTTGGGATTATTTATAAACAACGGCACAAATAAGAAATCAAAAAACTAATAGAATCCCTACCTCAAAGAGCACTATCCAATATTGATATAGAAAAGTACGCCTTAAAAATGAAAATACCACACTTTCGAGGCGTATATATGAGAGATTCATTACCTGTACGCGGTCCCAAACGTCACGAGGCCGCCATTATAAATTTGGATAGTATGTCGGGCGTAGGGACTCATTGAGTAGCATATAGAAAAAGCAATTCTGAGGTAACATACTACGATAGTTTCGGTGATTTACCCCCACCCATGGAATTGGTACGATATCTGCAGATGGGTTCCGAAGCGACGAAGAAAATTTACTATACATACGACCGTCAACAAGAATTTGGAACAGTCTGGTGTGGACATTTGTGTTTGAAGTTTCTTTTACAATCATAAAAAGTATGTCTTTGACACCCCAAATGGAACGTGACAACTACACCAAAATGTTGCTATCACTTAAAGCATATCGTGAAGTCGGAGGATTACAAAAAATGACAGCCGAACGGTTAGAAAATACGCCCAAAGAAGTGTTGATCGCATTAGCTCCAAATGAAATAGCACTAGTTTGGGATAGGTTACCTAATCACCTAAAAAGTGACATCGATATATCGAAATATCAATACTGTTTGGAACATTATAATAGCAATAATTCAGATTCGGACGAGGGCGATGGACCGACGCCAAAAAAAATATTTTGTTGTTATTGCAAAATTAACGATGTGAATATAAAGGCAGAAAACAGTTTAAAAACGTCCAAAGGAATAAAACAACGCTTCAGCTTAAATCCATTTAACTGTTGCAAACAGCAATAAAAGAACTACACAAATAGTTTCGTAGTCAGTCATGTCTTACACATTCACTCTAACAGGACATACAAGTGTCTTAAGTGCGGATTTTTACCCACCCATCGAGTTAAATACAACAGGCAAATATGGAGTTGCACTGCTGGGATTTTACACATATAATTCGATTTTTAATATTGACGAAAGCAATAATTCATTCAGCCATTTGAAAACAGCGATACCTACGTATGTAAGGATTCCACCAGGAGCTTACGAAATTAATGAAATAGCAAAAGCCATGTACACCGCTTTAAAAGAGTCATGCAATGAAGTTGGTACCGATTTATTTTCATTAACAGCCAATAATAATACGTTAAAATGTGAGCTAAAGTCAAAATATAGCATCGATTTTCGAGGTAGCAACAGTATCGGCAAAGTGCTCGGATTTGGCTCTGACGAATCAAGTACCATCGTGGACATAATGAAAGTGCGCATCGTACGTGTGGATTGTAATATAATTTCCGGAGCATACCTGAATTCTTTGGAAAGTCATACGTTATTTGAATTTGATATTGACGTCGAATCCGGTTACAAAATCTCCAATGAACCGCAAAATAATATTTATATGCCGATAATGCCGGATGGTCGTCAGTTTATCGACAACATTACTCTACGTATCTTGGACGATAGCGGTGATTTGATCGATTTTCGAGGTGAGAAAATTATAGTTAAACTAGAGTTGAAAAAAATCGTATAATGGGTTTTTGCTTTAACCGTCAACTGCATAAGCTGTCAACAATTCAAGATTCAGTTAAACGACATAAAAGTAAGCAGACAACACAGTCAAGGTTCATTCGCAAGTCAGACGGACGATCGAAAATACATCCGCACAGCAATCGGCAGCTCTCCGTGAAAGATTGCAAATTTCTACAATCGATCGGTTTGAAAGTGAGAAAAATTAGAAAATGATGGCCGCTAGCAGTGACAAAATCGAAGTTTTTACCGAACCAATTTTTGATAACTCCATTATTAGTTTTCAGGAACACACATATAAACCTTACGGTTCTCCAACATTCCGCAATTCCGATGAAATTCGCATACCTGTACACTTGCAAGATATCATTTTGGATATATCGGATAGTTACATTTACATCGAAGGAACATTCAAACCCAAAGACGTTACTAAAAAATGTTATCTATCAAATAATGCCATCGCCTTTCTATTCGACGAATGTCGTTATGAAATGGGAGTTGAGCAAGTTGCCGTCGTTCGGAAACCCGGAATTACTACAACGATGAAAACTATGGTGTCATTGGGTGCCGCACAAAATAGAGCTCTCATGGCATGCGGATGGGGTCTAGACGAAGCAAATCAAGGTATACTAGATTCCACAAGTAACGTGTTCTCTAAAATATCTCATGGGTTTCGCAGAGGATTATTCAAAGGGTACTTTTAACGTCAAGCAAGAGTTGATTTTAATTATCGCCCGCACTTTCAAAAATTGCTATATCGGCGGAGTAGATGCAGACATTTCAATTGAAAAAATTGAATGGAAAATTCGTCACATAATTCCAGACGATCGACAGAAGTTAAAGATATTATCACGCATGAATAAAGGTGGAAGTAACGCAAACGTTCCAATGGCTTACCGTAAATGGGATCTTTACGAGCTACCTTCTTTGAGAGAAACATCGTCAGACGTATGGGCCTTAAGAACTAGCACGAGTCTCGAAAAACCGAGATATTTGATTATCGGTTTTCAACCAACTAGCTCTTCCGACAACAGAGCAAAAGATAGCACACAATTTACAACGGCCGATATAAGTGATATTAGGCTCTATCTTAACTCTGCCGTATTTCCCTACGAAAGATGGAATTTAGATTTTTCCAAGAAACTGTATGCCGCAGCCTATTATAATTATGAGAATTTTCAAGCTAGCTACTACCAGCGAGAACTGAGCGATCCTATGATGAGTTTTGCCGACTATCTTAAAAATCCGTTATTCGTAATCGATTGCAGTCACCAACCAGAAGCCGTTAGGACGTCCACAGTGGACGTGAAATTGGAGTTCGAAACACGCAAAAGTAAATTTCCTAAAGACATTAAAGTGTACGCGTTAGTTATTCACGATGCATTTTTTAGCTACAATATACTTAATGGTTCTGTTACTAACAAATCAATACATTAGTTTGAAGTTATGCAATTCTCCAAATTATGTATTTTACATATTGACAATAAACTTATAAAGGACATATTTGCGTTTTAGTTTTACAATTGGCTTATTTTAATACTTGAAATGTGGGGCTTTGGTAAATAAGGTTATGAGGCGAAAAATAGAGAGAAATTTAGGAGAGGGGTGGGGAAAAGAAAGTATATAAGACGGGATGTCGAAAATGGAATTCACTCGAAGCCAAGATGTCGTCAAGTTCGGATAATGGTTATTCCAGTGACGACGAGCAGGCAGTGGCACATAATGCACAACATAGGGGTGTACGCACCACGCGTAGGTTGAGACCCAGATATTGCTTCTCGTTCAGCTACGTAAAATGTGGTCCCTTCAGCTTATGCATGTACTGTTAAAATTATAGAGCATATACAGTATTTATATCATATACAGTGTGTCCGCTTAAGTTCTGTACATATGGGAAACTTTTTTATTATTAATTTTACTAAAAGAAGTTACTCTTTATAAAAAGTTCTGCTTCCTGAGAAAATAATATTAAACTATTCAAACTTGAGATAGTATGTACAGGACAGTCAAAAACTAAAAAAATCTAAATTGACCTAAGAGAGAAGTACCCTTAATTTTAGTTTTAGAGCAAAATGGAATAAGAAAATGTTGCTTGGCATTAAAAACTATATCTACATATACTCTTAGTATACTATTATTAAAAATAAACTTAAAAAATTAAATCTTAATTCTTAATGGCATGCCCCATATCTTGTCACAATTTCCCACCTGAATTTTAATTGTCACTGTCAGCTATGGTATTTGTCTGAAACATCAATTTGACTATTTAAGTAGATGAATATGCCGTTGAAATTGAGTATGCAAGATAAAACTGAAATAATTTTCATTTTTAATAATAGTTAAAATTAAGAGTATAAACAGATATAATTTTTAACGACAAGCAACATTTTCTTATTCAAATTTGCTCTAAAATTAAAATTAAAGGTACTTCTCTCTTAGGCCAATTTTGAGTTTTTTTAATTTTTGACTATCCTGTACATAGTATCTCAAGTTTAAATAGTTTAATATCATTTTCTCAGGAAGCAGAACTTTTTATAAAGAGTAACTTTTTTTCGTAAAAGTAATAATAAGAAAGTTTCCCATATGTACAGAACTTAAGCGGACACACTGTATATTTTGATAGAATTATGACATTTAAAAACAACAAAACTATTTATATAACTGACAGTATCAATCACTATTAAAGTAACAATATTAGGTCAATAGGTAATATCTAAACCATTAGGTATTATATATTTAGTCGCATAAACCAACACCCCTTCTCGACTAAATATTCTCTTGGATTTCCAATAACTTTCTCATAAATTTATATTTCACTTTCCCTAGAGGTTTTGTTAATATGTCGGCTTGCATTTCATTGGTAGGACAGTACTCAAAATTGACTTCTTGGTTATTTTTTAAATTTCTTACAAAATGATATTTTACTGCGATATGTTTAGTTCTTGTTCTAATTCCTTCATTATCTAACATTTTCAAAGTGCTTTGGTTATCTTCATACACCGTTATCGTGGGAGGATCTTCTTGCATGTCTTTTAATAGTTGTCGTATCCACTGAACTTCTTGACATGCCTCTGTCAAAGAAATATATTCAGCTTCTGTAGAACTCAGAGATACCATTGATTGCTTTTTGCTGCTCCATGAAATTGGACTATTTAAATATTTAATTATAAATCCACTTGTAGACTTTCTGTCATTGTTATCGCCAGCCCAGTCTGCATCAGCATAGCAAATGAGATTATTTCCTTCTGATATATGTCCCAACTTGAGCACATAATCTTTAGTTCCTTTAATATATCGCATTATTCTTTTTACTTCATTGCAATTTACTTTATTTGGTTTACTGACTTTTCTACTCAAAATTGACACGGCTGTCGCAATGTCAGGTCTAGTATTGACAGACAGGTATAATAGTGCACCTATAGCTTGTCTGTACAAGTCATTGTTTGGTAGTAAACTGGAGTTACTATTTTGAAAATAGCCTGGATCCATTGGTATTTCAGATGTTTTCGCTTCTGTCATTTCATATTCATTTAAAATTTTTTCGATATAAATTTTCTGGTTTATACAAAAAATGCCATCCTCATTTCTTTGCACTTCAATCCCAAGATAATAATTTAGATTTCCTAGTGTTTTAATTTCAAAGTTTTCTTTTAGATAATCCTGAACTTCATCAATGTGTTTTTCATTCTTTGCTGAAATTATTACATCATCAACAAATACAAGAACGTAAATGTAATCTCCATCTAATTTTTCTCCGTTTTCTTGGTTTTTCTTTGTATATAAACACAAATCTGACTGACTTCTTTCAAATCCAAATCTTATTAGTACTTCATTAAATGTTTCATTCCAAACTTTTGCTGATTGTTTTAGCCCATAAATACTTTTTTTTAGTTCACAAACATATTCTGGATGCTCTTTATCTTCAAAACCGATAGGCTGTTTCATATACATTTTTTCTTTTAAATTACCATTTAAATACGCCGTTTTAACATCTAGTTGTTTGATTTGTAAATTTTTAATTCCAGCAATAGTCAGCAGTGTTCTTATTGTCGTTTGTTTCACAACTGGAGCGAATACTTCATCATAGTCTTCTCCATATTTTTGACTAAATCCTCGTGCAACAAGTCTTGCTCTGTATCTGATATTATTACATACTGGGTCATTCTTTAATTTGTATACCCATTTACAATCGACTATTTTCCTATCTTTTGGTTTTGGTACAATATTCCATGTTTTAAACTTATGTAGTGCATTAACCTCATCTTGCATAGCATCTAACCACATATCTTGGTCAGGTCTTTTCATAACATCTTCATAACTTCTAGGTTCGTCATATATGTGCAGATCTCTCTGGTTATATTTCGGCTCATCTTCTGTTGGCTTTTCTTTGTTAATGTTTATTTCTATTTGTTCATTATCTATATTTTCAACTTATTTAACGTTGTCAATTATTTCATAATTTTCTTCCTCTTGACTGGGTAAAACCGTTATTGACATTTCCATCTCTTCTTCATCATTTTGTTTTGGCGTATTTTGTATATTCCTGTACACCTGCAGATCTTCATTAAATTTAACATTTCTACTGATAGTTATTTTGCAGTTTTTTCATCAATTAGCCGATATGCTTTAGAGTTTTCACAATAACCCATTAATTTTAATTTTATTGCTTTGTCATCCATTTTTCTTCGTTTTTCTTTGGGTATATAAACAAATGCTTCACATCCGAAAATCCGTATATTATCTAATCTGGGTTTTTGTTTGAACCACATTTCAAATGGTGTTTTTTCACATGCTTTTGTTGGCAGTCTGTTCTGCATATAATTAGCAGTCATTACAGCTTCTCCCCAAAATTTGTTGTCCAGATTTGCTTCCACCAGCATACATTTTGCCATTTCTGTAAGAGACCTATTTTTTCGTTCGGCTACACCATTTTGCTGAGGTGAATACGGTGCTGAAGTTTCATGTCTTATACCATTTCTTTTCAAATAATTTGTTATAGTTCGTGAAACATATTCTCCTCCATTATCGCTTCTTATTATTTTAATTCTCTTGCCAAATTTTGTATACATTTCTTCAGAAAATTCAATAAATTTTTGTTCAACTTCGTTTTTATGTTTAAGTAGGTAAACAAACGAGTACCTACTAAAATCATCAATAAAGGTTAGAATATATTTATTACCACTAGGCGTTTGTGTTTTCATTGGGCCACAAACATCACTGTGTATCAAATCCAATACATCCTTTTGTCTGTTCCCACTTTTCTTTGGAAAACTTTTTGCGTCATCTTACTTTTTATACAAACTTCGCAGTTACTTGTTTCTTCTTTATTATAAATACCAATGTCTTCAGCTAAATTTTGAGAAACTATGGTACGAATTGAATTATAATTTTTATGTCCAAATCTTCTATGTAATAAGTTTATATCATACTTAGTTTTATCGTTTTGAGCGATCAGTAATCTATTAGAGAGTTTTAATTCGTATAAATTATTTTTTAAATAAGCTTTTGCCAAAATTTTTGAATTTATATCTTGAATTCGGCATTCCCTGTCTTTAAAGATTACTTCCAAACCAAGAGCTGTTAATTTTCTTACTGATAAAAGGTTTCCATCTATTTCCGGACAAAACAGTACATCCTTAACTTGTATACTTGAGTTTTTACCATTTTCATCTTCTACATTTAACCATCCATTACCAGTCCATCTAGATTCAATTTTTGTTCCATCTGCTAAAAATATTGTTTCTTTTCTTTCATAATTGATTTTCTCGAAAAAATTTTTATTACACGACATGTGACAAGTTGCGGCCGAATCAATATACCATTTATCCTTTGAAGCTAGAGTAGCCACAAAACATGCATGGGTATTTTGTGGTTTCTCATCGTTATCATCGCTATCTGTTGTAGATTTATCATATTCGTTGTTTCGTACAATCTTCTTAGCTTTTTGTTTTTCTCCTCTTCCATCATAACTTTTATTGTCTTTACGCATATACTTGTTCTTTTGGTTATACCAGCATTCATTTTGAAAATGACCTCGTTTATTACAAATATAACAAGTTTTTTCAGTTTTACTTTGTTTTGATCCATACCTTGTATGAAACTTCATAGCAACTTCAGATTCTTTTAAACTAATTTCACTTCTTCTTCTGCTTTCTTGTATCAATCTTTCTTTGACCATTTCAACGGTGAGATCTTGCTCTGGACGTGTTTCTAAAGCCATTACAATTGTATTATAGCTTTCAGGTAGACTACTTAACATGAAAGCTACTACTAACTTTTCTGCCAGTTCTTCCCCCATTGCTGTCAACTGGTCAACCAGCTGCTGCATTAAAATCAAATGATCCTCCATTTCATCATCTTCAGTTAGTTGCATTCTACATAATTTCTTTAGAATAGATACTTTGTTTGACAATGTACACTTTTCGTGGTATTTTCTTAGAGGTTCCCAATATTCTGTTGCGTTTTTTAGTTTTCTCACATGTGTTAGTTGGGAATCTTCAATAAGTAGACCGATCATTGCTTTTGCCTTATTATTTTTTGTCTCCCAAGTACTATCTCTTTTTTCTTCTGGTATTTCTTTACATACTATATCCCAGAGATCTTCTTTTACCAACATCAACTCCATTCTGTATTTCCACATTGCGTAATTAGTATTGTTCAACATCTTAATTGTGGACTTCGTTTCAACAGCCATTATTTTATATATTTATGTTTCTTCTAAATAACTTCTATGTTACTTCCCTTTCTTATATATATAGTTTTAATGCTCTGGGCCCATAACCTGTTAGAATTATAGAGCATATACAGTATTTATATCATATATATTTTGATAGAATTATGACATTTAAAAACAACAAAACTATTTATATAACTGACAGTATCAATCACTATTAAAGTAACAATATTAGGTCAACAGGTAATACCTAAACCATTAGGTATTATATATTTAGTCGCATAAACCAACATGTACTGCTACACCGGATTTAGGCGAGAGATTGGTGGGAGGTTCATATCGGGCCATTATACAGTTGGGGCACGAAAAGAATGGATGCGGAACCACTCGAGGTGTCGTCGGTGTCAGGAGAGACTGTTTACAGTCTCTCACCAGAACGCATGCCTTATTTTCAATAGGACTTAAATTCCTATTACAAATAAGGACCCTCAAATAACAACCCTGCCTGCCCCTGATAAAATCAGTCCTTTTCAGGACTACAGAATATTTGATCGTAGTTTGTAGTTAAACACTATGTTTCCTGAGGAAGATATTTCTCGAAGGAAAAATTGTGTTACTTTGAGTGAGAGATGCATTATGTGTTTAAATCATATATAGATAGCGAGAGAAAGAGCATTTGGAAGATTTAGCTTGTAGTTTTTATGTATGATAAGAACGCATATGGCTCTAGTTATTCAAAGTGACATGACTTTCTATCAAGAAACATATTTTAAAAAATAAAGTCACTCTGGGTTGATACGCTCAAAAAGATACATCAGAATTTTTGTCGTTTCACATAGAACGTTGGCTAATATTAAACCTGCTCTTAAGTATGACAAAAACAGACGTATCCTTTCAGTGTAACAAAATATTTCGAACAAGAAATCTATTCTATAGGAAATATTTTGTTACTCTGAAAGGATATGTTAGAACTGTTTAGCCCCACTCTCACCCCCCAGCGGGAGCAGCCATCACAATTTTCATTTCTCAACCAGCCATGAAGTGGGACAGGATGATGTTAAGAACGACAAGGGAGTCCAAAATAAGCGACTATTGGGAGGCTTGACGTTTAAAAAACGCGAATAAGCCAACGGCCATCGTACAGCCGATCCCAAGACCGCAACCACCACCGGAGCCGGCTCCAACAGAGCCGGTGGAAGTGGTGGAAGGACCCCAGATGCTGCTGGGTCCGGAAGAAAGGGAGGCTCTCTTACAAGAGCTCACGGAGCGCCGTCGGAGCCGTTGCAGCACGCGACTGGAGGCACGAAGACGGCGAGCCGCACCGCGATCGGTGTAGATCGCGAGAGGGGAACAACCACTCTAGGTTCCCCTCTCCAACCCAACCCACCGCGAAAACGGCCCTTTTCAGGGCCACAAAAGATTTGATCGTAGTTTAGATATTCTTAGTCACTTTGTGTTTGACACTGAATCAGTGAAAAAATGCAAAGATGACCAAGGATGATATTTTCTAGACGTTTACAAATTGACGTTGACATTTTCGCATAACTTTTTTCGATAATTTACCTAGAAGTGTCTAAAACTTATTTTAAGTTAAAGGTCCAAGATCCGTTAAAATTGATATTTTTCTAATTTAAAAATTGTATCCATATAGTTATTTCCGAGACGAATATGTATATGGTTCTAAAAAATCGATATTTGTCGACCCACCAAGATTTTAATTTTGGTAAATTTTTAACAAAAATTGTATTGAGAAGGCTATTTGCTAGGTAGATATTTGAAAAAAATTGTGAAAGCTAGTGGGATGTAGAGTTGTCATAATGTTCAACATATGTAAAAAATATCGTTGTGGGCTGTCATCATGAAGTAAAAATACATATAATTGTTGGTGTGCGGTGTAGGTATATTGAATAAAATCCTAGTTTCTTCAAGAAAAAATTTACCCCCACCACGACTGCGAACGCATAAAAAGCGAGGATCGGTCGTAAGTTCTTCATTCACTTCGCAATCATGGAAGGACAACAACAGCAAGAACCCGACTCCTCATCAGACTGCCAGTATCCTGGGTTGGGATATAACGGCTTTCACGGACCGGCGGATTCCACAAGTTGGAATTATCACGTCGTCGGAGGTGAAAATTTGGACGTCCAAGTCGATGCCGATGAATCGGATCCTGTGGATTCAACGACGGTTGAAATAACGCTGTCAGATATCGACAGCGGGGATTCCGATTTATCGGAAAGCGAGTCGGAAAGCGACAGCGACAACGTAGAGAGGTTGTGGCTTAGGTGGGAGCACGCGATGCTCGGTATAGAGCTCGAGCGACAGATAGAGCGTCGCCTGCGAGAACAACAAGATCCCCAACAATAAGACGGCCGCCAACCCATCCATCCCCCGACAAAATCAGCCCTTTTCAGGGCTATAAAATATTTGATCGTAGTTTAGATATTCCATGTCACTTTGCGTTTGACACTGAATTAGTGAAAAATGCAAAGATGACCAAGGATGACAAATTCTGGACGTCGAAAAATGGACGTTCCGATCAACATTTTTCGATAATTTCCCTGGAAGTGTCTAAAACTTATTTTAAGTTAAAGATCCTTTTCTTAACAACATTTCAGAACATTTAACATACAATTTTATATGACCAATATGGCGCCTGCACCTATGTGCAGTATCTTAAGGTCGTCCACCCCTCAGACGAGTTTTTCCAAGGTCGTCCAATCCCCAGAAGCGAATAAGAAGCTTGGAAAGTACATATGACCGAAAAGATTGGTCTAGTCGCATACTACTTTAACATTTCTTTTATTTTACAAAAAATTACAATATTGCGAGTTTTAGACAGAAGAGACGGGTACTTTTTCCTAAGGTCGAACGCCCCTATGGAGATTGGAATATCGGATAGTTATCGAAGGAACATTTAAACCCAAAGAAGGTACCCAAAATGGTCTCTATCAAATAATGCCATCGCCTTTCAATTCGACGAATGTCGTAATGAAATAGGAGGGGAGCAAGTTGCTGTCGTTCGAAAACCCGGAATTACTACAACTCTGAAAATTATGGGGGGTGGGCGGGGGGCGCCGAAGGCCCCCCGCGCCTCCGGCCCCGGGGGGGGGGGTGTTAGTATAGGTCAGGTCGCGGAGCGACCTGAAGGCCGCGGCGGCGAAGCCGCCGCTTAAGGTCGCCGAGCGACCTGACGGCCGCGGCGGCGAAGCCGCCGCTTAAGGTCGCGGAGCGACCTGACGGCCGCGGCGGCAAAGCCGCCGCTTAAGGTCGCGGAGCGACCTAAGGGCCGCGGCGGCGAAGCCGCCGCTTAAGGTCGCGGAGCGACCTAAGGGCCGCCGTAGGCGGCCGGCCGAACAACATTTTCCAATAAAGTTTTTCGACAATTTCACTGGAAGTGTCTTAAATTAATAAAATTTGTTTTGACTCGCCCACCAAACTCAACAAAGGGCGGAGCTATTTCACTGGAAGTGTCTAAAAATTAACAAAATTGGTTTTAACTTTCCCACCAAACTCACCAAGGGGCGGAGCTAAGGTCTTTAAAAGCAGCTCGACTCGACTGCTTACTTCATTACATTCGCTCATCTCAACATGGCATCATCAGATGATGATGGATACTTAAGCGATGATACCCCTATGAATTTGGATAATTGGGCTATAAGACAGAGGAAAGTTTTCCCCGTCCGATCCCGCCGGGTGTGCAAGACCTTAAACCTGGTGAAGGTGGGTGATGACGAGTAGTGTATTGGCTGCTATGCCGACTTGGAAAACAAGTCGGCTGGTGACCAATTCTTCAGTGGTCATGTAACCCAAGATTTCGGTAGTCGCGCGCACATACCGAACTGCAAAGGTTGTGGAGTAGCTCTTGGTACTCTACAACATAAGAGTGCGTGCCTTATTTGTAATCGAGTCTGATTACAAATAAGATATCCCGTGAAAAACGGTCCTTTTCAGGGCCACAGAATGTTTCATCGTAGTTTTAGTTACCTAATGCCATAGTATATGTGGCGTTAGATAGAAAATTATATAAGTCCAGTTGGATCGAGTATAATTTTCTTTGCAAAATTCGTCCTTTTCAGGACCTCAGAATATTTTGCTCGTACTTGTATTTATCTAATGTCACGACATCTGTGACATTAGATAGAAATTATGTAAGTCCAGACGGATCGAGTATAAGTTTCTTTGTCGGTCACATTTCCAGAACACAATTACACCATTTTTGAGAACTAAAAGCAGTGTTCGACAGTGAAGTCCGCCAGTATCATTTTTGGATGGAAGGCATTTGTATAATAAACTCTAGTTTGTTAGAGGTGAAAAGGTGGGGATGGAGTGGTGGAGGGGGTAGATTATCTCTATTTAAGCGGTTTCGAGCGAGTCACAGAATCACTTCATTTTTAAATCTTAAAGTACCAAGATATAACTATGAATTTCGAAAGACCATTAAGTCGCGGTTCATCGGTTTTTAGCGATGATACCGTTGACATGAATGATGTCGATATGGATGACCTACTCTTTGACATCGAACGACTTCTAGACATCGAGGTACAAGATATGTTTAATGCCTGGGAAGATGAGCGGGCGGTCGAAGAAGCAGATCTGGGTCTGGAATTGCCAAACATGGATTGGCAAAATGGGGAGTTGTCGGCTGAAGAGATGGAGCCAGACTCCAGCACTGATTGGGTGCCACCACCGCCGCCGGAAGATCATGACGGTCCGGCCGATTCATCCACTTGGTGGATCACAGACCATCAGGATGAAGATGGTCCAGCGGATTCCACCAACTGATCCCGGAACCATGCCCTTCCCGATCTACCCCGACAAAATCAGTCCTTTTCAGGACTACAAAATATTTGATCGTAGTTTGTAGTTGATTCATGTCACATCTCATGTAACATGATATTTCTCAAGAATTAATTTCTTTTGGAAAATATTGTGTTACTCTGTAAAGACATGTACGTTCTTACAGTACGTTAGAACTAGCTAAATTTCTAGTAAGTTCTCTACGAAAAGCTGAGAGTTTGGTCTATTATCTTACTTGTAGTAAAATTCACATTTTATTACGAAGAAGATGCATGTTCTCAGGCATTGTAACGGGTAGCCTCTCTTCACAGACATAATACTTTATCGCATACTTAAGTTGTGTGCATCTAACGATTACACACCTAAAGTTACGGCCCTACATTTTCCGTCTATTGGTTTTTTCTATTTTGCATTTTTACACTATTTTTGTGTATAACTTCCGTATACTTATTTTAGAAATAAAAAATATTGTTTCATTTAACTTCTTTTTTTATTATCATATATACAAAAACATTTTCTTTTACTTATATATACATTACTATTACAAAATAACTTAACTCTATATTTACAATAAAATTCTAAAGCTACTTCTTATACGCTAAATTATTCATTACTTCCAGTCTTTTAACGCACTTCTCCCTTGTCCTTTTAGTTTCCTCCAATTTCACCCGCAGTTCATTAATCTGTCTTTCAAAGTCCGCCTCATCACTATCACACTTTTTTAGTTCGCGCAGTAGTTTTTCCCTATACCTATATGCCGCGGAGAAGACGCACTTTTGGCTCGCCGAAAACTCGCTCAACCAGTCCGGCTCTTCAGCAGTTGTTGCTGACTGCTGCGATTCCTCGTACGATCGCTTGCATCGCATCTTGACCGGTTTGCGGCACTTCCCACGTCCTATTGTTGGTGATAGTGGTGCATCCGCGATCGGAGGCATGGACTTCGGCGGCTCGGGCGTTGTCGAGTTTGGGCCATCATTAATGATGACGACCGGTGACAGAGGCTTCGGTGGCTGTGACGTCTCCAAAAAATCGGGAAATTCCACTGGCACTGATGGGCGTTTGAACTGGAATTTCTTCTTCTTTTCACCCTCGGCAGCAGCATAGAATTCACCTTTATTAAGGGTGGCCGTCTTGGGTTTGGTCAGAAGTTTTTCTAGTTTCGATGTTGGCCCCGCCTCGCCTTCTTGATCACCACATCACTTATAATATTAATTCGGCCTCCATCCTCCTCAGTCCACTTGTTGACGTACTCAACCGCCGAATTAACCGTTTCCTTTTTCGCGTCTACTTCTTCATCCACAAACGCAGTGTTTAGCACGTCGTCATTGTGCCATTCTTCGAAGACACCTGGGGTCATCAGGTCGATGACTTCCTGCCCCATCAACTCTGCTTGGATACTTCCATCCAAGTTAAACGCATTTAACAACGACTCACTACCGGAATTCATTTTTCTAACTAACTGCACTTAACTGACAACTTACTCGGTGAACTGTTTTAACGAACTATGAAATGCTCTGCCTAACAAACCAAATTTATACTTATCACCCCACCATAAACTCCCCCACTCTATCTGACGGTTGATGCTTTGGAGGCCAAACAAGTTAATTAAACTTACAAGGTTGCGTTCTACGGCTAAACAGCGATTCAAGGACATATTTTCAAGGTAATCGTGTGTCCTTACTTCTGTTATTGTTTGTGCTCTCAAGGTTATATGATCCAGACAACCCATATTTATAGACACTCTCTTTCCTTCGATGACTATTATCAGAAACTATAATGTTGCCTGCAGATCAAGATAACAGTCGTCCAGCTGAGACTTTTTCAGGAGCACAAATAATAATTTCTGCTGTTTGCTATAATTGCAAAAGAGAAGTATATATTTGGACTGACCACATGCAATCTTACAGTTACATTGAATTGTTGAGAGTAAGGATTGTTAAGTGTCATTACTGTGGAACGCTGATGTGTCGACGAGGGCCGATTAACAGATCTGATATGTTGAGAAGACAATGGATGCTACGAGAAGTTTACAAGCAAGACATTAATTAATTTTTATTTTTGAAACTTTATTACTATATTGTAAAATAAAACAACATATTATTGAAACAATTATCTATGTATTTTACTATCCTGCGTTATAAAATTTCAACTATTGCTATTACTATAGTGGTTAATAAAACTACGTGACATTCGAGTTCATATTTTTTATTTTCCTAAAACATACACTTTCCAACATTTTTCTAATTTTAACTATTATTTTCGGGTAAAAAACTTTGCATAGCTTGTATTAACATACTTAGGTTATCTTCAGGGTTTGTTTCGTAAAACTTTATGTCTGGGTGCCCCCAAGGTAGAGTTTTTGTTGTTGATGGTATAATATAACGTTTATCGTCGTGGTGAGATAAAGCAACTTTATTAATTATTTCGGTATAAACGTCGTGTTTATAACTTCGAAAGGTTTTCATTTTTCGAAATATCTGACCACCACGTTCTACGATATTCCGATAATCTTCCAGGTGAAGCTGTTTTTCAATTACACGTTTTTTTATACCTTTCGCTTTTTTAATTTCGCTACTGATTGAGTTTATGTAATAAGCTTTGGCTCCGGTACCATAAAAACTTATTATTGGATCACCTGGAAATTCATCCTTCATTCTACCTACTACTGACTGACTTTTTTTTATGTTAAAAATATTTCCTTCGGTATAATTGGATGTATCGAATTTATCCGTATTTTCTGCAATTATGCGATAAAAATTGTCGGTGTAAACTTTTAATATTAACGAATCTGTGTCTGTATACAGTAAAGAAGCATTTTTGCCAAATTTTGTTTTAATGAATGAGTAGAAAAAATCATAAATTACTGTTTTCGACATGTCCAGTATGGAAAATCCGATATAAATTGGTTTATTATAAGTTACCTTTAATTGATCCATATGAATGGCAACGAATTCTTTATTAAAAACCGTTGAACTTTTAAAATAAGGACGAGAAATTAATGCTCGTGCCCCAATTTTATTCTCCACATTTTCCATGGTCTTGCCAAAAATAGCATTAATGATTAATTTAAAAGTGTCTTTACCAAACTTTGTTGTTGCCCTATTGCGCAAATCTGTATTTAAGTCGATATATGTCTTTAACCATGGGGATTGATTAAATTTTAAAATTCTGTGTGTTTACATTACCATTAGGCCGTTATTGATTGCTTGTTTTAATGTTCGGTAATGAATGATGTATTTCTTTTTATCGTTTAAATTCGGAATTAACTTTGAAAATTTTGCTGATTCCGTGGATGGTACAATATTTTCAACTAAAAAGGGTACGTCGGAATGGTCATCATATAGCGTATCCGGATAATGAACGTCAACTTCCAAAACGTATCCTTCTGGACCATTATCGTCCACATCCATAATATTTAAATTTAAAATTTCATGCTCTGATAACCATCTAAAGCCGCCAAATGGTAATGCCTGCGACATACTATGACCGTATAGATTTGTTGCATCAAGATAAACAATGAAAGATGATGGTTCCTTAGGATCGTAGTTTGGTACATATATGTTGTTGGCAGCGTGCATCCTTTCTGAACACTGACTTATACCGCCTCGAATACCTTTTTTGAAAAAATGAACCGTGTCGATATCAGTCAATAGCTCTAACTCTACCTTAGAACTACGCAACATACAATCGAACGAATAACTTGGAAGGGTATAGTACTGTGCCGGATCCAGTTTATACGTTTCTAAACAAGTATCGCGAAACTGTTCAAAAACATCGGTTAGTAATAAAACATCAGATTTCAAATATAAATCCGAATAGTCCCCCAAATTCTTACAATTAAATGTGTCCCACACCTTTTTAGCTCTATCATAATCTTCATCGCTAATGTGCTCCTCTGACAAACTATCATAAAACTGATTTTTTGTGGGTAAAGTTGGATGGTTCATTTTCTCCATTGAATCGACAAAACTATAGGGAAAAACACCTTTTTGCGCATTAAATTAAACTGCTCATTATCAGAAAAATATTTTCCTGTTTCTCTGAAACTACCCACAGCTAATCCATTACCCAAATTTTCCAGCGAAGTTGATAGAAACTTAAAACTATCGATGAACCGCAATTTCAAATATTTTTTCTTTATTGTCCCACTTTTATTATCGACATAATCGTGAACGTAAATACTTTTCGTAAACGAAATATACTTTTCCTTGCTTTGAGCTAAAACATCGATCTTGTCTCCGTGACGACACAACTCTTTAATAAACATGTGGCAATCGTACCCGCTCAAGTTATGAAATATAATTGGAATAAAATTGGGTAACTTATAATTTAAATTGCAAATCGAATGAGCAGCACCAGGTCTTTTTTTCCCAGTTATGTGACAGTGGTCCTTTACTTTACAATTATTATTTTCAAAAGGTCGTTCACATATACCACATTTTGTGGCATTATTGAACTCCGCTATTTGGTCCGCCGTTAAAGTTTCCATTGCTTTTATATCTCTTAAGTATGTATTGTAATGAGATCTTAAATCACTTTCAAGTCGAGAAACGAAAACCTGGGCTGCGTCGTTTCCCCGGTAGAGCTCAAATTTTGAAATCGAATCGTCAAAGGAGCACTTAATTAAATACGCAAAAGAATATGGTTCATGTTTGATGCTTTTGACTAAGTAAGAATTTGTGGGATTTGGTTCCACTGTATCCAGCGGTTTAAGCACCGATTCAAAATCCGCGTAAACGACAAACGGTACACGCATTTGCTTTTCTATGTTTTCAAATTTTAATATATTTTCACTTACACTCCTTCCAAATTTATCTATTTTTAAATTTAGTGATGGTGTTAATGAATATTTGTGGTTACAGTCATTTTTTTGGTGTGATATCAAAGATGATGGTGAACTAAAATATATCAAACAACCATCACAAAAATACATTTTATCTCTACGCGATCTAATTTGACTGGAACATAATTTCGATAAGTCTTTTATCCAACAATAATGACTTTTAGAACAACGCGTATCACAAATATGCTCATCATCATCTTTAATACTACAATCCTTTGTTATTAACAACAAGTTTACATGTCTGTTAAGTTTTCTACCCGAATACCTTAATGGACCGACAACTTCATACTTTAACATATTATTTTCGAAAATTTTTTGCAAACCATAAACATTAACTGAAATATTATTCATTTCTTCAAATTTTGATATATCACGCAACTTTACCGGAAAGTCTATACCTGTAAAATTCAGCAGTCTTGAATAGTGTGGATAAGATTGAATCTGTGATGCCCTTCTAGTGGTGGGGCACAAAGCAGACACGATTGACCACGCAAAACAACACTCATCTTGATTAATCACATTGATGATGGCTTTTTTCAATTCGATGAATCGGGGTAACTTTATATATGAAGATCCACCAAAAGGTTTATACTCGTTGACATTTACTTCCAGGTATAGAATTTTTTCCAGAGCCCAACCTACGAAAACAAGAAAGAGTGACATAAGTATTTATTTTATTTTTAGTCGTTAATTTATAACATACCTGAATCTTTTTCCTGAAACTCAGTCGATTGAGTCTTCATGGCTTCCACTAATGTTTGATATATTTCTTCCAAATCGCTTCCTGAAGTAACAATTTCATTGCGTGTATTAAATGACTTGTCACTGTACATATTATCTTGTGTTGGTAAAAGATACCGACCAACAACCACCATATTAACTTTCAAAGCACAACGCACTCTTACTAGGTCACTTACTACCTCTAACACTTTTGCTTTAATTTCATCAAAAAATAATGAATAGTCAGTATGTTCATTATCACTTGATACACGGTATGTGGCAATCCTATTTCTAAAAGCACTGGACACGAGTTCAACACCAGCTGATATTGGTGAACATGCATTACTTTTATGGTGTATTGTTCTTTGATGAGCTGCCATTCGATTTGCTGGTATGGCTATATTGCAGCAAGTGCAAGTACGCACCTCAGATGTTGATGCCCCATCGTCAACTTTTCGCTGTTTTCCACCATGTATATTTGCAAATCGTGCTACGCACGATTCTTTTTTATGTCGTAACATATTATAACTCTGGGTAAACGATTTACCACAATTTTCACACACGTACGCCATGACTTTCAAATTAACTTGCTTGAACCGTTTTACTCAGCACAATGTTCTATACTAAAATTTAATTCCCCCTACCCTCATATATACCGAACGACATTAGACCCAACCCACTCGATCTTCATACCAAAACATGTTACACCCCAATAATAACTCAAGGTAAACTAACATCACAAATGTAACCTTGAAATAAGCGTCGTACACCTGGTCATCATCAAACAAAGAAACATCTGCTCGCATTCATTGAAAATATGCATCGCAAATGTAACCTTGAAATAAGCGTCGTCCACCTGGTCATCACCAAACAAAGAAACATCTGCTCGCATTCATTGAAAATATGCATCGCAAATGTAACCTTGAAATAAGCGTCGTCCACCAGGTCACCACCAAACAAAGAAACATCTGCTCGCGTTCAAGGCTAAGTTATTGACCTTGACCTAGGAATGACACCTGCGCATATCAAGGACAAATAACAATAGCACACCTGAGCGTTCAAGGTCGACCCTACTGCGCATGCGGAAACTCACTAAGCATCTACTTATACTACTATTAAGGTTATGTGATTAAAATAAAAAAAATCTTGACAGATATTTTTGTTCAGGTTGGGTTTGATCGGCTTTTTCTACAACTATTCTTGTACATGCATGCGAACTTTCACTTTCCTACGCTAACTACTTACCTTTTTATAATAATTTTTAGGCACAGAAACAAAAAACTCTATGTCACAAATAAACACATAATATTATGGCGCCACTCAGTGTGTCGTTCAGGGGGGGGGGGGGGGGTAGCCCCCAGCTGTCTGAAGAAAAATATTTTTATTTCGATTTTATGACGAACTTTGGGCGCGGCCCCGAAAAATTTTCGCCTGCGGCACTTTTCCACCTTTCCACTTTCCATTTAGTGGCTGACCCCCTCCAAAACAAAATCCTGAATACGCCACTGGCGCCACATAGTCACAGATTGTAGGAGTAATCTGTGACATAGTAGTGAACACTGAACAGCCAAACTGTGTGCTCCACAGAGGCTCATTCTATGTGAAAGACCTTTTGTTTTGTGGATTCAATTCCAAAAAAACTATTAACAAGTTTTGAGTTGATGTAGTATCCAAAATTAGGCAGCTATCCAATATTAGGCGACTTTGCTCTACATCTTTGTGTTTTTACGTTTGTTTTATTCAAATGGATAATACCTAGTGGAAATAAAAATTTTATTGGCGTGGGGGGGGGGGGCGGTCAGCTTTGAATAGACCCGGGCAGTAAACAGCCTTATGCCGGCAATGGGTATAAGTAACTAACCCTTTACTATACCAATGTAAACGCCGCTTAACAATAATAAATTAATTAGCTTTAAGTAAAGATCATATATTAAATTCTAAAGTTAGATTAGGTATCCTTGAAACAGCTGTAGAGTCTGGGGCTTCTTGAAAAAAGAAAGCTTAATTAAATTAACACCGATTTGAATAAATTTTAAAAATATTATTTTTAAAATTTATTAATATTTATTTATTAATTTTATTTATTTTGCTGTAGTTAAATATGTGCCTACATTTTTTTCCATCGTTGTCAGATTTTACAGTAGCCACTTAAATAATATTTTTGAAAATGGCAACACCGCATTTTTTTGCGAGTAGCCGGTTTTGAGCAATCGGTCGAAAAAAATTAAAATAATCCGCAGTCCATTGGTATCAAAACATTTATTTGAGGGACAACACAGCACAAATTTCATTTATTTAAAAATTGAAGAATGATAATAATAAACAAAATTAAAAAACCTAATAACTTTTATTAAATAAATGTTCAAATTGATGCCCTTCTTGTAGTCTATATCAGAAACCCCGTTTTACAATATTATTGTCAACATTTTCGGATATATCGGGTGTAATGCTATTATTTGAATCTTTTTCGACCTGATTGCTCAAAAAAATATGTTACAGCACATTTTCTATTCGTTTTTTCGAGATCTTAAACATTGATGAAAAATGCAGTGTTGCCATTTAAAAAATGATATTTAAGTGGCTACTGTGAAATCTGGCAACGCCGAAAAAATGTTTGTTAATTTTTCTTAGTTAAGTTAATCCATACAACTTTGCTTTTGGAATATGGAATATCTCTTCAAATAAAAAATTTAGCATATATCAGGTTTTCAAAAACTTACACTGTATATATATATATATATATATATATATATATATATATATATATATATATATATATATATATATATATATATATATATACAGTGACCGGCAAAAAGTTCGCAACATATGGGAAAAAATTTTATTAGGAGAGTATCGGAAAAACTTTCCCAGGGGATCGGTTCTGCATGTCCGATAACCTAAAAATCGATTTTGACATACGTCACGTGACCACTGGTATAGCGTCAAATTAAAAAAAAAATTGTTAATTTACAAAAAGTGAGGTTAGTTGACGAGATATCAAAAAAAGTTATTTGAAAAAATTGCTTAGAATTAAATTCTAGGTCCTTGTGCAAAATTTTAAGATTTTATTTAAAAAAATTGGAAAACTCAATTTTTTTTAAATATTTTTTTATCGATTTACAAATTTCCGGTTTTTTTCGTTTAGATAGCTTGGCTAATGTAAAGCCCATGTATCTGGATGAAAATAAACGAATGTAGTAGTTTTTTCTACAATTGACAGGACAAAATTAAAAAAAACAGGGTTTCGCCGGACGCTAGCTGTTGCAATGATTTGTATCTAGCAGCAGTGTCAAAATTTTAGAGACATTTCAATGAGATTACATTGAGAAAACCTTAATCGTCTTAAATATATCTGAAGTTCGACTTTTTGTAAAGTTAAGGGGATTAAAATAGATAATAAACAAAAAATTACCTGTTTATTTAATCGAAATTTTATAAACGAAAACCAATGTAAGAAAAACTTAAAAGTAGTCAAATTCTGTACTAACAACACAAAAAATCATTGTTTTTCCTTGGGTGCACAAAATTTAAAACTCAGTATGACCACCATTTCTCTCCATACATACTGTTGTTCTCGAGCGCAACTCTCGATTAACATTTCGGAGCATTTTACGATTTATTTGCAATAGACAATTTATAATGACATTCTCTAAATTTTGTATATTCCTAAAGGGTCGATGTTTGTACACAGGGTTCTTTAGGTATCCCCACATAAAAAAATCTAACGGAGTCAGATCTACAATTCTACAATTGACAGGACAAAATCGAAAAAATAGGTGTTCGCCGGACGCTCGCTGTTGCAATGGTTTGAATCTAATGAAATGACTGTATCAAGATTTTATTAAGATTTTTCGCACATAAATTTAACAACCAGGTCTATTTAGTTGTACTTAAAACTACCAAAGCAGGCTCTGAAATTAAAACAACCAAATAATCTAGTAGGTTAAAAACAACAGAAAAATGTCAAACAAATTATAATTTCTTTGATTTCAACCTATGTCATTGGTTTATGTCTCGCATCTTACTAAGTTTGATATTTTACATAAGTTTATTAATATTTTATTCCTTAAAATGGCACCCACACTACTTCTTCAGGAAAAGATAGAAATTATTTTAATTTCTGGAGATAATTACAAAAGCCATAGAGAAACAGCAGCAATTTTTAATGAGAGGCACCCCGATAAATCCCTCCATTATTCCACAGTATCTCGTCTAGTCAATAAATTTAAAGAAACGGGATCGGTAGAAAATCAGTATAAAGTTTCCCATGAAAAACCGGTAACAGGTGACGAAGGTTCTCTGGATGTGTGTTTGTCGATCACAGAAACACCCCAATTAGCAGTTAGTCAAATATCGGAGATCACTAACATTCACGAAAGATCTGTGCGGAGGATATTAAAAAGAAACAAATTTCATCCGTACAAACCTAAATTTGTACAAGTATTAAAAGATAGGGATTATGACGCCCGCTTCGATTTTTGTGCCTGGTTCCAGGGTATGATTGAGGAAGATTTTAATTTCCCAAAGAACGTTCTTTTCTCGGATGAAGCTACATTTACCTCTAACGGAACCGTCAGTTCACAAAACTGTAGATGGTGGGCCACCGAAAACCCAGACTTTGTAATTCAGAGTAAAGACCAATATAGTTTTAAGGTTAATGTGTGGTGCGGAATTTTCAACCTCAGAATAGTGGGACCTTTTTTCTTTAGAGACAATTTAAATTCAGAACGATATTTAGAATTTCTACAAACTGAGATATCTGACTTTTTAGACAATTTGTCATTAGCCGAAAGAAGAAATTTATACTTTCAACAAGACGGAGCTAGCATTCATTCCACAAATGAGGTGAAGAGATGGCTGGATCAAGAATTTGGAAACCAGTGGATAGGACGGTTTTCTGAAAATCCGTGGCCTGCGAGATCACCAGATCTGACTCCGTTAGATTTCTTTATGTGGGGATACCTAAAGAACTCTGTGTACAAACATCGACCCTTTAGGAATATACAAAATTTAGAGAATGTCATTAGAAATTGTGTATTGCAAATAAATCGTAAAATGCTCCGAAATGTTAATCGAGAGTTGCGCTCGAGAACAATAGTATGTATGGAGAGAAATGGTGGTCATACTGAGTTTTAAATTTTGTGCACCCAAGGAAAAACAATGATTTTTTATGTTGTTAGTACAGAATTTGACTACTTTTAAGTTTTTCTTACATTGGTTTTCGTTTATGAAATTTCGATTAAATAAACAGGTAATTTTTTGTTTATTATCTATTTTACTCCCCTTAACTTTACAAAAAGTCGAACTTCAGATATATTTAAGACGATTAAGGTTTTCTCAATGTAATCTCATTGAAATGTCTCTAAAATTTTGACACTGCTGCTAGATACAAATCATTGCAACAGCTAGCGTCCGGCGAAACCCTGTTTTTTTTAATTTTGTCCTGTCAATTGTAGAAAAAACTACTACATTCGTTTATTTTCATCCAGATACATGGGCTTTACATTAGCCAAGCTATCTAAACGAAAAAAACTGGAAATTTGTAAATCGATAAAAAAATATTTAAAAAAAATTGAGTTTTCCAATTTTTTTAAATAAAATCTTAAAATTTTGCACAAGGACCTAGAATTTAATTCTAAGCAATTTTTTCAAATAACCTTTTTTGATATCTCGTCAACTAACCTCACTTTTTGTAAATTAACAATTTTTTTTTTAATTTGACGCTATACCAGTGGTCACGTGACGTATGTCAAAATCGATTTTTAGGTTATCGGACATGCAGAACCGATCCCCCGGAAAAGTTTTTCCAATACTCACCTAATAAAAATTTTTCCCATATGTTGCGAACTTTTTGCCGGTCACTGTATATATATATATATATATATATATATATATATATATATATATATATATATATATATATATATATATATTTATATATATATATATATATATATATGCAAAATGTCTTATACGCCTCCAAAATATATATGCTTTCATAGAACACGCCTCCAAAATCGGAGGCGCATTCGCAAAATCGGAGGCCAAAGCGAATTTGCGTGTATAATGGATTTATTTGTAGATTTAAGTCAGCAGAAGAAGTTTCACAAATTTTTGTTCGGAGGCTTTTTGGGTCGATATACATGTACAGTTATACAATGCAGTTCACAATATTTTATCTACGGGGCGCCACCGTTTTATACGCATATACACTTTAATTAATGGTACTGACGAATTTGCCTCCACATGCTCTCCGTACTATTATGCCTCTGAAATATGGCAACAAGGTAAGGAGGCCAATAATACGGAAGATTTAAGCGTGTGTAAATAATTTACTTTTATGATTATTTTATGTTTTAAAGTAGTTGCTGAAATTACGATTGGGGCTCCGAAAATGTACGTATGTGTATAAGATCGGTGAACGCTTTGATATAGGGGTCTGTAACTTTATTTGTACAGTTTTTTATATGATAAGAAAACGATAAAAATAGATAATAGATACTCTTATTACTAATGTATGTTACAGTAGTAGAACTTTTTTAAAATTTATTTTTGCTAAATTGTTGTCACGCTCTAACACGAAACATTACCAAGTCTAAACAAAAGAGATATTGCCCACATTTAGAGGGATGCCCACTAATGGTGTCGAGATTATGCTTAAGTTCGTATATTGTACAGAGGCGTGGTCAAAAATTAAGTGCAAGAGTAATATAACAAATATTAAAGTTGAATGAAGTCTACTTGTCACTTGTCAGGTGTACACGTAAGTATGTAGAATGAGAATTTAGAGTTCTCTAAACCACCTGAAGATGCCTTATATAATAAGGACTAAACAAATGATGGTAAAACAAGCTATTCTCCGGACTATATGTCTCTCCGAGCGCTGGATTACATACCAAAATTTGCCGTATTTTCTTCTAACATGCAAGAAACTACCAGGAAGAAGGAAACTTTTAGTTCTCATCAGTACAAGATAGACGAACATACCTTCCTTCGGAAAAAGTAAATCCTTTTGAAGCTGTGATGTCGAACTGTATAAGCAGTAAGACATAGGCAGCGCCTATGTCTATCTTGTACTGATGAGAACTAAAGAGTTCGAAACCGGTCTGCAGGTGACGACATCCTAACTAAAGAAAAAGTTTCCTTCTTCCTGGTAGTTTCTTGCATTCTGAAAACGTATTTTACACTCTAACTCTGTTAGAAGAAAATACGGCAAATTTTGGCAGGTAATCCAGCACTCGGAGGGACATATAGTCCGGAGAATAGCTTGTTTTACCATCATTTGTTTAGTCCTTATTATATAAGGCATCTTCAGGTGGTTTAGAGAACTCTAAATTCTCATTCTACAAATATTAAAGTGTATTTCTTTAATTTAGTATAATATTAGGAGTTTTTGATATTCTTGGTTTTCTAAAGAGCATGTTTTCGTTTGTTTCTGAGCTAAACTTACAGACACGCCCCTAAAGGTGTAACTTTTTCTGCTCCTAAAACAATTTATATCGTTAAAATTTCACTAAAACTAGAACTAGTTCTTGGACCTTAAAGGAATGTCTGAAAAGTGTTCGAATGAAAGTTTTTCAATCAAACGTTCCTATCAAAACCCTTCTGTTCTAGTTATCAAAATTACCATGTTATTTTTGTTTAAATTTACCTGACACTGAAAAAATGCGAGAAAAACTTTTTATCGTAATATTTAACGGCGTAGTATAATCGACACATTATAATAATTATCTGTAACATACACACTTTAAATGAGATTTTGCGTAATTTTTTCTGTGTGGCATCAATTTTATTGAAACAAGGGCCTGCAAATGTTTAGTTTTTGAGTCGCTGGCGAATCCATTTGCACACGTTTTTAAAAACGCTATGGTTAAATTTCAGCGGCTCATTTCTTGGCGACTAGCATTAAATGTTGGTCGCTGATTTTCAACAATATGTTTTTTAGAAACGTGTACCAACGTCGGTCGTCAGTACCAACGTGTACTGACTACTCGAAACGTTTGGAATCGCCTGGTTAAATAGTCTACTATATTTTCACCCATTTAATGAAGGATTTTATTAAAATGCTAAAACGTATTTATTTATTTTTAATATTTAAATCTATTACCAATTTTGATACTTTTTTATTACTTACTTATAATTTCTCTTAAAGTCAATGTGTTGCTTAGGGTTGTTAAAGACTTAAGGCAATAAAAAACAAAAAGATGTAAAAAACTCCTTATGTTAGGTAAAAATGGAAAAATACACAACTTTCAACGTTAAAATATAGCGTTAAACAAAAAGCTTAAAGCCCATGTTGACGCAACTCTGTCAAGCGTCGTATTCGGGTTTCAGGAGGTAGCAAATTCATATCTAATTTTTTTTTAATTAAAAGGGTCCCAAAGCACATCAAATAATTTTCTTTTAACCACTATGAAAACGTACGTCTATGAGGTAGAAAAAATTTTAAAACAGTGGAAATGTGCATTGTGACTGCATCAACACGCCAAAAATGAAATTCCATAATTAACCGAGCTATTAGCTTGTGTCCACCTTAAGTAAGACACTGATACGCATTGGTCAAATTTATTTTAGAACCTTATATTTTCCATGGCATACTAGCTAATAAAAAATATTAAAATAGACTTTCGAGAAAATATCCATTCAAAATATTAAAATTAATAAAGACACCCAAATAGATTTGGTTCTTTTTAAATATTATATTTATTTTCATTTTTTATACTTAAAAAATTGTTTTAAAGTCGACAAAAATAATAGTAATGAAATAAATCATTGCTTAAAAAATTACATGAATATCAAAATTTAATTCTACCCTTTACACCTGGTAATGGTGGATTTTTAAGCTAACAAAATTCTAAGTAGATTATATATTATATATCAACTTTAGCTTTTACCGATTTACAGCTAAATAATGTAATCTACATCAAAATGGGTTTGCTACATTTTAAAAGTTATTTAGAAAAAAATTACAGGTGAGACAGGTGTAAGAAATTATAGGCAAAGAGGAAAATAATAGAGCTTAAATTTGTTTTATATATATTATTATTTTCACACTGCGTAACTTATAAAGGATACAAAAAATCTGCCTTTCACGGAACAGAAATAAAAATATAAAAAATCGGTCCAGTGCAAGCTATACTTGCACAATTAGTGTTCCGTGCTCCCCACTTAACCTGAGCAAACCTCGGCCGCCCGACCTCCGCCCATCTGCCGCGCTACCCGCAGCCGACAGCACCAACGCCGTATCACATCGGGTGTGCGCGGAGCTGAATAGGCCAAATTACAAATTTTGAGAATCGTGTAAGCACAAAAGTTGTTCTTTATATGGTGAGAAATATTTTTTGTCGAAAATCTTTTTTTCTAAAACCAATAATTCAGCAGTTATAAGGAAATAAACAATTAAATTATTTATGACAATTGATCGCGTAGAATTGTCCAATCCTGATAATTTTGGTTTAATCTAGGTACACCTAATTCTCAATGTTCATGATTTTTTGTCAGATTTTTCTAAACGCTCCTTCTGGTGATAAGTGATAAGGGTGGTGGGGGACAACAATTTTTACACGTTTTTTCCGAAAAATATTTAAAAAATGCATAGAAAATATATTATAAATATTGTTTAATTCGTTCTTCAATAAGCTTTCATTAGGCTCCCCACACAATGCCCTTGAAAAAAATTTCCATTTCCCAATTTGCCACCCTAAATTAACCCCCAGAATCGAAATTAGCTTCCTATACTTCACGTCTATAATTGGTCCACCACACTCTATCTCTGTGCTAAATTTCAAATGATTACGTTGAACAGTTTCAGAGAAAATCCCCTCTGACAGACGGACGTTTTTAGTGTTCCTTGAAATGGAAGTAATTCCATTTCAAGGAACACTAAAAAAGGATAATTAGACAAGAATAAATAAGATTTAATATGTTAAAATGGATAAATACTCTGATGAAACAATAAATAAAAAGTGCATATAGTTTTGCCAGCGACAGAGCTATATGTGAAAAACATTAATAATATAGATATTATAAATATTAAGTTAAATTTTCTAAAGTTGTCCGCCCTATACAGGAGCGTATTATCCAAAAAGCCTAGAAAGCTCGGGCTTAGGCTCCTAAAACTTTTAAGGGTGGCGCGTCAGCGATGCAATTTTTAAAAATAAACAAGAAATTTAAAAAAAATCAGTTTTAATAATTCAGAATTACTGTCAAGGTAAGAATAAATTCCTACTTGGTCCTCAGTTTATATACTTTCTTATAACTTCAGTACATCAGTTTAGTACTGAAAATATATAAAATTCTTTGCATGGACTATCTGTCGTGAAATAATAATAAACTTTCAAAATGCAAACTATTTTGTCTTTAATTGTCAACAGTAGCACGTAACCTACATTAACTAGTAAGCTATCATATCAACTCAAACTGTAGCACATGCAAGTTTATAACTAATAACTAACCAATATAAAATGTAACTAAGTATTATAAGTATTGTCGTAGGAAAATATACAGTGCCTTAACTAGAGCAAACACCAGCAAAATTAAATTTTTTAAGTGGCCCGCCCTATATCTAGGGCATCAACAGTGCCTTAAATTATATCAACGATAAAATCTTTAGCTATAGACAAAACACAATTTTTGTATTTTAGTTACAGCGACGAAATCAGAAATATAGTTTTTGAGATTGGATTCCGCCCTGTATAAATTTTATTGGCCGGTTTCGAGCCAGGACAAAGCCTAATTTATATGCAATTTTTTTTTATTTTGTTCGAGTAATTAGCAAGTTTTCGCGCCCACGGACAGACTGACGGAAATGAGAAAATATTTTTTTGTGAATCAGAAACCCCAAAATATAAAGATCTGAAAAAATTTCGGGAGGCGATTATTAAACGAAGAAAATATTAACTCCTCCAGCGAGGGAAGAAAAAGATAATATTTTACTTTAAAAAAGAAAAAGCCACGAACTTACGCTTAATCCCAGTCGGGGAAAAAGACATAGAAAAGATTTTTTTAAACTTCCCACCCTGTATAAAAATTTTATCAAGTTTTTTTACGTAAAATCGTCATTTGCGTGTTTACTTCTTTTAAGCTAATGTTTTAGAGTTATTACAAAACTAAACAAGCATTTTTCTACTCTTTCACATTCTGTTGTAAGAAAAATCGAAATTGTCACTGAAAGCTTTGGGTTCATCAGAATGCTTATATTTTCGAATTAAAGAAACAATAAAAAATACTATTATATCAACGGTAAAAGACTTAGCTACATACAAAGTATAATTTGTGTAAAATGTATCATTTTAAACAAAAAATAGATACTATTTATTAAAATGTGCTCGCTCACGCTGTTTTTAAGTTTCCGCGCCAGCATACAGACGGAAATCGGAAACCATGTTTTCCCTGATCTGGGCACCCCCAAACGTGATCTGAAAAAAATCTCGAAAGATTTTTTTTCGCCAATAAAATACTTTCTCTCGCGATAGAAGTCAAAAGATCAACCCTCTGAATGTGACGTAAAATTTTGGGGATCATCAGACTGACGTAACCATCAATAGCAATCCTGCATAGTCAACACTTCTTCTAAAACAGAACTATGCCTGCTGCCTGAGGGTTACGTCAGTCTGATGATCCCCAACACGGTGAAAGCTTACTGTCCTCCCGGCCCGGGATTTTCCATTAGTTTTTGGATGCCACATAATTTAATGCAGGCGCAGAACACACTGTCTTTTTGGTTTGCTATGCCCCAAACATTTTTATTTAACTACATTATTTATTATGGACACTAATATCTTATTTTTAGAAATTAATGTTTTAAAGTGTTCATGCTGTACATAGTTAATCGGAAATGTTTTGGGTTTTAAGCTAGGTCTCAGACTAATATAATATTTCTAAAATATTTTAGTTTTCCGTCAAGTAATTTTTAAGTTTTCGCGCCAACGGACAGAGAGACCGACGGAATGGGAGATTTTGTATTGCTGTTCACTATATTTTACAATAATATTATAAGCCGTTTACTGATATGTTTAAAAAGCGAATTTACCACGTGCCACCTTGTTGAAGACGTTACTTAAATTTGGCAACGTTGTCGGAGGCGTATGCGATCGCTGTGCGCATAAAAATTTATACACAGGAGGCTTACTAGACGTAAAATGTATGGAGGCGTGCTACATTTAAAAGTATAGTAAAAATTTGTATCTTTTTTGGATGCTTATTTCTTACCCCTCTCACGTTGCTCACGTAGACATTTACTATTTAATGCTATTTGAATGCAATATACACGGAAATCTTTATTCTTTACAGTGGAGGCCTGGGTGCCTGTGTAACGTATGGAGCCCAGTTAGATAGCCATGCACGTATATATATATATATATATATATATATATATATATATATATATATATATATATATATATATATATATACGTACATTTAAACGAAATTTATTTGAAATTATTTTTAAAATGTTGCACTATTGTACTACACACATTTGTATTGTATATCTAATAATATGTTCTTACCGTGGAATAGGCTCCATAGAAGAAAAATGACTTACAACATCTACTTCGTGTCCTTTCTCAGCTAAGCCTTTTACAATTTTTCCAAACATGATGAAGTGACTTAAAGAAGGCAGGGGAAATATCGCTAAAATATTTGCACCATAACATTGTTCTAAGATTAAAAACAAAAACAGCAAACTCGGCAGTCGCATCGTTTAACTTTATGTAACTACTCTCTGTTTAAACTATCGAGATTGTGAAGGTTGAGGGCAAACTAAATCTTGTTAAGTGAATGATATACTGTGTATCTACCGACATACTTGTTTTATCAGTTAATTTTTAAATCTATTACTGTGTATAAAACTAATATACAGTGAGTACGTAAAGATTTAAGTAAACAACAAAAAATTAGCAGTATGCACTTTGTTTCGAATACTCAAACCGAGAAAAAATGCTGCTGTTGCACAACATCCCTAGCGTACAGTATAGTGGGCCAAAGTGGGCGCCTGCCATCCCATCCGCCCTATGCGTCAGTGATGCCCCTGTGACTATTTTCATTTTGCGTACAAAAGCCGGTATATATTATAGAAAATGGCGAAATGGTTTTAAACAAACAAATGAACTTTTGATTGACACGTAAAAAACGTACTTAAGCGGCTAGCAGCTAGGGTAGCGTTGTTTTTTTTTTTGATTAGGTGCCCGTCCAAATTATCGACCCTACCGCCTTTAGACTAAGGCTGCCATCGGTAAACCCAACCCAACCCAACCTAACCTAACCCAACCCAAGCCAGGATAAAAATCTTTGAAATTAAAAAGATTCAAGCCTGGACGGTTTTTTTCTAACAGGGATGTGGGTGGTGACGTCAGAAGTTTTTAATGACCGGGGGCGAAGTTGATTTCTGAACACTGTCAACAAAAAAAAAACAAGAGAGCTCCGTCTCCGGAGAACTTCAAGAAACTCGTCCGGATGCCTTTTACGGTGTACGGTGTTTAACCCAAAGGTCTTCATACTTCCATTTTTCCTTCAGATTTTGTTAAAGTCGTGTGACCTAAGTACCTAATTTAAGCCCAAAATAAAAATCCTAGATCAATAATTTGAAAAGAAAACTTGATTTTACTATTTTTTTTAGGTTAAGCGGCTTTATTTTATGAAAAAGAGTAGTATCAAAATTTTCCACGGCGTATAATCTTCTTTCAAGTCTGGAAACGATATCTTTTTAGCGGAAATATTTAATATTTTTAAATAGTTTTGATAATCCTAAAAAAAGATTAGAAATGAGTTTTTCGTCAGTTTCATCAGTCATCTCTTAAACGGTAGGTTCAAATACGATGGTTTATGAATTTAGTTTAAAGCCTTCACCTTTTAAAGCCGATCTAATTTTTTAAATAACAAAAATTACCAGAGCACAGCATCGAACCCACGACCTCTTGGTTCAGTAGCTGAGACTCTACCTCTGGACCGCGTTGCTAATGTGAGAAACCCGTGCTGATACCGTTATATTTGATGACTAACATTGGCGTGAGATCGTATCTATATGTTTAGCCGCTAATTAAGAATACATTTATACAATGCAAATACAATGAGCATATTAGGTACCTAATTAGTTTTTCTTTGTCCAACCTACATAAATGTTTTGAAAGAGTATATTTCACGGGGTGGTTCGAGTGTATTTCCATAGTGAGAGTGGCGCGATATTATTGGTAGGCCGTCGACAAATTTTGTATCTTTTTAATTTTCTAAAGCGCGTATGTCTGTTTATCTCTTAGTTTTAATGAATTTATATCATCCATATAAACCTATGAGGTCAATTTAAAATACGACCGAGCTTGGTTATCTTTCGACGATGGCTTGGCTTGATTCTTTCTTGGGGTGTTTTCGCATGGAACTTGCACTTTTTGAACGAAAAGTTTGGTCTTAAAAAATAAATTATTTGCTGGATCATTGAAAATAAATTTTAGGTGGGTCATTGATCAAATAACCTTATGGGCGGGCCTGGTGTCAACTTTTCAGTTACCGGCCGAGCACG
The DNA here is from genome assembly GCA_963971165.1 of Philopedon plagiatum. Lineage (NCBI taxonomy): Eukaryota > Metazoa > Arthropoda > Insecta > Coleoptera > Curculionidae > Philopedon > Philopedon plagiatum. The sequence goes on along the minus strand of OZ020192.1, from coordinate 96,849,625 downwards.
TCCTTAAACTGGTTGGTTCAAGGTTGGATAATCATAAGCTATGATTATTCAATAACATGATATTCATAGCATGAGCGCGCCATGAAAATGGTCAGTGAGCGTAGAGTCCTCATGTCGACCGATCCCGTCCGTTAATTGATTGTTTTGGTAAGGGTAGACTCAAAGAGTTTTTGCGTTGATGTTTGGAGGGAAAGGATTTTGCCAAGGGTGTTTTCTGTCTCTATTTACTACAAACGCTATGCTCTAGAGCCACGACACGCTGCTTGATAACTTGATTTAATAATATGCAAGGGAATCTATACGTTATTCAATTCAATAGTGTAACAGAACGATGTCATGTTTTTCCTAAAGTTGATCCGGCGAAGCCGAGACATATTGAACGAAACATAAGAAGCACTAAATAAAACCAGGTTTGTGTTAGGCATGTTAAGGGATCCCTAATAGCTAGGGAGAGAATTTTGTTTTTTTCCACTCACTTAATCATGTAAAATACCAACAATAAAAATAACATGTATCAGTAAGAAATGCCTTGCTATTTGGAATTTCTTTTTAGTATTTTTCAGTGGCGGCTCGTGACTTTTTTATTTGGGGGGCACAAATACAAATAAATAATACCTACCTAAAAAATTGTAAAACAGTCCTTTGTAATAAATATTGCACTGAGTTTATTTCTGATTCCATTTTTTGGAAACGGCGCGGCGGATCGGGAAAACCCACAAGTAAGAACAAACCAAAATACACAGTAGAATTACTAGTAATACTACGCACTAATGCACTGCTAATAATTAATAAACTATTTAAATAAAAAAAAATATCCCTCAACTGATCACAAAAAAAATTATTTGGCCTTCACGTGTTAATATATCAAAAAAACTAAACATAAAATTGTGCAATAATCTCTTCCGCCCGCCGCGCCATCCAAGAACAACGCCGCTCGAAATCCAAACAATAAACAAGTGCAGGAGACACGAAATATTGTGCCAATCGAGATGCCGATAGCACGCGATTTTAACCCTAATTCTCCAATGCATAGACCGGCGTCGCCACCAAAATTGATGATGAAATTGGGACAAATCTGCTGTGTCCCCGGAGATAAGTTTTGATCGCCGGCGGTCGCGTTCGCCGTGGTGTGACATGCAAGGAAAGAGGTATTGAGGCGCGGCGGTGTATTATTTCTTTTTGACTTTTGAGAAAAGATTTTTTAATTGTCGAAAATTTAGAGTGGGCACGTGCCCTTGTGCCCTTTAGGACCAGCCGCCACTGGTATTTTTATTTTAGGATAGCTTTTATTCTAGGATCACGTTTCTTGCACCAATAAAAATGTAAACTACTATTTTTTTATATTCCTATTCCATTAGTTTAATAAACCAAAAATAGTCTTAAACTTCATATATAAACTGCTGGCCAATTCAAGCGGGACAAACTAAATTTTTGATAAAATTTAGAGTGGAATATTTTCGAAACGAAAAAAAATTTTGATTTAACTTGTTCAGTATGTAATTGAATAGTTCTTCTAGTTTTTATACTTTAAGGCACTATTGCTAGCAGTCGCTGCAACTCTATTTTACAGGGTGTTAAGTGAAACCCTGACTTTTTTGGAAAAGTTTTCCAGTTCCGAGAATCTAGGAAGAATTTTTTTTGAATTTTCTTTTCATACTAAAATGATCCATGGTCAAATACAAAAAAACAATTTCTCCGGATTTTCTCTATTTTCATTTGTTTTCCGTATACAGGGGTTAGTCGAAATTATCGACTTCTTCTTACAAAGGAACCCCTAATTTGGCCGTTTATTCACAAAAAGCGAAAGACCAAGTAAATTTGTAGTTTGAAGTAGTCCAGCTAACAAAATTAATACAAATTTTTGTACAGGGTGTAGCAAGTTTGGATCACGGGCTAGTAAATTATTATTTTTTAATTTCTACTACTTTTTCCTAAGTTAACTATTAATTATCACGTGCTACGTTAAAGGGTTAAAATTTGTTAGGTCCGATAACAGTACTGGATAGAAAGATCCTTTTTGCCCAAACGGGTTTTTCATTTTTTGTCTAGTCCCATTTTTAGTGATTAAACGGCTCGCATTTTGAACCTAACTTTTTGCAATTGCATCCATGAACGATTGAAGTGAGAGTGCTTTTTTGGTGGTACATAATGAATGTTTTATCCAACCAAAAAACATGTAGTGGCCAAACAGCTAATGATGCTTATTCGAAGAATTTTTTAGCATTATACAGGGTTGCAAAAAATATACCACCTATACTTTGCAGGTGGATTTCTGTTAATTTAGCGGCGTTTCTATTTCTTAGTCAAAAGATCTAGTAGGCCAAAAAATAAAACATTTTCTTTGCTATTGACAGTTACCAAGGCAACAAAGTATTCTTCTTTGAATTGGTGCGTTATTATCCTTTATAATGGCTCGATTAAGTGCAAAAGAACAAGCTAATTGTTTGCGTTTACTACAAGATGGGGTAAAAATTAGTATTATTGCGGATATGTACGGGGTTGGGCGAAGTACAATATCTCGACTGCGTCAACGCTTCCACGAAACGGGAAGTGCAAACTATCGTTATGGGGGAGGTCGCCAAAAGAAAGTCGGCATTGCAGATGAAAGATGGTTGGTTAGAGAGGCTCGTCGAAGGCGAAAAATTCCATCAGAGAAAATTAACCAGGAGTTCAGAGCAAGAACACACATTCGTGTGAGCAATAGGACCATTAGAAGAACTTTAAACAATAATAACTTAAGGTGAGTTACTTCAAATGAGATCTTATTTTTTGTACCAATATTTTTAGTGTTTCATTTTAGTAAGTCGGCTATTATAATATCGACGTCAGCTGAGGCGTGAATCTTGGATTTTGCGCACCGATATTATAAATGTAAACTTGAACTAAGTTGTTCATAAATTAAAGTTTTGATAGGCGACCCTAAACACATTATTTGTGCTTGCAGCGTAATGTTCCTTAGTTCTTCCCTAGAACTAACGTTATGAAAATTGACCTAATTTTGCATTTTAGTATAATAAAAGCTACTGTTGGCTTATTTATTGGTTCATTCCCTACACCTATACTACAGATTTTTAAGCCAAAATTTTAATTTTAGAGCTCGGCGACGTGCTAAATGTGTGCGACTTCTACCACAGCATAGGCGAAGACGTCTCCAGTGGGCATATGAACATCGCAATTGGCCATTAGATAACTGGGAAAACTGCATGTTTGTAGACGAGTCAAGATTTAATTTAATTCACTCGGACGGCAGAATATTAGTTTGGCGTGAACGTGGCGAACGGTATATGGAGGAGAATATGGCTCCTCAGGAACCTTTTGGTGGTGGAGGCGTTACTGTTTGGGGTGGTGTAATGTTTAATGGCAAAACGGAACTTTTTTTAACATTGGAGCCCATTAACGGTCAGGTATATAGGGACGAAATTTTAAGCAATATCGTTCTACCATTTGCAAACAATTTTGGGAACGATTTTGTGCTAATTGACGATAACGCCAGACCTCATAGAGCACGCATTGTGCAAGAGTTTTTGGAAGCTAATAATATTACCAGGATGGTCTGGCCTGCAAAATCACCAGACATGAATATTATCGAACACGTCTGGTCTAAATTGAAATTATTGGTAAGTTCTAGGGAAGATCCTCCTCAGACTCTAGAACAACTTGCAGACGCCATTGTTCAGGAGTGGGAAAATATTCAGCAAGAATTTGTCAATAATTTGGTAATAAGCATGCCTCGAAGATGCCAAGAGATAATAAATGTAAGGGGAGGTCCTACTAGGTATTAAGATTTGTTTTGTTTTCGTTAGTTGCAAGTTTTTATAATACCTTCAAGTAAAAAAAATGTTCTATAATTTAAAACGTTTTCTGTTTACCTATAAAAGTAACAACCAAAATTTACATTTTGGATCTCCTAAAGTAATGCCGGGAAAAATAACTACTAAATTTGAAAATTACGTATCTTTTCGAGTACTTTCAAAAGTAATTAAATCTTCTGAAATTTCTATACCTTCTAAAAACTACGCTATACAGAATTTTATAACTTGTTCAGTTGAATTCACTATCCATCTCCAATTTTTGACGAGAAAAATGTACTCCGTGACTATTAATTTAAGACACTTCTTATTAATTAAAATTTCTCAATGCCATGTACTGACTTTTTAGAGCAGTGGTAAAATATTTTTCTTTTATAATGAATAATCGAAGTTTACGAAAATCCAAAGATATCGAGAAACACGTGGCTTCTATTATAAGTAGTAACTTCTGCACAATCCTGTATAATGTGAAAAAGTTCCGAATGAATATTATTCTTTTTATCTGTATCGTTACTAGATTTTATTAATAATAAGTAGGACATTTTCTTTAATAATTATTAATATAGCAAAAAGGAACTTTATGAATACCTAAAGGACTCTAAAATTACATGATTTTCATATAAAATGTAGGTGATATGTTTTGGGCAAACGCGGACAAAAGCAGCGAATAAGCATCTTTAGCTCTATGGCCACGACACTTTTTTATTGGTTGGTTAAACCAATAAACGATGTCCACTTCAATAGTTCATGAATGCAATCGCAAAAAGTTAAGTTTTAAACGCAAGCCATTTGTATCACTAAAAATGGGACCAGACAAAAAAATTCAAAAACAGTTTCGGCAAAAAGTTCCAAGAAAATTGGGACTATATTCAATTAATTTGAAAATCACATGACTTCCATATAAAGTATAGGTGGTATATTTTTTGCAACCCTGTATAATGCTAAAAAATTCTTCGAATAAGCATCATTAGCTGTTTGGCCACTACATGTTTTTTGGTTGGATAAAACATTCATTATGTACCACCAAAAAAGCACTCTCACTTCAATCGTTCATGGATGCAATTGCAAAAAGTTAGGTTCAAAATGCGAGCCGTTTAATCACTAAAAATGGGACTAGACAAAAAATGAAAAACCCGTTTGGGCAAAAAGGATCTTTCTAACCAGTACTGTTATCGGACCTAACAAATTTTAACCCTTTAACGTAGCACGTGATAATTAATAGTTAACTTAGGAAAAAGTAGTAGAAATTAAAAAATAATAATTTACTAGCCCGTGATCCAAACTTGCTACACCCTGTACAAAAATTTGTATTAATTTTGTTAGCTGGACTACTTCAAACTACAAATTTACTTGGTCTTTCGCTTTTTGTGACTAAACGGCCAAATTAGGGGTTCCTTTGTAAGAAGAAGTCGATAATTTCGACTAACTCCTGTATACGGAAAACAAATGAAAATAGAGAAAATCCGGAGAAATTGTTTTTTTGTATTTGACCATGGATCATTTTAGTATGAAAAGAAAATTCAAAAAAAATTCTTCCTAGATTCTCGGAACTGGAAAACTTTTCCAAAAAAGTCAGGGTTTCACTTAACACCCTGTAAAATAGAGTTGCAGCGACTGCTAGCAATAGTGCCTTGAAGTATAAAAACTAGAAGAACTATTCAATTACATACTGAAAAAGTTAAATCAAAATCTTTTTTCGTTTCGAAAATATTCCACTCTAAATTTTATCAAAAATTTAGTTTGTCCCGCTTGAATTGGCCAGCAGTTTATTTAGAAACATTTAATTTATGTAATTGTAATGGTGCTGGAGTTCATATTTGCCGTAATTAAGAATATTTACCTGCACAAATATAATGCTTTGGTGCATCTAGCTCTCTGCAAGTACAGTATGAAAACTGTCCAAGCTCTAATTCCAACACAACCCGGAATCATATGCGTTACATAGGGAAAATGTATATTTTTGCATAAAATATTTTTTTTAGGTGCAAATACTGCATAATTAATAATTAATTATTTCACAATGTTTTTCGAAAAGAAAATAAATTGTAGTAAACATGTGAACCCATAAACGTCACGGGGTAGCAGGTAAATGATATTTATTATATCGGAGAAAATTGGTTACGGCTGCGGCGTTTGTAAGGATAAAAAATTCTACTTTTAAAGTAAATCGTTTTACTGGCCTTACAACTTTTTAGCCAAGCTTATACATTACATTTGGATCACTTAACACAAAAATATTAGTAAATTTACAAAAATGCAGTTAATAGTAGATTAAACAATAAGATAGTACATAGTAAATACGAAATAAAAATTGGAAAAGGAATTTAACGTCTCTCGTCAAAGTACATCAATGCAAGCCACGTCGTCGGCGGCGTTTAATCTAACGGTGCAAATACTGAGAAAAGATCGTAGCGGGTTTAAAAGTATCACACAATTGTTAAATTCGTTTGGTGTGTCGTGCTGTAAAGATCTCCTGCCGGACAGGAGCCGTTAAGTTCGTGTGTAGACTGACTAGTTTGTTTAAATTTTTTTAAAAGTAAAGAAAGTATTAAAATGAGTGCGAAAAAAAGCTGAAGTTAGAATGGTTAATACCTCATTCTGATGGTTTATTTCAAAGTGATACTGAGTAAAGAACGGAATTTTGTTTTTTCCATTAGCAAATAACTTTAAGTAAACATCTAGACCAAGATTCGGCAACGAATTTCGAGTAGGGTTCGGATACTTTGAAAAATTGTATCGAGGTCCGGGAAAAAAAAAGAAAAACTGTAAATGGACCGCAGGTAATTTGTTGTTTCTCAAAAAGGAACGTAGATCATAAAAAGTCATATGTTATTTGTTGTAAACTTTTATTTTTACTCATAAAAATAATATAAGATATATAAGTATTTGTTCTTACAAATTACTTAAGTTTTTTTGGCGGTCCAGTTTTCTACTTTCTGCGGTCTGAATCCGGATCGCGGTCCGCCAGTTGCCGACCCCTGATCTAGACCCATAGTCGTCCCACGTAGTGGTAAAATTACTTGCTAGTGTTACATTGTAGGAAAAAGTATTTTGCGGTTATTTGCTACATATGGCCGTTCTTTCCCCTACATGCCCTCGGGGCATACCAACTATGTTTTGTGTGATCTTTTCACTGACAACATTTTTTTTTTAGTTTTACACAATATCGACACAAGTTAATTTTTATGTTCTGAGAATGTTGTCCTAATACACCCACCTTGACAGGTGTACATAAATTATCAGCATTTGTATGCTGACAGAATATATGAAAATGTGTCCTCAGTCCTCTCCGAAAAGTTCTTTGTCGAGGGTCGAGGTTATCCTCACTCGGCTAGAATGTTTGCACGTAGATTAAATAATTTTTCAAACATACCTATCATTAACTAGGTATAAGTAAAGGTACGCCATTATGGTGTTTGAAATGAAAATATATTTAACACAGCACAACCACAGTTCTCTGCAAATTAGGTCACTATACCTGGTGGTAATCTCTTTATTATGTAGTACCTACTTGTGGGCCCAAAAGGCTGATCCTATACAATAGCTAAGGAAAAAAGAGGTGTGTTTTGCACAGGTGCAAATTTTGGTATGAGGGTCAATAAATAATAAATGTCTAATTGACATTCCCATACAATTATTCTTTCTTACTATGAAGTGGAGTTTATTGCTTGTAGATTTAATTAGCCTTTGATATAAAATAGAGATATCACTTATTTTTGTGTTCAGTTTCAGTGTAAACAAGTTAGTGGTGTGCCGAAATTATTTTGTTCCATATTATCTGTGACCATTTACAATAGCCGCAATGAGTACAAGTAAAAAACTTAAGTTGGAGTGGCTGCTTCCATATTCCACAATCTTATTTGAAGGGGAACAAGGTGTTTGGTATGCAGTGTGTAACTCTGAATTTATTTTTACACAACGAAATCACAACGAGCGACATGTCAAAGGTCCAAAGCATTTGGAGAAGATGCAATCTCATCCGGGGCCATCCGCATCTAGAGAACCTGATGTAATACACGCAGAGTTTTGCATGGATTTGTGTGAAGCCTTGGTTGCAGCTGACATTCCTCTCCATGAAATAAATAATCTATTTATCAAGAAATTTTTGCAAAAATATTGCCACCACAGAGTACCGGACGAATCTACTCTTCGTAAAAGTTATGTGAATAAGGTATACTCAAAAACTATTGACAAAATACGTCACAATATTGAACGAAAAAAGGTTTGGTTTGGCATCGATGAAACCACCGACATCAAGGGCCGATACGTTGCTAATATTATAGTTGGGCCTTTAAATCCTATAGAAGCGGAAATCTCATATGTAGTCAACAGTAAATTTCTGGCTAAAACCAATAGTGAGACAAGAACTGAAATTGCAGTAGAAAGTATCAGGTCGCTCTTTGCAGATACGAATATTACTGCAAACGTTGTTTTGCTGCTGTCGGATAGTGCGTCATATATGCTAAAAGCAGGAAGACAGTTAAAAGAACATTTTCCAAATTTGATTCATTTTACATGTCTAGCTCATGCCTTGCATAGAATATCTGAACTGATATGTGACTTCTATCCAGTTATTGATACTTTGGTTAGTGAGGTAAAAAAAGTTTTTCTTAAATCACCAGCGCGAATAAACAGATTTAAAGAAATGTGTCCTAATGTCCCATTGCCCGACAATCTGTTATTACAAGGTGGCGAACATGGTTGTCAGCAGTTATATATTTCCATACAAATTACCTTTGTTAAAAATGCTATTGACAGTCTAAAAGATGATGCTTTGAGTGTAACAAGAAGTACAGAAGTTATAAGTCCACTGACGCATTAAAATGATTTAAAGTTTATTTCTCCCAGGTGTAATTGAACAGTTGGAGACACAAAACCTTCCTCTTTTGACTTCTTTTAATTTATTTCAGACAACCATAGACAAGCTGAAAGCATGCCGTACCGAAATTGGTGAAAAATTAAAAGTGTATATACCAAAAATCTTAGAAAGAAATCCAGGATTTTCAGAAATAACAAATATTTTTGAAACATTGAAAACTAAAAATACTGACTTGTATAATCATTTCCGTTTCGTTCCTGTTACAAGCTGTGATGTCGAAAGAAGCTCTTCTAGACTTAGTGATATTCTTAATTATAAACGAACGCGTTTTACTGAAGCGAACTTTGAAAAAATGTTAATTATATCATGTAATGCCAATAAATTGTAATAGTCTAGATTTGTTTTCATTTTACATTTATTACACAAAAGTATTTTCACGCCGCCCATGACACTCATACGAGCTCGTATGATTTTTCCATTCTTTACAGTAATAGCATAGTTTATTGCATAATTAGCAAAAAAAATAAAAAATATTTACTTTGCTCTTTTTTTTCCGATATTATTTAACTTATCAGTATTAGTTAGTAGTTATTAGTATTACATTCAAGTCAATATTTGAGGATTACTTGCCTTGAAAATAAATCTTTTAGGGCCAGATTCTCCAACGTTAGTCCGGTCTAATTTGGCAACCAAAAGTTTTAAACTGACAAATGTAAGAATAAGACAATTAAGTTTTATACTATGAATTTATTTCCGAGCTTTTTCTCAAATTTATAAAGAAAAGGTCAATTTTAGTAAATACTTTTACCGATAATAAAACTAAATTTATTACAGCAACTTGTTCCAAGATGAAAATCATTTAAGAATAATTCACAAGTTTTTAATGACGACTTAATAACAATGACAGGACAAAAACCTGTCAAAACGTAACTAATCAACTATAGGATCTTAATTTAAACCAGTACTAAATCTTAAACCTTCTTAGTGAATCCGACAGTAAATGTTTAACGTCACATAATTGCTGTGATGGCAATAATACTACTAGGTTTCAGAATGAAACTGACTGATAAATTAACCGAATTTTAATTTACGGAAGTATAACCTTTTGTGTGTTAAGCAGGTTGTCACCGATTAAAAAATTATACATACCCAGGTAGGGATTCTTCTAAAGGAAAATGCCCTACCATGTCTACTTGATGTCCTTTTTTTGCCAAACCTTTAAGCAGTTCGCGAAACATTACAAAATGGCTTGGTCCTGGAAGGGGAAAAACTCCCAGAATTCTAGCACCCTCGCTTTTGTCACATATATTTACTAGGTAAGCACACAACAGAATTATGTTTAATGTACAAAAATCCATTATTGGAATTTTGTTGCTCCTTCGACAACAAACAACTTGCAGGAAATAATTTGAGTTTTTAAATTATGGTACGAATCTTTTGCAAATTACAATTAAACATCCCAATAAATACTAATAAGCAATAATGTAAATATTGCGTGTACTTAATAACCTTTATTTAAGTAATGGCTTGCAAATATTTATTAGATTCTTGCTAGGGTTCATGATAATCACAATATGACATGTTTGTGTTCTTAGAACTAAATAATTTTACGGGCGAATGCACTACTTACTGGCCTAATTTAACAATCAGGGTTTTAAACTGACGAGTGTAAGAATGAGACAGTTAAGTTTTGTACCATAAGTTTATTTTTGAGTTTTTGTGCTATAAGTAAGGGCAACTTAAGTATGTGCTGTTCTCAATACTAAATAGAACAAAATTTATTTTAGCAACACATTTCACGACAAATTTAATAGTGGAGGAACATTAGACAAAAGAAAGAGTATTATCTCGGAACCGGTTCAAACCACTCTGACTTTTGAATGCATGTTTTAATTCCAAGCAAACCTAAGCAAACCTTGTTAGGTTAAAAAATAAAATAAGTTGTGCAATCATTAGTCATCATATCTGTTATGTTTCTACTTAACTAATCTTTAATGATAAGAATAGAATTTCTTGTACAAAATTATTTATTTGAATGATGACTGACAATTCTAATTATTGTCCACTTGTTACCATGACTATCATATTTTATATCTAAATCTAAAGCCTACTTTTACATATCAATATCACTACAATATCATCAAGCATAATACTATGTTGTGTTCTTAATTTCGTTACTTAAATACATCTATCTATGCGTTGATTTAGTTTAAATAAGGTCATATTTTTATGAGGTATGAATGTAGTGGATTCTATTTTTGATATTGTCGGACTGAAATCTGATAGGGCGCGAATGCAGACATTGTATATTGCTAGTTAAGGGCGTTATTAGTTTAAGACTATTATGTTCTTTTAAAAATATATTTTATAGTTTTTCAACTTAGTGTTTTATTTCTGTATTTCACCTGCTCTAGCGCATCCTAGTTACAGGACGCTCGAGAGAGCGGTCTGTATACATACACCCTACCACCCAGTGATCAAGGAAATGTTCGGATGTTGTCGGCGACATTTTCATATTCTCCTTTTTTTTTCTGGGAAACGGTTGAAGTCGAAACGTTTAAACTTTCTGGGTTAGTGGGATTAGCTTGGGTAAAGAATTCAGTTATACAGGGTATTCCGTTTCGGACCTATTAAACATTGAAATTTGCGCTTGAAATCGGGTACATGTCGTAAAAATAAATTAATTGGATTTAAATTTTCGGAAGTTGTAGAGGACCTGGGCCTATAGTACCCTATTGATATTGGTGGAGATCGGAAAATAGGAAGTTAATAGGCTTAAAATTTTGGTTGGTCCAAAAATGCCATTTGCAAACCAGTGGCGTCTATTCAGGTGAAGTGAGTGACGTGCCACTGCACCAGAAAATGACACAAATAATATAAAAATTTGATCTTCTTACTGGCAGTTGTTGCTCAACGTTTTCCTAATTTAGCATCAACCCAATCTTTTCTAATATGCTACTGCTGGACGACTGGAGAAAATCAGTTGGTGGGGTGTTTGCCGTTGCAAAGATCTTCAACTACCCCTGTAGTTTTCGCGGCGTTGTTTTTATTTTACCGGTGAAGATATAATTATTTTTTGTGATTTTAAATTAATTCTGAATTAACTAGTAGATCGTGGTCGACTAGTATTTATTCACTTCACATTATGAATCTTGTGAATGATATTATTTGTAATATCTTGGAAATGCCATTTAGTCGATGGAACGAAGGATAAGAAAGATATTTTAAATACGGGGCGGAGCAACGTTTGATTGGTCACTTTCTGCAAAAAAAGAAGTTAAAAAAGTGGCAAATCATAGAATATCCATTTTTAGTCTTATTGGTTGGCAACCTTCAAATGGCTGTGTAGTAGCTCGCTGCAGGTTGGGTTTGATCGCTCAGGAAAAAATGAAACTAAAGATATTTTTACCGAAGAGTGCAAACTTTTCTTTCTAATTTATCGATTAAAAATTGAAGCTTTCGCTGAAAAATTTATGAAAATTCGCAAAACTAATAGACTATGAGATAGCGACGTCAAATCCGACTTAATTTTTTGAATGAAAATTTCTTATAGTCCGTTAGTTTAACCCGGTCTCGGTCACTAATATCGGAGCCTCATTACGTATTTACGGTGTGATCCAAAAGGTTGTCAACAACATAGGTTTATGTGGCACAAAACTGCGCTAACCTGCACTGATTTTTTTTCATGGATTTTTTTTACCGGGTGTTGCATCGTCTGGCGGGACATAGGAAATCCCATATAATTTTTAGGTGGGTCAATTATTGGTTTTTCTATTAATTTTAGAAAAAAATGTTATTAAGGTTTATTGAAGAGCACTAAAATTTGTAAAAGTAGAAACAAGTTTAGCTTCTTACGGTGAGTTAGCTAAGAGTTAACTGACAAAATATTTATGCAAATTTAAAATTTGATTAAACCCTGTATTGGTGAACGAAAACAAAAACGTCAGCAGTTTTGGCAATATCGTTTCGTGTCAATATTTTCAAATATCGAAATTTCACTCAAATTGCCAAATACATTACAAATCGAACGAATTCGCAATGAACTACACTAATGAAGAGAAAATAACTATGATTAGGTGGTATTATCGGCAAAATAGCTATCAAAGAGTATCAGGCATGTTTGCCGCTCATTTTCCCAACAGGGCAATACCAAGTAAATCGACAGAAGAAAGGACTGTGAAAAATTTTGAGACTCTGGGCACTGTTATAAATAGTTGCAAATATGCACCAAGAGAAAATCAAAGGGAAGACCCAAGGAATAATAAGGATTTAAATGTATTACTGCACGTAGAAGAGAATAAAGGTAATGTTAGCACAAGAGAACTTGAGGCTCTCAATGGCGGCTGGTGAAATTTTAAAGTTGTATATCTCTGTTGCTACTTACGGGACCCATGCCAAATTCAGGGGTTTTGATAGTGAGCCTACTAGAAATGTTTTGATAAAGAAAAAATATTTTGAAATTTGCGAAAAAAAGTTGAATTTTGTCCTGGCACACCCTGGCAAAAAATGAACACGTTTAGGTATTTTATTTATTACTTTTTCTAGACAATTTCAAGAGAAATAAATGTGTTTGTAGAAGGTCATAGTCACTTGAATTTTTTTTATTATATTTTAGGTTTAAAAAAATTTAAATGACTATAACTTTCTACCAACACATTTTTTTCTCTTGAAATTTAAAAAATTTCGACAAAACGATGTAAAATTTGTATAGATAAAATACTAAATAAAATACCTAAACGTTTTTTTCGAAAATTTCAAAATATTTTTTCTTTATCGAAACATTCCTAGTAGGCTAACTATCAAAACCCCTCAACTTGGCATGGGTCCCGTAAGTAGCAAGCCGCGCCTGGAGGCTCTTACAGGAAAAGACCATACCACAGCATTCCGTATTCTTAAATGGCATAAATACTATTCTATAAATACTAAAAACACCAAGAGTTAAGAGATGGTGATGAAATACGACGACAGGAATTTTGTTTTGATATAATGGAAATGGCAAATATGGATAGGGAATTTATAAAAAATATTTGTTTCACGGATGGCGGACTAACTCCTTAGGAGGCCCGGGGTGGCTTCCGAATGAGATAGTCCGGTGCTGGTGGGGCTCGGGGCGGACCGCCCCTCTCGCCCCTCTTTTAGTCCGCCACTGCTTTTACATTAAATAATGAACAAAATGTTCAAAATTGTCGATACTGGAGTCAAGAAAACCAGAATAGATTTATTAAAACAAGAACACAGTAACCACAAAAAGTTTGGGCGGAAATTTTTGGGCAACATATTATTGGACCATTATTTCTTGACTGACATTTAACAAGAGAATATTTTTTAGAGCTATTAAAAGACCAAATTTTACCAACTTTGAATAATGCTGCCCGTGAAAATCAGGCGGTTTGGTTCCCAATGGATGGTTGCCCGGCACACAACACCGCGGCTGTCCGCGAATATTTCAATAGCGCGTTTAATGGTAACGTTATTGGGTCGAATCACCCAAAAATTAGCCAGCCAGGTCTCTAGATCTTTCGCCGAACGATTTTTTTCTCTGGGGCCGTTTAAAATCAAGACTGTATCACAATAAAAAGTAACCAAATCTGGTTAAGCTAAAAAATGCTATTTCAGCAGAAGGTACGAAAATTTCATTGTACCAAATAGCCAACGTACGAAAGGAATCTTATAATCGTTTGGGGTATTTTTATAAAACTATTTTATTGTTTTTAATAAAGTTATTTAGTAAAATTAGCACTAAAAAAGGTTGAAATAGCTGATTTAATAAAAATATTGAATTATTTTTAACCTAAACGACAAAAATTTGACAGTGACATTGTAAATTCTGAAATATTGCTTTAAAATCTGATGTTTACATTGTTGCCTATCAATACAGTGCGCGTAACAAATTATAAAATTATAAAAATATTTTAGTGGTTAACTCTTTACTGGTTCACCGAATAAGAGCTAAATTTTCTTTTTTGGACACGGCTCTTAGTGTTCTTTAATAAACCCAACACATTTTTCCTTTAAGCTAATTGGGGAAGCCAATAATTGACCCACTTCAAAATTACTTGGGATTTCCTATGTCCCGCCAGACAATGCAACACCCGGTATAAATATAACAAAAATGTAAGCTGTTGCAGTTTTGTGCAACACAAATGAACGGGAATTCTTAAACATTTTTAGTGAATTATTTAGTAACTGTTTAATAACAATATTTTCCGCCTCTGTGTGCAGTTTGGACACACCCCGGAAAATTGTAAATGGCAAGAATGGGTCCCTTTAAATTTTATTTAACATCATTCTTATTTAATTTTAACTAAGTCTAACAACATTTTACTCCTCTGTTGTGTGGTTTGAGCATACCCCAAAAATGTTAAATGACAAGAACGAGGCACTTTTGAATTTTTTGGAATGTTACCCGTATTTTCCCAAAGTTTTATTGCACCGGCGCGCTGCGCCGCGGCGCTTGTTGTCTATTTTACTAACTGCTAGTAAACTATCTTTGTGGAATAGGGTAGCTTGTATACTAGAATGACACTGGTTAACTTTACTATCCAGGGCGTGATATGACTGATTTTCAAAATGAAGGATTAAAAATTTCTTTTATTTCAAATGGGTTAA
Organism: Philopedon plagiatum; assembly: GCA_963971165.1. Classification (NCBI taxonomy): domain Eukaryota; kingdom Metazoa; phylum Arthropoda; class Insecta; order Coleoptera; family Curculionidae; genus Philopedon; species Philopedon plagiatum. The sequence continues at coordinate 96,834,388 of OZ020192.1, read as the reverse complement.
GTGAAATCTGAAATTTTCTCTTAAACATTTCTGCACGCTTGTTCAAAAAATAGCTACCATGTCGCATTACTTATATTAAGATAATCGTGGATGATCGTTTGTGTGGTACCGCTGATCTGATCCTCAAAAAGTAACTTGTTGATATTTTTTTAAAAATCGTGCGCTCTTAATAAATCATGCTGTGATGCTGTGATTTCATGAAGCAGGTAGTTTCACTAAAGTTTAGCGTTATTGGTCTGGTAATTTCTTCATTTGGTCTTTTAGATGCCACAGTGTCATTGCCAATCCAGCTTTTTCATTTATTTAATTTTAATATCTATATTTTTTATTTGTCATAAAAATAAATATAGGAACCATATTATTAAAAGTAAAAAGTAGGACAACTCGCTGTAGTTTTCTTTTTATTTAATATGACATTGCGGATATTAGTGCGAAAATGTCAGACATGGAAATGTGTATGGGAAATAGCAAAGACAGGGCTTCTGCCTGGTTTTAAATTATTATTCTATTCAGAATATAAAACGGTACGAGTGAATAAATAATCGGGAGGTGGAGTGGCGAATTCACTTTCCCCTCCAAGCGGCCTAAACGATCCGCACCATATTATAGTCATTGTAAGTGCAATGCATTTTTTTGGAACATAACCAATATCATTAAGTAGCAACCTCAAAATAAAATTAGAGACATCTGGAAACAGGAAAACGTTCAACCTTATAATGATTTTTGTATGGGCTGCTTATATAACTCACAATTTTATCACCATCTAGCGGTACCTTGTCCAAACAGCGTTTTATCTAAAGCAAGGATTGGAGCAAAAAGCTTCTATTTACGGTATACAATCGACCGATAATAAATTATTGGCTATATCTCCTCATGTTTCTATGTTTCATATAAATTAACTCTCTTAGTGTTAAATATGATAAAAAGCATGCATATTGGCATGATTATTCGCAGGAGCGTATTATCTAACAATCCTAGGAAACCCGGGCTTAGGGCGTAGAGACGCTCCTTTTCCAAATAAAACGAAAAGGCAAAAATGTTAATAAAAAATTCATTATAATACAAAATTATTGTAAAGGTAGGAATTAGCTTCTATGTGCGTCTTTACTTTCTTATAACTTCAGCAACAGTATGTACTTAAGAGAAGATTGATAATAATCTGAATGGGGCGCAAAATTGGAAACGGACTGAAGCTTCTGCATGGCTTAATACGCCATTGGTTATTTATGCAAGAAAATTCTTATTAGATACCTACCAAAGGAGGAGGGTCATTCCAAAGTGCATCTTATCTACTTTTTATAAAATTTAAGTTTGCAACAGAAATTGAAACGATACGTTAGCCTTTATCCATTTAGAATATAAATATCGTTTCCACATTGCATCTTATCTTATGTAAAATAGGTCTAAAAATTGTAAGTCGTTCCAAACTTCAGCTTATCCATTAATAGTGTCGCTTCAAAGCTAATCATATCCAATTAGCAAAAGACATTTAAACATTGTTGCAATCACACTTTGGTTCCGAGTGGAAAGGCAGTCATAAACGCAAGTTCTTTAAAAATTTTATGAATGCGTTTAATGTTGATAATCATACTGATCCAACCGAACCTAATCTATATGAAGAGGATGATAACTATTGTGAATCCTTTCAGGAACCCACAGATCTTAAAGTGTAATCAGAATAAAAGTTTCGAGGTAATTTTAGGTTTGTCATTTTTTTAAAATGTATTCCAAAATGGGTCATATTCCATATGTTGTTACGAAACGCTTCTTGTCCAAATTCAAATGAAATTCTTTCAGCTTTTGAAGAAAAAATGATTTGAATGACCTAGCTTAAATTCTTTTAATCCTATATTTATTATAAAAAAAACATAGACGCCCATAAAAAGTCTTCTTAATGTCAAAAAAAGATTTTTACGATTTCCCAACATTTTTCCTAAGTGGATAAGATTCACTTTGGAAGGACCCCCCTCAAATATTCTGTTTCTTCCACATTGTGCGGTATGGCAAATGTTCTAATTTACGATACAGAAAATTAGAGCCGTTTCTAGCATCTGACCTGACCAATGAATTTTCAAAAAACGACAGCGAGTTTGTATTGTACCCAAATTTCGAAAAAGACGGTTAAGTTAGCTGCTAATTCAATTGAAATAAAATATAATTTAAATGTTGTTGGTCTTTTCATTGGATGGTAATACTCGTACTAATACTTAACTAATTTATAGTGGTGGTATTTATTTTTATAGTATGCATGTTAATTCTAGAAAATTGTCTTCATAATACTTTTTGATTTTTATTGATGCTGTTCGACTTTGCCACTCGGAAACTTCTCAGTCTGGTTTCTGCTGCAAAAGTCAGGAGCAAAGAACTTTCGCCCTAAAGATTTATCTCAGATTTTTCTTTGCCGCTTTATCCATTCTTCGTCGAACTTTCAAGTTCATTCCTTTTTTCATGATACCATACAACGAAATATAATAAAAAGTTTAAGAGTTTTTTAGTTTTACTAATTAAGGTGAGAAAAATAATAAAAATTATTTAGTTTAAGGGTGTTATAAATAATGTTACTGGAATTTTGAGTATTCCTTAGTCTAGCATTGTAAAAGCCGTAATATTAGTGAAAGAAAAAAATTGATAAGGTTTAAAGGTAACGTATAACAAAATACACTTGCGTGCACAGAAATCGACCCACCTCACATCTTTGAAATTGAATGCATTTCTTTTTTTAGAAACCAGCTATCAGTTAATAAAACATACTGTTTGAAATACCATTTAATATTGTCTGTGAGGTAGTATCTGTATGATGAGCCAAGTCGTTGGTTTTTTTATCGCAAATATCTTAGCAACAACAATGTTAAAAAAGGCGAAATATTCTGACACGCTAAAAGAATATTTAAACAGTGTAAAATATTGATTCCTACTAGTTTTTCTATTCTAATGTTCTTTAAACTGATGCCACCATGACCACATTCACTTGTTCTTAAGTCCATTATTTAAAGTTGCAGTGATGTAGCTACAAAATGCGATCACCTGGGGACTAATACCCTGTCGTCCCGTCTCTGGGAAGTAAAATTGATTCTTAGGACGTGCAGGTTGGCCGGTCATGTTATAAATATGTCATTGGTGCCGCAGTCACGTGAGCGGAACGCGACACACGTCTTCCTGGGGTTGTTAGGGACAGCGAAAGATGTCGCCGAGGGAGTAACGAATTGCGGCGAGTTTGTTTTTCGGTGACTGGATACAAATATTGAGGGTTCGCACTTGAAAAATAATTGAGGATATAAGACTAGCAGTTGATAAAAAAAATGATACAGAGAAATAATAACAGTATTATCAGGTACAAAACAGAGAGTTAAGTTGTTTAGTAATAAAGGTTTAGTAATAAAAGCTCATTAAAACGTTTTTCTTTAATTTATTGGGGACTTTTTGCTAACGATTAGCGTGATTTTTAACACTCAAAAATCTCGAGACCTGCTCAAAATATTTCAGACATGTTTACCATTTTTAAGAGGAAACGCCTTTCCTCCCAAAAAGCTGACAGTATTATTTTGAAGACCAGTCAATGCCGAGATATTTCCGTAAATAAATAAAATTTTTGTTAAACTTAGCGGTAAGCGATTGCAAAAATTCCCTATATTTAGCTATAAAATATAATTTTTCGTCAACTTCGTAACATGAAAATGTTGCAATCTGCCTGAATTTTTCGAAATCGCCAAGAAGTTTCTTAACAGTCTTGATTACCCGGAATCACTTTATTAAGCTTAATTTGGTTTGGGATCTTGGAATGTTAAGGCCTTGGGAATTTCAAGGGTATCCGCAAAATGATGTTAAAAATATTTATTTAATTTTAAAAAAGTTCCAAAATGGCGCCCATTAACAGTGGTATTTGCACTAGAAGATAGTATTTAGTTTTAGGGCGAGAAGAGAGCTTGGTCATATTGTTAATATGGCAAAGCTTTCTTCTCGCTCTAAAACTTGTAGTACCTTTTCTATGATTATAGCTCTTCCTACAATTTGTGTGAAACTTGATTAAAATTGGCCTAAAATTAAAAATGTTATTCAAGATAAAACGTGATCAAAATTTTGTTTGTCCTTTTTTCTGTCCAGGAGTGTAACATAATAATATAACATTTGTCTCGATATAGTTTATAACTAAAATATAATAAGTGACTAGCTTTTTTTGAGGCATCTTCCATTAAGAACGTATCTTTAAAACTAAAATAGCAGAAATAACGTTTAATGCGATTGTTAGACGCGATCCTTGAATTTAAAAGGGGGTGAAAAATAAAATGCCCTAAAGGCAAAAGGGCATTCGTAAAACCGATGATGCAGAGGAGTGTGAAATATTACGAATGTCGTACAGCTGTTACATTTTATCCTGAAAAGTGGATGCCATGAAAAACACGACTTAAGCTTGTAAAATAAATTAAATTTTAACATGAAGAAATTTTAAAATCCTCTGAGAACCTTATATCGGTATACCCACTTTACTCCCGAAATGAAGCTATACGAATAAAGGTACCTAAGTAATAAAAGAGAGAAAGCTATTTGCAAAATATTTACGACTCAGTCCTAAACTAAGTACCCACCAAGGAAACACGACCACATCGTGACCGGACACAAGTCTTATTTAGGTGGTGCTGACACAAGGCCTCCTCCGTAGTTACTTACAAATGAATTCAACGTGTTTAAGAAAACAAAAAGACGTTATTTCGTGTTATATAATCTTGAATCTTTTTTAACAGTATATTCAAAACATTATTTTCACCAAACCTATTCGTTATAGACTATATGGCGAACTCAAACTATACAGAATTTTTTCATGAAAATTTTGAGTCCTTTTCAGTTATTCAAGTAGTAAATTTAATTGATGTTTAGAGTCAGATTTGGCAATGACATTAACATAAGTGCTGTCTAATTACAAGTGTCTAATTAGTTGAATTCGTTATTAAATTGTTTGTGCAGCAGGACGTTTGTGTTGTAAAACCTATCTCAGTCACTAATATAAAGGTCTGGCCGGCAAGCCCCGTTGCTTTTGTAACAAATGAGACGTCATTCTGATAATGAGTTTATCGAAATATAAGTACCCTCAAATTTTTAAGTAAGGAGGCCTTGAATTCATAATATCACTGCGTTACACAATGAAAGATAAATCGAGTAAGTACCCTCTTCAAATTATTGTGTTTATTTTATGAAATTGCTCTCTTATTAAGAATACATACAGTCGGGAGATAAATTATTCGTCCACTCATAAAATTTAAAAAAAATTGGGATAAAATTAAAACTACTTAAATTTATTTGCTTTTCATTACAAAAGTAGAAACAACTATTCATGTATTAAAAACTGTAATATAAAGTCCAACCTAGACAATGCCTTTCAAAAATATAATTAATAATAAAACATAATTTCTTAAAAACCAAGGGAGAAAATTGATTCGTCCACCAACATTTTTTTCGAAATTCGTCCAAACATGCCAAAACTAATAACGTGTGGGGTGTGGGGTACCCTTTTGATTTTATAATTTGTTGTAACCTGTTAGGCACTGATTCTACCAGTTTTATAATAAAACCTACTTCAATTTTTGACCATTCTTCTTGACATCTTGCTTTTAACGCATCTGTGTTGGAAATTTTATGTTCTTTCACCCTTTCTTTGGTTTCCCACCATAGATGTTCATTCGGGTTAATGTCTAGGGATTGCGGTGGCGTTTCCAACACTCTTGGTACGCTGTAATCCACTCTTTAACGACCCGCGCTGTATGCTTTGGATGTTGTCTTGTTGAAATAAGAAATTGTCTCCAATTCACATTTTCTCCGCGCTTTGTCTTAAATTCTTTTTTAAAATGTCCATGTAGACGAACCGATCCATAGTTTCGTCAATAAAATGGAAGTGGCCCACTCCATGCCATGACATACACCCCCAGATTAGAACGGAACCCCCTCCGTGCTTTGCCGATGGAATTAAATTCTTAGGTTTGTAGGCTTCCCCGCGCTTTCTGTACACCGACACCTTTTTTTATTTTAGCAAACAACTCAATTTTTAATACTTCAGTATATATGGTGTTTTTACAGTACTGAGTATTTTTGTCAAAATGCCTCTGAGCAAACTCGAGATGCTTCTTCTTATTTTTATTATTTACTAATAGTATCTTTCGATCAACTCGTGCCTGTATACCCTGGCTTCTTAAAAATTTTCTTATTATTGTTACATGGATAACCTTTTTGTAATCATTGGCTTAACTTTTCACTGTATCTGTCGCAGTAGCGTGCGGATTTTCATAAATTTATCTTCGTATTTCTTGTTTCTCTCGAAAAGTCAGTACTTTTTCTTCCTCTCCCTGACAAGGTTTTTGTTGTATGGATTGTTTCACATTTTTTCATAACATATTCAACTATTGACCGGCTTCTTCCTACAATTTTTCTTATGTTTCTTTGAGATCTTCCTTCTTGATATAATTTTATTTTCAAATGTCTGATTTTTGAGGCACTTCTGATGATTTGCGACAAATTTTGAAAATTTGCTGTATTCTTTAGACCACGGAGTCTCAAACTGATATTCAAAATAATTTAGAACCTATATTTAGGATTTTTTATCACTATAAGAACAGATAAATACATTCTATGTACATCTTTAATTTTTTTTTTTGGAAGAGGACGACTAATTTCGCTCGCCGATATTTTATCAAATTATCTCTCTTTTGTCTTTTTTGTTCAAGGGATCCTGATAAATATGAAGAGTTATTGTTATTTTTATTTCTCGGGAAAAGAAATATCTGTTAACTTATTTTTAAAATTTTACTAAATTTAATGTAGAAGCTTTATCTATATCTTTGAAAAATTACAAGTTGACGAATAATAAATCTCCCGACTGTAGTGTTTGGTTTTCTATCGCGTCCCATTTGTTAGGTACAGTCAACAGCAAAAAACCTAAATAATAAAACTGATTTAAATGTATGGATACCAACTTTTTCCAATTTTTAAAAACAAATAATTACACTAGAGTTAACAAAACCATTTTTTGAAATAGTAGTATTACAATTCAAATAACAAAAAACACTGAACTTGGACAAGAAATAAGTAATTTTTTAACTTTTCTCTTATGGGACGAAGAATCCTCTCTCTTTGGATGCCAACACTAATCGCCTAATATAGCTGCATTCCAACGACATTGAACAGCACCACCTAAACCCTCGCATTGAAACCGCTCCTCAAGCCTCTTCATATCCTCGTGGAACCGCTCGCCCTGTTGCTCATGGCTCCAAGGTTCGAGGGGATAAATCAAAATGCGAATCAAGAAAATGGATCCTGAGCGATATTCTGCATCCCATCTCTTTGTAAGCATGTAACAAATTGTTTACTAAAATTTGTTTTTCGGTTCTGTGGTTCCCTAAAAAGCCATTTATAACAGCTTTCAGTGAAATTCAGGATTCTAACTTTTTGTTATTTAGCTTTCGGTCGAAATTTGGGTCTTTCAACTGACGTATTAGTGGTCCGATAAATATCCCTTCTTTTAATTTTGCTTCACTTCATTTTGTGAAAATCGACTTGAGATACAAGAAATCTTCACTCTTCTTAGCCATTGCTTTCACTAAATTCTTCATCGAACCGAGCTTAATATGCAGTGGAGGTAGAATGACATTTTGTGGATGAATTAAAGGTACGTTCGTCACAGTCGCTTTGCAGCACACAAATTCTGTCCTTTTTGGCCAATGTTTATTAAGTAGTGTTTATCAGTAGCTCTACTATCCCAGAGAGGGGTAGTACTTAGTGAATCCACCCTGCAATCCAAGTCACATGGCTACTACTTTCAGGTCAGCACACACTTTCCACTGAAAATCTTTGGATTTTATAACATTCAGTATGGACAGCATATGTTTCACAACAGAATAAGCAAGCGGTATTGGCGGATATTGATTGCCGTTATGGAGTAAAACGGTCTTTAAACTTGTTTTGAAACCGTCAATAAAGAAACGGCAATCCATTGATTCGTAAAAAATTTCCAACTCTTCCATCAAACTTGCTATATTGCTACAGAAACTCTAAGTAAAATGAAGCCATTTCTCTGTTTGCACATTCATCTTGAAAATTGATGTATTTACACGTTTTATAATTTCATTACGAAGCGAACGTATTGTTACGGGGTTCGCTACTGATCACTGATGATAATTCTCCGACTTTCGTGACGATATCCCTTATATACCATCGCCAGGTCTTCTCGACATTTCCAGATTTATTCCAGAAGCTTCTTGACGTTTCTACATGTTCTACACACTTCCGTTCCACTTTTAAAGAGTCTTGCAAAGTCGTGGCATAATCTCCGTACCATAGGCGTCTCATGAGGGGGGTACAACAGGTGATTTCTTTTCATAACCATTAGTGGAGGTGGTGCAGATCTAGGTTATTTGAAGGACTTAGTATTTGGGGAAGTAATCCCCGATACCTCCAGTGCAATGATGCCAAATCTCAAAATTCCTTAAACTAGGGAAATTTCCTAGATAGATGGACAGATAATGTCAACTAAGACACTTTTAAAACTGTGTATTAAGTGAAGGTAGGTAGCAAATTTTATGGACGTGTACCTCACAAACGTGGCGTGATAGACACATTTGGTGTTCATCTCCTAACTTCTATTAGTGTTAGCAAACTGTTAAAGCTACCAGTTCTTTGGGTACAAAAATCATGTCACGATTTGGATATAACTAATTTAATTCTAAACTAATTCTTCTAAAACCATATTTTTAAAAATACGAGTACATTACTCTTAAGCGATTTTGCAAATTGTTGTTTCTCCTCTGTATGCAGTTTGACTTTTCACGATTCTGATAATGGTTCATTTTGTTTTTAGATATACATCAACTTTTCGTAATACTTACAAGTCGCTCAACTCATTAATAAAATGGTTTCACATTTGTTTGAAATTTCTGAAATAGACCATACTGTAGACGCGTAACGAAGCTCGCTAGCTAGACAGAGACAGGTTTTACAACACAGGGGGGCTGGAAATTTTCATGAAAAAATGATCTCTTAGATTACAGCAAAAATATAATTTATTTTTTAAGCACTCCGTATACTTCATTACGAATTCTTCTTCAGTTAAAAGTCTAATCTCCATACCTATCAAACTATTTTTCTCTTATTCCAGATTTAAAGAGAAACCAATCAGAATTGGTTTTTTTAGGTTTTAAAGTAAAATTGCGTTTTATGGATCGTCAAAATTTCAAATCCTAAGCTGTGTGTAAACTATTATTTTTCTGATTCATGTTCTCAAAAAATAGGGTCAGCTAAATTTTTTCCATTAATTAACTCCATTTTATAAAAAATAATTAATATTTCCTCGGAAGAATAGTTAGACCGACCCTGTATACAGCGTGTCTAGAAACCATCTTAACAAATGGGACACTTTTTTATTTTTGACTACGGAACACAGCTATTATTCATAAAAATTTCTCCTAATTGAGAAAATTACACTCAAATCAAAAATTTTTCCCCAGCATATACGGGGTGTCAAAAAAAGTAAAAACGATAAATGCCGTAGAAGGAAAACTATCTTTAATTTTAATTGCAAAGTACAATAACTTAGGAAAGTGTCGTTCAGAACTGAAAAGTGATCGAATATTAAATTTGACAAAATAACTTTATGGTCATTCATAATATGTACTTTTGAAATTGAAAGTGTTGTGAAATATGTACATGTTTTTTAAATAAAATATTACCAAAGTAAACAACAATAACATTTTATGAAATACTAAACCAAGCTTTAACATCAACGTTTCTTTCGATACAAACTACTGTTCGTCGTGAAAATTCCGCCACTGCATTTGTAACCATCTAAGGGGAAATTTCTTGGACACATTCTCTGATAATTCTCTCTAAATGGTCTATGTTTTGGAAAGATCTGTAGGCATAGAATTTTTCTTTTAAGAATCCCCATAATAAAAAATCTAGAGGAGTTACATTTTGGGACCTTAGTGGCCAAGCAAATTCTGACCTTCGTCCAGTCCTCTCCACCTCTGGGAAAATGTCCGGTTTAAAAATTGTGTCACTCTTGCAAAGCTGTGACATGGAGCACCGTCATGTTGGAACCAAAGTGTGTTTCTTATATTCAGTGCTAGTCGATGAAAAAATTTAAATAATTCCGTGTTCAAAAGGTTGAAGTAAATTTCACCGGTAATATTTCCTCGAAAAAAGTACGGCTCTACAATTTTGCTCTTAAAAATACCACACCAAACGTTTGTCTTTAAAGAATACTGGTAATGCACGACACTCAATTACAAAGTGGGAATTCTGATTACTAGTGATTACTCCACCACTGACATTTTTTGAAATACCCACACCATTTGAGGTGAATGTGGCCTCATCTGAAAATATTTTTTTTTGCAAAAATGGGCCATCTTCTACCTCACCCTTAAACCAAGAGCAAAACAAAAATCGCGAACCAAAACCTCTAAGCTGCAGTTTGTGAAGAAATTTTAGTTTGTGTGGGTGAAAATTATTTTTCCTTAAACTAACTTTGGGCCGTGGATTTTGTAACAGGTCGTGGAACAGTTTATGAAATGATTCTCAATGAGATTTATGGATTTTCCACGACAGCTTGCAAAACCTTTAATAATCGGGTATCTTTTTCCGTCCGCCAAACCTGGTGCTTGTCAGAAAATTTATTGCTTACAGATCCGGTACTTTTAAATTTATTAACAAAACAATATCTCCAACAGTCACAAGGCTTATTATTTTACTCGGATGTCTTTCATTAAAAATTTGAGCAGCGTCTCTGTATGTTTTATATTATAGTCATCCCCAACAATTAATACTACGATTATGTTAAAAATAAAACAATTAGTTGTCAACGTTTCATTTGGTATCATACCTTACTTTGTACTTTTCCAGGTAAACTAGATGAATGAAAAACGTTCCGAAAATATTTTTTTATATTTTAAGTAAAAAGAGTATTTGTTTATTGTTTATTTTGGTAATATGTTATTTAAAACACCTGTATTTTAAAATACTTTTTAAAAAAATTCAAAGGTAGGTACATATGAATGACCATAAAGTTATTTTGTCAAATTTCATTTTCTATGTTATTGCCCTTTGCGATTAAAATTGATAGTTTTCCTTCAACGGCATTTATCGTTTTTACTTTTTTTGACACCCCGTACATGATGGGTCAAAATTTTTGGTTCGCGTGTTATTTTCTCAACAAGCGGTACTTTTTATGAAGGATAACTTCTTTCGGTAAAGTCAAAAATAAAAAAGTTTCCCATTTGTTAAGATGGTTTCTGGAGTAGGTACTCTTGTTGACGTCAACGATATAAGAGCGCCCTCCCCCCGAGGATGCTCGAGTTAGCTATTGAGACCCTCGTACCAAAAAAAAGCGTCGGCAGTTGAATTTTGAGAAAATTCGAAAAACGGTGAAGCGCTGATTGGACCAGTTATAAAAAAAAGTTTTGCTCGGAATTTGCAAAAAAGGGTTAACAATTTTGGATTTTTGCCTTCGCATAGTTGGACATTTTCCCCCCACTTCGCCCTCAGCATAGTTCTTTCGATACGCCACTGTTCGGGACATACGGTTTTTATCTGCCACACATAAAATGGCTGAGGTGTGTGAAGTCAGCATAAAAGCAAAAAAATATAAGTAATAAACATGCATTTTAAAATGTATCTTCTTTTTGGTCGCCCTTAAAAGGGTGTTTTAGTATTCAGGGAATGTATTACTTCTTGTTCTGTTCGCATAATTCTATTCATCTCATGTATCTAATTAAGTTTGTAAAAAACATGAAGGATATCGTGGAGCTGTATAAAATAAAAATAAAATAGATCGACGGAAATTTTCCAATGATGTTGTTTTGAAAAACATTCTTTCGAATTTTTTTGAAAACACATTTTTTCATACATCTTTTCAAAATAGGCGCTTTTTGGAAAATATAATTTTTCGAAAATGCGTTATGTCGTGCAGGTTTGCTCAGGCTCTTTTTCTGTCTTTTATTTATTAACCCTGTCTAAACTATTAGAGTTAAAAAATCAGTTTTCGCAATACCGTATTTTTGCAAAATGTTTCTTTGAAGAAACGTACTTTCAAGAAATTTTAACTTCGTAAAAATGTACTGTCGAAAATTCATTTTCGAAAAATTTTCGTGAATAGCCACTTGTGTTTTTCGCGCTCGTCGTTTCGTCGACCGTTAGCCATATTCATGGATTTTATTATAATAAATCCATGGCCATATTGGTTTTTCACGAATTTCGCTTTTTATATAGTTTTCCTCTAAAATTTTTACGTCAGGAATCTGGCGAACCACTTGTCGTCTAGATGATAACGGCGAATTAGGAACATACGTATTCCTAAAAACACGAAATTGTGTCTAATTAGATCTATAAAACACAGAGATCGCATAAAAAAAATCCTTGCTTAGAAATCCCACTGATCAAAAAAAAAGAGAATATATACAGTATAGAAATAGGCTAAATAAAATAATAAAAGATGCTAAAAAGGCTTACTAAATAAATTAAACGAAACCTCGGGGGATACGAATAAAATGTACCAGCTTATCAGTAAAGCTAGTAACGAATCTAAAACAAATTCTCGCATTACACAAATCAAGATAAATAATCAAATTATAACCGATGCAAAAAATATCTCTCAAACTTTTAAATGTGGGAAAGACAATGTCAGAGGCAATTGACTGACGAACCGAAGTACCTACTTACGTTACGGGCGACTACTCTATCATCAGTGCCGCCCCGGGCTACTAAAATCTGGTTGCACCGTCAGCATTTCATCACATGTTTGCCATAAAATATTAGTTATACAATTAGACAAATCTTTATCTATTTTTTTCATTAAAAATTAATGTACAATTAATTCTAATTAGTGTTTATCAAGCTTGATCATAAAATAAGTTTTATTTTAAGCTCAGTGTTTTTGAGAATTAATAAAAAATTGGCTGAAAAAGTAGCAATTTACGATTCCTTGAGAATTTCCTAAGAGGAAATGAAAGTTGAGTCTAGTCCTAAAGCGCGTTCAGACTTAGTCTTTATTTACTGTTTTTTTGCATCAAAGTGAAGAGATATTTGCCGCCCCTACAATTCTGCCGCCCTGGGCTATAGCCCAATCAACCCATATGTACATATGCTCCTGCCTATCATCAATGTTCTTGAGGTTTACAAATGAGAATGAACTAATCCTGCTCATAAATAGTCTAAAAAATACCTACTCCCCGGGCTGTGACGGAATATCTGCCAAGACACTCAAGTTTTTACATGAATACATCACACTTCCTCTTGCTCATATAATAAATTTAATTTTTAAAACTGGAAAGGCCCCCTCTCATTTTAAAGCTTCTGTAGTTACCCCAATATATAAATCTGGTGACAAAAATGAAATGGACCAATAAGTGTAATATTTAATGTTGCCAAAATATTTGAAAAGTATCTGAAGACCCGTCTTGGCCGTCTTGTAGATTTTTTAATTAGTAGTAGAAGTATATCAGAAAACCAGTTTGGATTCAGAATGGGGATTAGTACGACAAATGCAATGTTTGAAGTGGTAAACAGTATCACACAGCATTTGAATAATGGTAAAAAATGTATTGGTCATTTCATTGACTTGGCAAAGGCCTTTGACACGGTCTCTCACACTCTTCTCATAATTCTGGAGGCGTGTGGAGTGAGGGGGAAGGTGCTTGAGGTCTTTGCAGATTATCTTAGGGGTCATCCACAACAGGTCCAGAAAGCGAGGGCGGTCAGTGAGAGTAAAACTGTTAAGCGTGGTGTAACACAGGTTACTGTAATTGGTCCTGTTCTTTTTAACCTTTACAGTGTAGCATTTGCAATGCTACATTGTTTTTGAAATTAAATTTTGAGTACATTTTTGACAAGATGGTGAAGGTAATTTTTTAAAATATGTTTGACATGACCAGCGACATACATACTTTAATCTGTATGTCGCTGGACATGACTGCTTTTAGACAAATACTAAATATTTCATAAAATCTTATTTTAATAAGTTGTTGATTTCTTACACAAGTAACAAGGATTCATGTTTACAAGGATATAGGCATATTTTTTTATTCTATACAGTTCGACCCCACAGTATTGTGCGGGTCCAGAATGATTTAAATTTTATTTCTGCACTTGAGTTAGTTCACCCTAAAAGATAGAACAATTTACAGTATATTCATTGTTTAATTTAGCATTTCTTAAGAATGTTACCTTTATCATTGCGTGTACTTTAAGAACTAGGTAACGACTGGCCCTGGTAAAAATTCCTTTTCTTGTAGCACGTTTCTCCCGTTTTTAGTTTTATACAGTAGGCGTATGGTTATTTTTATGCTAAAATAAAATACTTATTAATAACTGATTACTAATTCTAATTAATGAAGTGAATACCTTGATTTTCCAAGGCTACAGTGTCTGCAGGTGCAGAGAATCTTCCGTTTTATTTTCTTTTCATTTTCTAATAGGATTGCCGAGAAATTGGAAAGTTTGCCATTTCAAAACATGGTGATCACGTTTCTTTGCGGCCTGGCCATGGAAGGGAGGATTATCTCGTATGCTGATGATCCTGTGGTGATTTTCTGTGGTGATACCTGGGACGAAGTTAGAGAGAGGCTTAAATCAAGTTTTATTGTGATCAAAAATATTTTAGTAACACTTAAACTTAGTTGCAACATCAAAAAAGCTCATATTATATCCCTTCTCTCTGACTGAAGCAGACAGGCCAGATTTTAGTCAAATAAGTTTGGATGGTGTGGGTGAACCCCTAAATGGAAGTGCCAGCACCAAATATCTTGGAGTGGTTATTGATAAACATCTCAGGTGGGACCAACTTGTGCTTTATCTGTGCAAAAAAATTAGATGCTTGATTCACAAATTTTATATTCTGAGAGAAATTTTAACAAGAACAAATCTTATAATACTTTATAAGGCGCTTGTGGAGTCCCTACTGAGCTATGGTGTTTTGGCGGGGGGGGGGGGGGGGGGGGCTTGCAACTGCCATTTGCAACCTTTTTTTCTCCTGTCAATTGTGGTTGGTTTAGATAAGTAGAGTAATTAGCTAAAGATTTTTATGTAAGTCTGGTTGAGTTTTTGGGTGTTTAAAAATGTTCATTTTAGGTGCATTTTGAGATAAGATAAAGTTTTTTTTTTTACATTGAGAGATGAGTATCCACTACAAATACTACAAAAATTACAATTAGTACAATTTCAATTACAAACAATAATGTACAAAAAGTACATATCTCCGATTGTAGAAAACATGACCTTGTTCTTTCACTAGAAAAAATATTGTTCTGTTGCTTGACACGCTCATCACCTTTCCTGCTGTGAAATCGACCAGGATTTGGCCTATAAAATTTGATTTTGTCAGGTTTGTCAGTTTCCATAAGGGCAAGTTGGGCAGTGCTCTAGAATGCCAGAGCTCTAGGGACGCCACAAGTCTTTACCAAAAAAATGTCGACAGTCGGTGCCCAAAAAGTTCGATAGTTTAATTCCTCGACAGTTGGAGGATATGCAGCAAAGATCAATAAGCCTAATGGCAATTTTGCCCTAGGGTGCTGCAAGAGCTTGGCGCAGCCCTGAAAAAACGCTTGTCCAGTTCTCCGCTGCTTTGTACTGCATAAGGGTTTACCAACGAAGTGTATTGTGGGGTTTCCAATAGGCTAACGAGATGAAATGGGACAGGACAGAATAAAACGAAGGCGACTCAGAACAAACTACCCTTTTATAAGAAATCTGTAATTTTTTCCAAGGGGAGTAATTAACAAATTTATTCGGTATGAAAATGTTTGTTTTTTTTGCATTATGGAAAGAGCCTATCCTTTACTAAATTTAAACCTACCTAAAGCAACTTTAAATGCTCGTAATATATATGGAACCTTCCATCCCGTATGTTAAAAATTCATGTTGCCTAAGAGCCAAACAACTTAGCTATGTTTAGAGAATAAATTCCTGAAATATTTATATTACCAAAGTCCCTTAAATTTACACCAGTCTCCGACGTTTCCGGATACTAAAAGGGCTATATTATATCATAATACACCACAATGTTTAGTAAAGTAATTAATAAAGCTGTAAAGTCCATCGGGGTTTAATAAAATTTAAAATAATTTTGGCATCATGAAGCTGGTTACAATCATTTTCAGATCACGGACATAACGTACATTGTACCTTTTATTAAAAATAATTAATTGTAATTTTATTAATGGTGAAACTATTACAAATTATATTACATTTTTTAATAGTTACGATATAGCTAGTTAACTGTTTTATATTTTAAATACATTTGTCAATGGTGGCAGAGAAATTTTTAGGAAAAAGTTTTAAAAATTTTTTCTAAATCCACCATTTTGTCAATAATTATAACACAATATATTTTTTCTATGAATGTTAATAAAATCCTTTATTGTATGTTCAATAGTAATTTCGGAACATGGTGCATTGTGTTTAAGACATTTTCATTGTGCTTCAATCACCATGGTGATTGAACTACAAAGTTCCCATTGTGCACGGGTATTTTTTACAAAGGTGGCGTTGACCGGTGCCGCGTCAAAATCTTTATAATTTCATTGACATTTTTTGACATGTTAAAAAGAAAAATATTACTAATCCCATTTTATTAACAGTAACATTCGTAGAAAAAGTATAGTGTAAAACTCGCATGGAATGACCATTTCCTACTCGTATGATTTGCAGCACTCGCCTGCGGCATCGTGCTGCAAACGTCATACTCGTAGGAAATGCATGTCATTCCATGCTCGTTGTACAATATACTATTGTAATAAGTTTGTATAACAGGGATTTTGTACATCTACTTATCTTATTCACAGTAAAATCGTAATTTTCTGGGACAAGCGGTATATCCTAACTATGTGTTAAAATTTTCCTTTGACAATGAGCGTCATAACTGACAGAGACCGCAATTGTTTCCTTCTGTCTCACCTTTTGCAAAGTGGGTATCAGAAGCTTCTTATGGATTATTATTTATTCCTATGATAAAAATAGTGGTGCTAAATGAACTGACAACGCTGCACGATTTTCACTTTGGCCAAATCAGAATCGAAATAAAATCCGTCCCATCAACATGCTTCTCTTAAGGGCGGAGGGGGCACAATAATTTGGGGGGCGCCAAATTATTTTCCTTTAATTGGAGAGTATGTGGTCATAGTAGGCGGTGAATCTTCATGGGGCGCGGGAGCGCCGCAAATTACTTTCCTTTTATTGGAGAGTATATAGTATAGTAGGCAGTGAATCTACGGGGGGTGCGCTCCCTAGCCCCTCCGATGGCACGACACTGCTGCGAGCGCCTAACTTCTGAGCAAGAGTGGTATAATATTTGGCAACAGGCAACAGGTGAAAAAGTATGAAGATGAGCTTAAGAGCATCTCTTGGGCGACGATCTTGAACACTTAGTTTTTACAGTGAATACGGGTTCATCGGAAAATTCGGAAGAAAGTGAAGACAGCAAGTGTGATGACACTACATTACAGGACAAACTGGGATGTTCGCAACTTGATTCAGATAGCTAATAGTATTTTTTTTATTTTGAATTATAAGATTATTAAGACATTTATGAAGTTATGGTAATATTATTTAAACAAAATTTGTACAATATACATATTATTATATATTTTTCAACTTTGCACTAAACTTTTAACATGCCTGTTAAAGTATACGAATATAATATGTAATATGATAAAATAGTCTAGTTTATACCGTGCCATACATAAACTTGGCACTTTAATAGCAAACCTTTGTATTTCTTATTTCTCAGAAAATTTTATTTTTGATAAAAATTTCTGCATGTATATAATATATTTCTGGCGTTATCAAAATTTAAAGTTAATTATAGCAACAACATTCAAAATGAAAATTTCTGGAACAACCCAAAGCAAAAGTTGTAGCAAATGACCATGATATGTGTGTTATAACAAAATTAGGCGTAAATTTCACAGAAACCGATCAAATTCCGGTTTTTTCAATGTTCTACTTTAATTTTATCGAAACTGCAGTTTTATGTAGTAAGCACTGTTCATTATTTATAACAAGAGAAAAAGCAGCTCTTTTAAACAATACATTTTTTTTCGTTATTCCAAACTATATAGAGTCCACAGATGATGTGACGTTTCTCACAAACTATTACTTTGTACAATTATTTTGCCCGTGGATGGCTTTGAATGAAGTATTGTATCTGAGTACTCTGGGTAGTGCCCCAGCTTTTTCCGGAAGCATCCCGGCGCGGCGTATTGTTGGACTCTTCATATCTTTGCATTGGGAAATATATAATTCAAATTTATTTTCTAGAAATAGGGTTGCAAGCTTAAAGCGGCGACTGATTTGAGCCGATCTTTGTAATGTAATGCTCAAGGCGAGCATTACATTACAAAGATCGTTTCATTGGCGTTGCAAATGCTCATTTAGAATGCTTAACTCAACAGTGCTCCACCATTCAGACTGTCGGTCGGTTCTGAAATGGTGGACTTAAAAGTGGCCAGTGCCGCGTTCGCTTCGCGTTCGCTTCGCGTTCGCTTCGCGTTCGCTTCGCGTTGCGTTCGCTTCGCGTTCGCTTCGCGTTCGCTTCGCGTTCGCTTCGCGTTCGCTTCGCGTTCGCTTCGCGTTCGCTTCGCGTTCGCTTCGCGTTCGCTTGGCGTTCGCTTCGCGTTCGCTTCGCGTTCGCTTCGCGTTCGATTATATAACTCAAATTTATTTTCTGGAGCAAGGTTTGCAAGCTTAAATAAACCCCTTAATTTCATATTCCTAACTTTTTTACTTTCCAATCAAATCCAAAAATTACCTCTATTAACACTCATTCTCTTTAGATTCATTCACTTTAGATGCTGCTATTTCGTTAGGTGACAAAAATTATGTGTAAACGTGTTTGTATGTGTATGCCAATTGTGCAAGAATCTTAAGTTATTGTTTGACGCTGAAGGGAATAAATTGTCTAAAGGACTTTACTATGTATTATTACTCAATTTTCAAACTCTCCAGTCCAAATCCCTATAAATCCTCTACCCATTTTAGGAAATGTCCCGCCCGTTTCAGGTGACACAGAAGCCACCGTCCCAAAGCTTAAAAGGAAACATCCCTTACGGTCGCGTCGTGCTCTTGCTTGATATTTATGCAAATCAGGGGCGAACGCAATTCGCAACAATATAACAGTAAATTCTTGAGACGCTTTTGGGGCATCACAGTTAGGCCTGCCTTGGACGTCGTTTTCGATGATTTATATGATTGACTTCCGGAATTGCACAATGAAGAACTCTCCTGCAGCCAATTTCAGAAATCGGAGCTCCATTTCCGGATATTTGCCTTTTACTGCGACGAACCAAATGGCCCAATTTAGTGCATAGCCATGCAGAATATGCCAGAATTATAGTTTAAGGTATTCAGGCACGAAATGGTTATAATATGCTGGGAAATTCATAAATTTTTACAATGTTTAGTATAAAAGGTTGTAAAAAATGAGTGTAATATTTTACTTACTTAATATACTTGTCCATGATAACAGAACTGGGTTATTTAAAGTGATGGTCTACGAATACACTCATTGAATATTAACAGTTAGATTCTGTATTGCTAATACCGGTCTAATCTATCAATCAAAGGCTCAAATTGTCAAGTGTGTCGACGCAAACTTTTAAAGAAAAGGGTAATTTAACTTATTAATACGTTTATATCGACGGCTTGGAGCCAGCCGACTCGAGCTTAAGCGGTTTTTAAAAGCCGCTATTAGAAGCCGCTTGGAATAAGTGAAATAACGCACTTAAATCTGGTTTAAATCATTCCAGTCAACCCTAAAAATGAAGTGAGTTGACTTTTTAGAAAGCCGCCTTAAAACACGACATAAACGGTTCAAACCGAACTTATTAGTTGCTAACTTCAGACAAGGGCGTCGATAATTTTTTTCGGGGGGGAGGGGGTTTAGCACCTATTTTTTTTTAACCACCCTTTACAAATTGTTTTATTTGAGACCAACCATAAAAGTAAAATAAAGTCTCACAAAATAGAAATAAAGCAAACAAACATACACGTAATAAAAAACTACTTATACTACTACATACCTATTAGGAACTTAAACTAACCAAAAAAATTAAAGATATACAGGGTGTCCAAAAAGTCTAGCATGGGCAAATATCTTTGTTATTAGTAAAGATAGAGACACCAAATTTTAGGTGATTGTTGTTGACTTCTAAATCTACTTTTTGATGTAATTTAACTTTCCCCAATCAACCCCCTTATGGGGTGATGCCAGGAAGTTGATGTCAAACATTTTAAATGCAACCCTATGCTGCCAATGCCGTGTGGTACCTCATTTTAAAGGTCTTTAAAAAAGAAACATTTACCACAAACTCGAGGTCTGTATCTTAATTCGTTTTTAAATGGCAAGCTTATAAAAATTTTAAAATCGCGAAAAAAAATGAACTGCCAGATTCTCCAACGCTAGTCCTGTCTAATTTGACAACCAAAAGTTTTAAGCTGACAAGTATAAGAATAAGACAACTAAGCTTTATACTATGAATTTGTTTCTGTGATTTTTCGCATATTTACAAAGAAAAGGGAAATTTTAATACGTACTTTCGTCAATAATAGAACTAAATTCATTCTAGTAACCCGTTCCTCCAAGAGGAATATTATTTGGAAACCAAGCAAATCGCTGAAATACCAGAATAATTCAGTTTTTAATGACGACTTATTAATAACGACAGGACAAAAACCTGTCAAAACATAACTGAAAGATCTTAATTTAAACCAGTACTAAATCCTAAACCTTCTTAGCTTAGTGAATCTGAACGTAAACATTTAAGAAAGTACCTATATTTCTCTTATTACTTTAAAAGTTGTTCAAAATGACCGCTATGAAGTTCTTGGCAGTAATAAAGTCGATTTTGGAACTCTGCCAAGAAGTAACACCTGCCCTTCTCGAAAATCTGAGAAATGAGTTCCAAAATCGACTTTATTATTGCCAAGAAGTTTATGATGGTCATTTAAAGCAACTTTTAAAGCAATAAGAGGAATAAAGATATTCTAATTTATAATTTTTAAAAAGTTGCCATTTACAAACGAATTAATATACGGACCTCGGATTTGCGGTAAAATGTTTCTTTTTTGAAAAGCTTTAAAATGAGGTATCAGACGACTTAGGGTTGCTGTTAAAATTCTTGATCTCAACTCCCTAGCGTCACCCCTCAAGGGGGATGAAAAAGGTAAATTACATAAAAAAGTAGATTTATTAAAGATACACCTAAAATTTGAGCGGTGGATGAAAGATCGAAAGTAAGAAGGTCGAAAATACAAAAGGTCGAAGTTACAAAAGGTCGAAAATATCGAAAGTACAGAAGATGGAAGTATAATAAGGCCGAAATTTAAATAGGTCGAAACGAGCATAGGTCGAAGTTACAAAAAGTCGAAACGTTGTATGGACAAAGATGTCTGAAAGATGCTGAAAATCAGTTTAAAGTAAAATTTACATTCAAGAAAATAGTAAATTTGTCTTCATTGCAATGTTTATATATTTTACTATGACTAAAACTGAGCAAACCCGAGCGACCGCGACCGAACACCTGAGCAAACCAGAATTTGAGGTGTTCGGTCGCGGTCACTCGGGTTAGCTCAGTTTTGGTCATAGTAAAATATATAAAAATATATAAATATATATCTTTTAAAGATTCGACCTTTTGTAATTTCGATTCGACCTTCTTTAATTTCGACCTTTTGTAACTTCGACCTTATGTATTATCGATCAATAATTTTTCGATCATTTTACTCTCGACCTTCTTACTTTCGATCTTTGATCCGCCGCCATTAAAATTTTGTGTCTCTATCTTTACTAATAGCAAAGTTGTTTGCCCATACTAAGACTTTTCGGACATCCTGTATAATATGTTAAAGCTCATAGAAGTACTCCTTAAGCCAAAGACGATTTAATGCGCTTTTGTCTCCCTCTAACTTGTCAGGTAATAAATACTGGTATAAAGTTTTTTCCCATTTAAAATTAAATTTATCGTTTTTTTTGAGACACTCTGTACAATATTAAAAATAAATGCCTATGCCAATCCTAATATTTTTGAAAGCAAAATTTTTTATGAAGAGTAACTTTTTTCCCGAAAATTAATAATAAAAAAGTTTTTCATTTGGCAAGCAAATTCACGCAGACGCTGTATATAACAATTTCGTTTAAAATATTTTCGCATTTTAGAAAATAAACGGGAAAATTAAACGTCTTGAAACTTTAACTAATATATTTTTGAACGCCCACAAAATATTAATCTAAGAAGAAATATACAAAAATAAAATTAAGTTGGTAAAAAAACCTGAACAAACCTTGGTATGTAAAGTGTAAAGCCCTAAAATTTAGTTGCAGGATCAACTAAAACAGCCACGCAGGGTACTGCGTCGGATAAGATATTATTACTCCTACTTTTACTGTTGATCGACAGTTTGGCTAAGAGTTTAGAGTTGTATCCGAGACTCGGGTTGTATGGTGCCCATACCCGATTTTAAAAATAAATGGTACGGCTACATCGCACAAACTTTCTTACGGGACTAAAACATTGATTTATGCACTCGGTGTTGTCAGATTTGGCTTTTTATCGCAAAGTAGACAGAATCGCAATAAGGTATCTTTTTTCTCTGGTACCTATATGTAACATATACATATATACTTATATCTGCAGGAAAAAGCAATAGGAACATTTTATTAGGTTAGTATTGTACTTCTCAAATGGAAGCTTTAAGCAAAAACTTGTTTTAAAATGTTTTAAGAAAATTTTAAATTTGCGATCGATTTTTTTTATCAGCGCTTAGTAAAGTTTTTATGAAAACTAATAGTGATATTGTTAGGTTTATAATGTACTATTAGCTTAACAAATTTGAGAAAAAGTATTAAAGTCATTTTGACAAAATTAGTAAACTACCCTTACTTGGTGGCGTAGCAAACAAAATTATAAGTAAAGTTCGAAATATTTGTAAGAGGACCCAAGATAACAAATTTAAACAAGATCCGTTAATTGATGTCGCCGCTATTCTAAACGGCGGAGATTCATACACATGGACATTTTTTCCAAAATCTCTTTTCTGGCAGTGATGGTTCGTGGGAAAATATTATAGGTATTCTTGCATAATGTTCTGCAATAAAATAAAATTGCCGAAATAAATATCGTTCCACTAAATTATACACAACATCCATTATTTCAAGGTCTACAGTCTACAAACCTAACAACCGACAGCTAACAATAATAGCAACAACGATAACTGCAAATAATTGCCTTTCCTGATGATATAGAATGCGCGAATTTACGAGTAAGGACTGTCACAAATCCAGCTAAATGACTAGGAGAATTTCCCCTATTAAATTTTATAAACAGCCGACGACGGTGGAGCCGATTTCTGTCCTATATTTACTAGGTTAAAACTGTGTTGCCAGGTCCAAAAAAGTTTTTCTTTATTGAAATGTCCAAAAATTCCCTAAATTTGTCGATTTTTCCCTAAAAATTTTAATATGGGGAATATTTTGTTTAATAATTTTAGAAGGAAGTTTTTAGGTATTAAATTTTTTGTTAGGTTGGCCATTTTGAGCAGTTTTTCTTCTCAAAAAGGCATTTTATTGCACCTAATTTTTCTCAAATTATACTAACTGTTTTTTATGTTATATTAAATATATAATTGTAAAATATCTTTTGCGAGAAAAATAATTGACACGCTATTCACCACTGAAACTTATTTAAACAAACAAAATACGGTTATATTTATAATAATGGTGAGATTTTGTAAGCAGAAATTCCAGACACGCTAACCCCTAAACGCTAAACTTTAGAGTGGTGTTTTAATCAGAGTTTTTGCGATATTTACTAATAGACTTTCTAAATCGACCACAAATGGGAGAGGCTTTTAACATTTCTTCAATTTTTAAGCTTTTCACAAATCGCATGTTTCAAACATCACTTTATAGTTTAGCGTTTAGGGATTAGCGTGCCTGGAATTTCTGCCTGCAGAATCCCCCTAATGTTTATTAATATCAATAAATATAGAATACAGTACATTTTTGGCTAAATCGTTTTGAGATGATTCCTCGAATTTTTAAAAAGTCTAATTTTGTTTTTTGTTTTGTTTTATAGTTTAGACTTTTAAAAAATATTTGAGTTTAATGGTAATCTAAGAAAGTATTAAATGATCACGTGACGTCAAGCGCGGATCCAGGGGGTCATGACCCCCCCCCAAATCATCAATAATACATATAACTTAATATATATCTAAATATCAAAGAGTTAAAAAAATATTACTGTTCCCTGAACGACCCCCCCCCCCAAAACGAAGTTCTGGATCCGCGCCTACGTGACGTGACCATATTTTGCGTCTTTCTAGATACATTTTCTCAACCTCGTAGAGCAAAGCTACACAATAATATTATTTTATTTTGATCAGATGCACCATGCTTTTTAACGTCAAATACAATTCTTTTTTATAAAAAATGTTATATGATAAACAGTTGCGTGTTTTTTTCAAGGTGGTGTATTTCTTAGAGACTGTACAGATTATGATAAAAATTCCCGAAATTATCGTAAATTTGCCTTTTTCCCTGCTGCTTGACTTTTTTCCCCAGATTTAGGGAAATTTCCCTACCAATGGCAACACTGGGTTGAAAAGTGCTGTGCACGGATAAAGACAGTTCAGCTCGGCACTCGAGTAACGTCGCGAGAAAATTATATTAACTTTACTTGGTCGGTGCCGGGCCGCGACTAGTGCTGGCCTACTACTAGCATTCTCGGCCGAAAATTCGGTGTTTTAATTTTACTTATTTTTATTGTAAGGAATCTTTAATTATTTACTGCAAAGTATGAAAGAATTAGTCAAGTGACTTGAAAATTTTGGTGGTTCTGCAGCTCTGCAGCCCTTATGTACCAGCCGTCCCTGTTTGGTATCTCATAGAATCAAAATCCGTCAAAAGTCGAATTTTTGGACGATTACAATACTTTCTACTGTGTCGTTCAAAATTAAAAAGATATTTACCTATCCAATTAAAACCAGGTTCCCCTTAAATTTTTTTGTACTTTACTCCTATCACTAAAATCAAGAAATATCATAAAAAGTTTAATTTCCTTTCATGTACCTTCACATGCCAGATAAATATATCCTACATATTCTATCTAAGAACCCAAATTTGGAGGTTCCTGTTACACCTGCTTCCTACATTCTACGTCCTTTTATAAAAATTGAACGATTTTCATTCAGAATAATAAATAAATAGTAAGTAAAGTAATACAACAAAATAAATACGGAAGTGACAATGACCGGTTTATTAAACAGGTACATTGCGGTTATTAGATAATAATTTTTCAGGCCGACTCGGATTAGTCTATCCGTGACTTCCGATAAATCGACTATGTTTACGATCATTCGACTACGAGATTATTGGATTGGCAATTTCGGTTGTGATTAATTGTTGTTATAAATTGTGAGTGTTATAAACATAAAATATGAAGTGATTTAAATTTTTTGTTATAAAAAGCCGCTTCCCTTATAGTTTAATTTATTATATATCTATTATTTTGTGTAAGTTACATTTTTTAGACAGGAATCAGAATTTACTACCCAAACTCTTTTCTAAAGACTACCCTCTCCCCAGAACTTTTCTTTATAGACTGCTCTCACCCAGAACTTTTTCCTCTAGACGCCCTTGTAGACAGTAAAGTTCAGATTCACTAAAAAGGTTTAAGATTTAGTACTGGTTTAAATTAAGATCTTCTGGGTTGATCAGTTATGTTTTGACTGGATTTTGTCATGTCATTGTAATAAGTCTTCGTTAAAAACTTATGAGTTATTCTAATATTTCAGCGACTTGCTTGGTTTCCAAATGATTTGCATCTTGGAATGTGGTGCTAGAATGAATTTAGTTCTATTATTGTGGAAAGTACACACTAAAATTACCTTTTTCTTTATAAATTTGCGAGAAAGCTCGGAAACAAATTCATACTATAAATCTTAGTTGTCTTATTCTCTTATTCTTGCACTTGTCGGTTTGTCAAATAAGACCTGTTTAACGTTGGAGAATCTGGCCGTAATATTCTTAGATTAAGATAATCTTAAAAATTTGCTCTTTTAAAGGAATTTATTTAGTACATATTTACAGCTTACCTACTTAGCCTTGGCTCAACAATAAAATTTATTATAGAAAGCCTTGTAAAATATCTTGGTTCAAGAAAAAATGTCTTGGTTCAAGATTATATTCTTGAACCAACGATAATTTTTAAGAAAAATGAGAATTCAGCAAGAAATTGGTACCGTGTTTAAAGGAAATATTTTACTTACACCAAGTAACTGGATACTTAAGCCAAATCACTACACTCTAGAAAAAGAGATGCATGGTATTGGAAATTTTGTTTGTCGCTGTAGATCCGATATCGCCACGAAATTAATCATTTATCATTTCTAAAACTTAAAGTACCACCCAGTGCATTTGCGGATTTGCTAAAGCATTGCAGTCAAATAAGGTATATTTAGCAATAGATTAAAAAGCGGAAGTTTCGAATAAGAAAGATGCCAAAAAGTTCGCTCATATTGGAAGGGGTTGGCAATCCTACTCCAAACAAATGGACAATCCCATACCAGACAGAAAAATAGATAAGAACTTTTGCCTTGTTGAGATCATACTAAGCAAACCTAAGTTCTCGTAAGGCGGTAATCTCGCAATTTTAATACTTATTTCCTATTCCTCTTTCTCTCTATCTCTCTCTCCAAACTTCAATGATTACCAATCAATTAACGGACGTGATCGACCGGCAACTGGGGACTTGACACTGACTGACTTTTTTATGGCGCACCTATGCTAAGATTATAAATTATAAGCAGGGTTATTAATTTTTTTTCAACGTACCTAGCTGGTTCACTTATTCCTCTAGTTTTGGTTGTAAACAATTAGTACGGACTATACTCGATTTGAAATTGGTTGATAGTAATAAATCATTTTTAGCAGCCGATTCCATAGGCGCACCTACCTGACGTGCCGGTTTGAACCCTATTTACTTATCCGAATAATTTAGTAATCATTATTGTCATAACAGGTAAAAATAATTATGCCGAGAATTCCGGGAACAATTAATACACAATGTTACTTTTCAGGTAGTTACGAAAAATTAGGTACCTCTACTTATTGGTATAAAACTGTGAGTCATTTTAAGAGCGAACAAACCTAATGCGAGTATTCTAGGACACACATTTGGGTAATTTTTGAAAATGGAGAGTCTTTCAGGATTTATTCCAGTTAAGCGAGCTGCGAAATCAGCGCTAAGCATTAGTGAAAAGATTATTGTGCTTAATGTATTTAATGCACTTAGATATCAAAAAAGTGCAATAAGTATCGATTCTGCAGTGGAACTTTGTTCAAAGATGACAGGTATTGGAAAAGCAACCATCTACAGGCTGATGCGGGAAGAAAAGACAGGAACCGTGACGCCACCAAAACCATCTCCAGGAAGGCGA
Organism: Philopedon plagiatum; assembly: GCA_963971165.1. Lineage (NCBI taxonomy): Eukaryota > Metazoa > Arthropoda > Insecta > Coleoptera > Curculionidae > Philopedon > Philopedon plagiatum. The sequence goes on along the minus strand of OZ020192.1, from coordinate 96,806,929 downwards.
ACAATACCGATCGATGAGGACGAAAAGGCCATCATAAGACGAAAGGTGCATTCATTCTATTTCAATAAGGAGATCCCTACTTTGGATAGATGTTCAAAAACTCTTTGAAGAAGCGCTTCAAGAAGTCAACGCGGGGAAGTGGCAAAGATGTATAGAGCATGTACTAAAGGAGGAGGAAAAAATGTGGCAATTGGATAGTTTACTGGAGAAAACGGTCGAACCACTTATTATCAATTTAGGGGAAGAAGACAGTCCCTCAGATATTTCATTTTCTGATGATGATTAATTTAAAGCGAAGAACTGTAATGACTTACTATAAATTTTATAGAATTTCAAATAGAAACATTTTTCCAAATTTACTTGTTTATTAGTTGCTTTATTGTTATTAGTATTATATTTATTCAAATACAAGGGTAACAAATTATGCCACACATCCGAATGTTCACTAAATTATATAATTATTGTGTTTAATATAAACTTAAACCCACCCGAAAGCACGTGCATGAGTGCAAAACATCACAGGTAGAATACTACCGCTTATTGTTCGAGCCTCGGGTTAAGCTTTGTATTCGACGCCCTTATCAGATCTATAGGAATGGAAAGTTTAATAAATGCAAAAGGGTCTAGACTTTCAATGTATATACTATTTAAAACTTGGCAATTTAGGTGGACCACTCTGTGTACGTGTTTGACGGATTTTAATGATTTATTACTATCAACCAATTTCAAATCGAGTATAGGCTAGAATAGAACTCACTGCCAACGTTACTAATATCTCCTTGGATTAATGGTTCTTGGATGGCTACTAGCTCCTACAGTTATACAAATAGCAGTTGTACATACTTTTATTTATACAGTGCGGTCCTACAGTTCGCCCCCCCCCCCATTCTAACTTTTGCTCAGGTGTGGGGGGGGATTCATATTGAAATGAAATTTTGTGAGATTAAATATGAGGAACAAAATAATTTTCTTGACTAAAAAATTTTAAATTATCTTTCAAAATGGCGACCAGCCGCCATCTTGTATGACTTTTTTAAATGGCGATAGGTGTCATGTGACACATCGTTTGAAAGGTCCTTGAAAGTTCTATTCAACTTCCGAATTTGAGAATATAATTTTAACTTATGTCAAAATGGCGGCCATTTAAGTTTTAAAAATGGAAATGTTCGCTGATTGGAAAATAAATGATATATTCGCTTCAAACTCCGAATAAAAAAGGAGTTTTAAAGACTTCAAGTAATGCAGCAATAATACTATCCTTATCAAGTAACGGTTTTAAAAATGGCGACTGCCGCCATTTTAAATATTTTGTTTTTAATGCCAAGTTAAAAAATAATAAAGTTAGTTAATTTTAAAATGGCGACCATTTAAATTTTAAGCATTTAAATCGGCTCATATAGCTTTATTATTTTCCAACTTGGTAACAAATAGAACTTTCAAAGGTCTTTAAAACGATGTGTCACTCGTCCCTCTTGCCATTAAAAATAAAATATTTAAAATGGCGGCAGTAGCCATTTTGAAAAAGTTACTGAGAAAGGATAGTATTATTGCTGCATTACTTGAAGTCTTTTTAACTTCTTTTTTTTTCGGAGTTTGAAACGAATATATCATTTATTTTCCAAACAGCGACCATATTGACATAGGTAAGTTAAAATTATTTTTTCAAATTTGAAGGTTGAATAGAACTTTTAATGACCTTTCAAACGATGTGTCACATGACACCTATCGCCATTTAAAAAAGTTATACAAGATGGCGGCTAGTCGCCATTTTGAAAAATAATTTAAAATTTTTTAGTCAAGAAAATTATTTTGTTCCTCATATTTAATCTCACAAAATATCATTTCAATATTCCTTTCGTAGCAAAAGTTAGAATGGGGGTAAATGGTTCCAGTTCTAAAATAAATTTCTACTATATTGCGATGCCGTATTTTTCGTCCTATTATTTTCATAGGAAACCATGTAAAAACATATTGAAGATGGGCAGTTACGGAGTTGCCTTATGTGTTCTTTAATTTGTGACGCTACTAAGGCTTTATTGCTTTTTATTTTGTTACTTACATTCTATTGTTACCAAAAATAATGGAAGATAATACTAATTTTGATTGTATAGGTACAGGGACACAAAATGTAAGTAAGTTTGACGTAGATAATATACACTGTGCAGCCGGAAGAGAACTGAATACTGAATACCGTCCGCTCCAGTCTGACACACTACGGTTATTGTGCGATCGATATACTCGTATATATTTGTCATATTTTAAGTGGACTGAAGATAATTTGTATAACAGATAAAGAAATATTTGTTCTATCGAAAGCTAGTTTACTCTTTGGTTATAATAAAAAGGGGCAAAAATTGTGTAGTGGTTGGAGAACAAAAATTTACTGATCATTATTTTTACAGCTATGGGACGAAAACTTGCAAAATTATTTTCATCTATTGTCTAGACAATAAAATATTATCTTTATTTATGATGAGCTAACATGTAACTGGGTTATTTAACAACAAGGATTTGAAGCATACCTATATTTAATTTACCTACTTTCATTTTAATCTGAACTGTGATCGGATCAGCAAAGTTTATTAATAAAATTAATTAATAAAATAAATTAAATTAGATGATAAATCCGATTAAGTAGAAAATACCTTTATCAAGCAAACCCAAAAAAATGACAAACGGCATATAGGACTATGATTCTATGGCGAGAGAAGAAACCTGAGTTTAGGGTTGCCAGATTTAACATCTTGAAAATCGGGTATCAGCGTTTAAAAGCTGCTTAAAAATCGGGACTTAGGGCAAAAAATCGGGACGCTATTTATAAATCAAACACCCTATTTACTTATTTTAAAATATTTTCTTTAACTTAAGAGTTTCTTTTTGCGTGTAACTATTAACAGTGTTGGAAATCTTTAGTCCGTTATGTCGAAGATCATTCCTAGATAAAATAGCTAATAAACTAATGCACTGACTATTATCACAGATCCATATACTATATGGATCTGTGCTATTATATAAATAATAGTTGGAAGCGCGTGAATCTGACTACGTTTTTGATAAATAAGTAGTTGGTGGTTTATTTGCGGTTTGCACCGTAATCGCACAAGTATGAAAATCCTAAATAAATATATTATTATTTATATTATGACGAATAACCTAGATAATACTAAAGATAAGTTACTAAATCTACGGGGGGTTATTGAAAAATACGTATTGATATCTAGAAAATCATAGTTCTTGGGATTAGATTAGATCGTGTCCAAGTGGAAAAACTTTCCAGCGTCTCGCCTTCGATCCCTGAAGATGATTCGTTCAATCGAGGACGAAACGTCGGAAAGTTATTCCACCAACACTATTTGTGAAAAACTAGCGTTTATTTAGCAAAACATTACCAGTACAGCCACGGCCACATTTTTTATTTTACACTAGTTACATTACTTCCTACCCCCCTAAGAATCAATACCTAATAATAGCATTTGAGATAAAGAAGATTTTTATTGGGGTCTTATGTAGCCGAGTTAGTATACAGTGCTAGCTTTGCAATCGAGAGATCGTGGGTTCCAATCCCACGTTGAGCATAGATATTTTGTGATCGTTAGTATGAATGCAGTGTGTACGAAGGGAAGAATGCAAAATATATCGACGTCAAAACCGTTCTATTTACGCCGGGTTAAAGCCGGATAGATAGACCGCACAGATTTAGTGGAGGCTGCGCGAAAACAAGAGTTAATAGTATGGTGCATGTATGGATGAAGATTAGCGTAGATAAACACCGGTACAAGTAAGAAGGAAGGAATCATTTTTTTATTAAGTTAAATATTTACAATATTACGATAATTGAAAAAATTCCCTTATTCTTCGATATGTTCCTAAATAATGCACAACGGATTTACAATACAGCCTACTTGCGAACAGAGGCGTTTTTTAGAGTTAAAGAGACCATAAAAATTATTGTTAAATAATTTTTACCGTCTATAAAATGTAACAGCGATTTTAACTGCAAATGCTTAGGTCTAGAAGGATCGACTCACTTTGTTCTGGCACTTTTACTTCAGCTTTAAACTGAAAACGAACATGTTTCTATGCCTAAGGAGTAACTTTAACTATTTCCTCAATAACTGGAAGAATGTTCTTATTTTCGGTCGGCGTTCCTGATGGTTAATCATCCCCACAATTCCCGGCTCTATTAAAATGGAGAATCAAACTAGTTTGCGTGATTTTTCGGTGGTAAGCAACAGATTTATGGGATAAAGGAATTTAAGCTGTTGACACCCCATATACACATTTTAGTTATATTTTTTATGCTACTAAAACAACTTATAATATGTCATATGTTGCTTATAATCTAACTTTTTATTAGTTCAATTCAAGTCAAAATTTCGAAATATGAATGAGACAGGTAAAGAAAAAAAATGAGAGAGAAAGAGGATAGGAGAGAGACATATATACTCAATTTAAGTTGGATATACCATAGGTAATCGTTACTTATTTTTTGGCTTTCTCTCGTAACTAACTTCGGTTAATACCTCTAAGATTTTTGCATCGCATGTTATTGTTCCTTATCACATCGCACATAACGACCGAGCGTTCCGTTATCGCATTATTGCCATTATGAAGCGATCTCTTTTTCTTTATGTGTGGTCTCTTTCTAACTTTGATGATAAACAATCACATCTGAGAGCAATCAAGTTTTAGTCAGTTTCAGTTTACATTTTACAATACACCGGGTACCTTTCGTGAACGGGCCTCCTTGTAGAAACTACAGATTCGATGTGTTTAAAAAAAGTGACGTGTGCTATGTAAATATTGATAAATCGGTAAATTTGTAAAATTTACTTTGGATTTAGTATTTAATATTTGAGTTAAATGTTAAGAGCAGAAGCGAGTTCTTAATCGTTATTATTTAGTGATTTCCTATAAAAAAAATCAATGACTCTTCAGTGTAGACACATAAAGAAGGAAAATGTAAGATTCATGATAGAAAAAAATGCTCAGATTCACTAAAAAGGTTTAAGATTTAGTACTAGTTTAAATTAGGATTTTCTAGTTGATCAGTTAGGTTTTGACATATTTTTATCCTGTCATTGTTAATTAATAAGTCGTCATTAAAACCGTATGAGTTATTCTAATATTTCAGCGATTTGCGTGGTTTGTGTTTTCCGAATGATTTTCATTGTGTAACGTGTTGCTAGACTGAATTTAGTTTTATTATGGTGAAAAATACATACTAAAATTTCCCTTTTCTTTATAAATTTGCGAGAAAACCTTAGAAACAAATTCACAGTATACAACTTAGTTGTCTTATTCATACACTTGTTAATTTAAAACTTTTAGTTGTCAAATTAGACCGGTACAGACTTGGATTTTTTGACGTGAGGGGTTTCAAAGGAAAAGTACAAAATATAATTTGTATTTCTTTAATAAACAATATGTTTTTTTTACCGTTTTTTTTAATTGTTTTTTATAGCAAATAACTGAGGAACAACAATGTTACGAGAATAAAACAAACAGTAATAATGGGCGCTGATTTATTAGTCCCTAAAAGCAAATCGGCTGTTGTTCAGTGGAACGACATTAATATCTCTACTACAATAAATGCATGTATATTGTGCTGTATTCCCTGTTATAAGGTTACCATAGAATTTAACGCCCTTAAGTTCAGCTGCACAAGGCAATTAAACCAAGAATTAGCTAATAGAGAACATGCATATAACCCAGATAAATCTGAAATATTTTTTTATATTCTCTACATAAATTAAATGTTTATGGCGGTTGCTGGTATCCATTTAGTTTGGTCTTTATTAACAAAAAATAAAGGATTTTCTACTGCAAATTTTCGCGCGAATTTCGAAACTTGTAAAACGTGATCCCATTGGCTGTGTCGTTAACAGTGTTTTTTGATCTCATAATGAATACATGGCGAATTCCAGTGTTGTAGTGTTCCATAAAAATGGCATTTAAGCGTAACTCATCCAATGAAATATCCCTGCACTTAAAGCAGAAGGTTTCTAAAATCTTATTCATTTATATTTCAAGCCGAAATCGATCCAGGAACCTTTTAATTTTGCAAAAAAACTGGCATTTTTCGAAATTTTGACACATCATATCTTAATAATTTCGAGTAAATAAAATGCAATTCTTTGTTTTCACGGTAGGTAATCTTCGAAAATTCGAAAACTCAAAAATTTTTAAACTATGCATGTCCCCGATGCAAATAAACCTATTTATTTATAACTTTGACGAAAAAATAAGCGATTTAAATAAGTGGAAGGTATTCTTAGATAATTAGTCGATAAAATAAACCCAAAAATAATCACCAAATAAGGAAAACAGTGTGGAATAATGTCCGCTAAAAATAGGGTTTTTCGTAAAAAATCAAGACAATTCGGTTTTTACCCCTTAAATACGCTCCTCGATGACCCATCGGTATTTATTTTAAAGTGTGATTATCCCTTTATAAGACTGTGTTGAAAAATTGGGAAAAAATTAGATAAAGAAAAATACAGAGTGGTTGAAATGTACCGATGTCTAGGGCAAAAAAGTCAAAAAATCGAAATTTAATCGGCGATTGCTCCCTTCCTATAAAGAATGAAGAAATTAAAAAATATGGATATCATGTATTTCGACGAGCTCTTTCCGATGACGTCTATGGGATTTTAATTTAAACTATTTTAACGCCACTGGGTGATGGCCAATGCCATCGGGTATTTTCTCTTTTATTTAAAATGATTTGGACTGTATTTTTTTACTAAAAGTTTTTTATTTTCGAAAACCAAAAATGTCTCTCTTGGCACTTCGTTACCTCGGATATCATATTATGCCGTATATATGGTGGTTCAAAAACTTACAAATATTTTTTATAAGCCTAAACATAACCGCCGGCCTTGAAAGTTTATCTTTCAATAAATACAATAATAAATTAATATCTAACAATAATAACAAATTATTAAATTATGTGTCCTTACAAAAAAAGGTACAATATAATAATTATCCCTTTAATTAGTTCAAGTTTCTATGAGCAAAATGCACACCTTTTGCACAGAACGTTTGACAGTTCCAACGTTGGTACGCACACTTATAACGCGCGTTAGTTGGTCTTTACCGGGATGAAGAGCCACTACACGGCCTAACTTCCAGTTTAGTGGAGCGATGTTCTCTTCTTTAAGGACTACCATACTGCCTATTTTGATATCTTCGTGGGGTTCTCTCCACTTAGTTCGTTGCTGCAGTAGCGATAAATACTCTGCTGACCATCGTAACCAGAACTGCTGATACAATTTTTGAAGTAAATTGTACTGATTTAGTCTATTAGATGGCTGCTCGACTACATCTTGTTGTGGAAGTGCCTTTAAGGTGTCTCCGATAAGGAAGTGACCAGGTGTAAGAGCCAGGAGATCATTGGGATCAGAGGATAACGGGGTTAAAGGACGAGAATTTAGCACCGCCTCTACCTGAGTAAGCACAGTATTCATATCTTCAAAGGTTAGGATTGACTTTCCTATTATTCGAGTAATATGATGTTTTGCGGATTTAATCGCTGACTCCCAAAGACCGCCATGATGTGGAGATCGAGGAGGGATATACCGCCAGTCAATATGTAAGCAAAAATTATTAAACTCATTATCCTGTTTTAACCTTTCAAGCAAATCCCCTACCTTTCGAAGCTCATTATTACTCCCTACAAAATTAGTTGCGTTATCGGAGTATATTCGAGCGCATAGTCCACGTCGCGAAACAAATCTTTTTAGGCAATTGAGAAATGAATTAGTACTTAAGTTCCCAACTAGTTCAATGTGTACAGCTTTTGTCGAAAAACAGACAAATAAGCACAAATATCCTTTGACAATTGCTCTATTGCGTAATTTGCCGTCTTTTAAGTTAAAAGGTCCTGCAAAATCAACTCCAGAAATAATAAACGGGCGTTGAGGAGTTACCCTATCTTTAGGCAAATCTCCCATTTTTTGAATAACGTTGCGAGGTTTGACTCTAAAACAAGTAATACATTTTGACAACACACTTCGAATAGCATTTTTACCATTTATTGGCCAGTAACGTTGTCGCAGGGATGCTAAAATAGCCTGTGAACCGGCATGAAGTTGTTTATGATGCTGGTCGATAATGATTAATTTAGTCAGCGGATGCTTTTGCGGTAAAATGATAGGAAATTTAGCATCATATTTTTCATTAGACTCTCGAATACTTCCCCCTACACGTAAAATACCATGATTGTCTAAAAAGGGTTTGAGAGATTTGATCGAATTTTGCTTTAGTACCTCTTTAGTACCTTCAAGAATATTAATTTCATTTTGGAAAACCTGGCCTTGCATAACCTTAATAAGAGTCATCAACGCATTATCGAACTCTTCAATACAAATTTTACTGAATTTTCGATTATCGGCTTTACATTTTAAATTATTATAAAACCTTAAACATAAAGCCACAATTCGAACTAATTTAAAGAGACACGAATACCTTTCAAATATTCCTGGATCAAAATTTACATTAGCAAGTACTAATTTTGTATCGCGTTTTTCGGAGACAAAATTCGTATCTAAAGAAACCGTATGAGGCCACCATTCTTGGCTTTTTCGGAGCCAACATGGACCTGACCACCATAGTTCTAAGTTTTTAAGTTGTTTGGGTTCAACACCTCTAGAAATTATATCTGCCGGGTTTTCGCCTGATACTACGTGGCTCCACCGACAGCCGTTTGTAAGATTTTGAATTTCTGCCACCCGATTGGCAACAAAAACCTTCCATTTGCTTGGTTGTTCGCCAAGCCATGATAAAACAATAGTAGAATCTGTCCATAAGAACACACTTTCGAGTTTTATGTCTAAAGCTGCTATTACTTTCTTAGATAATTTTGCAAGTAACAACGCGCCACACAGTTCTAATCTAGGTATGCTAATATTTTTGATCGGTGCAACACGAGACTTTGCGCAGAGAAGGCGAACTAAAACTTCCCCGGCCGTATTTGTAGATCTTACATATACACACGCTCCATATGAAGCCTCACTTGCGTCACAGAAACCGTGAATTTCGAATTGACTAGCATTCACAGCAGTAAATTGTCTAGGAATTTTTACTTCGTTTAGAAATTTTAAATCAGTATAGAATTTTGTCCAAACTGAAAATAACTCTATGGGAATAGTTTCGTCCCATCCTAATTTTAGTTGCCAAAGCCTTTGGAGTAAAATTTTTGCTCTTATAGTGACCGGACCTACTAACCCTAATGGATCAAATATTTATGATGTAACGGACAATATAACACGCTTTGTAACACTGCTTTGCTTACACGGTTTAATTTCTACACAGTATTCTAAAATATCAGATTTAGCTTGCCAAAAAATACCTAAAGTTTTCTGGCAACCGTTTTCTGTAATCAAATAACCTAACCCCTCATTTTCGTCGCGCGAAAGACTCTCCAATACTTCTTTATTATTTGAAGACCACTTTCTTAGCGGAAAACCGTATTGAGCAAGTTCATTCGAAATGGATTTTCCTATCTGTATCGCGTTGCCTGCAGATTCTACACTCAAAATTAAGTCATCAACATAAAAGTTTCGTAAAATGACATTACTTATATTAGGTAATCTATCCTGTATGTCAAAAGCTATTTGTTGAAGGCATCTAGTGGCCAAAAAGGACGCGGGCGCCGTACCATAGGTGACGGTGTTAAGTCTATAGTGATTAAGACTTAAGTTAGGGTCTGAGCGCCAAACAATTCTTTGTAAATCTCGTTGATCTTCAGCAACATTTACCTGGCGATACATCTTAGCTATGTCCGCGGTGATAACTACATTATGTTGTCGAAATCTAATCAAAATATCAAATAGATCATCTTGTATACACGGTCCTACCTTTAATACATCATTTAACGATAAGCCACTTGATGTTTTCGCGCTGGCGTCGAACACAACGCGCAACTTTGTAGTTAGACTTGCTTCATTAACTACACCGTGATGAGGTAAGTAACATACGTTACTACAATTTTCAAGATCACTTGATTCTATCTTGCTCATGTGCCCTAAACTAATATATTCTTCCACAAAGGAGGAATACTTTTGCCTCAGATTTGTATTTCTCAAAAGTTTTCTTTCTAAATAATAAAACCTTTGTGTTGCATTTTCTAGAGAATCGCCTAACTTATTTGCATTATCCTTGACAGGTAATCTTACACAAAATCTACCTGAATTATCTCTACTAACAGTATCTATGAAATTTTGCTCACAATCAGCCTCTGCTTTTGAATAATATATTTTATTATCTACCTCTTCTATGGTCCAGAATTTCTCTAACTGATCTTGTATATCTTGATTTACCACTAAATGATACGAGACTTGCGGAGTACTTAGATTATTTATAGTTCTTTCTACTAAATTTCCGGAAATAATCCAACCCAAAACAGTTTTTTGTAAAAGTGGCTGATTTTGACCTAATCTAATTTGACCTACACATAACAAATCGAAAAATAGTCCAGCGCCTACTAAAATATCAATTTTTGCTGAAATGTTAAAGTCTGGATCTGCTAATTTTATATTAGAAGGCACTTGTAAACTTGAAATATCAAAAGATCGCACTGGAATGTCAGATGTGACATTTTGCAAAATCAAAAATGACAACTGTGCATTAAAATTATTATAACAAGACCTTATGGTTGATTGCGTTTGATATTCAATGCTTGTTGACATTTGATTAACACCAGATATCGGGATTTTAATTTTATTCTTTTTCAAATTTAGCCGATTCACTAAATTTTGAGAAATAAAATTTATCTGCGAACCACTGTCTAATAAAGCTCTACATTTGACAAAATTATTGCTACTATCTTTGATATAAATGACTGCAGTTGATAATATGACCTGACTAACCCCTTGCGAACTTCAAGAACTTGCAACTATATGCTCATCGGAACCTAAATCAGACATTTCTACACAGGCAGTTGCATTTTCCTGAAACTTATTAGTACTATCAGAAACGGTTGTAGGGTTTTTCGGAACTACTACACTATTTTCTTGCTGCTCTACGGGATGCAACAGAGTGTTGTGTCGCCGTTGACATTTTTTGCACCCCCTTGACCTACAATCACTTGCTTGATGACTAGAGCGTAAACAATTATAGCAAAGTTTTAACTTTTTAATTTCTGCTACACGTTGACTGACTGAAAGTGACAATAATTTTTTACAAAAATAAACATAGTGAGAACCTTTACAAATTTCGCATTTAATTTTGTCTTGTACTACAGAATGAACCCCGCGCGAATAATTATTACTTCCAATATTAGCTCTAGATGGAACCTTTAAAATTTTACTATTGCTTTCAACAGTTTCTAAAATACGGCATTTATTACTTAAAAACTGAGTGAAATCTATCAATTGTGGTTGGCCGTTAAAATCTGATATGGTTTTTCCTTCCCATTCCTTTTTTGTCTGGATATCTAATTTCCTACTTATTAAAAAAATGAGAATTCTGTCCCAAGTTTCCACCGGTTCCCATAAAGATTTTAAAGCGCGCACATGTTTTTCTAAGGCGTCGTTAATATTTCTTAATAAATGCGCACATTCTTTATTCGCTGATGGCATGTCAACCAATGACGTTAAATGCTTTTGGATAATTACAGGTTTGTTTTGAAATCGCTTGGTAAGTAAATCTATTGCTACCGAGTAGTTGTTTCTTGTTATTTCTAAGCAGTCTAAAATTCTTCTAGCGTCACCCTCCAAGCAATCTAATAAGTAATAAAATTCTTGTATATCATCTAAACACGCGTTATTGTGTACTAATGTTTGAAAAGTTTCAAAGAATTGTGTCCATTGTTCGAAATTACCTCCAAACTTGGGTAATCCCAAGTTGGGTAACTTGGCACCTCCAAATAAGAACGGATTACTACTACTACTTTGATTTTTCGTGCTGTGACAATCACTTATACTACAATCTCCTATGGTTTGTTTAGCACTGGCCAACAAAGAGTAAAACTGCCTTTCGAATTCAGATCTCTCTTCCTTACCGTCTACGCTTACATCTAAAAGTTCAATTTCTAATTGTATTTCTTCAAACTGCTCCAAAAGCGACTCAACTTTTTGAAAGCGAATTTGAAGTTCGCTAATTTGACTTGAATTTATTTGTGATAAAAACTCAGCAAATCTATCTAATTGTTCTTTGATTCTCTCACGTTTGGCAACTAATGTTTGTTGATTTTCTATATCTTTATTAGCCGATTTTTTCACCATTTTGCTTTCGAAAATTAGAGGATTTTTACTAAAATGACTATAATCCGCAGCTGACTAGAATTAATCTATTTTACTCTAAAATCAATAACTGTATTGATACTGTAATGTTCTAACTTTCTAAGTCAATGCTAATTTTGCTTTAATTTGTCTAGAATTTAGAACGTCGATGGTTCCCTTTGTCGACTTCGACAAACAGCTAACCCAACTAATACGATCACTATCTGACAACTAACTGTCTTAAACTGACTAAAATGTAGCTAGGAGTCTACACGATACACAAACTAGCAGCAATCCCACATGATTACTCTATCTAAACATAAGACAGCTGTTTGTCAGCGAAAAAATCCTGCAAATCTACTAAAACTTTTTTAAACTATTTAACTTCAACATAATCTGTGCTACACAAGATAGAGAAAGATACTAAAAGGGAAACTTTGCCAGGTAGGAAGGGACGGAGACTTACTAGTTGCAGCACATTCCGCCGGCCATGCACAATTTCTTTTTCCACTATTTTTTCTTAGACCATCCGGATCGAGGGACCAAATTGGGTGATGACCAATGCCATCGGGTATTTTCTCTTTTATTTAAAATGATTTGGACTGTATTTTCTTACTAAAAGTTTTTTATTTTCGAAAACCAAAAATGTCTCTCTTGGCACTTCGTTACCTCGGATATCATATTATGCCGTATATATGGTGGTTCAAAAACTTACAAATATTTTTTATAAGCCTAAACAGCCACAAAACATTAAAAACCGTTAAAAGTTTGGATCAAAAAGTTCCAGTTTTTCCCAAATATATCTATTTTCCAGTGATTTTAGGTTTAGGTAAATGTATTGCAAAAGAAAGCATTTGAGATTTTAAAGTTTCACTTTTGATCCGACACGACGTTTTGTTTTCGAGTTATTTTATTAAGTACCAAAGAGGGGTCTGCTAATGGCATTCGACCTAAAAAAATTCAAAAGAATTACCATTTTCCGATCCTCAGCAGCTTCAATAAAGTTCTGCATGAAGCTCCGGGTCCTCTACAACCTCCGAAAATTTACATCGATTTAATTCATTTTTGCGACCTGTACCCGATTTCAACGGAAATCGAGGAAATTTCTACTTTGACGTTCTGACGCTCTGAAACTAAACATCCTGTATAACTGAATTTTTTACTGAAGCTAGTGGCACTATTCCTCTATCAACCCAAAAAATTCGATTGCTCCCCCTCTGACGGTTTCCGAGGAAAACAAACCTGTTCGACTTTAGGTTAAGCTTTACCTTAACACGTAGATTGACACTTATTTTTCCTGATCTCTTGACGTCATTTTGGTGACTTTATCTTCACTAATAATAGCAAAAATATTTGTCCATGCTAAGACTTTTCGGAAATCCTGTATAGGGTCTATTCTATTTTGAATTAGCCCAGTCTTTAGGTAAACATCTTGTTCTAAGCCTGTGAAAATACTTTCTTACATTATAATATATTAAAATTATACAGATTATCCTATTTTCGATTTTTTGTAAGGTACCCTCCCCAATAAATTGAGGACAAATGGCTGCTTTTTAAATTGTAATAAATTTTACCGAATAGTAAACATTTTTTTGTAGCTAAATTATCCTAGTAATTTTCTTCAAAATATTTTTTTTGGGTTTGTAGTGACTTCCTTAAACGATTTATGCAATAAACAAAATATGTATGTGCATATTCCTTATTGGACAGTTTTACTGTGACAGCACACATAATATCATTGTAAATGCCAATTAATTTTATTATTTGATTAAGTGCTTTGTGTAACCGACTGTTAGTGTAGTCAATCCGGTCAGTGGCTGATCCCTAATTGCTTAAAGTCGGTCTTATTTGGCACAAACCAAATTTTAGGTGCCTTAATCTGTTCAAGCCGAGACGCTGAGGCAAGTGTATAAAATGTGCTATCTTGTTGATGTCTTCCGCTTTAAAAAAAAAACTGACAGTTTGGAGTTTGATTTAAAGCCATCCTTTAGTGGGTTTTCGAAGAGCAAAATATTTTATAAAAATTGAAGAATTGCTGCTGCTACGTCAGGCTGGTCGGAGCTCAGGGCTGAAGAGCTTCCTGGCTATTCAGCAGTATTTCTGTTTATTTTATGTAACTGAATATCAAGATTTCAAGTAATTAGTTTGCTAATCCAATATGCAGTTTTCAGTAATCGCAGACAACAATTTCACCCTGCACTACATACATTTCTTAGCGACTCATTCTTCAGTTTATTTTACAAACACTATTTAGCCAGTTTCCGTCCTATCAACTAACTGCATAATAATTTTAAAACATACATATTGTCCTTCGATAATTGAACCCTTTCAACGATATTATTCTTGTCGTAGCAGTATGAGTACTGCCATCGTAGGCGGCTTTAGGTGGGGGCTTGGGGGAGCTAAGCCCCCCAATTCTCGAATTAGCCTCCCAAATCCAACTGAGTGGCCTAGTCGCCTATATATAAACCTGGGGCTGTGGCGAGAGAGAGAATAGGCGCACTAAAAAAAAAAAATACATTTTTTCCTTCAAAAGAGAAAAGCACTGAAAAATATGAAATACAATTTTTACGTATTTATTTCTACAGTTAACGGTAGGTAAGCTTAATTTTGTTCAGATTTAGGTAACTTAGGCAACAAAGTTCTAACTTTGATGTCGGCGCAATTTCACATTTTAAAAATCCGTAATGATAATGCATAAACAATTAGTGAGGAGTTGCGCTTACATTTAAGTTTAGAACTTTTGTGTATTAATTACTTAAAGTTGAACACAATTAGGCTAACCATTAGGCTCGGTTATAATTAACTAAAAATATTACTTTCTATTAATAATGTAGGTACTATTCCTATTATATTTAAAAATTGTTCAAGTTCCCTAAATTTTAATAAAATTAAGTGTATCAGTAAGGTTAGTAATAAATACATAAATATATTATTTCATACTTTTTAGTGCTTTTCTCTTTTGAAGTCTATTCATTTTTTTGTAGAAAAGAATTATATCCTGCCCATTAGTTATCTAAATTGACGTAGTTTTTCTTAAAACCGAATTTATCTGTAATCAAGGGTTATTGAGGGTGGCTAGTAAAATGACAGTACTGTATATGATATATAGGTCATTAGCTAAATCACTAACAAGTGTCCAGGCTTCAATTAAATATAGACGAATAGAGACAATCAAATCATTTCTTCTTCTTCTTCTTCTTCTTGATAAACCTCGAGTTAAATTTCTTAAGTTTGTAGAGGTAAAGATAGACATAATAGGCAAGTAAATGACCAACATACACTCTGTTAAACAATTAATTGACCTGATTAAATTCTACACGTTGGTATATTGTTGCATTGTAGATATACACTTGATGCTTCATAAAAGCAGATAATAAGATAAGGTTTTAAAATCGGACAGTTATTTGATTTAAAAATAATAAATCTTTTCACGCCATGAGTGTCATTCATGACTCATCAAATTTTAAAAATCTGATAGCTAGGATATCATATCAATCATGGATTTATTAAGAATGGATACGGGATGGTTTAACATTCTTTGAAGCCAAAACAAACCATTCTAAACGACAGTATAAACACAATTTGTAAACATTGGCCACATCTTATTTTACCTTGTATTTTTGTATAAAAAATACGTTAGAAGCATCACATTTATTACTAAAAGTAATAAAAGCACTAAAATATTTTATTTTTCTGCTAAATAATAAATTTAAGTTAAAAAGGTTTTATTATTTATAGGTTATTTTATTTCTAAAGGTGCTTATTTAAAGTCGCTCGGAGTCATTTATAAATCTATAAGTCGCACTTTTTCTTTTCTAGTTCATTAGACAAAGACGTACGTGTAACCGAGCATTCGCAGACGTTTTTCCTAAGCAACCAGCAGACAGCAACACTTCTGATCTCCAACACTCCAATGCTATTTTATCTCTTTCTACTACCATTCTTGATTCAATTACGTAGTGATTCGTAGTTCGTAAACTCTTCTCATAGGAGAAATAAAGTGCAACAACAAATATAAGGCTTCACGTTCGATACGCTCACAGTATACGGACATCGAATCCTTTCTTAATAAATCCATGATATCAATATATATCAGTATAATACAAGTTTAATCATATACATATAGTATACTTTGAGTACGATACATAAAAAATTGCGTAATGTTATTATTATACTATTTTCGTTTGAAAATTTTGGGGACTTTTTAATCCTTGACTATAGATACGCATTTTTTCTTGTATATGTCGTAGCAGCCTCTATTGAAATTAGACAGTGAAATACTAAAAATAAATACTATTTATCCCGATAAGTAGCATCATTAAATTTGAATCAATGGTAGTATTTAGGGTGTCACGAAAGGGAACCTGGGATTATTACTCGGAAACTGGAGAATCAATAAACGGAATTAAAAAAATCTTTCTTAGAAGAAATTCGAAGTATGTCAACAGTATTTTATATACAGCTTGTGTGTCGATAAATACTATATAGGTTGAAATTTTTAACTGGAATAAATTCGGTTACAAAGAATCCATCCATTTCTTGAAAAAAAAAATCCAAAAACACGGGTACCTTTTTTTTTTGGTTCAACAATTATTTTGCATTTCCGTGAATTTTATGCATGTGTTGTGATAGCTCGCGGAAAAGGGCATAAAAAAGGATTATAACCCACTATTTACTTTTGAATTTCTGTTCCCTGATAATAATATAATAATATAAATAATATTGATCGTGTAAGGTAGGGCAGTATTCAGACTGGTTGGCACGAGGATTGACAGCTGTATTGTCAATACTGATCGTGCCAATATTATTGATCGTGTAAGGTCCACTTATACTCCTAAGTTTCTTTAAAATGCCTTAGTTAACTGAATCTCACAGAACTGAAATATTAATGATAATAGGATATGGCGATAGATGGCGGACTCAAGCAGAAGTAGCGCGTTTGTATCAAGAAGAGCACCCTGATTTACACCAATTTCGCAAAGCACCATTAGCAAAATTAAAGCAGATTATCGTGAATTGGGCCATGTGAGAGATGTACCAAGACCACGAGAACTTCGTGTAATGCAGGAAGACACACTAAATATCTTGCTTAGTCTCTAAGGAAGCCCTGTCATACCGGTTAGGAAACTGGCAAGATATAACAACGTTAAGTCAATCATTTGCATTAAGGTTAATAAATTTATGTAAAATGCGCCCATGTAAAAGGCCAATGGAGCAGGAATTAATGGAAGATGACCCAGATCGTCTACTTTTGTGAAATTATGATTAGGTCGCTGGATCAGCATTCAATAGTTTTTTAGTACTTTTGTATTAAATGGTCATGTGAATAAGCAAAACTGTCGGTACTGGGCCGATGAAAATCCTCACTGGATTCGAGAAACTTACACTCAACGTCCACAAAAGCTTATTGTTTGGGCAGGCATAATTGGTGACCGAGTCATTGGGCCAATATTTTTTAAAGATATTCTAAATGGGTCGTTATATCTTAATTTCTTGCGAGAGGGCCTTATTCCAGCTTTGGCTGCTTTATTTCCTCATCATGCAGATCTTCATGATGATCGAATATGATTTGGATGGTTTGAACAGGATAGTACACCGCCACATTACGCGCAAAATGTTTGACAATATGTGAATGAAGTTTTTCCTAACCGGTGGATGGGGAAAAGAGGTACAATTGAGTGGCCGGCGAGATCGCTAGATCTTAAACCCCTTGATTATTTTCTTTAGTTGGGTTTGCTTGGGTTGGCTTGCTTTGCCACCTTAAAAGTAAAGTATACGTGACAAAACCAGAAAATTTAGAGAATCTAATGAGTAACACACGAAATAATAACTCCATGCAGAAATGCTACATAATGTTACAAATGAATTTTACTTTAGGTTGGAGTTCTGCCAGGAAAAAATGGTGAACATTTGCAACAATATTTAGGTAAAAAAAAAAATTATTTAAAAAATCACTTTTTTATTTTTTCTTGTTTATCAGGTTACAGAAATTCAAAAGAAAATAGTGGCTCAAATTCCTTTTTAATGCCCTTTTCCGCGAGCTATCACAATACATGCATTTGCATTTGAAAAAAAAAGTTGGGTTAGTTTTGGATGAACGGTAAAATTTACGGAAATGTAAAAAAACTGTTAAATCAAAAAAAAAGGTACTCGTGTTTATGGATTTATTCAAGTTAAAAAATTCACCCTGTATATGCGACAGAAGGGCAAAAATGTTATGTTTTGTTGAAGTTTGCTCACTGTGGGAAAATACTAACATACAAAAAGAAATATGGTAATTTTCCGTGATAAGTTATATAATGGTATGCGACAAATGGCAGTGGTCAATAATATATTAAAGAATATAACATAGCTGCGAGTGAAGCCGCGGGTAAAAGCTGGTATTAAATATTTATACCATATTGTTATGTAGAGAGGCCACTTTTTCTTCTGACATTCCATTAATTTTTCTTAATCTTTTTTATCCCCTTTGTTGATACTTTATTTTCTTTATTATTCTAATAAGTAATTAAATGAGGCATGAAAAGGCTATGAAAGTACAGTAGCTTGTGAAACATGGAATTTAATCACACAAAGATAACATAATTGAACCCAACATAAATGTAATTTATTATTAAAGAAGAAAAAACCAGTGTTAATAGAAATTTTTAACTTTGTGGTGCGTGCCAATGCGAACCAATTCATTATAATAAAATGTAAGTTTAGTCTTTAAGTGAATCATTTAAATCCGATTAAGGTTCAGTTAGTGTTCTGTTAGGCAAGATACGGTCAGTCGTTTAAAAGTGTGTATTTAGTAAAGCTATACCATGGTAAATTCTGCGGCTAAAATACCGGTTTAAAACGAAAACAAAAGTACGAAGTGCAGTTGTTTTGGTGTAATTAAATGAAGTTTGCAACAGTGTGTGCGAAACAAAACGGCACTTTATTCGTCATAGTTTTTACCGAGAATACTGAGAATGAGTGCATATTAGGTGAAAGTATTACAAGGAAACGATGATAAAATATGAGCTTATCAAATAAACAAACGGGTTCCAATATTTTGATAAAACTTATTTTTCTGGTTTAAATTGTTTCGTATATGCTTTATTATTTATTAGAAACCACCAATCACACTAATATAATTTAGTTTATTGGAGTAACAAAGAACAATAAAGGTCTAATACCTACAAGAATTACTTTACTTTACATATTTTTCTTGGAAATACACAAAAAAAGCAAATTAAGTATTATGTAATTTTAACAGACTTTAAAAAAATATCAATAACCACTTTGGTCAGGGGTACCAACCTAATAACTGAGGGTTCAAGAGCAGGAGTAATTTGGTGTAGAAGTATCTAATTATTGTGGGTACCTATAATACTTCAGTAATAATGTGTCATACTGGGTAGTACCTACTGAGTAATACTAAGAAATAGTTGGTAATACTGCTTATTTTTTAGTAATATTTGAGTAATTAATTTTAAAAATGTGTAATATGGCGTACCAATTTCAGTTAGCGGTTTAGCCCTCTGGGTAAAAATAATTCAAATAAAATACATTACTTGCGGTTGCACTGATTCCGAGTTCATAGTTTAAAATTTTTTTGTTAATCTATACAGGGTGTTACAAAAAGATGGTAAGAAATTTTAAGGGCAGATTTTACTTCTAAAAATATGAAAGTAAGTTTATATAAACATGGATCCTCAAACGCTTCTTTTTCGAGATACAGGGTGTTTAATATTTACTTTTTTAAATGTTTCTTTTTAATTTCTCGAAAATGCGTAAACATATTGACATGAATTTTGGTATACGTCAGTATATAATGAAAGGGTGCCTTTACGTGCAAAAATTTATTTTCTAATGTACTGGTATCAGTGGCGTGTGGCTGGAAAGTTTTTATTTTTAGCGAAAAAAATTCCACTCCACTGATTTTTTGCAAAATTGACATCGTTTTCTTAAATCTTCTGCGTGAAAAGTGTCCCTTGAGATTTTTCGTTCTGACCCGCTGTTATCGAGATAAAAATTAATTTATTTTTTACAATAAAAACAAATAATCGAAATGATTTTTTTTACATATTATTTCTTATTCAGGACACAGTGCATTTTGATTTAAGTTTATAATAGATATTGGAAATGGCTTCTAAGTGCTTCAGTACATGCTATAAATCGTCTTCGCATATTTTTCCTAACTTCTCGGAATACTTGAGGTGTGAAAATATTAGACACCCTGTATCTCGAAAAAGAAACGTTTGAGGACCCATGTTAATATAAACGTATTGTCATATTTTTAGATGTAGAATCTGCCCTTAAAATTTCTTAACATCTTTTTGTAACACCTTGTATAGTATACCTATTAAAAGAAACTGCCTGACTGACTGACATATCGACGCACAGCCCACACCGCTGGGTCTAAAAACTTGAAATGTTGCACAGAGCTTTCTTAGATAAGTAGGCATCCACCAAGGAAGGGTTTTTGAAAATTTAACCCCTAAGGGGATAAAATAGGGGTTCAAACTATGTATGGAGAAAAAGTATTAGATGGTCCTATTAACTCAAAGCTTCAGAGGTACTTGGAGGTACTCTAAAAAAATTGCGATCAAATTCTCCAGCGCTAGTCCGGTCTAATTTGACAACCAAAAGTTTTAAACTGACAAGTGTAAGAACAAGACAACTAATTTTTATGCTACGAATTTTTTCTGAGGTTTTCCCAAATTTATAAAGAAAACGGCAATTTTACTAATTTTAGTACGTACCTTCGATAATAATAGAATTAAATTCATTCTAACAATCCATTCCAAGATAAAAATCATTTGAAAAGCAAGCAAATCGCTAAAATATCAGAATAATTCATGTTTTTAATGACGATTTATTAATAACAATGACAGAACAACAACCTATCAAAACTGATCAACTAGATCTTAACTTAAAGCGGTACCTACTAAATCTTAAACCTTCTTAGTGAATCTGAAGGTAAATGTTTAAACACGTGTTTTACTTAATCATTTAATAAATCAACCCCTAAAGGGGTGAAATGGGGTTCAAAGGTTCAAAGTTTGTAATGGAGTAAAATTGTAATAACGCGGAAGAAGTCGCGGGCGAACGCTAGCAGTATTAAATGGAATTTACAGAAAAAAGAAATGCGCAAAAGCAAAGGATTTTGGATTTTACAACTGTGACGTAATGCTAATATTATAAAAACATGTACGGTTATCGATTGTTTTTAAAAATCCCCCTTTCTCGTCAAAATAACGCAAAAAAAACTACAAGTATCTTTAATATTTATAATAGTCATATTAAATAATATTTATATAAGTCAGTATTATCAATATTATCACTATTAGTATGAAAAATTTTGGCGTACTTGTTACAAAAAATTAACTGATGGGTTTTCAAGTATTAAATAAAAATAGACCAAACTAAAAACATGTCCAGTTACAGTTTCGAAGTATCATCTCCGAAACTTAGAAATGAATCATCATTTTATATGCATATGTATGAACAAAGAATATTTACATTGTAGTACACAGTATACAGCAACAGTTTATTAGGGCATAGGATTTGGCTAGAAATCATTATTGTGTGTGGAATTTGGAAAGCTGGATATTTTATGAACTGACAAATAAAAGATAGGTTACATGTGGTAGTTTAGTTATGTTATTATATGTTTACTTCAAAAGTCATTAACGTAATTATATTTTACGTCAGTACTTAATTATATTTGTACTTATTTGCGACTTGTAAAATGAAAATTTACTAATAGGTACATTTTAAATATACTGGGTGTCAAAAAAGTTGTAAATATCTTTAAAAAAGACTTAATGGGTCTGTATCTCAAAATAGTACAATTATATTTTTGAATTTTTAAATCAAGTTGTGATGTACCGACTTTTTGCGAAGTACGTTTTTAAAGAAAATGCAAAATATGATTTCTTTACTGACGTGATACTCGGATGTCTATTGCGGAAAGTCATGGGTTTTTTTTTATAGAAAATAACTGAGCAGCAACAATTTTAAAAACACGAAAATAGTAGAGATGTAACCTGATTACTCATAATGTTTAGGGGGGTGGGGGGCAATGTTACCTCCAGCTACACAAAAGTACATAACCAAAAAAAAAAAAACAGGCAAGCTCGATTGTGACATTACTTTCTTATTGTTTAGGGTTCTAAGAATTGTAGACTATTTTATCATGGACTTTTCGAAATGTACTTTCGGAATACGGGTTTTTGGTGAAAATATTTTCACAATATTTCATAAATCCGATTTCCAAAAAGCATCTTTGAAAAAGGGGTCAGGACATTTTTGAAAAAATTCGAAAATGTTTCGAAAAAATATTTTTGAAAAATTTCGTTAATCCATTTTCGAAAAAGCTGTTTATCGAAAAAATTTCTTTCCAAAGAGATTATTTTGAAAAAAAAATTATTGGGATATTTGTTTTGTTTAGAAGCCAAAATGAACCGGCGCAAATTTTGATAAGATCGCAGTGAGATGTGAAAGGAATGTTTTCAGAAAAAATCTAAGAGCATGTAAATCAAAAATGCCAAAAAGGCATTTTTTATATTACATATTAGTATTGATCTATTATTCATGTTTTTTTGGTACTTATAATTCATTTTAAAGGCCTTACATACTAGATGGCAAAATGTTTGATTTTGTTTATAATATTTTGTAGAATACATATTATTATGTAGAAATGGTTAATGTTTATGTTACAATATTTATTTTTACAAAAGTCGCTATTGAAATTATTTTTGTACGAGGCTCTAGGGGGTGGGGGCCTTCCGCCCCCCCCCCCCCCTAAATCCGCCACTGTACTATGTGCTCTTCTTCTGCTTCTGTAGGCCTCGTGTCTTGGTTGCCATTTTAAAGGTTAATCCATCATCCATCTGTAATTCTAGCTACACATGTTTTAACTCCCAAAAGTCTTTCTAGACCCAATTTCTATTCATAATCTGAACAACATGACCAACGATATCTCTGACGCGTACTGTGCTCCATTATTGTTTTCGAGAATGTGTCTCTCTGCCCATATAAATTAAAATGCAATAAGTAATTATTAATAGCATTAAATTTCGATATAATAGTTATTAATTAATAATAGTTATTAATTATATTATTATACAGTGAGAACGTAAAGGTTGGAATAAATTAGTTTAAAACTCAGGCATTGTTTTCTTAGAAAGACGCTCAGACACTTCAAGTTTTGATTTTAGGTGCGCATTGTTTAAACTAAATTTGATGTATACAGGGTGGTCCAAAATGAAGATATCATGTCACTTAATTTTTTTAAAGTCTCTTTTTTTATTTCATTTTTAAATTCTGCGTAAAATGTCAATCATATTTCATGTACCATATCCTATATCTAAATTGAACGGTTTTTGAAAAAAAGAGAGTTTTCGTTTAAAAATGGCAAAAAAATAAATGGCAAACTTGTGAAAAAATTATTTCAACAAATGTTGTAGATTAAGAGCCAGCGACCGCCAGACATACGTTATAGTATCAAGCCTAAGATTTTTTCTGTAAATGTACTCTATAGTAGGTATAATAAGAACGTTTGGATGCTATGAAACTTGAGTCAGGGGGGCTTTTGCAGGTAACAGGTAGGTTCTAAAGGTGTAGAAAATGTAATAGGAAAACGTTAAAATAACAAATCTGATTTTTTAATACTTATGTTCAATAGGACGGTATTATAAACGCATATTTACAAGTGCCAGACGCTTTTCACGGGTCATAATTTCCGCCAGACGCTTTTAAGCTCTATAAATAAGCGTGGCATTTACGTTATAGTATCAAATCTGAATTTGGTTTGTTTATTTGACCATATTATTCGAGCTGCCAGCCAGACCCATCCGAAGGGTCTAACCTTCCCCCAGACACATACCTGATTTTTTGGCCAAAATTATTTAAAGCGTTATATTAGTAAACAAGCTGGCGTAAATGTTTTTTATAGTGATAAAATGACAAATTGCAACAAAATTAGAGGTAATAAGTACAATTTTTGTATTTTAAACATACAGGGTGTCCCGATAAAAGTTAATCACCGGCGATATTGAAGCAAATATAACACCCAGAGCTTTCGTAAAGTATTTTTATTACTAAAGTGGTCATCAGAAGCTTCTAGAAATTATTTGTAAGCTTTAAATTTGACCGCTAGAGGGTGTAACTGATAGCGTCAATAATAAAGCCGAATTTCTGACTAAAACCTCAGGACAATCTATTTTTTTATTTGTTTAAAGCTAATAGACACTGATATGCTTTTCCTGATATCGCGCAGACATACATGCAGCTTGTACCATCCAAGAGGATTCATGCCCTTGTTCGTAGGATAATTACGAGGCTTCCCTCCTGTTTGATCGGCTTGATTTTTCGGAAAAGGGAAGGCTTGGCCGATCGGAAGAGCTGGATGTCAAAGGTTCGAAGTACGTTCGTAACCAAGCAGAATTTTTTTTGGAAATGTTCCTTTATCTACGTGATTGATGCCATCTTTCATGAAAATTACGACATAAACGGTGAATTTTTTCCTTAATTTGAAGCTCATTGCTTGGACTTATATATTGTACAATCTCTCTAGAGACATAATTAAGAATAGTGAGAAATTTTTGATATTTGTCTCCTTTGTGCAGCCACAGTTCAAAAAAGTTTTCATTCTTCAAGCGATGCATCACTAAAAAAAATTCAAATATTTTAAAATATAGTAGCAGTAGTAGCAGCTAAACTCTTTAAGAATATAAGTCTACTAAAATTTGAAACTTATAATACTTCATAAGACAAATATACATAGACGTAAGACTCATACTATAAATAAGGTTATGAGTAAAATTAAATATTTTTGATACAACCCAAGAAAGTACATACCTTTAAGATAATAATCCAATTCGCTCCGTAAAAAAATACTAAAACACAAACTACCAGCATAATCAAAAAGTTTCGCTATGGTCGACGACGTAATCACACTAACGAACGACTCTGTCGAATGTACAAACAGGTATTCGACCATGTCATAAGGGCGCATTAACAAAGAAATATCTTAAGATAATTATTATTTGGGGTATATTTACTTACAATATTAATAAACAATAGCGCAGTTTCTAAGAATTGGAAAATATAATTTTGGCCAAATAAGCGCTTCTCAGAAACCATAGTGACCTGGTACGAATACCTGTTTAAGTACATTCGACAGAGTCGTTCGTTAGTGCGATTACGTCGCCGACGATAGCGAAACTTGTTGATTGTGCTGGTAGTTTGGGCCGAGAAGATTCTCGGGTTTGGGTTTTAGTATTTTTTAAGGAGTGAATTAGATTATTACCTTAACGGTACTTACTTTCTTGTGTTGAATCAGAAATATTTAATTTTGCTCATAACATTATTTATAGTATGAGTCTTACGTATATGTATATTTGCGTTATGAAGCATACATTTTCAAATTTTAGTAGACTTATATTCGCATAAAGTTTAGCTGCTACTACTTGCTATATTTTTATATTTGAATTTTTTTTAGTGATGCATCGCTTGAAGAATGAAGACCTTTTTGAACTGTGGCTGCACAAAGAAGACAAAGATCAAAAATTTCTCACTATTTTTAATTATGTCACTAGGGAGATTGAAGAATATATAAATCCAAGCACTGAGCTTAAAATTAAGGAAAAACTTCACCGTTTATGTCGTAATTTTCATGAAAGATGGCATTAATCACGTTAAATTAAAGAACATTTCCAAAAGAAAAATTCTGTTTGGTTATAAACGTACTTTGTAATTGAAACAGACGAACATTTGACATTCAGCTCTTCCGGTCGGCCAATCCTTCCCTTTTCCCAAAATTCAAGCTCATCAAGATGGAGGGAAGCCCCGCAATTATCCTACAAACAGGGGCATGAATCCCCTTGGATGGTACAAGCTGCGTGTATGTCTGCGCGTTATCAGGAAACGCATAATATCATTGTCTATTAGCTTTAAACAAATAAAAAAATAGATTGTCCTGAGGTTTTAGTCAGAAATTCGGACTTATTATTGATGCTATCAGTTACGCCCTCTGGCGGTCAAATTTAAAGCTTACAAATAATTTCTATGATGACCACTTTAGTAATAAAAAAAAATTCCGGAAGCTCCGGGTGTTATGTTTGCTTCAATATCGCTGGTGAATAACTTTTATCAGGACATGTATGTTTAAAATACAAAAATTTTACTTATTAGCTCTGATTTTGTTGCAATTTGTCATTTTATCACTAGAAAAAATACTTGCGCCAGCTTGTTTTTTAATATAACACTTTAAATAATTTTAGCCAAAAAATCAGTGTGTGTCTGGGGGAAGGTTAGACCCTTCGGATGGATTTGGATGTTCGGAAAATATCGTTAAATAGTCGCCCGAATAACATATATAAAATCAGAGCTTAAAAGTGTCTGGCGGAAGTTATGACTCGTGAAAAGCATCTGGCACTTGTTAATATGCTTTTATAATACCGTCCTGTTGAACATATTAAAAAATCAGATTTGTTATTTTAATGTTTCACTCTTACATTTTTTTACACCTTTAGAACCTGTTACCTACTCAAGTTTCATAGCATCCAAACATTTTTACCTACTATACTGTACACCTACAGAAAAAATCTTAGGCTTGTTACTATAACGTATGTCTGGCGGTCGCTGGCTCATAATCTATTGGAATTGACATCCACCAACGTCCTGGCAATACCCGAGACGATCTTCGAATTCTTGCAGAACATTTTGAAGTACTTGAGGTTCTACTAATCTAGTTTCTTGCCTTATTCGGTTTTTCACCAACCCGTCGACCAATCCAACGCCCAAGTATTTAGATATTTACGCACCGAGCGAGTATAAAAAACTCTTTTATTTCAAAAATGGATCAATTTAGATATAGGGTATAATACATCAAATATGGTGGAAATTTTACGCAGAATTCTAAAATGAAACAAATATTTCTATTTCAAAAAAATAAGTGCGACATGATATTTCATTTTTGGGTCACCCTGTGTTACATCAAATTTAGTTTAAACAACACACACCTAAAATCAAAATTTGACTTGTCCCAGCGTTTTTCTAAGATAAAAATGGCTGAATATTAAACGAATTTATTCCAACCTTTACGTTCTCACTGTATAATTAATACATAACAAAATATTTAAGCAACAAATTTATAAAAAATATGCCTTTAAATTTTAGATTTATTTAAAAAATGTTTTAGTACGGCTAATTGCTTATTCGGCAAGGGAATATTTATAAAACCATTTGTGATACGCTAACAATAATAAAAAAGTGTTGCTGCACATAATGGAATATATAGTTTAAAACAAACTAATAATGAACAAACCTGACCATCATGGGAGAAATTTCAAGTCCATCAAGTTTCAAAAGTGCGTTAACTTTCTTCAATAGTCTAGATCGATCAGGCACTAGTCCTCTAATTCCTAGAAAGCACGCTAGCAATTTTGAGGTCAATCTTAAACTGGTCATAGATAGCAAAACTGTTGCCAGTACATCTTATGATGTTCAGCAGAATTCTTATGATGTCAAACAGTTTATACCAAGGGCCAAGTTGGTGAAAAAACAAGATGAGTTTGAAAAAAATATTATGAGAAATATCCCAAATCAAGATTATCAAAAGCCTGTGTCAAGTCCAAAGGATATCAGTCGAGTTGAAGAAAAATCTCAGCTGTTACCAAGAATTCCTCCTCGGGTACCGCCGAAAGTGCCTTCGAGACCTCGAGTTTTAAAATTAAACTCTACTACTGATTTGCTACCTAAAACTCGACTTGATGAAACTCCATTGCTGGATTTCTATCAAGATCCGAAAGATCAACTAACTCCTGATATGGAAGCAAAGCAAATTTTTGACGCTTTTACAAAAGAAATAACGCCTTATAACACATTTGAAATTCCAGTGGACGCGCTCGATAGTGACTTTTTTAAACAAACTTTGACATTAGTGGAAAGTGATATTGATGTTAATGAAGTTGAAATTCGAAGGAAGTCTAGTGATGCAAGGAGAAGTATTAGAAGTTCTTACAGAGTGCCAAGCAGAAAAGAAAGGTGAGTGGTTTATGTATTAAGTTATGTTTTGATGCTAATGCGGCTCAAAACGGTTTAAAATCGTTTTATGTATAAAATACCGTTTAAATTTTGCGGCCATAAAGTAGATCATCAAGTACTTAGTACAATAAAATAATAAGGAACTTGCATAGTGGGAGAGACTTCTGTTAAAGTATGCTGTCCTCAAAAGTTTTTTTGATATTTTTACTTGCACACCACTCTCTGTAAGCAGCATACGTATCTTCATATAAATGTCTGTATTTGGATAAAATCAAGGCATCCTTTACAGTGGTTGCAATAATTTTAACGTTCTCGGAACTAGATTTTAACAGCTCATCGAAGCTATTTCGAACTTCCATTTTCTGTCTTGACTTTTATGTTAAATAATACCTAATCAAAACACGCTTCGGGAACTAAGGGCAATGAAATTTCCATCTATATCTGCTATACTAAATACCGATATTTTTATTGTTGGTATTTTATTTTTTAAGCTAAAAATGATTGAAAAATCGCTGAAAAATAGTACAATGTGAAATCGTACATAAAAATCTTGTATGACACACGTACATAATAGGGCTTTATCTAAATCGTCCTTTTATTGACCTCGCTCGCATGCTCGCTCGATCACAAACAGACTTGTCCAATCAAACCCTATATTATGTACTAGTGACATAAATAGCTAGGTATTATTTTCTTGTTAATCGGCGATGATATACAGAGTGAGTTTTTAAAGTGTTACAAGGCAATATGTCGAAAAGGGATTAAAATATTTTCATGAAATTTTGGTGAGTTAATAGGGACATAGGGGGATATATTTAAACACATTTTTGATATTTGCTCCCTCTCTCTATTTTGAGGGATGGGGGGTAACTTTGGAATTTTAAATGGGATGATGTACTTTTGTTTATAAAATTCCCATCTATATAAAAAACTACGTACGCGCTCAAGATTTTGATTTGTTTTTTCGGTAACGGAACTATGGTTAAGTAAATTTTGACTGAATTTAAAAAATAAATAAATTTTACCAATAAATCAAGTTCACTTATTTCATGTACGATTATTATTCATTTCCATGGAAATCTGTTATTTTTTACTTAAGTCAGTTGAGAATTTCGACGTTTCAACGATTATTTCTCAGTTTATTGCTCAATTAAACATGACAGGGAATTTTAATGTTCAAGTTGATGTGTTGTTAATTTTGGGGGAGTGGCATATTTGAAAACAGGTGAATTGGACGAGCTGGTCCGGTCAACTGGCCTGCTATGTCCCTGGATTTGACCCATCTTGACTTTTCCTTGTGAGGTTTTATAAAGGACAAAGTGACGGCGTCCGCACCTTCAACTTCAGATAATTTGAAAGACCGAATCCGTTTTGCCTGCTTATTAGTGATACCTGAAATGTTACAGCGGTTCCGAAATTTATTCATTGGAAGTTGAAGGGGGGCATTTCGAACAATGTCTCAAGCACGACAGACGATAAATAGGTTGAAATTAAATGTTAAATATTTTTTTTATGTTATATAACCTAATAAATCATACTTCTGTAACCGAAAGTACAAATCGAAATAAATTTTGTACACGTACGTGGTTTTATACGTAGATTCGAATTTTATAATCAAAAGTACCTACATCACATTTAAAATTTCAAAGTTACCTCCCGCCCCTCAAAATAGAGGGACAAACAAAACAAGAGAGAGGGGCTAAATGTTAAAAATATGTTTAAATATGTCCCCCTATCTCCCTATTAACTCATCAAAATTTCATGAAAATATTTTAAACCGTTTTCGAAATATGGCGCTTTTTTTGTTTAAATTAACGACTATAATAAAATTATTAATTACTGTGTCCTTTCTAACATTTTACGTATGTATGTAAAACATATAGTATCAATATATATATAAAAAATATATATTTAAAAAAAGACATTTTAGACTTTTCCAGTTAATGCTGGATACTTATGTTGTAGTTTAAAAGTTTGATTTTTAAAATTTTTGATAACAAAACAATAAACACACTGTTCAGAAATGATCGTTCGTTCAGCTGATTTTTTAAAAGCTTTTCCACAAAATAATCTTAGGTTATAGTTCACTACGCATGGGTGCTACGAATACCCCAGCGATGGCATAAACGACATCGAATGAGAATACCGAATTGGTCGATATCGCTTTGACTATCGAGTATCGAAAGAGTTACGATAGCTGTCGTATCGAGTGAAAGGGAATCTCAGCGCTGATATTGTAAAGAATATAATAATACGTAAGTTACATGATCTCTTTGAAAATAACATTACAGGTCATTCGCCATAGTGTCGAGAACTATTTATTACGTCAACATTAATTTAACTTTTTTGGTACCTTATGCATGACTTAGACACAAAATTCTTAGTGATGACTCAATGGGAATCCTTTCTTCCAAAAAAATAATCATCGAGCTATGTTTTGTAGAAGCATGAAAATAAGGGAGAAAAAGTATGATCTTTGCGTTCTAAATATATAGATTGGACCCTTATAATGTGACAGAACTCATGTTAATGTCATTGCCAAATATTACTCTAAATGTCAATTGAATACAAATTTTGAGCAGCAGGCTGTATAACTTATACTCTTTGACATTGCCAAGGCCGCACCAAGCTACAGCGCCCTGGGCAAAATTACACTCAGGCGCCTTCCTACGCTCCCAGTTGTCGTTTTTGTTGAAAATTCTGTCGACATTTTTTTTGCCAACGGTCGACCCTTTCTTGGAAACGTTCCCCGGAATTTAACTATTGACCATTTTTCGAATTCTCCCGGAACTAAACTATCGGCGTTTTTTTAGGTATAAAGTCCCTTTCGGCACCTTTTAGGCCTCTGGTGCCCTGGGGCACTTTCTCACTTACCCTTATGATAAAAGCACGTTCATGTTCTTGATTCTGATTTTGTCGTTCTGTTTTAATTAATTTTATTCCTAAGTTTTACCATTTTTATCGGTAAATTATAATTTATAATAAATTCTATCATTTGTACGAAATTTAAAAAACACCCGTTCTTAAATTACTTTAATGCTTTCAAATTTTCTTAAGCTCCATGTAACTCAAAAATTCTTTTAAATGCATCTGTTACTTGAATTATAATATCCATTTTTTCATTTTAATATTACCTCATAAATAACCACAAACACAATGTAAATGTTTAATCCCCCAATCTACGTAAGCATATTTCCTTTTTATGCCTATTTAACTATTAATAATCAAAAATTTCCATAATGGCGGGTGCTCAGGTGTTTTACCGCCCCCGAAATGGGCCCCTAAAATTCAGATAAGGATTTTTGTAAGGCACATTCAACAATGGGGCGCCTCTAAAGTGCATGCTTTGTGAAAAATTAATGGCTTCTCTGCGTTTTACATCCAGAATAGAAAGAGAAAGGATTTACTACCCCACAGTCGTTATGTAGTTTTAAGGCGGGTAGGAAAAGATAAAGTGGTAAAACTTGCGGCTAGCGCTCGCCAATATTGAACTATAAAAAAATATTAAATACTCACATTACTCACTGATGATAAAGATATCATTTATATCGTCGATATATCGCGATATCGATAGATTTGATGTTAAAAGGAATTTTGTAGCGATTAATCAAAATATACATAAGTACAGTATATGGAAATAGTATACAAAAATGATATACTGCAATATTGATTGTAGCATTGATTGATAACAAACCCGAGCAAAATTGAGGTTGAGGTATCTTTTTCTGCTTTCAACTTTCTCTGGGTGAAGCACTTCAAAAAGGTAGCAATAGGATGTTGTCCCAGAACCGCTCTTATATTATATTAATGATTACCTTAAAAATATAATTTCCCCTCTTCTTGCCACATAGGCGAGTGGAGTAACAGATGGTAAGCCCTTTGGCAACATGGGATAAAGATAAATAATTATTATGAAATTTTGCTGTAAAAGTTACCAAACAAACAACTAACAAAAATTTCCTTCAAAATTATAAAATGGATTTGGAAGCTAACAAGAGAACAAGACGTTGCCAAAATCAAGTGTAGAAGCTAGAAGTCAGGTTGACAGAATGTCAGTGATATTCTATCTATTACGCTGTTTGCAATTTATTCATCCCTCTATAGATGGTCCCATAGCCCTTTTTGACTCTGTGGGTGTACGCAGACAAAAACCCAAATTAAAAGACTTTAATCTACTACATTTAAAGTTTTACTAAAACCAAATTTGTCGCAATATCAAATTATTTCAAAAAACTACAAGTGAAAACAAATCCAAAACAATAGTGAAATTTTCGAAAGCTGTTTTTTTTTAAAGCTTTTTCACGTTTACTCAGCGACACGACCTTTAGCATCGATGACACTCAAATGAGTTAGAGTAGACTGTCGTTGATTATAGATGTTCCAACAGAGTCTGCGAACGGATTTCGATCATACATAAGGTTCTCTATACTCGATTTGAAATTGGTTGATAGTAATAAATCATTTTTAGCAGCCGATTCCATAGGCGCACCTACCTGACGTGCCGGTTTGAACCCTATTTACTTATCCGAATAATTTAGTAATCATTATTGTCATAACAGGTAAAAATAATTATGCCGAGAATTCCGGGAACAATTAATACACAATGTTACTTTTCAGGTAGTTACGAAAAATTAGGTACCTCTACTTATTGGTATAAAACTGTGAGTCATTTTAAGAGCGAACAAACCTAATGCGAGTATTCTAGGACACACATTTGGGTAATTTTTGAAAATGGAGAGTCTTTCAGGATTTATTCCAGTTAAGCGAGCTGCGAAATCAGCGCTAAGCATTAGTGAAAAGATTATTGTGCTTAATGTATTTAATGCACTTAGATATCAAAAAAGTGCAATAAGTATCGATTCTGCAGTGGAACTTTGTTCAAAGATGACAGGTATTGGAAAAGCAACCATCTACAGGCTGATGCGGGAAGAAAAGACAGGAACCGTGACGCCACCAAAACCATCTCCAGGAAGGCGAACAATACCGATCGATGAGGACGAAAAGGCCATCATAAGACGAAAGGTGCATTCATTCTATTTCAATAAGGAGATCCCTACTTTGGATAGATGTTCAAAAACTCTTTGAAGAAGCGCTTCAAGAAGTCAACGCGGGGAAGTGGCAAAGATGTATAGAGCATGTACTAAAGGAGGAGGAAAAAATGTGGCAATTGGATAGTTTACTGGAGAAAACGGTCGAACCACTTATTATCAATTTAGGGGAAGAAGACAGTCCCTCAGATATTTCATTTTCTGATGATGATTAATTTAAAGCGAAGAACTGTAATGACTTACTATAAATTTTATAGAATTTCAAATAGAAACATTTTTCCAAATTTACTTGTTTATTAGTTGCTTTATTGTTATTAGTATTATATTTATTCAAATACAAGGGTAACAAATTATGCCACACATCCGAATGTTCACTAAATTATATAATTATTGTGTTTAATATAAACTTAAACCCACCCGAAAGCACGTGCATGAGTGCAAAACATCACAGGTAGAATACTACCGCTTATTGTTCGAGCCTCGGGTTAAGCTTTGTATTCGACGCCCTTATCAGATCTATAGGAATGGAAAGTTTAATAAATGCAAAAGGGTCTAGACTTTCAATGTATATACTATTTAAAACTTGGCAATTTAGGTGGACCACTCTGTGTACGTGTTTGACGGATTTTAATGATTTATTACTATCAACCAATTTCAAATCGAGTATAGATGAATGTTACATATTGTACAGCCACAGACGTTCGTAACTGACTGATTTTTTCTGGCGATTAGAAACTGTCACGAATTGCTTGTTGGAATAGAGCTAACAGGTATCTTGCTTGTAGTGCATTTTGACAATTTCGGTACCTCATTTTGCCTATCTAACTCTTGTAGCTCCGAGATTCTCTAAAATATCGATATTTATACTCTCAGCTCTAGATGTGGTAAAAGAAAAAGGGACTTGCTGGTTTATGAAGATGTTAACCATTTATATTTTTATCTTTTACGTCTTTAAAATGCTGTTATAACGTTATTGCTCCTGCTTTATAGGTAATAGGCCTTTTAATAACTGCAGGGTTTAAAACTGGAAACAGATGAGTTTTTAAATTTAGCGCCGATGGCATCACTTGTGTTTTCTCATTTTTCTTATGAATGTATTAGAAAAGGATAGAACACATTGATGGATTTAAGCGCTGAATTTAAAAATTTGCCCATATAATTTAATAAAACGGTGGAATTGCTATTAAAATTTTTTCATGCATATTTAAATTCGTCGTTTGAACTGTAAATTTGATGTAGGTGCGACCAAACATAATAGCTGACACTTCGTAAGCCATTCAACCCTTGAACTTTTCTGGATTCGATGCATGTTTTTAAAACAGGATGCACGTGAACATATCGGTATAAAGTCATCTGTTACCTTTCGATTGCCCACTATTTTTCGTTGTTAAGAAAGCTTTCTCTTCTTTTGCTCCATCTCTTCCCAATTTTGTGTGGGATTCTGAGCTTGATCTCTTGTTAAAAGCTTTTTTCTTTAAATCATTCTCTACTCCATCCACTTATAACTGATCTTCTTTTAACTTTCCTCCTATTTATTTTTCCATTACTCTTTTATCGATATAATCATTATATCTCTTCTGATCAGATATCTGTAGCATTTTATCTTTTTTTCTGTATCTTCTGAGATATATCCACAGCCTTGATCCTTATTAACCTTCCTAATCATGTTCTTCCTTCTTACCTCACACATCAAACTTAACACTTATTTCTGTCACATCTAACCTCCTCTCATGTACTTCTTTTTTACCCCGGTTTCCGCTTCATATATTATTGCATTACATCTCTTCTGATCTGTAGTATTTTATCTTTTTTTCTGTATCTTCTGAGATATATCCACAGCCTTGATCCCTATTAACCTTCCTAATCTTGTTCTTACTTCTTACCTCACACATCAAACTTAACACTTATTTCTGTCACATCTAACCTCCTCTCATGTACTTCTTTTTTACCCCGGTTTCCGCTTCATATATTATTGCAGATCAAACTACTCCCCTCGTCCACGTATTTGCACGGTCACATAATCCACCGGAGACTATCTTCCAAAATCTCGCTTGCACATCCGTGTTATTTTTAAATCCGTACCATCTACTAGGATTTCAAATGTACCATATTCTGTGATGGTGGGACCTGTATTTTATTTAGCTATTCTATTTATTGCATCCTTACTCTGCTTTTCCTTTTCCGTTGAACTACATGTACATAGTTTTTTTTTGTACTTATTTCTAGGTCTCCATTTTCTAAGGATCTCCTCTTGCTTTTCCTGCTAATGCTCCAAACGATAGTATGAAATAAATTAGGATCTTGCCGCATTCTTTAGTTAATATTTGTGACAAAAATATATCGCCTTTCTTTTTCATCGGCACTAAACTTTTGAACTGGCATAATTTTATATGGTCTATACTTAAATTGAATTGATTCTTTGGATTCTCTTGAAAATATAATAAAATCGCTCCATTTCTTTCTCTTCTTTTTCCATTACCCAGAATTCCTCTTTTTTCTAGTCTTCTTTTTGGTTTTATTATGGTGTTTATTGAAAGAGTTCTTTGTCCCTCTTTAATACTTTCTTCATATTGTCTTTGAGCCGCTCCAACATTATTGTTATTTTGTAAATATAATTTTACCATTTTGTATCTCTCATGAATAGAATTACTCATTTTGCATAAAAATAAAATTATAAATTCACGGTGACTAAAGTATTATTGTCAACCTTGACATTAACTTTGACTTACCTGCGAAAAAAATTTAAAAAGGTAGCAGGTATTTCGTTCGCAACCTGGATAGTTACGTTTAAAGTATATTTATGTGAAATAATTGTTAATTTGAAATATTTCGGAAACGATTGAAAAACCGCATATGGTATATTATACAAAATATGTCTAGAACTTCTTCTAGAATCCAAAAATATGATAAAAATCATACCATCCAATTTAAAATAAGCTAGAAAATCGATATTTTATACTATATTTTTTTTATTCGATGCTTAATTGTTTTGCTGATGATTTTGCTGAATGATCCATAAAAATCCCCAAAACTTTTGTATTTAACATTTTTTCCTATGTCCTTTTCTGGCACTTTCTTCTTTCTCAAACACCTCCATACCATGGAACGCCGTCATAGGCCCTTTCTAGACCAATAAAAACTGTTTGCAATCTTTTGTGCTTATCCTGATGGTTTTCTGCAGTCGATTTTAACAGAAGAATTGCATTCGTTGTCATCCTACCTGGGATGAATCCAAATTGCTCTTCTTCTGTTGATGTTTCCTCTCGAAATCTCTGGTCTATAATTTTTTCTCTTCATCGTGTGGGATATCAGCTTAAATCCTCTATCTATACTGAAAACTCTGGTAAAATTACAGTAAAAATCATTAATTATGGTTTGCTACAACCACGATAGCTACAACTAATTGAGTATATTTTAGAAACGTAAATTTAACAACACTAATTAAAAGATATTTACAATTACTTTATAAAATTACTTATTGTGGGTAAATTACTATTGTATTACATACTAAGTGATAGCCATTATGCGATTCTACAAGATAACTGTAAATAACTTATATCTAGTTTTAGTAAATTTGCGTTTGCAAAATATATCCTATTAGTTCTGGCAACCAAAAACTAATTATTTTCACTGCTATTTCACTAAATAGCTTTTTCAATGTAGAGTTTCCACATTTTTGGATACCTCTCTCTTTCTTGTCAAGGCACAATAATTATATGTCTCTACTGACTTGACATTTCTTCCTAGGTGTAATTTTTCTTTCTAGAAATCCCGTAGGGAAGAATAAAGAAGCCTCCATGAGTTTCAGTTCTCGTTCCAACTCAATGGTAAGATTATTCGCAGTGCATGGAGACCGAAAGCGGAGCTATAGAATTTCATTTTGTTTTTGATCGACCCCTTTATTAGATGCTGTATGGTTGCACTTTGAGAAGAAGCTCATAGTGCTCAACTTTGCCGGGAGGACCTCAAATTGTTGTTACGCCGTTGCCTAATTTCCATAATAAATTTTTGTGGATTTGGGTGGATTATAATTATCTTTCTGTTGTATTTTTGTTGGCTTATGATTCATTCTGCATGCTTGCCTGAAGATATTGGAAGTTTCAGTGAATCATTTTCTATTTTCTTTATCATTTTAATGCACTGAGCTATAAAATTTTATAGCTGTCGTGGTCAACGAGGTTAATAACCGGGAAAATCTTAGATAACTATTTTTTGAAATTAACATTTATTGCTATATTTCATAGTAAACATCAAAATACATTTAATTAACAAAAATGTAATATTGATGCTGAACGTATAACTTGGTATAAATGGATTGGAATATGTATTCAATTAGCTTCCTCGATAGAGGTCAAACCATTAAGAGGACTTGATCTCTTTTAGGAATATTATTGAAGGTTTCAATATCTGTGACTAAGTAATTGTACTGATTACTTGCAACCGTAGGTAATTAGTTAAAGCATGCAATTAAGTTAATATACCTTATCCAAAATGTCAACTGGCCAGTGCCCGAGTAAAAGAAAGGACTCGGATCAGTTCGGATTTCGACAGCGAATTTATTCACTAACGGCTAGCTATTATACGTACAGGGATATCTAAATAAAAGTGAATAGGCCTTCTAACTTTTTATTTTTAAAGATGGGACAAATGTCAAATATGAAAGTTTTGGGGATTTTTATGGATCATTCATATATCTTATCAGTGAAACAATTGAGCATCGAATAAAAAAAATTTAGTATAAATCATCGATTTTCTCGCTTATTTTAAATTGGATGGTATGATTTTTATCATATTTTTGGATTCTAGGAGAAGTTCCAGACATATTTTGTATAACATACCCTATGCGGTTTTCCATCGTTTTTAATATATTTCAAATTAAAAATTATTTCGCATAAATATACTTTAAACGTAACTATCTAGGTTGGGAACGAAATACCTGCTACCTTTTTAAATTTTCTTCGTAGGTAAGGAAAAGTTAAAACCAATGTTGACAATAATACTTTAGTCGCCGTGAATTAATAATTTTATTTTTATGTTAAATGAATTATTCTATTAATGAGAGATACAAAATGTTAAAATTATTTTTAAAAAATAACAATAATGTTAGAGCGACTCAAAGACAATATGAAGAAAATATTGCAGGGGGACAAAGAATTCCATCATTAAACACCGTAATAAAAACAAATAGAAGACTAGAAGAAATAGAAATTCTGGGCAATGGAAAAAGAAGAAGAGAAAGAAATAAAGAAAGAAACCTAGCGATTTTATTATATTTTCAAGAGAACAAAAAAAAAAACAATTCTCGATTGTGTGCAGTATCTCAGGTATGAAAGAAGAGATAAAATGGAACATGGAACAGTTCGAAGAACGTTAAAGTATTTTAAGTATATATCATATAAAATTATGCCAGTTCAAAAGATTCATGCCGATCACAAAGAAAGGAGATATACTTTTGTCACAAATATTAACGAAAGAATGCGGCACGATCCTAATTTATTTCATACTATCGTTTGGATAGACGAAGCAACTTTCTCAACTGCGGGAATGTTTAAGAGACGAGATGTTCATGTTTGGTCGGATGAAAATCACTTTACCGTCGTTGATATTGCTTTT
Source organism: Philopedon plagiatum (assembly GCA_963971165.1). Taxonomy (NCBI): domain Eukaryota; kingdom Metazoa; phylum Arthropoda; class Insecta; order Coleoptera; family Curculionidae; genus Philopedon; species Philopedon plagiatum. The sequence goes on along the minus strand of OZ020192.1, from coordinate 96,768,018 downwards.
CAGGGGCGTAATTCAATCCACGTTTGGTAAGGGATATTACAAAATAAAATTCTAGGACCATTGTTTTTTCGGGGAGCATTAACTGGCCAGCGCTATCTTAATTTTTTATAAAATTAAATCGAAGATATTCCCGACGAATTGCCACTTGAAGAACGTCGATTTATTATATGGCAACAGGACGGAGCGCCTCCCCATAATATAATTGAGGTTCGCAATTTTTTAAACCATCAGTTTAACGAATGGATTGGTAGATATGATAGGTTACATTAACCTGCAAATAGCCCAGACCTCACACCTTTAGATACATTTCTTTGGGGTCATTTGAATAATGTCTTATAACAGCAATCATAATGAAAATATTGAAGAAATTCAAAGCAAGGTGAGAAATGAAGTAACAAATCTGAAGGAAAATGATGCTTAAAGTATTATAAACACACTTCAGAGGCAGAGAAGAATGTATGAAAAGTACGAAGAATGAAATGGCGGACATGTTAAAAATTTCTTTTGATGTATATTCGCCAATGTTAACATTTATGTGTTTATATTATTGTTTATAATCACTGGTTATTGCTTTGAAATATTAATAACTAATAAAAATCAACATTTATTGTTTAATAGAATAACTCATTTTGCATAAAAATAAAATTATAAATTTACGATGACTGAAGTATTCACGGTGTGCCTGAAGCAGCGGCAGGTATAGACGAAATGACACCAAAAACGGGTTGCGAGGCTTAATAGATAAGAATCATTAGTTTCAAAATCCGTTTTAATTGAAATCCTATGTAGTTGAAATATATATCGCAAAATCAAACTTTTACAGAGAAAACGGTGATAAAACTATGTAGGTATAATGCTTTCTTTTTAATATGTATGAAAATGGTTTTCATTCTAAGAGTTATAATAATTTATTATTATAATTCAAAGAAGAAATAACTTTCACATCCATAACCAGACAGGGTTAGATGTAAGAGTAGCTGTTACAGCTAAATCTCGCCCTAGTCTTTGTTCATTGGCTCATACTTCTCTTTGATTTTTTTTACTAGTATAACTTTATATATCTTAAAATAAAAGACGATTATTATTATTATTATTATTATTATTATGATAAAAAAGATGGTAAAAAATAATTTTAATTATCTTCTGATGATGCATGGTTAGCAAAACGCACGTCAAGCGCAAAAAATAAATTTTTGGTGTAAGGTAAAACTGTAGGGTTAGTACGCCAAGTAGTCCATACTTCCAAAATAGTCGTTCTCTACTAATTGGTTAATCAGGTTGATTAACGGAACTTAATAAATTGGTCCGGGACAATCCTGAGAAAAAACCTGATCTGTGCGACCGCCCTAAACATCAGCTGATAGAAAAGCAGGGGACGGTGGACGGAGTCGGAGCGTCGGAGCGACAGTTTAAATAGCGCATCCGCACTCAGAATCGGAAACTAAGACAACGGCTGACTGTCGCTTCTGGATGAATTCTTTTTCTGGGGTACTGGTCTATTCTACGCTGTTTTTCTCCCTATTAATTTAGCTACACAAGAAATAATGAACTAATCAATATGGTAAACAAAACCATTTGAAACCGAACACATCAGCATTTAAATGTTTATAATTAATCATTCCCATATATTCCCATTGCCATTCTTGCCTAAAAATTTCGCTTCAGAATAAGACAAACGAGCCCCTGTTATAATAGTTATATGTGTATTTCGCCGTTTCCTAAATTTATGGAATTAATATCCGGCTACGTGCGATGAAAGCCGAAATGGGGGCCCAATGGGGGACACAATTAGTTGCCAGGTATTAATCATTATTCGCGAGACAATGCGAGACGGTATTTAGAGGGGGTTCCCCGGCGGCCCGGTCATCTGTTTACAGCCGATAAAGTTTGATTTATTAACAAACGGTTTAATCTGGAAAATGTGAATTTATATATAAGCGAGTTTTGGAACGTGTTCATTTATTGCTAGAAGCCAAAAGTTGTTAATTAAAAGGGTGATTAAACTGCCGCGCCGCACAAATTTAGGCGGCGAAAAAGATGTTTGGCCAGAAGTTAAGTTGAGATCATCTTATGTCTTTACAGTGTGTCAAAAAACCATAAATAAAAATTTTACCGTTTTTTATTACAGAGCGTTTGTAATAAGGTGTCCTTTATTATCGGAACATTTTAATATTTTTCTTACCCTGGCCTTACAAACTAGTGTATTATTGTATTGTATATTGATAACCCTTAAGTAAAGGGATGGCGTGCAATTAGAGTTCCTTTTATTCCGACTGATATTTTTAATACTACATTGACAAAACTTAAAAATACTTTTATTTAAATAGTTTTAATTATTTTAAATTGCTTAAGTAAATAAAAAATCTTCCGGTACATTACAAAATAATCCCTAGTCAAATCAGCAAATTATTTTTCATACCTAGGTACATAACCTACATACCTAGATAAAGTATTAAAAATCTTATTTTATTCTAGGTATGGAGTTGAGAAATAAGAATGTTTATTAGGAAAATATTAATAGCAAATGCTCTAAATTTCTCGGTATTGATATCAAAACCACTTGATTAGTTACTAAAATTATGTGTATCTTTTTAATCAGTTGCCTAATCAATTTTTTTGATGACCACACTGCCCTATCAATTGAATTAATTCCATTCTTCTTAGATATAAAACAATCGTTGGAACCGAAACCTAAATTAAAAAAATAGTTCTTGCTGCATTAATATGCAAAATATATTTGTGCATTGCAAGTTCTGATGACCATTAGTTTAAAAAGAGGCAACTTATTTTTAAAAAGGCTATTTGTTCATTCACCTGGCACCACTGTGCATCGTCGGTCTCTCGTGAAAGATAATAATTTTATGATTATATAATGGGAAATACCGACATTGCTTCATTAGAACGGTTGGGGTTGAAAAGTTGAATTTTTCCATATTGTTTGTGTGCTAAACCCTATCTTTTATTACTAAGGCTACGGGAAATATCCCAGACTTTTGATGGTCGGTGGGTAAGTGAGTGTCAAAATAGCTAATTTTTGGATTTGACTAACTTAGACACAGTACAGATAACATGAAATTATCACGATTATTTAAAGTTTCAAATCTTTTCCCATAAAATGAATTTGAGCCATATAAGTGCAAACATATGGAGGGCCCAAAAGTAGGCTGCTATGCCGTCAGTGTCACCGTTAATGAGTTGGGTCTTTTGATAGGCAGGACCGTCTATTACGCGCTTATAGAGGCTCATCTTAGGTATGGAATATCTTTCTGGGGAATGTCCAAGTAAAATGTATCTTCTTTAACACAAGAGAAGTGATTTATTTCTCTTTTTCGAAAATTGGACAATCAACTATTTGTCTGTTGTTATCATTTCAGATGCTCAAAAATGCTATTTATTTGCCAATTAAAGAATCAAGCACACGCGGGACTTCAGCAGCTACTTTTTTATTTACAACCCACTTAACACGAAAAAAAGAATAAATTGTTATATTCCAGTTAAGTTACTTTTCCGTCATCGACTATATTAAATATTATCCATATCTACAACCAGCATTCATTGAATTACTTCCTGACCTAATATTCATAGCGTGACAAGGTAATTTTCGAGTTCAACAGCACTTTGCTTTTCTCCACAACTTAATTTCTACCCTTTCCTTTTCGCGTGAAAACTAAACCACTTTACTTGTCTAATAAAGGATTTTTGCGTGACTAGGAACAAGTAATGCTGTTACCCCAGGTATTCGCCGTTACTTATAAGTTTTCTCATAAGATTGGACCACACGCTGGCTGCCATAATCTATGGTTCTTGCACTTTTAAAACCGGAAGTTTTAAATCAACTGTTAGGACACCGCGGGTATTATTAAGAGATTGCTTGGGTGTGAGCAAGTTTATATATAATTTATAAGATCTGTTAGAACATACTTTGGTGATAATGGATTTGAGTTTATTAGTAGAGTACAACAATACAAAATAAGACAACATTGTCCATAATCAATACATTTTGGTTTATTACAAATTAATATATTGCATATAAATAAATAAAATAAATAAAAAAGTTATAAGCGTGCGCAAAATATGAATAAATAATATTTATAAGGACCCTCGATGGAGCTTCAACTTACTGATTTAGGTACTTACTCCGTGGTTTACTTCTGGGTGGACTTTTGCCGGTGTCACGATTTGTCTCCATATTTGCCTATTTCTGATAAGTCGATGTTTATTACCCTTAAGTCTTTGACAATGCGGTATTTCCACTTCAGTGTAGGGCAACCTGGACCCATATCTTGCCCGCTGGAACTTGCTCCCAAACCAATATGATCATGCGCTCGGGTGGAGTCACATGCCCAGCTCATTGTAATCTTCTGACTACTATTTCCCGAATCATCGATGATTCTCAATAACTCTTCCAGTTCTCTATGAGCACCCATTTGGTACCGATCAGATTCTCTATTAATCACGAACCTTCCCCTCAAACACTCTAAAGCGATTATTTTTTAGCTGGATCTTGACTTACCAAGTTACAACTTACCCTATAAAATTCACGATCTTGAGCTAGTGCAATTTTTCAATTAGTGTATTCAGTAGTTTCTAATTTATGTTCAGGGTGAATAAATAGAACGGTAATGGAGCTTTACCAATATGGTATTTTATCCAGTATGTGATGGGTTTAAGAAGACGACAAATGGACCAAATTTTGCAAGATACGTAAAATGTCACTCTCAATAAAAGTTTTTGCTTGTCGAATAATTAAGATTCACTTATGAAAAATTTAATTTTTTATACAGGGAGCATAAACAATACGAAAAAGTTGCTTTGCGTGAGAGTAAACATACCTTGTTTATTATTCTATACCAAAAGAACAAATATGAAATATGTTTTAAATTAAACCCTAAGCCGAAGTACAAGATTTCATTAAAAAAAATTAATTATTAAAAGTAACGAGTTTTATCGCATTATTTTTTTAAAATCCCAACTATTCTCTCTCACACCTTTAACCAGAGTACTAGTTTCTACATATTAAACAATAATGACACCTATGGACATGTTAATCAATGTTTTTATTAAATGAAGCAATTATTTAATTTAAAATACTTCTCATCAAAATGCTATCTACTGAACAAAGGATTTTTATAGTACCTATAGTGTTATGGGGATGGCCAATTATCATACCTTTACATCATGGAACAATTTAGCGAGAAAGTTGTAGCAATTCCAGTAACTAAAATCACAATTCCAATTGAACTGGTTCGGTTTTGAATCTCAAGAAGAAGAAGAAATATGACCAAATCGATGCTGCCACAGTTTTAGTTCTTCAGTCTGTTAGAGAAACTCCTATGATATCCCTTAGCTAAACGTCTTCTAGAAGTTGTGAAAAAAAGCTCATATTCAGATGATCTTAAAAGAAAATTAATTATTTCCGTTCAAACCCCACTTTAACCAAACATTGGAAGGAGACGAAGCGAAACGACTATTATGAGTGGGAGACCATTTTTTAAGTGAAAAAAATCCATTTTTATAAATTTATATGTTTTCTGATGAATGTAAATTTTCATTTTCTACTAATGGAACTGTAGCAGTAATGAGGCGAAGAGAATATTTTATTAAAGTGAACGTGTAGTGCGCGATATCTGTCCATGGCATTATAGGCCCATATTTTTTTAATAACACCTGCAATAGAATATCTTACTTGGAAATGCTGGATACATTTTTTAGCGATGAACTCGAAAATTTGCCATTAAATTTTCGTCAAAAATATATTTTCAACGAGATGCAAGATGGTTCTCGAGCACGTTGCGCTCGCGAGGTAATAGAATAGCAAATGGTTTCACCGCAGATTTGGTTCAAGGTGGATTAGTAGAAATGGCCCAATCTTGTGGCCCCCAAGGCCCCCCCCCCGCCCAATATGTTTCTATGAGGCCATATAAAACAAATTTACCCAGGCTGTTCATCCAATATCCCAGGAAAAAAATCAGAAACTCCTTCAGATATCGAAGGAAGCAATTAGAAAAATGTGCTGAATATGGAAGTGAAGTTTTTGAATTTTGATATTTTATTGTTTAGTTTATATCATATTCTTTTGAGTTTAATTAAATGTTCGCATTATTTAAAAATTACACTTGAATAAGAAGTATTTTGAATTAAATAATTGTTTCATTAATAAAGACATTGACACACATGTCCATAGGTGTCACTATTGTTTAATATGTAGAAACTAGTACCTACTCAATTTAAAGGTGTGAGAGAGAATAGTTGAGACTTTTAAAAAAATAATGTAATAAAACTCGCTTCTGTTAATATTCAAATTATTTAATGAAATCTTGTACTTCGGCTTAGGGTTTAATTTAAAACATATTATATCATATTTTTGTTCTTTTGGTATAAAATGATAAACAAGGTATGTTTAGGTACTCTTACGTAAAATAACGTTATCGTATTTTTTTTATCTTCTGACAGCCCACGAAGACCGAAGTCTAAGTACTATGTACCGTGGGTGTACTGGGGAAATCCGACTCACACATCCAGAGTTGGAAACATCCGTAGCGATTTCACCAACCCTTTAAGAGGATGTGTAGGGTGATACCACCTCGGCCGAGGAAGAATTCCTCTACCACCTTCCAACAATTAACAATCACAAATGATCCATGGTCGAACACGCGACCTCTCGTTTGCAAAGCTGGCGCCGCGCCGTACCAACTCGGCCACCGGAGACCCCAATATGCTCCCTGTATAAAAAATTTGATTTTTAATATCCTGAATCTTATTTATTTTACAAGCAAAAACTTTTATTAGGAGTGACATTTTTACGTATCTTGCAAAATTTGATCCATTTGTCCTCTTCTAAACCCCATCCGCGGACATACTGTATTAATAAATAGTTGTAGATAAAAGATCTCTTATGTTCTTGTATGACTGATAAAATGTGTAAAAGTAAATACAATTTAACTTTCGACAACTGATTCTGAACGTGTAATTTTTAGAACTTACTATAAAGAACCAATACAAAAAATAAATATTTCTTGTTCTTACTTCTGGCTAAAAGAAAATAAAAGCAAATAAGAGCTTAATCGATAGACGAAAGCACTACATCGAAAACGTTTTAGGGAAATTTAGCAGATGTTTTGTCGCATGCCTAAAGCAAAAGCCCGCAGAGTTGTTGGAAAATTGTTTTCAACGAGGTGGATGGAGAAAAGTTCAATTAGCGAGAAAAACTTTTATGCTTTAATGAGGTGGAAAGTGAAGGAACTTGCTTTTACCTTGTAAAATTGACAATTGGACCACAGTCATCAAAAGAAAATGTTTTAGAATTTAAACTTTTCAGAAGAGTATCTTTGATAATACTTGACAATAATTCTCTAATATCGCTGTTAATATGGGTTTGTTAAAAATCTGAGCAGAACTTACTCATAGTTTAGTATTTCGCATTTCGAATAGACTTGGGAAATAAGTTGACATTTGATGCGTTATTTTCTGATTTATAGAATGCTTTTGATACGATGAACAATTGCATATTTTGCAGGACACAGATGGGTCTGAAAGAATGACTGCATTATGTGGAGCGTGGTCCTTGCTGTTTGCCAAAGATTGCATTACACGTCTTTTCTTTTTTTTTTTAATAACATTAACAAAAATAGAAGAGTTTAGTGTCCGTAATAAATACAAGAAAAGAAAAATGTTTGTGGCAAAGCGGACAAAAAAGACAGTGTGTTTAGCTCTTGTATTAAAGTATGGGGCATTCAAGAATCAATGGGAAAGCCCGGGTAGGGTAGACAGTAAGCATTTACTCTTGTTGGGGATTATTAGACTGACGTAACACATCCGGCAGCTCCCTCAGTAGCAGCGGAAGTAATAGCAGCTTGCTTCCACTTTTGTTTTTATTTTATGTGCTGCCTATACCTACAAAATTGGTAGTTTCACTTTAGTGAGATCTATATATATCTATAGTTTCTGTAAATGGCGTTTGTACCGTTTCTGTTTTAGAAAAAGTATTGGCTCTGTGAGATTGCTATTGAGGGAGCTGCATGATGGGTTATGCCAGTCTGATGGTCCCCAATAAGAGTGAAAGCTTACTGTCTATCTGGCCCGGGGTTTTCCATTAGTTTGTGGATGCCCCGTACTTTAAAATGCAAGAACACACTGTCATTTTTTGTGCGCTATGCCACATATATTTTCATTAATTAAGATATTTTATAATATTAACATTTATTTTGCTGATGTAGAAAGTGTTTACTTTTCAGATAGGGTTTAAAAAAAATGTACTTTTTATGAGCTCTCCAGTACCGTATAATAAAATAAATAAATAAAGTTATAATTAAGTTACAATATTCTAAATGTACGTACATATAATATGTTCTCGGTGATAGAAATGTAGGTACAGTTGTTTGATGAATTCGTCCTGTACTTTTGTGTTGGTAACTCTGTTCATTGTGTGCAAAACTTATTTTAAATATTAGACAAGCTAGAAATGTTTTACTTACAAGTGCTAAGACTTTCGAAAATCTATAATTTGAAATATAGTTGGAATATACAGGGTTACTCAAAATGCTGGGGCTGATCAAAGATATATTTTCTTAAATGGAATACGCTATTTCTTGCTTTAATTTTGATTCTGCTTAAAAGTTTAGGCTAAGTTTTAGGCACTTCAGTAGCCGAATTAATAGTTTCAGAGATATTGCGATGTTTGTATAAACTTAAATCAGCGTATTATTTCACAAAAAGAAGCTTCGTAATAAAGTAAACGGGAATTCAAACTCTTTATTGGGAAATAAATTTTGGGCGACCCTGTAGCCCAAAAAATTGGTAACTTCTTCATGGAAAAGAAGTACAGTAGACTCCCGATTATCTGAAATAATGTGGACCGGACCGATTTCGGATAATAGAAATTTCGGATAATGCGGAGATTGAGGAAAATCATTAACTATAAGAAAAGTAACTATATCTATGTACTTTTATAGATGTACATACATAATAAATTCTAATACTTATGTATGTACATTAGTATGTATTCATATTCATAAATATAATCCATAATTTCCCTTAATTAAAACCTACCCAACGCGTGGAAAATTCCATTCTCGGCATCGACGCTCGAAGCGACTGGCCGCACTGTCCGTATCGCCAAGACCGCGGAATCTTGATATAGGAAATTTATTAAGAGATTCGCATCTGGTAGGAGTAATCTGTGCCTATATTATGCCGAACAAAATAATGCGGAGGCATAGCAAGAATCATTTCGGATAATCCGGTTCATGGTTCGTTTCGGATAATGCGGAGTTCGCATAATCGAGTTTCGGATAATCGGGAGTCTACTGTATTGACAATAATCACTAGTACTGAGTATTTTTAGATATCAAACGTGCATTTGAAATTATTGATGGGGATTATTAAATAAATTACATAAATATGGTTTTAGGATATTGCATATAAATGGTTCCAAAATTTTTTAAGTATAAAGGGTTAAGTAAATATAGCAATTTAAATATAAAAACTAAATCGCAAAATTCTCTAAATAAATTTAAAAAATTATTAAAAACAAATTTGTTAAATGAACAAAGTGAAACTATAAATTTTTTTGATAATTTAAAAAATGTTAATGGTACACTTGTTAAAATTATATTAAAAATGTGAGTTGTAGCATTTTTTGCTAAATAAATATTGTTAAAACTACTACTATAAATCCAAATATTCTGACTTTTTAAAAATAAGTTTAAATGAAAAAAAAAATAAAAATTAGTTATAATTGTAAAATTTGACAAACAATTGACAAACTTTTTGTAGAATAATAGGCTTATTTAATTTTATACAAATATCCCAATATCCCTGGAACTATTAAGTTTGGGTACTTATTATCTATAGGCAGTGTTACGTAACCTTAGCCTATAATTTTAAGCAGAATCAGAAATTGACGCAAAAAATAATGTATTCCTTTTAAAAAAATTATCTTGACCCATCACAGCTTTTTGAGAAACCCAGTATATCAAAAATAATTTTTAAATCATAGAATTTTGAAAACCCTAGAACGTTTATTACAAACATTTTTCGCTAACTTTCCTAGTTTTTATAAAATCATCCGGTCCGGAATTTTTTACACACGGTATATAATACAAAATATCAGTGTTCTTGCCCAGCTAAGTGAAATTTAGTGAGTTGTTAAATCCTTCATCATAATTTATTTGCAATTTGAAGAGACACGATTACTGCTTTTACGGCCATTTTTATGACCATTTTTCAGCTAGTCAATTACTTAATATCCTTTGTGGATGACACTACAGCCCGTCACAGTAATAAACGAAGCTAATATTTCTGGAGCGTGTTGTTGATGAAGTGGAGACGTTCGGCTATTTTATTAGCCATGTCCGCGTTTTATTGGTCTTCGTCAATATTAAAATACTTATCTTCTTATGTTGAGATCCTTTTATACTACAGTTATTATTTTTTCGAGTAATGTTCAGTATAGTTAATACTGTTAACCAGTTTGTGATCTGTGGGCAAAATTACAGTAACCCAATTTCAAAAAATTAATAACTTTTTTGACACTCTTTTTCCATGGTTTAATAAAACTGAACTCGATTTGCTTCGAAATACGCAATCATTAACATGCTAAAGAATAGACATCACAAAAAATAAATGGAAGTCGGCAAACTTTGAAAATCGGCCGTAATGTCGGCAGAGTTTTCAACACCTTGTATAGAGTGACGAATATTATCTGACCTATTTTTACAAATCTCAGCTCCCGGCCAATATAATGACATAAATCCTGATGTTTTTGTGATGCTTGATACTTTCTGATGCAATTATTTGGTGTACTTGTAAGAAAGGTATGGTACAATTCGGGAACATAATACTTTTTTTAGAATCTTCACTAAAGTAAAATCATACTTGGTGAATCCTTTGTTATGTTATGTTTTATAAATACTTACGCAAAGAAAACTTCCTCAAAGATGTTCTGTCTTCTGTTAGCTAAAGTATGTATATTTATTTGGAAACGGGATCGCGGAATCCGCAAGAGCTTTAAACAATGCGGACTGAAAATTAATTTCTGTTGCATTCTTAGTCGCCGTCACTTTTAGACAAAGCGGTCCCTAAGGCGTTCAGAAGTTTTCAGTGTTAAACCCACAGAGAAACAATTAAGCTGGAGTAGTTCCCTAAAGTAGGACCGACAGGCGTAGAGTTGGCGTGGGAGTTGCGGATCCTCGAAAACGGGTTTCTTTTGATAAAATGAAAATAAATATTTTCCTAGATGCTAGAATTTAGATAGTGCTTCCTCTTTAGACGTTGGTTCAGTGTTCGAAATTCTTTGCACAGCTAGAAAGATAAATTTTCGTTTTATAATGGGTGCAGAGATTGTGCGGTATCCTTTATTTCACTAAATTAAGATTCAATAATTTCATTAATTTGTCGGTAAAAAGAACTAAAAATTGATTTACTGGCCAAGTTATTTATGCTGAAATTCTGTGACTAATTTTATAGCGCTATAGCGACAGAAGAACGTTGTGAAATCAGTTGCAGTGTACAAGTTTGAAGACCTACTTACGAAAGTAGCTAAATTCAGTCAGTTATCATGAGACATTAACATGACGTTGCAAATTAACATCAAGGAGAGATTTCATTAAGAAATGTATTAAGCAAAATATTTTTAAAAAAATTCTCTCCTCTGTACTGTCACAGCAGAGAATTCAATAGACGTTTGTCCTAGTTTCTCATGTAGTGTGGTGACCACTTAACTAAAGGAGAATTTTTAAGGACCAAGGATAAAGATATTTTTTTTCACCCCTTCTCCTTCCCATATTATTATGTAATTTTAAGAAACATTTTCCTTCTTGATTTATTCCGATATCAGGTCAGGTTTGTGCTTTTTTTGTCAAATTTCAAGATCAATGTATGCCCTCTTTTTATGAATAGGACCTATTGCTTGTTTTAAAACATACTTATTTTTTGATGTGCTACCTATACTATACCAAATTGCAATAAAATCGGTGACGATAAGTACTATCGATCTCCTGGTGAGTTACATAGCTTCAATATTTCATACGTCCGTAAATTATACAGCCTGTGTAGAATTTTAGTTGACAAATGGGAAACTTTCTTATTATTGATTTTTCGACCAAACGTTATTCTCTATAAAAAATGTTTCTTTCAAATACCGGCTTAACTGAGATTGACTTAGCTTACACAGAGTGGTCGATAATATACTTTTTTGAAAATGGCAATTTTTCGAACTGTTTTCTTATTGGGTTTTCGATCAAAAGTTACCTATATCTAATGAAAAGTTTTGGTTCGTTTTAAACACGGAATGATGTAATTAAAGATATTCAAGCCTACACAGGGTGTTCCATAATTAATAGTGATAATTTAACATACAAAAAAATAAATTTGAATAAAATATTTTGAACAAAACGTTAATCTTCAATCAGCCCGCCATTATTTTACATACATTTAATTAAATTAGTTTTAAATCTGCGAACTGCATTTGCCAGTTGATGTCTTTTTAGGTTTTCACATTCAGTCCTTGTTCTTTATAGACCGCCTTTCAGGCCGGTCTATATACCTAGCTGTCCCTCATTTGTAATCTCTTTGTAATCGTCTCGAGGGTGAGTTTTATAGACCATCTCCTTCAGAGTATCCCACAAAAAATAATCCAAAGGGGTGAGGTCAGGCGACCTTGCGGGCCAATGACAAAAATTGTTGTCCTTATTGGTTGGCCTTCCAATCCATTTATTCAGAAATTGGGTATTCAGCCGGTTTCTAACATGTCTTGAAAAATGACAAGGAACTCCGTCTAACTGGAAAATTAAATGCCACCTTCCAAACTTTAATTTTTTGGGAGTACTGGCTCCTGCACTGATTTTTTTAGTGGGGAATATCGATAGCCCAGTAGCTCGAATTTTGGCTACTCCAGGTACCATTAGTCGTAAAAACGGCAAGTCTTCGGTCATCCATCATAAATCCTAATATCAGTGCAGAAAAATCTAATCTCCAACCTGAGTCTTCTGGTAATAAAATATGCGTGAATTTTGGTTTAAAATGTTTGTATTCCATAAAATGGAAATTTATATTTCTTCCGAACAAACCTTACGAAATTTATTACCAAATCCAGATTACGTGACATTTGCCTTAAACTTATTTTGGATTTTCGTGAATGTAGGTATAGCGAAACTTGACGTTTGTCATCTTCATTGTGTTGGCCATATTGAATATAGTTGTTCCTGTTATAATCCCGCACCTTGGAAAACGTTGGGGAAAACTACTTAAGACTTCTCAGAACGTTCGCTACTGTTTAATGGGAAATATCTGGTCGTTCAGGATGATTTAAGTTGAATTCTTCAGCAGCTTCATGCGGTAGTTATTTCCAATGTTTAATTCAATTTTAACCTTTTCTTCATTGGAGAAATGCATCTCGAATAATATTCAAAATTAGGTTATCACCTATGACAGTGCTGATTTTTAAATCAGGTGTAGGTAAATTAGAAATTTGTTAAAAGTAGCTTTAAAAAATTGACAAAATTTATTGTAGCACACACCCTGTATAAGCTAAGCCAAATTCAGTTATGCCATTCTGTGTTTGAAACGAATCAAAACTTTTCATTAGACATAACTTTTGATCGAAAAATGGTCATTTTCAAAAAAGTAAATTATCGACCACCCTGTATATCCTAAGTCAATTTCAGTTAAGCCGTTCGGTATTTGAAAGGAGGCAATACTTTTTATAAGGAATAACTTCTGGTCGAAAAATCAATAAGAAACAAGTGCCCCATTTGTCAACTAAAATTCTACATACGCTGTAGAAGTAAAGGTTCTTGATCGTACGCATAATTAGAAACTATTAAACCGATTTGAAAAATTACTTCACTAATGGACAGCTTAAACTAAATGAATAGCTTTTAAATTAAATAATTATAATTTTATCGAAACCACGCTACTGATGCTGATGTGCCGTCTACTAAAGACTATTTCATTGGTATATTCCATTGCAACCGTGTTCATTCATAACTAGCCTTTGGTTTTGTTTCATAGATTGTGCGTGTGTAGGAAAAAGAACGACCGCTGTAATTCCGACTCCGGGCGCCACCGTAATGGCTTTCCTGTATTATGTATTCCACCCAGCAAACCTGTTAAAATACCGTTCAAGATGAAAATAATTCATTTTTACATACACTTGGCACTTATCATTTCTCAAAGTTTATGATCAAAGTCATTTTAGGAAAAATCAAAAATGACCTAAGATTTGACAATACACGTATATTCGGACCTGCCTGGAACTTACACACACAAAATTTCGCCTTAGACCAGATCAAATTTATCAGTGAACCAGATGACGCCACGTGAAGCGACGTTGCCACTCTCACTTTAAATTCCGTCGTTGCAATGGAAATAAATTACTAAACATTTATTATAACGAGAAATAATGGTACACTGATAAACAGGGTGTTATGAAATTCACTGCATATATTGAAATGGGTGACTGCTGGGGTAGCCTACAGACATACCCAATTCTTTTTTCTTAAATTAAATTAAATTTCAAAAATACCCAGAATCGGCAACATGTGATTAACACGTTTCGAGCAAATTCGAATGTTTTGTAAACATCGATATATCGTTGCCATCCCCAGCCACCGGCCTTTACTTCAGGTGACAGAAGTGAATTCAGTGACTCGTATCATATGACGAGTGACGCGTCTGCGAATTTTATTGGAAGCTTTCAAAATTCTGTCATTCTCTTTATTATTTAGTGACAAGAAAATAGTTTCTAGCCCTTTAAATAGTGCTATTGGCATAAATAAAATATCGTACCCGTTTATAGTGTTGAATATTTATAAGAAAATAAAACTGTTGTGTTGTTAGATGTTTGACGTTGGACAAAACAGCTGTTGCGTATTGTGTAGTAATAGTATATTAATTTTATTATTTAGTGAAGAGAAAATAATTTGCAGCCCTTTAATTATTACTACTACTATTACTCGATATTAGTAATAACAAAATATTGTACATTATTATTTTACTCTTGGTTTGAACACTGGGATGTTTTGTCTCTATTATAGCATTTTAACTTTTTAAAATGGAGTGTTTTGAAAGAGTTAGTGGGATTTCTTTGTTTGAAGGTAACAAAAATATTATTGTTACATAGGAATATTGTGGAGAGACTTGGCAACGCTACAGCGAGTATTGATGTCAAAACAATCCTTTTTTTTGTGACTGACGTTGCTCACTGTTGTTAGTATGGCCATGTGTTTTATTACTAGTGGTGCACCGTAACTAAAAAAAATGTTTTTGAGAGACGTCATCTACCTTATTATTGTGAACCGCCATTTGTGAATATTTTTATTCAATCTCAATTCACAGCAGGATTTACCGGTTCCAATATGGCAGTGAATTTCATAACACCGTGTATATTATGCATTAGTAGTCACATGCTTTGGAATATGGTATTTAGAATTACAGATTAATTAACTTACAGTTATTACGTTAATTGAGTATAACGCCTGGCAACGGCCATTCTCAAGAAGTAGGTGGGGGACCACATAGTTGACTGGGTTATAAATAACTTAGGAATCCCTGATCGCTCTGAAATAAAAATAATAGTATCTCGCCCTTGTTTCCAATTCAATGGTCTATTTCCAAACTTGATTTCCAACAAGCTGACCACGATGTTTGTCTGTATGGATAGCCCTATATGTAGGAATAAAACATATTTCGATAATAAAAAGGGCTTTTTGTAAATTTGTTTTTATTTTCTTATAAACTTAATAAAAAAATTTATCAAACCTGTTTAGAATATAAAATTCTAATTAACTTTAATTAAGTAAGCTAGGTTTAAAAATTTGTTCATTTTTTGCGCACTTATTGCTTGATTTACTGATAAAACCTAAAATATATACCTAGGTGCCATTTTGTCTTCGCTATTTTATCATTTGACCAAAACCAAAAATATAAATTACGTTGGAAGTAACGTTCCTAGGACATAACGGTTTTTCTAAAATAGATAACACACCTTTTTTCTTTTATATATTTTTCGTATATCTAATTTTCCCTTCCTACATTATATTTTCTTTGTTCAATTTTCCGGAGATCACCTAACGAGGTATTAAAGTATACGAAACGTCTCTTTGTCCTGCAGTAGCCATCAGAAAAGCACTGGAGATATAACGAGGTATCATCTGCAGTTGAGTTGAGTGTCCTGCATGCCGAAACGGTTATTGCAGGATACGTAAAATAAGTGCTATATAATACGGTGGGTAAAAGCATGATAACCTGAAGCGGTCAAAAAGCCGAGGGATAGTTTATCTCTTAAAAATGGTCTTTTTTTATTTGCCCGTAAAATACGTTTTGTTACACAGACAAAAAAAATTCCCATTCCAAGTATTTATTTTTCTCGGGTATATTTATTTGGTGTAAGTGTCTACTTATTTTATTGGAAATAATAATGGAAGAAGAATAATTGATTATTGTATATAAAATAATTTAATAGCAACAAATACTTTTTTTAAACATGAAAACGTCGATAAATATACAAGAAAAATAATAAGTAGAAATGAGAGATCTATAATAGATTATGTTATAATAAATAAGGAATTTCGATAAAAATAGAAGATACTAGAGCAAGGAGAGGCTGTGAAATATACTCAGATCACTATAATATAGTACTTTCAAAAATAGAAATAATTCATCAAGGAAAAAGAAAATATTAAAGGAAATATAAATAAAAGAAACGAAATAAAGTAAGTAATCAGAACATACAAACTTAGAGAAGAAGAGACAGCTAGAATATATAATGAAAAAATTGAGACAGAAATGGATAAAATTAAAGAAAATATAAAAAATATACAAATAGAAGACTTATGGAAAACTGTCAGAGATACAGTAATAACAGTAACAACAGAATGTTGTGGAACTAGTAAAATTACAAACATACAAAACAAACGAAGTGGTGGGATAAGAAAACAAAAATGGAAAATATACCTTAGCCACAAGAATAACCAAAATTATAGCAGGTACAAAGAACAGAAAATAAAAGTAAAATAATTGATTAAAAGAGCAGGGCAAAAATCATGGCTAGACTTCGAAGAAACAATAGAAACAGATAATAACGGAAATCAGAAGCTGTTTTATGGAGTATTAAAAAAGCTAATAAAAAACAAACAAAATAGAAACATATATAGATATATAAAGTCAAAAGAAGGAAAAATAATAGAAAATGAGAAAGCAATAATGCCACGGTGGAAGGAATATTTTGAAGAATTACTCAATACAGAACTAATAGATCCGACAAATAAAATAGAGGAGGAAAATAAGGTACACACAGAAAGCAACAAATTTATAGAACAGGATTAAATAGCGATGGAGGAAATAGTGGAAGTAATAAAGAAGAGGTAAGGGGGGCAGGAAGCGATGGGATAACAGCAGAGATGGACAAAACATGAGTGCAAATGGGATAGAAACTTTAGAAATACTATTTACCAAGATATGGAATGAGCAAAGAATACCTGAAGACTGGGAAGTAGGAATATTATTACCATGCACAAAAAAGGAGACAACAAGAAATGCAAGAATTATAGAGATAGTGGCGGATTTAGAGGGGCGCAGAGGGCGCCCCCCCTAGAGCCTTATACAAAAAGGAATAGCGAAGTTTATAAAAATAAATATTGTAACATAAACATTAACCATTTCTACATATTCTACAAAATATTATAAACAGAAACAAACATTTTGCCCTCTATGCAAGGTCTCTGAAATGAATTATACCAAAAAAATATGATTAATAGATCAATACTAGTTGGTAATATAAAAAATGCAAGCCGTTTTTGGAATTTTTGATTTACATGCTCTTAGATGAATTCTGAAAAGACTCCTTACACATCTCACTGCGATCTTATCAAAATTTGCGCCGGATAATTTTGGCTTCTAAACGAAACAAATATCCCAATAATTTTTTTTTTCAAAGAACATCTCTTTGGAAAGTAAATTTTTTCGAAAAACAGCTTTTTCGAAAATGGATTAACGAAATTTTTCAAAAATATTTTTTCGAAAACATATTTCGAACCTACATTTTTTCAAAAATGTCTTGACCCCTTTTTCAAAGATGCTTTTTAGAAAACGGATTTATGAAATATTGTGAAAATATTTTCTCCAAAAACCCGCATTTCGAAAGTAACACATCACAGCCCCGGGCCTAACTAATAAAACAACAACTTTCACACAAAACTCATCTTTATTCATTAAGATACTTTCCTTCAAGATTGAGTCCAGTGCTCCTCTAATTTTTTAAAATTTTTTAATACCTTTCTCGTAGAATGATTTGTCTTCGCTTGCAAAATAGGCTTCAACTTCGGTAATCACTTCTTCATGTGAGCCAAACTTCTTTCCCTGAAGCATTCTTTTGAGGTCTGCAAACAGCCAGTAGTCACTGGGGGCCAGATCTGGACTATACGGTGGGTGGCAAAGCAATTCGAAGTGCAGTTCGTTCAAGTTGACCATCGTTTTCATTGATTTGTGACACGGCGCGTTATCCAGGTGAAACAAAACTGTGAGCAAACGCGGCACCCATTTTGAGCACCGCTTTCTCATTGACAAATGTTCATGCAAAATAGTGACTACACTTCCTTCTGATATCTTTAACTCCTCTGCTATCTCGCGCAACTTCGATTTACGATCGGCCAAAACGATTTTATGGACTTTTTTGATGTTTTCTGGGACAACTGCTGAATTCAGGCGACCACCTGAGCGTTCACCGTCATTTGTGTCTGCACGACCGCATTTACAGTCAGCATACCACCTTTTAACCGTCGAAGCCGATGGAGCAGAGTCCGAATAACATTTATCGAGCCATTGGTTTGCCTGAACAGTGTTTTTTTCCCATCATAAAGCAATGTTTAATCGATACTCGAACTTCTTTTTCTTCCATTGTTTATAAACGAACAAAAGTTGCTTCACTAGAACCACTGTAACTTTTAAACTAAACGTCAGATTGTCATGAAATTTTGACACAGGTCATCTGGAGGTTGGAACTACAAAGTAAGGTTGAGAACAATTAGGAGGTGGCGTCATCTAAATGTTAGGCCCGGGACTTGTTGAGTGACGTAGTACTTTTTTTTTAAATCTCCAAACAAATAATTTTTAATTTTAAAACAGGTCCATGTTTCTAAAATATGTTTTTTTGAAAACAATATTTAGAAAATTAAATTATGAACTCTAGCAGCTTGGAAACTGTTAATGAAAAAAAGACGAAAAATGATCCTGAATAAACCCAAACGAACCTTTTTTGGGTTTGATCAGGTTTCCTTAGGTTTGGTACGTTATTTTTTCGTAAATTACTTTTTTAAAAAGCTGTTGCTTGAACAAATTAATACTATCCGAAAAAATTTAATTTCCAAAAAGGTGTTCTCTGAAAAATGTATTTTTAAGAACTGTTTAAAAAAAATTGGTTTTAGACAAATTGTACTTTCGTAAGTACTCATATTATGTCCCCACAAATGAGCAGAAGGTATAAATAAAAAAGGCTAGTAATTATTTCTGCTTCGATTTAAATAAGTAGGTAGGTAAGCCCAACCGGCAAAAAAATTACTCGGATGGTATAATAATT
Source organism: Philopedon plagiatum (assembly GCA_963971165.1). Taxonomy (NCBI): domain Eukaryota; kingdom Metazoa; phylum Arthropoda; class Insecta; order Coleoptera; family Curculionidae; genus Philopedon; species Philopedon plagiatum. The sequence goes on along the minus strand of OZ020192.1, from coordinate 96,748,445 downwards.
TTCTGTCAATACTTTAAATAAACTGCCTGTGAAACAATGATGGGCAAAATATAGTTCATGTGGTCGGCATAATAAAACTTTAAGTACCTAACAAATAACTATCCCGTTGGGCAGTCCGGCATCTATTCGAGCAGTAAAATTATTAATTGGGCGGTGAAATTATTAGTCGGCTGGTGACAAAATAAATTAGGCTGTGAATAAAATGTGTTCGGTATTTAAATATCGTTCGGCAGTTTTTAAGCAGCGTTTCGTTTTCTGTAAAATATTTACTTTAAAAGCCAGAAAGTCAAATGACCTGTATTTAATATTTTTAGTTGGCAAGGGTTTGAAGATAGCGGCGAGATTCGTTAGTTCGATCGGTTTCTTTAATTCGTCTGTTGAACTTTTGATCATCACTAAGATTGGCCACTTTTGATCTGTTACCAGAGGCGTCGATGCCGAAAATTAAGTACGTATGTATATTCACGTGAAATAAAAAAAGACGGTCAGGTGCGAGTTCAACTCGCTCGTAGGGGGTACCGGACGGCGTGCCGCGTGGCCCGGCGGCGCACCGTAATTTTAAAGAATTCGAAAAATTGAACTGCTGCTGCGGCCGAGTTCCCCGCGATGTAATGCTACTGGAGCGGCACTAACGGTGGGCAGCATGGGCGCCCACAGGAATTTTAAAGTTGTATATCTCTGTTGCTACATACGAGACCCATACCAATTTCAGGTGAGCCTACTAGGAATGTTTTGGTAAAGAAAACAATATTTTGTAATTTGCGAAAAAAAGTTAAATTTTTTCGAAAAACAGCTTCGAAAATATATTTAAAAAAAATACATTTCCCGGAAATATATTTCTTAGTTTTTCTAAATTTAAGTTATGAATAAATGAATGAATACAATGTCAATGAAAAAATGACAAAAAGATCCTAAACGAACCATTTTTGTGTTTGGTCAGGTTTACGGTTCCTTGTATTTGCTATGTTACTCTGTAGTAAATTACTTTCAAAAAAGTGTTGTTTTTTAATATGAATATTCTAAGTCTTTTTCGAAACAATGTTTAAAAATGTTCTTTCTAAAAACATGTTTTTTGATTTTATACCGCAAAAACTGATATGGAATAGCCTTAGAAAAAGAGGAATGTTTACTTGAAGTTGAGGTATTTATTTTGGTTTAAACAGCTTTTCTCTAGAGAGTTTTATTAAATTTGTGTTATAGGCAGTATTTTAACATTTTGAAATTGAGAATTTTCGAAGGTTTGGTAGGATTTCTTTCTTTAAAGGTAATGTATTAAAACTATTATTTCTTCATACTTGTTACATAGAAATATTGTTAAGAGACCTGGCAACACAACAACCTAGCTCACTGATATTTTATTCTTTATATGGCCATATGTTTTATTTCTATACTCGATTTGAAATTGGTTGATAGTAATAAATCATTAAAATCCGTCAAACACGTACACAGAGTGGTCCACCTAAATTGCCAAGTTTTAAATAGTATATACATTGAAAGTCTAGACCCTTTTGCATTTATTAAACTTTCCATTCCTATAGATCTGATAAGGGCGTCGAATACAAAGCTTAACCCGAGGCTCGAACAATAAGCGGTAGTATTCTACCTGTGATGTTTTGCACTCATGCACGTGCTTTCGGGTGGGTTTAAGTTTATATTAAACACAATAATTATATAATTTAGTGAACATTCGGATGTGTGGCATAATTTGTTACCCTTGTATTTGAATAAATATAATACTAATAACAATAAAGCAACTAATAAACAAGTAAATTTGGAAAAATGTTTCTATTTGAAATTCTATAAAATTTATAGTAAGTCATTACAGTTCTTCGCTTTAAATTAATCATCATCAGAAAATGAAATATCTGAGGGACTGTCTTCTTCCCCTAAATTGATAATAAGTGGTTCGACCGTTTTCTCCAGTAAACTATCCAATTGCCACATTTTTTCCTCCTCCTTTAGTACATGCTCTATACATCTTTGCCACTTCCCCGCGTTGACTTCTTGAAGCGCTTCTTCAAAGAGTTTTTGAACATCACTCATTTTATAAGTGGTATTTTTTCTAGCCACATAACCTTTCACATGAGCCCATACCAGTTCGATCGGATTTAATTCGCAATGGTAGGGGGGGAGCCGAAGCACTATTATATTTTGTTTTTTGGCCATTTCGTCAACAACATATTTTTGAAACCGATGTTTATGGGTGTTTACAATTGATAGCAACTCCTTTTTAACCATATTGTCCTCAAATTGTATTTGTTTCTCCACAAGCCACTCGATAATTTTTGCTTTTCGCCAAGCAGTTGTAGGCATCTTCTCCAATCTTCTGGAGTGATACGGAGCGTTATCTAACACAATGACGGAGCCAGGTGGAATCAGCTCTATCATTTGTTCGAAATACTCCTCAAAAACATCAGCATTCATATCCTCGTGGTAATCGCCTGTACGAACTGATTGGAATGATAATAGTCCACCTTCTAAAAATCCATTGGAGCTACCGATGTGAGTTATAATTAATCGTTTTCCTTTTCCAGAGGGCGGATTTATTCCTGTTGATAGACCGTCTAAAAATGCTTGCCGGTGAGAAGTCACATTTTTGTCTGTCCATATTTTTCCAACTGTGTAGCCTTCGTTCAGCCATGTTTCGTCCAAATAGAAAATTGTTTTGTTTTCATTGCGAAATTTTCTTATTTTTCTCAAATAATTACGTCTCCAACATACTATTTCATCTTTTTCGAGCAAATGAGACTTCCGACTATGTTTTTCCCATCTAAAATTCATTTCTCTTAGAACTTTCCATAGTTTATCTCTCTTGATTGCAGGAAAGTCTTCTTTTACTGCCCCTAAAACTCTATCCAAAGTAGGGATCTCCTTATTGAAATAGAATGAATGCACCTTTCGTCTTATGATGGCCTTTTCGTCCTCATCGATCGGTATTGTTCGCCTTCCTGGAGATGGTTTTGGTGGCGTCACGGTTCCTGTCTTTTCTTCCCGCATCAGCCTGTAGATGGTTGCTTTTCCAATACCTGTCATCTTTGAACAAAGTTCCACTGCAGAATCGATACTTATTGCACTTTTTTGATATCTAAGTGCATTAAATACATTAAGCACAATAATCTTTTCACTAATGCTTAGCGCTGATTTCGCAGCTCGCTTAACTGGAATAAATCCTGAAAGACTCTCCATTTTCAAAAATTACCCAAATGTGTGTCCTAGAATACTCGCATTAGGTTTGTTCGCTCTTAAAATGACTCACAGTTTTATACCAATAAGTAGAGGTACCTAATTTTTCGTAACTACCTGAAAAGTAACATTGTGTATTAATTGTTCCCGGAATTCTCGGCATAATTATTTTTACCTGTTATGACAATAATGATTACTAAATTATTCGGATAAGTAAATAGGGTTCAAACCGGCACGTCAGGTAGGTGCGCCTATGGAATCGGCTGCTAAAAATGATTTATTACTATCAACCAATTTCAAATCGAGTATAGTGGTGTGCAGTGATTAAAACATTTTTTTTTGAGGAGCGATACCTAGCTTGTTATCGTGAAGCGCCATTTATGACTATTTTTCCCCAATCTAAATTCAAATCAGAATTTACCAGTTTCAATGTATGCAGTGAATTTCATAACATATATATATATATATATATATATATATATATATATATATATATATATATATATATATATATATATATATATATATATATATATATATATGAAGACTTTGGCTGTTATCAACAAAAATAATTACCAAAGAAAATTAAAAAATTATCATGCAGAACTGAAGTGCTGCTCCCATTGGAATCTTCATTTTGCAGTTTTAAAATTTTAAAAGGAGGTCTCTTATGAATTATGGGACCAAAAAAAACAATTTTTGCTATTATTTATTACAACTTGATTCCTTATTGTGTAAATATTTTAGTGTAACATAATGCAGAGAGATTTACTCACAAGGCGATTATAAAATCCAAGTCCTTCAACAGCAATCTTAAGCTTCCCAGGCTATCCGGTAACATGAATCGCGTGAGTTGTTTAAACTCCCCCTAAGATTAATCTAGGGGATTTGCAAAACAAGGCGTTGAAGGGGCCAAGGGGTGGCATGTCACCAGCAGCGTATGAAATATCACACCCCCGTCCGAATTAGAAATACCGCAGGAGAGGATCAACGAAAAATTATAGCCGGAGATTATGATGTAATGTTCTTCCTGCAAAAATTTATTAGGCGGGCTCTTAGTATCGCTGGGGTCTTATTTCTCAGGTGTTGTGTTACAAATAATGAGATGACAGCGCTAAATTGCCCGAAAATTTAAACTGTTTAAAAGAATTTTATAGAACAATAGAATTTTTGGTACCCCGTAAAATATGGGTTGACGTTTGTTTAGGCAGAGATTAGATTCACAGTGATAAATGTGATAAGGTATATTGGGAGAAACCAGAGAGTCGTCCACTAGCCAAAATATACAAATTCGAAATATTTTTTGAAACTTTCCTCCTAAGTTCTGTATATACCAAATTAGTTTAAACTTCTTCACATTCTCTGGATTTTTTAATTTAATTTCGCTGTTGTCGTGATGCCTGAATTTATTTTCCAGAAAACGGACTAAATTTATTTGCATGTTATCTGATTTCCCCTTTAAATAGAAACTAATGTTTGCAGATAGTCCGTAAAGTTTACACTGTATAATGGAAATGGGAAACGGACGAGTTTGACAAGATATAAGAAAGGCACTGAAGCCAGTCAATATAAATGAGGAAAGTGAGTACAGTATATTTATTCAATCGATGAAACAAACGAGTCAAGTTTTCCGTTTAGTGGAGTCGAAAATAATCTGGAACATTGAGGGGTGAATGTGTTTTCGTGTTTAGGAAATAAACAGTAATAGAGAAACTGTTTTTGTAATATTTCTAGAAAACGTTTAAGGGGAAATTAAAATATAAAGCAAATTTGCTTTTCAGAACAGTTTTATTATATTTAATTGTTTATTTTTTAGGTAGTAAGTTATGTAACAAAAATTTAAAATTTCAATATTTTCCGAGCTATACAGCTTATCAAAGTTCCATTTTTTTTCATTTTTTAACATATTTCAATTATTTCTTAAGTAATCAAATTAATATTTGGCACGGAGACTCAGCTTGGTGATTTGTATCATTTTGTTACAAAAATGTTTCCCTACTGTGCCACCAGGGGGCACTTTACCTGAAACCAAAATTTTATTTTTCGCATATTTCTAGCTTTTGACAGATATTGCAAAAACAGACATGTTACTTTAAAGATAATAAAACACTAAATAAAAAAGGTACTCTTTATCCGAGTCGATAAACCTCAGCTTAATCGCAAATTAGAATTAATAAATATTTTATAATCATTAAATCAGTTTTTCAAATGGAAGCAAAAAATCAAGTTACCATGGTAAAAAAACCCAATCAAATTGTTATTTGAGAGATAAAAATAAATAGGTACTCGTAAAACTTTCTTCGGTGTCAGTAAAGTTTTAAAATGAGTGAAAATATTCTTGAAATTACAGCGGCATTTAACTTCAAGAATATTTTCACTAATTTCAAGACTTTACTAACATCGAAGAAAGTTTTACTTATTATTTATTCCTTATCTGTGACATAACAACTCGATTGGGTTTTTTTACCATGGTCTTGATTTTTTGCTTCCATTGGAAAAACTGATTTAATGATAAAATCTTTAATTCTAATTTGCGACTAAACGGCGAGGCTTATCGAATCGGATAAAGAGCTTTTTGTTGAGTATTCTATTATCATTAAATTATCATATTTGAGTTTGCAATATGCAGAAAAAAGATATGCGAAAAATAAAATTTGGGTTTCAGGTAAAGTGCCCTCTGGTGGCACAGTAGAGAAACATTTTTTTAACAAAATGATACAAATCACCAAGCTGAGTCTCTGTGCCCAATATCAATCTGATCAGTTAGGAAGTAATCGAAATATGTACAAAATAAGAAAATTGAAATATTAGGCTGTAACTCTGAAAATATTGGGATTTCGAATTTTTGTTTGGGTTGACTTACTACCTTTATTTTGCCACGTAGAATCACCTATCTAAGTATCCTAATGCATTTTCCGAAGAGCCTGTATATAGAGAAAAATCAGGGTTCTTACACTTGTGTTGTTGTGCTGGTATGGATCGTCACTAGCCTGTGGTTTAATATAAGTATATTAAAAAAGGATGGACGATCATTGGGTGGGCATCGCTTTTATTTCGGAAAAAACTTGCAAAATAAAAGCTAGAAAATATTTTTAAGTCATATATTTGTCGTTAAATACGTGGTATTTTTTCAGTTTTGTAAATGTGTGCATATTAATCTCCCAAAATGTTTTAATACCTTTTAAAAGTCCGCGCTGCCTGTTGAATGCGGAATTACTAAAAAACGACAAAAATGTCCAAGCCAGACGCAATTTGTTACTTTTAAAGCCCCAATATTTGGTTTTGCTGCATTGCTGCATCCCAAACAAAAGCAAAAAGGCACGCTGTTTTAAATATACTGTCTCTAATAACGGCGAGCCATTTGGATGTTAGGCGTCCAGCTTTTAAATATTGTTTTCACCATTATAAATTCTAGTAATGTAGTGTACTGGCTAATTGCAGTACTGTTTTTTATATCTTCTATTCTGTTTGTAATACGGTTGTAAATTTATTTTAGCTGTTTTGCAGATATAAAGCAAATATGTATATATGTAAATTGAGCCGGGATAAATGAGCATGGTCCATTTATTTATAATTTTAGTAGAGTAAATCGGTACCGTAAAATGATATACTTTCTTCCGGGATTAGAAAATTCTTTTACGCGCTCGATGTTGTCAGATTTGGAGCTTTATCGTAAACTAGACATTCAATTACATACTACCTTTTTCTCTTTCTCATATAGTCACAGATTACTCCTACCAGATGCGAATCTTACGCTTTCGACGGTGGCTCAATTTAGAGAAATTATAAGGTGGCGATGCACCTTATTATTTAGTGTGTCGCTAATGTTAGTAGTAGGCTAATGTTATTACATCAGTTTTGTTGCGTTGATTTTATGGTTTAAATTGTGGTTGTACTAGGCTGTAGTGTAATTTTAATAAACGAGATACGTTTTTGTATTTGTTAATGATATAATTTTATATAAAATGCCACACAATATCATGTTTTAATATTTTAAAATATAATCCATAATTTCTCTGAATTAAAATTTACCAAACGCGTGGAAAATTCCATTCACGGCATCGACGCTCGAACCGACCGGGCCGCTCTGTCCGTCGCGCCAAGACCGCGAAATCCTGATATAGGAAAGTTATTAAGAGATTCGCATCTGGTAGGAGTAATCTGTGATACAGTGGATCCACGGATGGAGTTTGACGAGAGGAAAAAATCTGTATTATTGGTTTTACGAAGAAAAGTCGTTCTTTATAAAAAGTTCTGCTTATCAAAAGAAAATTAGTTTACCACACAAAAAATTTAGATCAGATGTACAGTAGAGTGGCCGAAAAAGGCGAAAAAAAATTATTTTTGCCAGCAAAAAAGTGATCTCTAATGACACAAAAAAATTTGGTTCAAATATTTTAATCTTTAACTGCTCCCCACGGTTATTAGGGTCCAAATGTGCAGCTCTTCGCTTGAAACAATGATGATTTATTTAAATCGCGCGTCCAAATTATATTTCTTATCATCACTTAGTCAATCCAGAACTCACCAGGAAGGTGGCTGCATGTGTTCTTTTGTACAGGTTTAGTTTCGCATGATGGGGTGTCCGGTGGCCGAGTTGGTACGGCGCCAGCTTTGCAGCCGAGAGGTCGCGGGTTCGAATTCCGCTTCGACCATGGATATTTTGTGATTGTTAATTGTTGGAAGGTGGTAGAGGAATTCTTCCTCGACCGAGGTGGTACCACCCCACACATCCTCTTAAAGAGCTGGTGAAATCCCTACGGAAGTTTCCAGCTCTGGCTGTGAGTCGGATTTCCCCAGTACACCCACCACCCACGGTACATAGTACTTAGACTTCGGTCTTCGTGGGCTGTCAGAAGATAAAAAAATAAACCAACTGGCTCAGAAAACGAATTAGGTCCTTTTGTTTGCCCATCTAATTGTTAAAGCAGGTGACGTAGGGGTAATTTGTTAGCATGAATCATACAAATTAGCCACTGAGGTGGTTTTTCCATTTTAACTTTAATTTATTAACAACTTCGTTTTATACATATTTTGTATAGAATAATAAATAATGGTACTTTTCTTTTAAAGCATTTTCATGTTTTCTGAATTTATTAACACCCTGTACATTTCATCTCAAATTTTTATATAGTAAACTGAGGAAACTCATTTTTTTGACAAGCAGAATTTTTTATAAACAATTAGTTTTCCTCGTAAAATCAATCATAAATATTTATTTCCTCTTGTCAACTCCATCTATGGACACGCTGTATGTCTGTCAGGAAAAAGCTATACGGATGTTTTATAGGATAACTAGCTTCTGCCAGCGACTTCATCCGCGGTATAACAATTTTATTCCATTACGAACTTTGAACCCCCATTTCACTCTCTTAGGGGTTGATTTATTAAAAACTGTAAAACACGTGTTTATACATTTACGTTTAGATTCACTAAGAAGGTTTAGGATTTAGTCCCGGTTTAAATTAAGATCTTATAGGTGATCAGTTAGGTTTTGACAGGTTTTTGTCTTGTCATTGTTAATAAGTCGTCATTAAAAACTTATTATTATTCTGATATTTCAGCGATTTGCTTGGTTTCTAAATGATTTTCATCTCGGAACGAGTTGCTGTAATGAATTTAGTTCTATTATTGTCGGAAGTACGTACTAAAATTGCCATTATATTTATCAATTTGCAAAGAAGCTCGGAAAAAATTCAAAGTATAAAACTTAGTTGTCTTATTCTTACACTTGTGAGTTTAAAACTTTTGGTTGTGAAATTAAATCGGACTAGCGTTGGATAATCTGGCTGGTATTTTAGTACTTAGTGGATGGATATAAGGCTCTATTTAAACCCTCCTCCTTAGGAGGCTGGTTCAGCTCCATCCGAATGCGCAATCTCTGCCAGCTGCGACTTGTTGGAAGTAAAAGACATCTATTTCACTAAACAATGTGGATTTATTTTATTTCTTGGTTAAAGGTATGCACAAATATTAATCTTTACACTAGTAAAGGAATGACGTGTGTTGTTGATATCTTGTTGTTACGAGATGTTATTGTTATGCATTTATACTGATTTTCCTTGTTCTATAAAATGAAATACAGGACTATGCCTAAGAGAAAAGGGGAGTTTTCCCGCACTGAATTATAGGACCATGCCTAAGAGAAAAAGGGGGAGTTTTTCCCGCACTGAATTATAGGACTATGCCTAAGAGAAAAAGGGAGTTTTTCCCGCACTGAATTATAGGACTATGCCTAAGAGAAAAGGGGAGATTTCCCGCACTGAATTATAGGACTATGCCTAAGAGAAAAAAGGGGAAGTTTTTTCCGCACTTTGGTTGCACACCGAATTTGTGTGAAGTTCCGGTCACACACTTGACCGACTATTTTTGTGCCCGGGGCACAACAGGATTTCTTTGAGTTCTCTAGTCAACTGCTCTCCGTTCCCGAAGGGGGCCAAGTTGAAATGAAATGTAACAATCCTTTCGAGACAGTAATAAAACTAAGAGATAAGAAATCTTCAAAGGAAACTAAGCCTTTGAAGTTCGCCGACAACGTGCCGGTGTTAGAAGAACTAAATTAAAAGAAAGATTTCCTTTAGATATTTTAGCCGAAATGGTCTTTATGTTTTGCCGATAACTGCCGATAATTTTTATGCAAGTTAAATGTACAAAGGAGACAAGTTTGAGCTTGTTTTATTTGACGGGGATTTTATACCTGCTCGGTTATTGATATTTATTTAGAAATAAAATAGAGTTATAGAAATTAAACGAACGGTTGGGTTTCCCCAACACTTAGAGTACATCCAAAGTTTGAACTCCTGTTTCACCCCCTTAGAGGTTGAATTTTGAAAAACCCTTTCCTAGTAGATGCCTACGTTATGTGAGAAACCTCTCAAGTTTCTAGACCCAGCGGTGTGAGCTGTGCGTTAATATGTCAGTCAGTCAGTTTCTTCTTTTATATATAGAGATTATCAGATTATTGCATCATAAATGTTTTAAGCGAAAATGTTAAAACCCTGGTTAAGAAAATCGAAATTTTAGATTACTACCCTCGTGTAAATTTTTTGGGAAAAACTAATATCGTATTGGTAGGTTTATAACGTACTTCTATAGAATTTGAAATGGATTTTTTTGATTTCTTACATTGTAAACTACCCATAATATTTAAAGGTGTAGGAAAAAACAATTAAAAAGGCGGTTCGAAATATTTTTAACAGGACGAAATCGGTTAATTGGTTTCGGCGCTGTGCTACGCGACGGACATACACACAGGCACACAAATATTTTTTTCAACACTTCTGTTTTCAGTATCTGGGGCTAGTAAAGATCCAAAAATCTGCCAAAATGGGAATGACGAATTTTTGAGACGATTACTTTTTTCACGACACAAGTAAAAATATCTGTAAGCTCTTTTACTTCAAGCTTGGATTAAATGTTTTTTAGTTAACTATACTATACTTTCGTATATTAATCAAAATTTAATGAAATAAATTTCATAACAATAAATTTTTTGTTAAAAATCTTCGAGACGGAAAAGGGGAATTTCGGGCGACATACTGTTCATACCAAGCACTTTATCGCTAAATACCCCATCCAAGAAGAGAAAGCCAGGCTTCTCCAGAGTCGCGTCGGGAGTTCGCATTGTTTTGCAAAAAATATCGCTCCATAAAACATACACCGTGGCTATATTAAATTCTTCAAAGCCTTTTCTAAATGGCGCGAGGTATAAAGGAGATAATATACGTCTTTCACTGGTTTCTTTATGAAAGCTGCTGTGATGGAGGCTTTATAGTTAGTAGAGTCGTTTTTTTCGGCGGCTGAAGGGTCTTAAATGCCTTGATTGCATATTTTGGGTAATTATTTTTTATATGCATTGCCTCGGTTAGCAGATACCGGGCTTTTATTAAGGATCGTGAAATTGAATTGGAAAGGGAAATGTTAAGGTAACGTTGACTGAGTAAAAATCTTTGTTTATTTAGGGACGTGTGAATTTATAACACTGCCACTAATCAAATAAAACTTAAATATTTTTATAAAGTTTTATTTTGCGTACTTTAAATTTGATAAAAAGTTCTCAAAATTATGTATTTTTTTATGTTTATGTTACTCTGTATATCATATTACAGATTTTTTGCTTAGAGCTACCAGTAAGGCTGCTACTTAGTGTAGTTCTACTCATATTTCGGAGTAAACTGATTATAGAATCTTAAAAGGACTTTGTAAAAATTCTTATGAGATCGTGAATATGATTGGGAGTGGTAGTGAATTTTGGTTTTAATAAAAAGAATTAAAAGTGCCATAAGTAAAAAAAACTGTATACGTGAGGCTTATTAAATCATAAAGACGTCTTAAGGCAGCCAGTAACCTTTTAGCATCGGGAAATAGGGCGAACCTAATACACACCTTTTTACAGCCCCTCTTTTAGAATCGAATGAACGTGGATGTTCCTGCACTCTCCTTAATTTACGCACTAGCAATAGCAATAATAGTATTAATTTTTCTTTCTCTCTACACCCACACAGAAAAAAGATTAATTAATCACCAATGTTTTCTTCTTTAATACGTTTTCATCCTTTGAATAAAAGTTAAGATTTAAGCTATGAATTAGGTTTAAAGTATTAAAAGTAAAATATTTGGATCAATTGTACATTAAATATTAACCTGTTTTACCAAATATTATTTAATTAAATAAAGGTATGTTTTTTTTTAAATTAAATATAGAATAAAATTGATAACCAATAGAGTTTAGAATTGCCTTAATAAAACATAGTGCTATAATAATAAATAAATAAAATCTGTTTTAATACTAAATATTAATATCTTTTCTCTACTCAAAAACAAAGGAAATCGAACTAAATTTAATTGTCTTTATTTCAGTACTGCTTATTAGTGTTCCTTGCTAAAATTAGCAAGACGGAACACTTATGGAACCACTTCGGTGTCCGTCCGTCCGTCTGTCACAGGCGACTTTCTCTGAAACTATTCGACGTAAAAAATTGAAATTTAGCACAGAGATAGAGTGTGGTGGCCCAATTATAGACGTAACGTATAAAAAGTTTAATTTTAATTCTGGGGGATAATTTCAATGGGTAAATTGGGAAATAGAAAACAAATTTTCAAGGGCATCGTGTAGGGTGCCAAATGAAAGCTTATTGGAGCACGAATCCAACAATATACATGATGTATTTTTTATATCAAACCCAATCAAATGGGGAAAACGCCTAAAAATTGCCGTCCCCCACCCTCACCATTGTTATAAACAATGTAAATCGTTTATTTCTTTATAACTGCTGAACCATTGATTTTAGAGAAAAAGTTTTTCGACAAAAAATATTTCTCACGATGTAAGGAACAACTTTTGTTCTTACGCGTTTTTAAAATTTTTTAATTTGTGTCAGTAGAAACGCTCCCCACGCTACGGCATTGGTGCCGCGGTGGTAGCGCTTCATATGAGCGGAGATCGGGCACGGAACACTAGTTGTGCAAGTAAAGCTTGCACTTGACCGATTTTTTTATTTTAATAATACTTCGGGTGCGCAGTCCCACTACTATAAGCATGTATGTGGATCGAGAGGACATTAATTTTTCATTTTATGTTCATGACTGGTCGATATCTTGCTGTTCTGTCTTTAATTTTGCGTTACATTTTGTGTGTAAAATGGCGTCGTGCTGGTTTCTTGAGGGTTGGATAAATTTGTTTCAGTCGTGTACATGGTTGTAAGAAATAAACTAATTACTAAAACATCGATGTTCAAGACAACAGCTGATTTCATTGATTCAAAAATTTTATAAAGAGCATTTAAGATTTTAAAATCTAATTCCAGTTTGCAATTTAAAGATCACAATATGGAACAGCCTGAAATGCTCCAAGTGATACAAATTTTACGACCAGATTCTTCAATGCTAGGCCAGTCTAATTTGACAACCAAAAGTTTTAAACTGATAAGCGTAAGAATAAGACAAGTGAGGCTTATACTACGAATTTGTTCCCGAGGTTTTTCGTAAATTTATAGAGAAATGGGCAGTTTTAGTATACACACTTACCACAATAATAGAATAAAATTAATTTTGACACGTTCCAAGATGGAAATTATTTGTAAACCAGGCAAATTCCTGAAATATTAGAATAACCCAAAGGTTTTTAATACCGGCTTATTAACAATGACAGGACCAAAAACTGTCGAAACCTAACTGATCAGTAGTAAAGGTTGATGCTCCCCGAGTCTCCGCATGCGCAGTAGGGTCGACCTTGAACGCCCAGGTGTGCTATTGTTATTTGGCCTTGATATGCGCAGGTGTTATTCCAAGGTCAAGGTCAAGAACTTGGCCTTGAACGCGAGCAGATGTTTCTTTGTTTGGTGATGACCAGGTGTACGATGCTTATTTCAAGGTTACATTTGCGGTGCATATTTTCAATGAATGCGAGCAGCTGTTTCTTTGTTTGGTGATGACCAGGTGTACGACGCTTATTTCAAGGTTACATTTGCTTGGCCTTGAACGCGAGCAGATGTTTCTTTGTTTGGTGATGACCAGGTGGACGACGCTTATTTCAAGGTTACATTTGCGGTGCACATTTTCAATGAATGCGAGCAGATGTTTCTTTGTTTGGTGATGACCAGGTGGATGACGCTTATTTCAAGGTTACATTTGTGATGTTAGTTTACCTTGAGTTATTACTGGGGTGTAACATGTTTTGGTATGAAGATCGAGTGGGGGTCTAAATGTGGATCGGTATAAATGAGGGTAGGGGGGGTTAAATTTTAGTATAGAACATTGTGTTGAGTAAAACGGTTCAAGCAAGTTAATTTGAAAGTCATGGCGTACGTGTGTGAAAATTGTGGTAAATCATTTACTCGGAGTTATAATATGTTACGACATAAACGAGAATCGTGCGTAGCACGATTTGAAAATATGCATGGTGGAAAACAGCGAAAAGTTGACGATGGGGCATCAACATCCGAGGTGCGTACTTGCACTTGCTGCAATATAACCATACCAGCAAATCGAATGGCAGCTCATCAAAGAACAATACACCATAAAAGTAATGCATGTTCACCAATATCAGCTGGTGTTGAGCTAGTGTCCAGTGCTTTTAGAAATAGGATTGCCACATACCGTATATCAAGTGATAATGAACATACTGACTATTCATTATTTTTTGATGAAATTAAAGCAAAAGTGTTAGAGGTAGTAAGTGACCTAGTAAGAGTGCGTTGTGCTTTGAAAGTTAATATGGTGGTTGTTGGTCGGTATCTGTTACCAACACAAGATAATATGTACAGTGACAAGTCATTTAATACACGCAATGAAATTGTTACTTCAGGAAGCGATTTGGAAGAAATATATCAATCATTAGTGGAAGCCATGAAGACTCAATCGACTGAGTTTCAGGAAAAAGATTCAGGTATGTTATAAATTAACGACTAAAAATAAAATAAATACTTATGTCAATCTTTTTGTGTTTTCGTAGGTTGGGCTCTGGAAAAAATTCTATACCTGGAAGTAAATGTCAATGAATATAAACCTTTTGGTGGATCTTCATATATAAAGCTACCCCGTTTCATCGAATTGAAAAAAGCCATCATCAATGTGATTAATCAAGATGAGTGTTGTTTTGCGTGGTCAATCGTGTCTGCTTTGTGCCCCACCACTAGAATGGCATCACAGATTCGATCTTATCCACACTATTCAAGAGTGCTGAATTTTACAGGTATAGACTTTCCAGTAAAGTTGCGTGATATATCAAAATTTGAAGAAATGAATAATATTTCAGTTAACGTTTATGGTTTGCAAAAAATTTTCGAAAATAATATGTTAAAGTACGAAGTTGTCGGTCCATTAAGGTATTCGGGTAGAAAACTTAACAGACATGTCAACTTGTTGTTAATAACAAAGGATTGTAGTATTAAAGATGATGATGAACATATTTGTGATACGCGTTGTTCTAAAAGTCATTATTGTTGGATAAAAGACTTATCGAAATTATGTTCCAGTCAAATTACATCGCGTAGAGATAAAATGTATTTTTGTGATGGTTGTTTGATATATTTTAGTTCACAATCATCTTTGATATTACACCAAAAAAATGACTGTAACCACAAATATTCATTAACACCATCACTAAATTTAAAAATAGATAAATTTGGAAGGAGTGTAAGTGAAAATATATTAAAATTTGAAAACATAGAAAAGCAAATGCGTGTACCGTTTGTTGTTTACGCGGATTTCGAATCGGTGCTTAAACCACTGGATACAGTGGAACCAAATCCCACAAATTCTTACTTAGTCAAAAGCATCAAACATGAACCGTATTCTTTTGCGTATTTAATAAAGTGCTCCTTTGACGATTCGATTTCAAAATTTGAGCTCTACCGGGGAAACGACGCAGCCCAGGTTTTCGTTTCGCGACTTGAAAGTGATTTAAGATCTCTTTACAATACATACTTAAGAGATATAAGAGCAATGGAAACTTTAACGGCTGACCAAATAGCGGAGTTCAATAATGCCACAAAATGTGGTATATGTGAACGACCTTTTGAAAATAATAATTGTAAAGTAAAGGACCACTGTCACATAACTGGGAAAAAAAGACCTGGTGCTGCTCATTCGATTTGCAATTTAAATTATAAGTTACCCAATTTTATTCCAATTATATTTCATAACTTGAGCGGGTACGATTGCCACATGTTTATTAAAGAGTTGTGTCGTCACGGAGACAAGATCGATGTTTTAGCTCAAAGCAAGGAAAAGTATATTTCGTTTACGAAAAGTATTTACGTTCACGATTATGTCGATAATAAAAGTGGGGCAATAAAGAAAAAATATGTGAAATTGCGGTTCATCGATAGTTTTAAATTTCTATCAACTTCGCTGGAAAATTTGGGTAATGGATTAGCTGTGGGTAGTTTCAGGGAAACAGGAAAATATTTTTCTGATAATGAGCAGTTTAATTTAATGCGCAAAAAAGGTGTTTTTCCCTATAGTTTTGTCGATTCAATGGAGAAAATGAACCATCCAACTTTACCCACAAAAAATCAGTTTTATGATAGTTTGTCAGAGGAGCACATTAGCGATGAAGATTATGACAGAGCTAAAAAGGTGTGGGACACATTTAATTGTAAGAATTTGGGGGACTATTCGGATTTATATTTGAAATCTGATGTTTTATTATTAACCGATGTTTTTGAACAGTTTCGCGATACTTGTTTAGAAACGTATAAACTGGATCCAGCACAGTACCATACCCTTCCAAGTTATTCGTTTGATTGTATGTTGCGTATTTCTAAGGTAGAGTTAGAGCTATTGACTGATATCGACATGGTTCATTTTTTCAAAAAAGGTATTCGAGGCGGTATAAGTCAGTGTTCAGAAAGGATGCACGCTGCCAACAACATATATGTACCAAACTACGATCCTAACGAACCATCATCTTTCATTGTTTATCTTGATGCAACAAATCTGTACGGTCATAGTATGTCGCAAGCATTACCATTTGGCGGCTTTAGATGGTTATCAGAGCATGAAATTTTAAATTTAAATATTATGGATGTGGATGATAGTGGTCCAGAAGGATACGTTTTGGAAGTTGACGTTCATTATCCGGATACGCTATATGATGACCATTCCGACTTACCCTTTTTAGTTGAAAATATTGTACCACCCACGGAATCGGCAAAATTTTCAAAGTTAATTCCGAATTTAAACGATAAAAAGAAATATATCATTCATTACCGAACATTAAAACAAGCAATCAATAACGGCCTAATGGTAATGCAAACACACAGAATTTTAAAATTTAATCAATCCCCGTGGTTAAAGACATATATCGACTTAAATACAGATTTGCGCAATAGGGCAACAACAAAGTTTGGTAAAGACACTTTTAAATTAATCATTAATGCTGTTTTTGGCAAGACCATGGAAAATGTGGAGAATCGTAATGATATAAAACTAGTTACCCGATGGGAAAATGACAGGAGTAAAATTGGGGCACGAGCATTAATTTCTCGTCCTTATTTTAAAAGTTCAACGGTTTTTAATAAAGAATTCGTTGCCATTCATATGGATCGATTAAAGGTAACTTATAATAAACCAATTTATATCGGATTTTCCATACTGGACATGTCGAAAACAGTAATTTATGATTTTTTCTACTCATTCATTAAAGCAAAATTTGGCAAAAATGCTTCTTTACTGTATACCGACACAGATTCGTTAATATTAAAAGTTTACACCGAAAATTTTTATCGTATAATTGCAGAAAATCCGGATAAATTCGATACATCCAATTATACCGAAGGAAATATTTTTAACATAAAAAAAAGTCAGTCAGTAGTAGGTAGAATGAAGGATGAATTTCCAGGTGATCCAATAATAAGTTTTTATGGTACCGGAGCCAAAGCTTATTACATAAACTCAATCAGTAGCGAAATTAAAAAAGCGAAAGGTATAAAAAAACGTGTAATTGAAAAACAGCTTCACCTGGAAGATTATCGGAATATCGTAGAACGTGGTGGTCAGATATTTCGAAAAATGAAAACCTTTCGAAGTTATAAACACGACGTTTATACCGAAATAATTAATAAAGTTGCTTTATCTCACCACGACGATAAACGTTATATTATACCATCAACAACAAAAACTCTACCTTGGGGGCACCCAGACATAAAGTTTTACGAAACAAACCCTGAAGATAACCTAAATATGTTAATACAAGCTATGCAAAGTTTTTTACCCGAAAATATTAGTTATAATTAGAAAAATGTTGGAAAGCCTGTGTTTTAGAAAAATAAAAAAATATTAACTCCAATGTCACGTAGTTTTATTAACCACTATAGTAATAGCAATAGTTGAAATTGTATAACGCAGGATAGTAAAATACATAGATAATTGTTTCAATAATATGTTGTTTTATTTTACAATATAGTAATAAAGTTACAAAAATAAAAATTAATTAATGTCTGGCTTATAAACTTCTCGTAGCATCCATTGTCTTCTCAACATATCAGATCTGCTAATCGGCCCTCGTCGACACATCAGCGTTCCACAGTAATGACACTTAACAATCCTTACTCTCAACAATTCAATGTAACTGTAAGATTGCATGTGGTCAGTCCAAATATATACTTCTCTTTTACAATTATAGCAAACAGCAGAAATTATTATTTGTGCTCCTGAAAAAGTCTCAGCTGGACGACTGTTATCTTGATCTGCGGGCAACATTATAGTTTCTGATAATAGGCATCGAAGGAAAGAGAGTGTCTATAAATATGGGTTGTCTGGGTCATATAACCTTGAGAGCACAAACAATAACAGAAGTAAGGACACACGATTACCTTGAAAATATGTCCTTGAATCGCTGTTTAGCCGTAGAACGCAACCTTGTAAGTTGAATGAACTTGTTTGGCCTCCAAAGCATCAACCGTCAGATAGAGTGGGGGAGTTTATGGTGGGGTGATAAGTATAAATTTGGTTTGCTAGGCAGAGCATTTCATAGTTCGCTAGAACAGTTCGCCAAGTAAATACATTTGTCAGTTTAGTGCAGTGAGTTAGTTAGAAAAATGAATTCCGGTAGTGAGTCATTGTTAAATGCGTTTAACTTGGATGGAAGTATCCAAGCAGAGTTGATGGGGCAGGACGTTATTGACCTGCTGACCCCGGGTGTGTTTGACGGCACAATGACGACGTGCTAAACACTGCGTTTGTGGAAGAAGAGAATGTGGGTGAAGAGAATGTGGGTGAAAAAAAAGTAGCTTCGGCGGTTGATTACGTCAACAACTGGACGGAGAAGGACGGCGGGCGCATCAATATCATAAGTGATGTGGTGGTAAAGAAGGCGAGGCGGCAACCCACTACGAAGTTGGAAAAGCTGCTGAAATTGCCAAAGACAGCCGGCAGCAATAAAAGTCAATTTTATGCAGCTATGGAGGGTGAACAGAAGAAGAAGAAGAAATTCGTGTTCAAGCGACCAACAGTGCCAGTCCAATACCCCGATTTTTTGGAGACGTCACAACCACCGAAGCCTCTGTCACCGGTCGTCATAATTAATGAAGGCCCAAACTCGACAACGCCCGAGCCGCCGCAGTCCATGCCTCCGATGGTGTTGGTGGCCGACGCTGACGAAAAATCGCCGATCGCGGGTGCACCACTATCACCAACAATAGGACGTGGGAAGTGCCGCAAACCGGTCAAGATGCGATGCAAGCGATCGTACGAGGAATCGCAGCAGTCAACAACAACTGCTGAAGAGCCGGACTGGTTGAACGAGTTTTCGGCGAGCCAAAAGTGCGTCTTCTCCGCGGCGTATAGTGCTAGGGAAAAACTACTACGAGAACTAAAAAAGTGTGATAGTGATGAGGTGGACTTTGAAAGACAAATGAATGAACTGCGGGTGAAAATGGAGGAAAATAAAAGGACAAGAGAGAAGTGCGTTAAAAGACTCGAAGCAATAAATAATTTAACGTATAAGAAGTAGTTTTAGAATTTTATTGTAAATATAGAGTTAAGTTATTTTTGTAATAGTAATGTATATATATATATAAGTAAAAGAAAATGTTTTTGTATATATGATAATAAAAAAAAAGTTAAATGAAACAATATTTTTTATTTCTAAAATAAGTATACGGAAGTTACACACAAAAATAGTGTAAAAATGCAAAATAGAAAAAACGAATAGACGGAAAATGTAGGGCCGTAACTTTAGGTGTGTAATCGTTAGATGCACACAACTTAAGTATGCGATAAAGTGTTATGTCTGTGAAGAGAGGCTACCCGTTACAATGCCTAAAAACATGCATCTTATTTGTAATAAAATGTGAATTTTACTACAAGTAAGATAATAGACCAAACTCTCAGCTTTTCGTAGAGAACTTACTAGAAATTTAGCTAGTTCTAACGTACGGTAAGAACGTACATGTCTTTACAGAGTAACACAATATTTTCCAAAAGAAATTAATTCTTGAGAAATATCATGTTACATGAGATGTGACATGAATCAACTACAAACTACGATCAAATATTTTGTAGTCCTGAAAAGGACTGATTTTGTCGGGGTAGGTCGGGGCGGGCATGGTTCCGGGATCAGTTGGTGGAATCCGCTGGACCATCTTCATCCTGATGGTCCGTGATCCACCAAGTGGATGAATCGGCCGGACCGTCATGATCTTCCGGCGGCGGTGGTGGTACCCAATCGGTACTGGAGTCCGGCTCCATCTCGTCAGCCGACAACTCTGCATCGTCGTTGGGCAGTTCGACTCCCCAATCGAACTCAGGTTCTTCGAGTGGTCGCAGATCATCCTCGTCCCACTCGATAGCATCCAATATGCCCTGCTCTATGTCGTCAAAGTCATCAAAGACTTGTTCGTCGACTTCGTTCATGTCGACCGTCTCGTCGCTCCAAATCGACGAACCACGACTTAATGGACGTTCAGGATTCATATTTAGATCTGGTAACTATCAGATTTAAAAATGAAGTGATTCTGTGACTCGCTCGCAACCGCTTAAATAGAGATAATCTACCCCCTCCACCACTCCATCCCCACCTTTTCACCTCTAACAAACTAGAGTTTATTATACAAATGCCCTCCATCCAAAAATGATACTGTCGGACTTCACTGTCGAAAACTGCTTTTAGTTCTCAAAAATGGTGTAATTGTGTTCTGGAAATGTGACCGACAAAGAAACTTATACTCGATCCGTCTGGACTTACATAATTTCTATCTAATGTCACAGATGTCGTGACATTAGATAAATACAAGTAAGATCAAAATATCCTGTCATCCTGAAAAGGACGGATTTTGCAAGGAAAATTATACTCGATCCAACTGGACTTATATAATTTTCTATCTAACACCACATATACTATGGCATTAGGTAACTAAAACTACGATGAAACATTCTGTGGCCCTGAAAAGGACCGTTTTTCACGGGATATCTTATTTGTAATCAGGCTCGATTACAAATAAGGCACGCACTCTGATGTTGTAGAGTACCAAGAGCTACTCCACAACCTTTGCAGTTCGGTATGTGCGCGCGACTACCGAAATCTTGGGTTACATGACCACTGAAGAATTGGTCACCAGCCGACTTGTTTTCCAAGTCGGCATAGCAGCCAATACACCACTCGTCATCACCCACCTTCACCAGGTTTAAGATCTTGCACACCCGGCGGGATCGGACGGGGAAAACTTTCCTCTGTCTTAGAGCCCAATTATCCAAATTCCTAGGAGTATCATCGCTTAAGTATCCATCATCATCTGATGATGCCATGTTGAGATGAGCGAATGTAATGAAGTAAGCAGTCGAGCCGAGCTGCTTTTAAAGAGCTCAGCTTCCCCCACCACAACCCACCCCCACCCCTACCACCCCCAGTGTAGCATAGCGGATTGATTTAAAGTATTTTTAGCATTTTTAAAATTTGAAAATAATGAAAAATAAAGATTTTTGATTTTTCACCATTTTCATCAATTTTTTTAAGGCATTTCCCGACCATCTACGGCAAAAGTGGAAAGCACAAAAGATTTTGATTAATTTGAACTATTTTTTGACATTTTTTAAATTTCGAAAAAATAAGAAATAAAGATTTTCAATTTTTTTAGCATTTTCATAATTTTTTTTAAGGCATTTCCCGACATTTTATGAAAAACTTGAATAAGACTAATACGTTTCTTTTACTGCCCTTAACCCATTTCTGAGGTTATTTCTTAAAAATTCCAAAAAATTAGCGGGGTAATAGCTACTGCGCAGGCTTTGAGACTTAAAAAAAAAAAACCTCCAAGTCGTGACGTTCCATGGTGGCGGCGGTCTTGGAATCGGCTGTACGATCGCCGTTGGCTTATTCGCGTTTTTTAAACGCCAAGCCTCCCAAAACTCGCTTATTTTGGACTCCCTTGTCGTCCTTAACATCAGCCTGTCCCACTTCATGGCTGGTTGAGAAATGAAAATTGTGATGGCTGCTCCCGCTTTTAAAAGCATTTAGGATGGTGGGGGGTGAGAGTGGGGGTGAGAGTGGGGCTAAACGGTTCTAACATATCCTTTCAGAGTAACAAAATATTTCCTATAGAATAGATTTCTTGTTCGAAATATTTTGTTACACTGAAAGGATACGTCTGTTTTTGTCATACTTAAGAGCAGGTTTGCCAACGTTCTATGTGAAACGACAAAAATTCTGATGTATCTTTTTGAGCGTATCAACCCAGAGTGAATTTATTTTTTTAAATATGTTTCTTGATAGAAAGTTATGTCACTTTGAATAACTAGAGGCATATGCGTTCTTATCATACATAAAAACTACAAGCTAAATCTTGCAAATGCTCTTTCTCTCACTATCTATGTATGATTTAAACACATAATGCATCTCTAACCCAAAGTAACACAATTTTTCCTTCGAGAAATATCTTCCTTAGGAAACATAGTGTTTAACTACAAACTACGATCAAATATTCTGTAGTCCTGAAAAGGACTGATTTTGTCAGGGGGCAGGCAGGGTTGTTATTTGAGGGTCCTTATTTGTAATAGGAATTTAAGTCCTATTGCAAATAAGGCATGAGTTCCGGTGAGTGACTGTAAACAGTCTCTCCCGACACCGACGACACCTCGAGTAGTTCTGCATACGCTCACATCGTGCCCCCACTGTGAAATGGCACGATATGAATCTAGCACCTATCTGACCCCTAAATCCTGTGTAGCAGTGCATACAATAGATGAGGTGGGGTCCAACTTTTACATAGCAGTGCCAGATGCAATACCTAGGTCTAAACCTACGCGTATTGCGTACACCCCTATGTTGCGCATTATGTGCGATTGCCTGATCGTCATCGCTGGAATAACCATTATCCGAGCTTGATGACATCTTGGCTTCGAGTGAATCTCATTTTCTAAATCACGTCTTATATACATTCTTTCCCCACCCCTCTCCTAAATTTCTCTCTATTCTTCACCTCATAACCTTATTTACCCAAGCCCCACCTTTGAAGTATTAAAATAAGCCTCAAATATGTCGTATGTAGTAAAAATAAAACTCAAATGTGTCGTTTATAAGTTTATTTTAAATATGTAAAGTACATAATTTGGAGAATTACACAACTTCAAACTAATGTATTGATTTGTTAGTAACAGAACCATTAAGTATATTGTAGCTAAAAAATGCATCGTGAATAACTAACGCGTACACTTTAATGTCTTTAGGAAATTTACTTTTGCGTGTTTCGAACTCCAATTTCACGTCCACTGTGGACGTCCTAACGGCTTCTGGTTGGTGACTGCAATCGATTACGAATAACGGATTTTGCAGATAGTCGGCAAAACTCATCATAGGATCGCTCAGTTCTCGCTGGTAGTAGCTAGCTTGAAAATTCTCATAATTATAATAGGCTGCGGCATACAGTTTCTTTGAAAAATCTAAATTCCATCTTTCGTACGGAAATACGGCAGAGTTCAGATAGAGCCTAATATCACTTATATCGGCCGTTGTAAATTGTGTGCTATCTTTTGCTCTGTTGTCGGAAGAGCTAGTTGGTTGAAAACCGATAATCAAATATCTCGGTTTTTCGAGACTCGTGCTAGTTCTTAAGGCCCATACGTCTGACGATGTTTCTCTCAAAGAAGGTAGCTCGTAAAGATCCCATTTACGGTAAGCCATTGGAACGTTTGCGTTACTGCCACCTTTATTCATGCGTGATAATATCTTTAACTTCTGTCGATCGTCTGGAATAATGTGACGAATTTTCCATTCAATTTTTTCAATTGAAATGTCTGCATCTACTTCGCCGATATAGCAATTGTTGAAAGTGCGGGCGATAATTAAAATCAACTCTTGCTTGACGTTAAAAATACCCTTTGAATAATCCTCTGCGAAACCCATGAGATATTTTAGAGGAAGCTTGCCGGAGAACACGTTACTTGTGGAATCTAGTATCCCTTGATTTGCTTCGTCTAGACCCCATCCGCATGCCATGAGAGCTCTATTTTGTGCGGCACCCAATGACACCATAGTTTTCATCGTTGTGGTAATTCCGGGTTTCCGAACGACGGCAACTTGCTCCCCTCCCATTTCATAACGACATTCGTCGAATAGAAAGGCGATGGCATTATTTGATAGATAACATTTCTTACTAACATCTTTGGGTTTAAATGTTCCTTCGATGTAAATGTAACTATCCGATATATCCAAAATGATATCTTGAAAGTGTACAGGTATACGAATTTCATCGGAATTGCGGAATGTTGGAGAACCGTAAGGTTTATATGTGTGTTCTTGAAAACTAATAATGGAGTTATCAAAAATGGGTTCGGTAAAAACTTCGATTTTGTCACTGCTAGCGGCCATCATTTTCTAATTTTTCTCACTTTCAAACCGATCGATTGTAGAAATTTGCAATCTTTCACGGAGAGCTGGCGATTGCTGTGCGGATGTGTTTTCGATCGTCCGTCTGACTTGCGAATGAACCTTGACTGTGTTGTCTGCTTACTTTTATGTCGTTTAACTGAATCTTGAATTGTTGACAGCTTATGCAGTTGACGGTTAAAGCAAAAACCCATTATACGATTTTTTTCAACTCTAGTTTAACTATTATTTTCTCACCTCGAAAATCGATCAAATCACCGCTATCGTCCAAGATGCGTAGAGTAATGTTGTCGATAAACTGACGACCATCCGGCATTATCGGCATATAAATATTATTTTGCGGTTCTTTGGAGATTTTGTAACCGGGTTCGACGTCAATATCAAATTCAAATAACGTATGACTTTCCAAAGAATTCAGGTATGCTCCGGAAATTATATTACAATCCACACGTACGATGCGCACTTTCATTATGTCCACGATGGTACTTGATTCGTGTCTTTGTCCACCTTGCAGCAGCACAGAGCCAAATCCGAGCACTTTGCCGATACTATTGCTACCTCGGAAATCGATGCTATATTTTGACTTTAGCTCACATTTTAACGTATTATTATTGGCTGTTAATGAAAATAAATCGGCACCAACTTCATTGCATGACTCTTTTAAAGCGGTGTACATGGCTTTTGCTATTTCATTAATTTCGTAAGCTCCTGGTGGAATCCTTAAATGCTTTGGTATAGCTGTTTTCAAATGGCTGAATGAATTATTGCTTTCGTCGATATTAAAAATCGAATTATATGTGTAAAATCCCAGCAGTGCAACTCCATATTTGCTTGTTGTATTTAACTCGATGGGTGGGTAAAAATCCGCACTTAAGACACTTGAATGTCCTGTTAGAGTGAATGTGTAAGACATGACTGACCACGAAACTATTTGTGTAGCTATTTTATTGCTGTTTGCAACAGTTAAATGGATTTAAGCTGAAGCGTTGCTTTATTCCTTTGGACGTTTTTAAACTGTTTTCTGCCTTTATATTCACATCGTTAATTTTGCAATAACAACAAAATATTTTTTTTGGTATCGGTCCATCGCCCTCGTCCGAATCTGAATTATTGCTATTATAATGTTCGAAACAGTATTGATATTTCAATATATCGACGTCACTTTTTAGGTGATTAGGTAACCTATCCCAAACTAGTGCTATTTCATTTGGAGCTAATGCGATCAACACTTCTTTGGGCGTATTTTCTAACTGTTCAGCTGTCATTTTTTGTAATCCTCCGACTTCACGATATGCTTTAAGTGATAGCAACATTTTGGTGTAGTTGTCACGTTCCATTTGGGGTGTCAAAGACATACTTTTTTATGATTGTAAAAGAAACTTCAAACACAAATGTCCACACCAGACTGTTCCAAATTCTTGTTGACGGTCGTATGTATAGTAAATTTTCTTCGTCGCTTCGGAACCCATCTGCAGATATCGTACCAATTCCATAGGTGGGGGTAAATCACCGAAACTATCGTAGTATGTTACATCAGAATTGCTTTTTCTATATGCTACCCAATGAGTCCCTACACCCGACATACTATCCAAATTTATAATGGCGGCCTCATAACGTTTGGGACCGCGTACAGGTAATGAATCTCTCATATATACGCCTCGAAAGTGTGGTATTTTCATTTTTAAGGCGTACTTTTCTATATCAATATTGGATAGTGGTCTTTGAGGTAGGGATTCTATTAGTTTTTTGATTTCTTATTTTTGCTGTTGTTTATAAATAATCCCAAACCTGTGCGATATGGTTTCAAATATAATCCATTTCCTCTTGAACTTAGATGTAAGCCGGTACCTATTTTTTCTGCAGTCGACTTTTTTACTGCTTTTACGGCACGCACGATGCCTGCTGCACCACCTGCTAATGAACCTAAGGCGGATAGTCCTGCAAATATTGGTATTAACGGTAATATCCCCCCAGTCTTCGGAATTGGAATGATTCTAGGCGTGCGAATTTTTCGTTTGCCACCGGCTATTCTTAGGGATTTACGTGCAGCTACTGCAGCTATTTTCGATGCTTTCATGATATTTTTCTCGATAAGTTTTTTCCCACCAGCTTTTAACAATTCTGATCGAACGGGTCGTCTAATAGATGATCCAAAAGCTACTTTGTGTACTCGCTTATGTTTACCGACGCCATTTCCTTTAGTGTGGCGGCGGCGGCGCTGGAAGCGACGTTTACCTCTAGTGGATGCTTTTCTCGATTTTGATGATGATACACCCATACCAAAACGTTGTTTCGCTTTCATAATGTTGGTTACCAACCAAGCTGCAGCTTTTTCACCAGCGCTAGAATCTTTAGATTTTACTCTTTTCCACGCGCTTTGCTCGAGTTCCTGATCTGCTTGGTGGCGAGCACTTAAATTTTCACTATTACGCAAATAGGCTAAATCGTGTTTTTTGCATGCGACATCCAAAGAATTAATTCCTTGATCTCCTCTTGCCACACGTTTTACTATTTTCGTCCCGGGCCCGCAATACTGATAGCCTGGAATGTGTAACTCGAACGGTAGCCTATTAATTACTGAATTAACAATACCGCTTCCAGTCTTACTTGATAAACGAGACCGTCTACTTCGTCTGACGAGCGACATCTGAATGATAGTTTACGTGAAAGTTCAGTATAAAATATAGATTTTGTTAAGATGCGTATCGTCAATCTTAAACAAAAACTTCCCGTCGATAATCTCGATGTAAAGGTCGGCTCTGGACTAGAACAAAAATTATTTAAAAGACATGGTCCTTTGCTACCGTCATCTATTCGTGGATTATTAATAGGACCTTCAAACTGTGGAAAAACAAATGTTATGATTTCGCTGCTTACTCACCCATCGGGACTGCGTTTCGAAAATGTTTATATCTACTCAAAGTCGCTCTATCAACCAAAATATGAATATTTAAAGACAATTTTATCTCCAATCAAAGGTCTTGGCTACTACGCTTTTAGCGACGCAAATAACATTGTGGAACCGTCAGATGCTAAACCTAATTCAATATTTATTTTTGATGACGTTATGTGTGAGAAACAGGACGTTATAAGATCGTATTTTAGCATGGGACGTCACAAAAATGTGGATGCCTTTTACTTGGCGCAAACGTATTCTCGTGTTCCTAAGCAGCTCGTCCGGGATAATGCCAACTTCATTATTATGTTTAAACAAGATGAGATGAATATGAAACATATATTTTCCGATCACGTTTCACCCGACCTGACGTTTACACAATTTCAAGAGATGTGTGCTAAATGTTGGGATAATAAATATGGTTTTTTAGTTATTGACAAGGATAGTGATGTAAATTCGGGCAGATACCGCAAGGGATTCGATAGTTATATATTCCTATAATAATAACTTGGATAATCATTTCATCGTTGAACGGTGCTTTGAAAGCATCATGAATGAAGAAATCGAATTAAAACGAAAGCTACTGGAAACTACAAATGCGGTTAGAAAAAAATTTAAACAAATTAAAGCAGCTAAAGTGCAGAATGAACATGATTTGGAAAAGTTTTATGAACCAGTTTCTAAACCACTAGAATCTATATCTAAAGCCGTAAAGCAGCAGCAGCAGCAGTACGTAACTAAAAAATCAAGTACTACGACTAAACCACAAAGTCGGAGTAGCAGCAGCAGCAGCTCGGTGGGAATGGCGAAAATGTTTGAAGAACATCCAACAGAAGCGGATTTTGAAACATCTACACCGATTCCTACACCGAAACGTGGAAATCGTGGGTCACTGTTCGAAACCCCTTCCCCTTCAACGATAACATCATCTCACACATCACCACACACATCAAGTGGTAGCAGTTCAGCCGCAAAAACTATTCAAGATTATTTAAATGGATTAAAATTGGAGCCATCTCATTATGATACCGTGTATGGTGTACGCTTTGGTAAAAAAGAAAATAAATCAACAAAATATATTGGCAACTTAGTGGTTCGTTTTCTAACAAACGGAAAGATGGTGTTATACAAGAACAAAACAAACATTGCTGAATTCGATGGAACGGCTGATCTTTACGATTTGATTTTTCTAAAAAATCCACCACTCCTAGGTAATGAAGACGAAATTAATCTAGATGTACTTCGAAAATACCAAACCATTTTGAAATTGACCGATGCGGCATACGACGGTTATGACAAGAAACGTGGTTTAAGAGAAACCCGATGGAGAAAATATTTACGAATCATAAAACCGCTAATTACGGGAACTAAACTGGGTGGTGGTGGTGGTGTAGGAAGAAAAAAAGGCGACAACAAAATCCAACTACCAGCAAAAAAGCGCCTATCGTCGAAATCATCTCAATATGTTTATTGGAATAAACCTAAGGAGTTAGTGGATAGATTACGATTATTGTGGGGGTCAAAAG
This sequence comes from Philopedon plagiatum, assembly GCA_963971165.1. Lineage (NCBI taxonomy): Eukaryota > Metazoa > Arthropoda > Insecta > Coleoptera > Curculionidae > Philopedon > Philopedon plagiatum. Next base: position 96,719,515 of record OZ020192.1, on the reverse strand, counting down.
TAGCTGGACATACCGGACATGATAATGAGATTATGTCAATTATGGAAGAGCTTCGAGAAGAAGGAATAATATATTAAGTTTTGCACGTAGTTGCCATCCTCAGTGTCTGATAAGACGTGGAACCTTATAATATGGATCCTAGCCGAGAAAAAATTAAAGTCGTAAATGAATTACATAGGACAGCAAGGAAAAATTTTGTTAGAAGACGTACAGTCATAAAAGGATATCGAGATTTGTGGCAAATTGATTTGGCGGAAATGCAGCAATATGCTACTGACAATGATGGTTACCGTTACATTGTTGTATGTATAAACTGTTACTCCAAATTCGTGTACACCAAAGCAGTTAAGAATAAGACCGGTGTTGAAGTTACGAATGCCATGAAAAGCATCATTGAAGAAGCATCATATGCACCAAACAATTTACAGAGTGATCAAGGAAAGGAATTTTATAATAGCACCTTTCAAGCCCTCATGAAAAAATATAATATAAACCATTATTCCACATATAGCACGAAAAAAGCGGCAATTGTTGAGCGTGTTATAAGAACTTTGAAAAATAAGTTATATAAACAATTCTCGGCTAGAGGTTCTTACAGATGGTTACAAATATTACCAGCTATAACGAAGACCTATAATAACACTAAACACCGCACCATTGGAATGAAGCCTAACAGTGTAAAAGAGGATACCCCTATTAAAGCATATGACTATTTGAAAATTGCTCCGAAGAAAAAAAAATTTCATTTGGGTGACGTTGTTCGCATTAGCAAGTACAAAGGTGTATTTGACAAAGGATATACGCCTTCCTGGTCCACGGAACTGTTTGAAATAGCAAAAGTTAATATTACAAATCCACCCACCTACTTGCTGCAATCATTGGAAGGTCAACCTATTAAAGGATGTTTTTACGAAGCAGAACTGCAAAAGACAGCTAGCCCTGGTGTTTATTTAGTTGAGAAAATTCTTAGAAAACGCAAGAACAATCAAAACGATCAATTGTTTGTAAAATGGTTAGGTTTTCCAAATCAATTTAATTCTTGGATAGACAAATCAGATATTGTATAAATATTATCAAATAGGTTTTACGTTACGTATGTATGCATTATAAATAATAAAAATAAATATTGCTTTTCATAATTATTCGTTTTATTTTCAATTTAACAGTATAATTATGTTTTTAAATAGAACTTTATCTAGGTTGGTTTCCATTTTGGTTTTTTTGGATCCTTTATCTTCGTTGTAGTATACCGTGCAGCATGTGAGTGAATTTGATACATTTTTTCCTTAAGGTACGTAATTTTGGTCTCATCATCTTCAAACATTTTTTGAAAAACCGGTACTAGCACATTACTAAGTATGGTATTTATCTGCGAACCAAGTTGATGAACTTCCGTAAGGACATATTCTTTGGTAGCAGCATCATTATCATTTATCGGTTGGGCAACATTCCTTAATAATTTTCCCTCTATATCAAAATGTCCATCTGAAGTAAGTTTAAATCCGATTCCGGGCAACCCTCGCGATAAGTTGTTACAAACAGGAGTTTTCTGTCGACCAAATTTATCAATTGTGTTGTTAACACGACCCATTTTAAAGTAAAACTAATTCACTCTCTTTATGTTCAGCCTATATATAAATGACATAACTAATAAAAATTCATTTTACAATACACCATGAAGCAAGTAAGATTTGACGAAGAAAGAAATATTATCCACCGTATGTCTGTTTGGTGTTTTGCATATAGACAAGCCAGACAAAGTAATTTTCAGCAACTAATACTTGATAGATATCGTTTTCAAAGGAGAATTGGAAAAATGGATGTAATGCTAGCGAGGATTTTAGAACGGAACCACAGAAATAATATATATCAAGAGCGATTTGTTAATTCAAATGTATGGTGAATAATAAACATATTTAGTACAAAAAGATTTTTATTAAGATTTAAATAATACATACACACTATCATTAGAAAAACGCACTTTTTCACATAAATTTAAAATTACATGACTATCATAAGAAACTTTTACACTATATCTAAATTGTCTCTATTTTTCGGAATTACCAGCGCTGCCCTTCTTGGTCGAATTCCATGGTCTCACTATTATTACGTTCTGATGAACCTCCTCCCCCTACTCCTCCTCCTCCTCCTTCTAAGAAAACAGGACTTTGCGGTGATTCGTTAATTATTTCGAGATCTTCAAAATTGCTTGAAGAAGTCCAGCGCTGCCCTTCTTGACTGAATTCCGGCGTATCGTGATTATTATGTTCTGATGAACCTCCCACTGAGACAGCGAGACTTTGCAGAGATTCACTAGAATTTTCACGAGATATTTGTTGCGGTGATTTCATCCCATGTTTCTTATGGTACTCATTTTGACACCATTCACAGAAACCCATTATTCCACTAATAAATTCCCAATTTTCGCAATTGGCACACATCTGACGACCGTTTACAGAGAATGGGCGAACAACTGCAATTTGACGTTCACTTTTTGGTGACTGCATTTTGAGAAAATAAATTACTATGTAGTATTCTGGAAGTACTGAAATGCAGACTGAAACAAGAAAGTTTTGTGCCTCTATTTGTATCTGTTAGGTGACCTTCAAACCCCTCCACTCTCATATCCCATGTAAAATCGAGGTCACCATACACAGAATAGACTTGTTTCTTTATCTACATGCGCGTAATACGTATACGCTGAATAGCTTTTTCTTGATTCAACAATTTTGAATCGATTTCCTTAAGTCTTTTTGTAACAGATTGCAAAAAATCTTCATTCGCCTCTTCAGCAAGCTTTTTATTCATTTCATTAAGTTCTTTTCTAACATATTCCAAAACATCATTATTCACTAATTCACTAAGTTTTTTAATAATTTCACGCCTTTGTTCAAGAACATATTCCTGATTAGCGGCATCCCCAGGATTCTTTGGTGGTGCTACATTAGTTAAAGATTTCCCTTGTATATCATATTGACCATCATCGGTCAATCTAAATCCAACTCCTGGTTGTCCAACAAGAACAATGTGATTTTGGTCATTAAATTTTTGGCGCCCAAATTTATCAATTGTGTTGTTAACACGACCCATTTTTAGCTTAAACTGATGTGATTTTTGTGAAGGTTGCCTATTTATAAAAAATTAAACAATAATTTAGGTACATAATCATTTATTTAACATCTCATGTTATTATATTATACAATGAATTAAAGATTTTCTTCATCTTCTTGAACACACTCCATCTCGTCATCGCTAACAGTACCCAATGCTTTACTATCAACTTCATTGGTGACTGCTTTATTTCCAAGGTCATCAAGAATAGTGGTATCATCTGCGGGAGCCAAGCCATATTTTCTAGCTAATTCATCGGGTAAATGAGGCACTTCGAATAGGTAGCTTCCCAATTCTTCATTTATCATTCCAGCGCAAAATTCGTCCAGATCAATGGTTCCATATAGGTATTTCTCGCACGTATGTGCTCCAGCCGTGAAATTTACGGCGTCTTTCATATACTTCCTATACTGACTTTCACTAAAACCCACATCGGATTTACCATAATTTGCAAAGTGTAGTATTTCTTCAGCCAGCTCTCTTAATTTACATGATAACCAATTAATGTACATATCTCGATTTTCAATGACAGTAGGGCAGTCACACATCTTAAATAGAAAATAATGGACATGTGATTGTGTGTGAGTGTGTGTTTTTCGATATATACTTAACAAGAACTATTTTATTACATTTTAAATCAACATTAAAATAGCCTAATCAACAATATATTACAAACAACCAAAATTTAACAACGCTCTAGTATTACCTCCAGAGAATACATGTGAGCTTTGCCCCAAATAAGTTAAGGTGTACTGATCACCGGAGTTATTCATCATTTCAATAGTATCCTCTGTCAGAATTTCAGCTACGCGTGATGGTAAAAATGTTTCAAATGTTGCTTGATGTGTTGGATCAAACAATGTGACGATAATGGCTTTTCCAAACCGTGAAGTCAAAGAATTAATTTTTTTTATCATATAAATTTTGCCCACCGTTAATGTAGAGAATTTTCTACGTTCCAGAAATTGAATATCTTGGTTTATCATATTATTAATTTCGGCTATGGTCTGCTTTGAAATGCTCATGATTTAAAATACAATAAAAACAATTACTGTCAAGTACCTTGAATAAACACTTGTAGAACACACCACAAACACAATACTTTATATGCCAAAGCAACAGTTAACGCATACGATGTATGAGTGACAATGAAAGCTATTTTCGAAATGAGCCATATTTATTAGGAAGTAATCCAAGGTCAAGTATTTATTTATGGTGGGAGGAATACATCCGACGACCTCGAAAAATACAAAACAAATGTAACCTTGAAATAAGCGTCGTCCACCTGGTCATCACCAAACAAAGAAACATCTGCTCGCGTTCAAGGCCAAGCAAGAAACAGCTGCTCGCATTCATTGAAAATATGCACCGCAAATGTAACCTTGAAATAAGCATCGTACACCTGGTCATCACCAAACAAAGAAACATCTGCTCGCGTTCAAGGCCAAGTTCTTGACCTTGACCTTGGAATAACACCTGCGCATATCAAGGCCAAATAACAATAGCACACCTGGGCGTTCAAGGTCGACCCTACTGCGCATGCGGAGACTCGGGGAGCATCAACCTTTACTACTCTGATCAACCAGAAGATCCTAATTTAAACCAGTACTAAATATTAAACCTTTTTAGTAAATGTGAGCGGTACATTTTAACCATCTAGCACATCGTATAACGTATAATGTAACTTGAAAAACTGCACTACATATTTTAACAAAAAAGTCCCCAAACAATATATCGTTATGATGATGATACATCGTCACGACAAGGTCCCACGTGTTGCTAATAATCCAAATCACCTAATAACAACAAAATATAATGGTTATAATCCCATCAAAACAACATAAAACGCGGTTTCAATATCGATAGAAGAAAACAATTTGGGTCCATACTTCCCATTCACGCAACACGGATAACAAGTTTTATAAAGTTTTATGTATTTCGACATGCGATAAGACAATTTACAAAAGTGTGTTGTTTTTATAGACTTCTAAAAGATTTAAGTTGGGAAAAAACTCGATAAAAAAGAAGAAATTGCACCACGCACATGGCAAATTTGTGATTCAAAAGGACAGATGTGTATGCATGACTTTCCATAAAATTTTAACAATAAAATATTTTTTTTTGTTTTGGTAGATGTTTGTTAGTATTCTTGCTAAAGAGAAGATTTCTGTGTCCGTAACGACTCTTGCCGTAAAGTACGGGGGGGGGGGGCATTCAAGAACTAATGGAAAACCCTGGGCAGGGTAGACAGTAACCTTTCACCCAGGGTGGTTTTCTATTAGTTCGTGGATACCCCGTACTTTAATGCAAGATCAGAACACACTGCCTTTTTTGTTCGATATACCGCAAACATTTTCCTTTTCTTATGTATTACTGTTTTTCAAAAAATATTTGTGAAAAACATTCCTCTAGGTAGGGTGTTGTAAATTCGATACGTTAGAGAGTAAGTTAAGTTAGGGCAAAGTTGTGTAATTTGATGCTAATAATTAATAAGCCACTGAGAAGTTAAAAATACTCCAAATAATATCGAAGATATTCGGAAAAAGCCGTTCGTTCGTTCTTAATTTTTTACACCTTTCTTTTTCTCTTCGTGTAGAAAGTCCGAATTTAATATTTTCTGAGATTCTAGTATATATTATATATACATCATTATTATTATTATTATTATTATTATTATTATTATTATTATTATTATCAGATATAGTTTTAGGTTCTGATGTGAGCTACTGTTTAAAATAAAATTTCTTAGGAATCAATAATTACAGTTTTTCATTCCAATCGCATTTTTTATCTTTATAAGTTTGTAAAAATCTGTTCTCTCATTTTATAAACTATTAATAAAACCTTCAGTATTAACTCACTAACGATATACATATAATTATTAATTAAACATTACATACGCGAGAATAAAAAAAACATATGGGTAAATGCTAGTTTAATTAAATAACAGCTTATAAAAATCGAATTACAAGTTTGGTTCAGTTTAACCATAATTAGTTTTTTAAGGGGATTCTATTCTAATACTAATTAAATATCGTAGAGAAATAAGAAATAAGTTGATCGTAGTACGTTCTGGTAACAGAAGCTGGTTTGTTATTAATGCGGAACCATATTAGTCCGAGCTCCCATAATACCAAAAGATACCCCATCGAACACCTCAAATTGAAAAGCTGAAAATAACCTCAAACATGTAAAAAACACGTTACGCTCGCCAGACTATTAAAAATATGTTAATTACTATTTTTAATGAATTTTTGAAAATAGCTAAAAATAACTTTAATACTGTTGAAAACACCTGCTTTAAATTTACACAATTTATGGTAAATGATGTATTATTTTCGAAAAAATTGTCTGTCTGACAATTTTTGTTAATTAATGTCTGACAGACCATTTTGTTATCAATTATATTTTTTTTTATGAAAGTACACTTCATAACACCTCTTTGGTGTTTATTTTAAAATGAAGTTTAATACCTTCTCTATCTATTGAAACTTGTCTGGCTGGAAATTTTTAGTAATTACCTTGTCAGACTTAATTTTCAATGTGCAGCATCTATGTATGAGATAGATGTAAGGCTGAACCGTTGGCATCTCAAAACACCATCATTGTGTTTTTTTTTTAAATGAAGTTTAAGGTTCCTTCTACGCATCAAAATGGGTCTGTCAGCAAAGAAATGTTTTTGACTGTGTCAGACTTAATTTTTAATCGCCGTGCCAACTTTTCTTTTAAAACAGATAAGCTACTACAACGGCCGCGTCAAAACAGCATCTTCATCTTTTTTTGTGAAATTAAGTTTGAGATCTCTTGTTTGCTAAAAGATTGGTCTGTTACCGAAAAAATATTTTTTACTATGACAGACTTAATGTTTTAAGCGCTGTGACCACATTTTTAACATAAAAAATGCGATATGACCGTTGCGTTGCCAACTGAAAAAATGTTTTTTTTTTTGAAATTCTAAATTAAAGTATAAGATAGTTTTTATGTATTAAAATAAGCTTTTTATTAAAAATTTGCGGTGTTCGATGGGGTACCTTCTGGTATTATGGGAGCTCGGACTATATTTTGTCAGGAACTAACTCAGGAACTAAACTTTTTTAACAAGACCTTCCTACAAGCAATTTTATAAAAAAAAATATTTTATGTGCACAGTGCGAAAAGAGGGATTTTCGTCCTGACATGTTGTTCAATTTCTTCTCCTGACTGGACAATGTTCGCGTGCGAAAAACACTTACTTGTCGCATTAGCTGCACTAATAACTATTTTTTGAACAGAGATAAAACAAATGCTTTTTCCCGGCTTTTGCATTTTTGTTGTCTTAAATATAAACGCACATTTGTGGACATTTTTGACAAAAAAGGGACAAACACAGCATTTTCCTGGCAACTATTTTTCCCAGACGTAAATATTGCAATCCATTAAAGGTTTTTCCTTTTAGTTTTTATACAAACACAGCCCGCCCACTTTTCGTTCCCAAGCACGCACAACTGCAAGTCAAAAAATCCGCTAAATCCCAAAGATACACTTCGGCCAAATGTTGCTCCTTCAAGAGTTATGTTTCCTTTTCGTAACACTCCCTCTAAACAAAAAACAATGGTCCATCAGCTTAGTGCCGATGCTGCGGTTAAGCACAACATTCTTGCCACTTATCTCTTCCTGCAACACCTGCTAGTTTCTTAGCTAATAGTTTTTTTTTCTAAGAAGGGACTTTTTAATGTCGTATCTTTTATTTTATTACACACGGCTAGAAATATTTATGTGAAATAAATTTTATTAAGGATTACCATTAAGCATCTTTTTTAAATACCGGTAGCATACCTTAATCAATCCGAATAAAGATTTTAAAATATGAATTTACAAAATTATAAATGCCTGTAATTTAAGGTACGTTAGCATTAGATTTTTGCTCAAAATTAAAATTTCTTTACGATGTTATAATTCAGAAAAAATAATAGTCATGTTTTATTCAAAAACAACTTTTTTTGGCACGACCAAAATTCATTTGTATGTTTTTTTTAACAAAAATAATCGTAGTACATCCATGCTTGATTTCCCAAAATTTTGTGTGGAGCCCGTGCATCATAGCTCAGATCTTAAGTTTTCGAAATTCTTAGCCACCACGGGTGCCATGTTTTGCAAAATTTTCAATTTTTCAAATAAATACATATACAGAGTGGTCCAAAAGTAATGGGACACAGAGCAACAGCAGATTCCTTATGTCGAACTAATGCGATTTATTCAAATTTATTCAATTCCTAATTACAAAGTTAATAACAACCAAGATACAGGGTGTCATAATTTCAATTTTGATTACGATTTTTCCCAATAATTTCTTAACAAAACGACATAGCAGCACGAAATTCGGAATTTTGGGTTTTCTTGAGGCAAGGAATTTAAATTCGTCCATACTTTTGATGTCACTAGTAGAGGGGGCCACGTACGGCATATAGCATTTTTTGTAAATGGCATAACTTGTTTTAAGCTTTTTATATCGATCTGACTATTAAAAAAATCTAGTACACCACTTCTTTGACGTCAAAAAGGTGTAATTTATTGAAGTCGCTAGGAGTAACCGTTTTCGAGATAATCGCACCGGAAATTTCCTATGCAATTAAATACGTGTGGTCCAAAAGTTAATATTATTAGAAATACTTCAGATACTGAAGATTTTTTAATAAACACCCCTATTCATGCGGGAATACTAATTTTAGTTTAATGAAACTTTCTTATTTAATAATTAGTTTAATAACGCTTAAAAGTTAATAATGCTTTAACAAAATTATTAGAAGTAAAAATGATAACGCCTTGATATCAATTGCTCAAAATGGTCACCATTGAACTCAATACATTTCGCTGTACGTTTTACAGAAGACTGTCGTATCCCTATTATCCCTATCCCTATCATTTATAAGCAAATCAACAACCTTTATAATTTTTTTAACCTAACTCGGTATGATTGTTTATTGAACTGTCATAAACAATGGATTTTAAATGCCCCAAAGGATTAAAATCCGGACTTCGCATCGGCCAAGACAAGGGGCCAGCACGGCCTTTCCATCGTTCAGGAAACTGTTCATTAGGATAGTTTTGCATTATTTTGTTATTAACTCTTAAGTGTTAATAAACTAATTATTAAATAAGAATGCTTCATTAAAATAAAATTAGTATTCTCGCATAAATAAGTGCGTTTTTATTAAAAAATCTTCAGTATCTGAAGTATCTCCTATAATAGAAACTTTAGCTAAATCATAGTAATTTGTAGTCAGAAATTCACTCTTGCTCTATGTCACAGTGCTTTCAAACCACACGAATTTAATTGCATAGGAAATTTCAAATCCGATTATCTCGAAAACGGTTACTTTTAGCGACTTCAATATGGTATACCTCTTGACGTAGAAGAAGTATGATAATCGATTTTTTCAATAGTCAGATCGATATACTAAGTTTGAAAAAGGTTATGTCATTTAAAAGAAAAGCGGTATGCCGCAGGTGGCGTCCTTTACAAGTGACATCAAAAGTATGGACAAATTTGAATTCCTCGCCTCAACAAAACCCCAAATCCATAATTTCATGCTGCTATGTCGTTTTGTTAAGAAATTATTGGAAAAAAATCGAAAACAAAATTAAAACTTTGACACCCTGTATCTTGGTTATTATCAACTTTGGAATAGGGCAAGTTGGAATAAATAGCATTATTTCGACATAAAGGATCTGCTGTTGCTCCGTGTTCCATTACTTTTGGACCACCCTGTATACATGGTAAATATTTAATAAAAAAATACCAAATCTACAACCTAAAAAGCCAAAGGCTACATTTTTGTTTCGGAAAAATATATTTTTGCGAAGATAAGTAACCCTTAACAACGGAAAAAATTGTAGCAATTTAAAACATGCTTACACCCACATGCCCATTTCATATATTTCCACGTCATCATGAATAATATAAGAAACGCTTCCGACCACTTTTATTAAAGAAAACAATATTTATGATGCCTTCAACTCCAAACAGTCGTGGCGTTTTGGTCTTTTTTCACATTTTATTTATGACTTTAAACTTCTATGTAGATTAGGCTTTTATATTACTCCCCAGAGAAGCTAAATAATGTCACAAGTCGTGGAGAAACGTCTAAAACCACCCCTCTCCAGTTGTAAAGTTTTGATTGTGTTAACTGGAACAAACACTTGAAATTGAGGACTGACTGTTGTTGACATTGAGCTAAATTATTTTTGAAATTAGTTTCTTTTTTCTTAGGCCTCCTGGGAGTTGCAAAGTTAACAAATTACTTTTTATGCTGCTAAAATTGTTTGCCTCATGAAAACGTCCTAATCCTGTAATACTTATAAATTAACTTTTGTTTCGTTCTTTTTTAGGTAAGCTATTGGGACAGCAGTTTTACCTATTTTAAGTGGTGAGTGGTGGTGTGCATATTTAAATCATTAGATACTTTCTATACATTACGATTTTATCAAATCAAATTAAAAGTATATGCTCATTGAAGAGAGGAGTGCTAATAATAATAATTTGTGATGAAGTGTCAAAAGTTTTACCATACTCTGTAGAAGCTCTATATATGTATGTAGTGCGAATCTTTAACGCACGTTCTCTTATTATTCTTTCAACAAACCAAGATAATGGATTGAAAGTCAGTGCAGCCTGATGATACTGGTCATATAAGTCACCCGGAGATAAAAACAACATAACGACTACAAAAATTATTATGATATTCTGATGTTTAAAAACTTCTGTTTTACACTCCCCGGTACATTACTTTTGGTCCGGTAAATACGTTTCTCCACAACCATTAAAGAATGTAGAAATTCCGAAATCATTTTTAATAATAGAACATATACATTCTTACTCTTGAGTTAGAATATTTATTCTGAAACACTTACTTCTTATGTGTTTCGCATGTATTTTCATTCCATAACAAGGTACGGTATGAATATTCTGTAATCGAACCAAACGACATAGATTGCCGTGGATTTCAAAATTGTCAGTGACAGATGCAAATTGTGGCGGCGTCATAATTTTTGTCAGAAAAGCTTCAATTTAAATGAAATAATGAGTGAAAAATCGAATGAATCAGATATAGAATTTGACAGTACTCATACTTTCTGGTCGTGGAGAAAATATAGTCTGTTACTCGGTTAGAATGAAAAAACTCGATACTCGTGGTTCCTCACGCTCGCTAACGCTCGCGTTCGGAATTTTCCACTCGAATCGAGTTTTTTCATTCTAATCTTGTTACAGAATATACTATTACAGTATAAGAGCCGGTAAAAGGTTGCTAGGACTTTCTAATTTTATTTGACTGACCTTGAAAAATCCATTCGAGATCGACGTATACCGAGTTAACTCGATATCAAACATTACAGCGCTAAAATCTCCTGCATATTCCGTACGTTTTTGTCTTAAACTGACTCCGTAATATTCGTCTTCTGTGATTGGCTGGACGCTCTCTGAAATGACCAATTAGATAGTCTAAATTCCCACCTCCTTCTTGTTTTTCGAGTAATTGAGACATCAATGTGAGGATGGGTGATTTATTAGGTGATTTAGCCAGTGCAGTGGGTAAGTGTTTTAGCACCGAGATTTATATAAATAAATTTACGTTTATAGTTTATAGTATTAATATGGCTTTTTGGCGACCTTTTGCAATAAATGAAAATGAATAATTGCGGGAAAATGTTGAATTTCCGTCGCTATCGGCAACGGACAGGAGTCCAGAATTTAATTGTAAGGATTTACAATTAGGGGTAGCCAATGGTGAATGTTGTTCGGTGGCCCGGTCTGTACGCAGCTTTATGCAAGAGGTTGGCCGCAGCACGGATACAATTCTGAAATATTAATGCGTAGAGTGGTGCGTTTGCAAGTTATTTTCAAACTCGTAATTACTGTAGGTTTTAATGTTTTATAGGCACAGTTACAATTATTAGTAGTAGTTACCTAAATATCTTAAAATAAAATTAGGTAAGCTTATATTAAATGTATCTCTAATTGACTACTGAAAGCGATATGGTTATAAAATAAAAACACTTTTTAATATCCCAAAAAAATATTACATGATAATGCTTACCTAGGGAAACCTCTAAAAGTAAATACAATTATTCTAGAATTCTGGTTATTTAAATTAATAGACATTTCATTCTTGTTTTATTTAGGTTATTCACTTACAATAAGAGCCATTTAGTTTGGAATCAAATAAACATAGTCAGATTGATCGGGACTCTCTGCAAACTTAGCAAAACGGAACACTTATGAAATCACTTCGGTGTCCGTCCGTCCGTCCGTCCGTCCGTCCATTTGTCACAGGAGGCGATTTTCTCTGAAACTATTCGACGTAAAAATTTGAACCTTAGCACAGAGATAGAGTGTGGTGGGCCAATTATAGACGTGAAGTATAAAAAATTGAATTTTGATTCTGGGGGTTGATTGCAGGGGGTACCTAAATTGGAAAATGAAAAAAAATTAAAAGGCATCGTGTGGGGTGTCAAATAAAAGCTTATTGGAGCACGAATTCAACAATATATTTTTGTATGCATTTTTTATAACATCTTTCGAGAAAAATGCTTAAAAGGTGCTGCCCCCACCCTTATCACCAAAAGAATCGCTCATAAAAATCTGAAAACAATGAACATGAACATTAAAAATTAGGTGTAGATTGAGACAAAATTATCAGGATTCTATTAAACGTTGAAACAAATGACAATCTATAAAAAACATTTTTATATTATAGAAAACAAAAAAATAAACAGCCAGGTTCTCCAACGCTAGTCCGATCTAATTTGAAAACCAAATATTTTAAGCAGTCCATTTTTCACCACTGGAACCGTACAATATACGTTAAAGAGGGTTAAAAAAAGGCTATATTGCCATTTTTTAAGAGACATGAAGGCCCAAATTTATTTCGGCCTGATCTGTCAACAGCCCATTATTCGGCAACAACTTTGGAATTTTATTTAAGAGAAAATATCAGTTTTGTGCAAAAAGAATTGAATCCTAGAAATTCTCCAGAGATCCGACCTGTTGAACGATATTGGGCTCCAATTTAAAGTAAACTTCGAAAGAAGTATGGTAAAGCTACCAATGACCTAAATGAATTTAAAAAAGAGTAGCTTAAACAGTCAAAAAAGGGGACAAGTGCAGAAATTTCTAATTTATTGTATAACCTTAAAAAAAATTGGTAATTTTCTTAGAAAAAAGATTAAAGTAAGATTTTTGTAAAACTTTAAATGGTACATACAGTCTTACATAATTCAAATAAAATTCTGATATCACAAGCAGGTATGTTTTTAAAACCTTTACTTAACGCATATAATTATGGTTCCAGTCCATACATAGAAAACTATTTTAATTTTGGTAGAGCTGAAGTAGGATCAATTTGTTGGTGTATTTTACTACTGCAACAAAAAATATGGTAATAATGTAGCATTCTAGAGTGGGGCAACTTCTTAGGACAGATGGGGTATTGCCATATTTAATTTTTTTAAAGTGAAAAAGCTAGGTTTTGCTGTAAATCTAATTGTCTAACAATTTCTCTTTAAACATGCTGCATATTATATATTTTATAGAACAAAATGTGATTAGTAATGATTTTTAACAATAATTTTAAGTACATACTTTTACAATTGAATTAAGCGTTATATTATTTTATATAGCTGCTATTTTCATTACAATTCCAAAGCTTTCATTTGCATAAGGTTCATTAAACCTTAATGATTATTGGGTAAGAGTTTCTACAAATTATTTAAATAATTAGAATGGTTATAACTAGTTACCTGCGTGTGCGTGCGCCATGCGAGCTGAATTGTTTTTAATACACGCATAGATATTTTTTTGTAACATTTTCAAATATGCGTCAATTTTTATTAATATTAACTACACTTTCATTTTTCAATAAATTCGCACACGACTTATAGACATCCGATGTGTCGTTTTAATTTATTTTAGTTCGTGATGAGTAAATCTGAATAACATATTTTCGAGTTGGGTTTATCTTAGATTGAACACTACAAATTGACACTACAAATGTCATTTAATACGTGCATCTTTCTCGATCTGATGTTTATGGCGCAGGATGGTCATTGCCGTTTTCCTGTTTTTTTCTAGTTCTTCTACAGGGTGTTTTGAAATTCACTATATATATTGAAACCGGTAATTCCTGGTATAAATTCAGATATTTATGAATGGTGCTTTGCAATAATAAGCTGGTAATAGCCCCTTAAACTTTCTTTAACCAGCGGTACCCGCCCCTGGCAAGAAACACATGATACCGAATAAGTTTCCAATTCTAGGTTTATTCCCACAAAGAGTCCGTGATCGGGTTTCGATCAGAAATAGAATTATTGCCCAAATAACTATTACATGTTGCACAGCGACAGGCGTTTATTCTATGTAACTGAGTGATTGTTTCTGACGGTCGGAAAACTGTACGCACTGCTTGTAGGAACAAACCTATCGATCATTTTTTTGTGCAGTAAGTCAGCATAAGAAATAATGTTATTGTTACCTTTGTAGTAAAATCCTAATATACTTATTTTGAAAATGTTTAAGATTAAAAATACCAATATACCAAAGAATAGTAGTGTTAACACAGTAGAAAAAGTTCCATTAACAGATTCAACACAATACTTAAAATATTCGGTATTTTGACACTATTGGCACTATTAAAAACTGTTTTTCTTACTTTTAAAGCAAAATCTCTGTAAAATTCACTTCGTTTAGAAAGGGACACACTTATACAACACTAACAAAAAGTAGTTATAATCATTAATGAAAAAGCGTTTCACTAACGTATTAAATACAATGCTTAAAAGAATCCACGGTTTTTTTTACTATCAGCACTATTGAAAAACTGAAAACTAAATATTTTTTATTTAATATTAATAATATATTTTTAATATATTAATAGTAATATATTAAAAATCACAAAACTCTTATAGTACGTCCAGATTTAATAAACTGATTATATTTTCTTTGTTTAACACGTTATTCAACATCTTAGATTCACATCTATGACTCCAAAAAAATAATTTTTAAAAAATAGGTACATATTCCGAAAATTTATGTTTTCGAAAACAGTATTTAGAAAATTAAATTCCTGTAGTAATTTGGAAAACGTTAATGAAAAAAGATGAAAAAAGATTCTAAACGAACCTTTTTTGGGTTTGATCACGTTTCCTGAGGTTTGGTGCGTTATTTTTACATAAATTACTTTTTCGAAAAGCCGTTGCTTAAAAAAATTAATATCCGAAAGAATTTAATTTTGAGAAATAATATGTTATCTGAAAAAATGTATTTTTGAAAAGTGCTGTAAAAAAATTTGAGAAATTTATTTTAGAAAAATTGCACTTTCGTAAGCACTCGTATATTCCCCCAGAAGAGCAGAAGGCATAGATAAAAAAATGCTAAAATATCTACACTTTCATATTAATCAAGCAGTTTGTCCCGTCGCGTGTAAGCTAAGGCAACCAACTGTTGTGTTTTTTTTCAACAAACATCCTTTTTGATATTAAAATAAGTATTTTTTTTTTGAAAAACAGCTCCTTCGAAAGATTCTTTTTCGGAAATGGATTTACAAAATTCTACGAAAATATATTTTTTAGAAAACAGTTTTATAAATTTAAATTATGAACTCTACTGGCTTAGAAAATGTCAATGAAAAAATGAGAGAGAGAGATCGAACTACTAAGCAAATCGTTTTTGTGTTCAGTCAGGTTTACGTTTCCTTGTAACTGGTATGTTACTCTGTAGCAAATTACTTTTAAAAAAGTAAGTGTTTTTTTTTTATTTAAATATTCGAAGTTTTTTTTGAAACAATGTTTGAAAAATTGAAGTTTCTAAAGACAAAATTTTGAAAACATCCCTAGTTTTCGAATAACTGTATTATCGAAAAAGTTCTGTTTTCGAGAAAATATATTTTCGAAAAAACATGGTTCCCAAAAATGTGTTTTCGAAAAATTTTCATAAAAAATTTATATATATATATATATATATATATATATATATATATATATATATATATATATATATATATATATATATATATATATATACAGTCAACTTCGGATATAACGAACCACCAAGGGGATCTTTAAACAGTTCGTTATAGCAGGGCGTTCGTTATATCCGAAGTGCAGAGAATAAAACAAATATGTACTATGTACATTCATATGTATAGGTACTTTTTATGAGTCGTTTATTATAATCAATACATAATAGTATTTTAAAATTATGTACTTATTAAACATACATATTTGTATAATTTATACAAAATCAGTAATTTGAAATTTTTTCTCTTTTCTAGTACATGTTTTTCAATTTTAATTTGTAAGCAATCACCTGGCTCAATCAACACTCTTGTTGTCAAAATTATTATTATTAAAATTTACGAATATTAATAGTCTTTGACTTTTGCAACTGATAGTCCCTACAGATTTTGGCATTTACAACCCCATTTTGCAGTTTTGTAATTATGTCAACTTTTTCTGCAAGTGTTTATAAACTTTCGCTTGCCGAATTTTGGCGCGCTCTGCTCTATGCTAGAACAATATTCCCTCGCCTATTGCCGAAATTAAACTACAAATTGAAATGGCGCCTGACAGGTCGCTACTCGACCCGTTATCCGAGAATACCAACCATAGAGAAGCGACAAAACGTGTCGGTGCCTTTGATATTTAGGGTAACCAGTTTTGCTGACCTTGGGCAGACACGTATCCACAATATTGAACGGAGAAAGATATTTCGTCACACTAATGATGCGGTATAGACAGAAGTCCACATTATCGTCGCACATGCCCTGTGAAATCTTGTATTGTCTTTGTCGCTTCTCTATGGTAAATTCTCGGCCGTTACTTTACGAATATGGAAGTGATACGTACGTGAAATTTCGACAGTTCGTTATAACCGAACTTCCACAAGCAAAAACTAATCAAAATAGGGTTCGCTATAGCCGATAGTTCGTTATAGCCGGGTTCGTTATAAACGAACAAAAAATACATACATTCTTATGGCGCTTTGGCCGGACCATAATTTTTGTTCGTAATAACCGGTGGTTCGTTATATGCGGAGGTCGTTATATCCGAAGTTGACTGTATATATATATATATATATATATATATATATATATATATATATATATATATATATATATATATATATATACATACCGGGTGTCAACGAGATCACTTTCCGGCTGCCATTTCTTTAGTATTTTATCGAACAAGATGAAACTTGGCAGAAGTCATAGGCTAATAAAAAGTCACTTTTCTAGGTACTTGTCAAATTTCGACGACTTCCGGTTTAGCCGGAAGTGACACCAACTTTAGATTTTCAAATGAGACACCCTGTATATTTCTTGATTTTTGGAATCTAGAGATCATTTTACGTACCACTGTATTGTTTTTATTACTTTTTGTGTCAATTTACCATTTTTAAAACAAATTTTTTGTTTTAATCTAGAGTGCCATGACCCACCTTAAATCGTTCTAATAGACGTGTACATCTGCACAAAAATACCTACACAATTTTATCACCTTTCATTTGTCTTGCCAGAGCGTTCAAAGTGATTAAATCACTTTTTTGATAATAACTTAAAGAAATTAAATACAACTATAACACTTTCATGGTATAGTTAGATGTAGTTTTTTATTACGAATCCAACGGTGCATCACAACATCAAAATTCTCTTGGATTTTCTAAAGAAAACTGCATTTTATTGCCATAGCCATTTGTTATGGTTTGATCAAACATGTAACTGCACGACGATCAAATATTATATCCAGTTAGCCATGACAAACAATTAAATAATTATAGGTGTTTAAAAAATACGGGAATGAAGCCTCAAAATATTGTTAAATTTGCCATGGAAAACAATTGAATTCAGGATAAAGGATCGAATTTTACAAATTTGTAAACAATTATTTTGTCTGGTGTTTAATATTATGTTTCTGGTTTGTGGCGCATTGTTTACAGCCACCCATTATTATTATTCCGTTTTGTCATGGCTAAGGGGATATAATATTGATCGTCGTGCAGTGGCATGTTTGATCAAACCATATAAAATGGCTATTGCAATAAAATGTAGTTTTCTTTAGAAAATCCAAGAGCATTTTGATGTTGTGATGCACCGTTGGATTCGTAATAAAAAACTACATCTAACTATACTATGAAAGTGTTATAGTTGTATGTAATTTTTTTAAGTTTATATCAAAAAACTGATTTAATCAACTTTGAACGCTCCGGTAAGACAAATGAAAGGTGATAAAATTGTGTAGGTATTTTTTGCAGATGTACACGTCTATTAGAACGATTTAAGGTGGGTCATGGCACTCTAGATTAAAACAAAAAACTGTTTTAAAAATGGTAGATTGACACAAAAAGTAATGAAAATAATACAGTTGTACGTAAAATGATCTCTAGATTCCAAAAATCAAGAAATATACAGGGTGTCTCATTTGAAACTCTAAAGTTGGTGTCACTTCCGGCTAAACCGGAAGTCGTCGAAATTTGACAAGTACCTAGAAAAGTGACTTTTTATTAGCCTATGACTCCTGCCAAGTTTCATCTTGTTTGATGAAATACTAAAGAAATGGCAGCCGGAAAGTGATCTCGTTGACACCCGGTATATATATATATATATATATATATATATATATATATATATATATATATATATATATATATATATATATATATATATATATATATATATATATATATATATTAGTTCAAATGGACAGAAGGTATAATTAAAAAAAGTTAGGATATTGGTAAGTTAAGATAACAAACCGTTCTGTTTTTCCAAGAACAGGTTTAAATATTTCGTCCATTAAGAAATAGTGTAGGTACATTTCTTAGAACAACCCTAAACAATAAGAAAATAATGTCGCACCCGAACTTGCGCGTCTATACTTTTGTGTGCTCGAGGTGACGTTGCTCCTCCCCCCTCCCTAGACGAAATTCTAAATCCGCCCCTGATAGTAGACAGTGAATCCCCAGATTATTTTTGGAAGAAATCGAACGCGCCGCGCCGATAGAAAAAAAATTTAAAATAAGAATGACTTCCAGGTAGATATAAATAGTTCAGTTGTTTGTAAATTATAGGGTTTTCAACAATGATATAAGAAGTTATTGTTATTAGGCTATAACATAATAACAAATAGTATTTTAGTACGTCAGTAGTACTCAGCGTCGAACAAAGCTACTATATACCAAAACAGTCATGGTTTCATGGAAAGGGGCGCCGTTACGACGAGGGCGGGGGGGGGGGGGGGTGGGTTCTTGCGCCCGCTCTAGCTCCTCCGACGGAACGCCACTGGCTCAGCGTCTTACTATTTGACGTTGATTTGCATCGAGAAAATATCAGCGTGACGTAAAATGATCTCACAAAGGCGAACCTACACCACAATCATTTTTATAAATGAAAGGAATTGTAAACAAAAATAAAAGTTCCAAAAAAATTACCGAAACCAAAAATGTTCGAGGAACATTTTTACCTGTTATTTTTTAAACTAAATTCATCTGACAGCTTTTTTAAAGGTCTCTCGAAAATGCGAGATAAGGTTGTAAGACACTTTAAGAGTGACGTCACGACTTTTTCGTTAAAATAAGACCACTGTAAACCGCTATAAGCAGCTTTAAGCGTCTGAATCACGAGAAAATGACACTGATGCGCTATGATTAAAAGTTATTGAACAAAATGCGAAGTTATGTTCCAAAAGACAAAATACAATTTAATAAATGTGTTTCATAGGTTATAAATTTAAATGGCTTTATTGCACCCGAATGCGAAAGTTTACTGCTAAAATCACAGAATTTTATCAATGCATTTATTACTGTTTTCGCCGCCAGACAGACTGTCCAGTAAGTTGCAAGTATATACTGTGAGTGGTAGATGTGATATTTGTTGTTTTTACGATATTACCCTCAGCAAAGTATTATTTGTCAAAATTGTACATTGTACTCCAAGGATATATATAAGTAATAGACCGAGAGCCTACCTTACAGAACAACAAAAAACATTTAGGGAAAATTAAAAATATATCAAAAAAGATAATATTATTTCGCAAGTGTTTAAAAAAAGGAAAATTATTTCTCGAAGGTATTTATATAAAGTTTGACAATGATTCGAAGCTTTACGGGTAAATGGAAAAATCGGGTCTGTGATTTAAATCGTTTTGGAAAACTTTCCTTTCGGCTTTGTAAATTTAGGTAGGTACTACGATAATGAATGTTGCTACTATTTGTGTGGGTCTTTTCGTAGTATTGGTTAATTATTAAATCATGTTGTCTAGATCTAGTCTGTATAAAAGGAAACCTATACATTGCATTTTATTAACTAATAAAGGTGGACATCCACTGTGTGGGTATGGAGTTAAGACCGGATCCACGAAGTCTATTAAATTTGTAATTGTATATAAAAAGGAGTGGTTCAGATAGATAAGCAAATGAAGTTCTTACGCCATTTGTAAATTGTATCGGACTTTTGAAAAAAGTGGAAGAATCTCTGAAAATAAAAATGAAGATCGTGTTGCTTGAATGAATTAAGTTCTTGTGGAAAACACATACTAAAATTGACCTTTTCTTTATTAATTTGCGAAAAAACCGGGACAAAAATTAATAGTATAGAACATAGTTGTGCCATTCTTACAGTTGTCAGTTTAAAACTTTAGGTTGTCAAATTACACCGGTGGAGCTTTGGTCTGGCCGAAAAATTGCAAGTGCTGCAATTTTAAAATATATTTCTTCTCAGTTAGTATCTATTTTCCATCTCTGATTTATCTGACACAAAAGGGAATATCTCGGAAATATTATATCACAAACACACTACTCAGGAAGGGTACGTAATGATTATCCAGGGTATGTGTTCAGGCGCAAGGATACAGGTGACAAGTTTTGAAGACTTGTAATGGCAATTTCGAATTATGGTTGGGTTGCATCAGGGTTCGGTCTTAAGTCCATATCTGTTTAACAATGTCATAAATGCCAACCCATGAACTAAAAGATGAAGCTCCCTAATGTATGATGTTTGTGAATTATATTTTAATATGAAGCACCAACAGGTAAGACGTTAGAAGGAAACTGAAAAGCTGGATATGATACTTTAAAGATAAAAGACTACAAATCAAAAAGAAAGAGGAACTGATTATATGGAGTTCAGTGGAGAAGAAAAAACAGAAGCAGGAAACAAAAAGAAACACTAAATGATGCAAAGACGATTAGATATCTTAATATCTAGGTTCCACAATTACAGATGGAATGCTGAATTTGAAAATATCGCATACAAACGGAACAGAAGAATTGGAAGGACCGAAAGTCTCTGGTGTGCTGTGTGACCGTAATGTGATAAAGAGATAAGTGGTTTCCAAAACAGTGGTTAGACCTGCAATGACGTATGGAGTGGAGACATGACCAATAATGAAAATGGATAAAAGAAGATTAGATGTGATAGAAATTCAACTTTAAGATTAATGCTTGAGTAGCAAGGAGAATCAAGGTTAGGAGTAAAAGAATAAAGAATAAATTGAAGTATCCGAGGAGATAAAAGAAAGAAGACTACAACTATAAAAGAATGACAGTCTCTTTCCAATTTTTTTTTTAATGTAAAATTGCTTCGTTTTTTAAAGAGATTTGTGCATTTTTTAACAAGTGTTGTTCATACAAGAGTTTTTTACAATTTCTGGCAAATGAGAAAAAAGGATAAAAGAGTTTGTATATACAGACATTCTGAAATTCCTTGCTTGTATTTACGCAACAAGGAAGCAGTATTTCAAGAATAATTTATACTCAAATTTTATCACGACTTTTCACCAGTTGTCAAGGCGTTTCTTGCAACTGTCTTTTATGTTAGACTCGTATAATGCATAGTAAATAGCTTACTGCCGATCTTTTATCTCGAAATGGCCATTGATTCTAATTTTAGCTACATTTGGCATGACTTATTTGTTTTATTTTGAATAGCTACGGGATTTTGCGTTGTAAAGCAATATCAAAAGTAAACAAGTCCACAGCGAAGAAGCTCTGATAAAAAGTTGAGTTTTTTATTTGACTTTCTCTAGTGCATCTTCGCTATTTGACTTTCTCTCTTTCTCTAGTGCATCTTCGCCAACAAGGATGTAAAAAAATCTGATTTCTCGATGATTATCAAAAAAGAAAAAAGAATATTGCGATTGCTAAAATATGTTCTGGTATAAACCGTTCATGTAACTGACCAATACGGTGAATTATTGTTTAATTGCTGTTTCTATCATCATTCTCAATCGAAATTGGATGAATCATAGAGGCAGTCTGACAATGATCAATATAGAGAATTTTTGTAGGGTAAAAACTGATGGTGCATGTTTATTATTACCAGTGGCGGCTGGTGAAATTTCGAAGTTGTATATCTCTGTTCCTACTTACAGGACCCGAACCAAATTTAAGGGTTGTAATAGTGGGAACGTTTTGGTAAAGAAAAAAACATTTTGTAATTTGCAAAAAAAAGTTAAATTTTTGGTGTGCCCCTCCTAGGAAACGAATGAAAACGTCTAGGTATTTTATTTATTCTTTTTTCTAAACAAATTTTACATCATTTTGTCGACAGTCTTTAAATTTTGAGAGAAAAAAATGTGTTAGTAGAAAGTTATAGTCATTTGCATTTTTTTTAAATTTTATTTTAGGCTTAAAAAAATTCAAATGACTATAACTTTCTACTAACACATTTTTTTCTCTCAAAATTTAAAAACTGTCGACAAAATGATGTAAAATTGGTTTAGAAAAAAGAATAAATAAAATACCTAGACGTTTTCATTTTTTTTCTAGGAGGGGCACACCAAAATTTTAACTTTTTTTTCGCAAATTACAAAATGTTTTTTTTCTTTACCAAAACATTCCCAGTGGGCTCACTATTACAACCCTTAAATTTGGTTCGGGTCCTGTAAGTAGGAACAGAGATATACAACTTTGAAATTTCACCAGCCGCCACTAATTATTACCTACTGAATCTTTTTTAATCGACTTTTTAATCAAATTCCTTATCGTTTGCTAAATTCCTCTCCGGAGATGAACGGAATGCCATTTACGATAATACATAATTGATATTCACAATTCACTGTAGCTTTTGAATACACTATTCTGTTTTCTTAATTTTAACGTAAATTGACATATTTTTACTGAAGTTAACAAACCTGAGCAAAATATTTTCTTTTTCGAATTAGTTGGGAATCTAAAATATTTCGCAGCTAGTGATGGAAAGTAGTTTATTTTTACCACGGTTTAATTAATGTAAACATTTCAAAGAGACAAATATCAAAATTAGAGAAGAAAACATTAAATAAGTTGAAAAATAGAACTCGTTTATGCTTTATTGTATGTCTCATAGTACCTTGCTTTCATCGTGCTGTAGTTATTCCACTCAATACACAAAATGAGGCTTTCTTTTTTATTTAAATTATATGTGCTTATTTTAAGTTAATTTATATTTTTGTTATTAGTATACTATCACTGTATATATAATCAATAATACCCTTCTCTAAAAATGTGATGAAAAGAATTTTATTTTCACACGTTTAATTAAAATATAACACAATTCAAACTAACAGGTTTCACAATTAGAAAGACAAATAGGACATATTTATCTCTTATTATGTGTATTGTGAGATGTGCAAGACCTCGCTTTGCTCGTGCTGCAAATATCCCACTCAATACACAAAATCAGACTCTATGCTTTCGTTAAATATATCTTTTTGGGATTATATTATGTTAATTTCTACTATTATTGTCAGTACTATAATTTTTTTTATTTAACGGACAATACTGATTGATATACTTTTCAAAGATGTTACTAATTTTTTTAATAAGAAAAGTCGAAGTATGCGACAGGGCTATTTTAAACCTTAAACCTAAAACAAGGTGGTTAAACTCGCGTGCACAGCCAAGGTCGTCTTGAAAAAAGCAGAACATGTGAAGCCGGCTCAAAGTGCGACTACTGCAGCTTGCAGAACAGCGTGACCACCACGGAGAGTTCGTCTAGGTACCGAGTAAACCGTATTTTCGCACTTGCTTGCGTTTTGCGAAGGCGATTAATATGGCGAGTATGATTTTAAAATGACTTGTTCGAAAACGGATTTGTATAGTATTGTGTAATCCCGCAAGCAGAAATGTCCGTAAACATTCGGTTTGCTACGGTCGTAAGAACGTTCTTTTGTTTTTGTTTAAAATAAATCGTGTAAAACAAATAAAATAACGATTCTGAGAGGGAATAAATAGTTCGTTGGTAGTGTAAAGTGAATCATATAATTGTGTTGTGTGCAATTTATTAAAATGTAATGCAGGCAGTTGCTGTGCGTGATATGTGTAAAGCATAAATTAAAAGTAATATGCCAAAACAAAAATAGAATATAAGAAAAGCGTTTATAAAATGTTCATTGTTTTAAAATCTCTAATTACATCCTGTTTATAGTACATACTTGAATAATTTATTTATTGGAAGACAGTAAATGACTTTAATAGGTAATATAATAGGCTTTAAAGTAATAGTTTTTGTTTTTAAATGATTAACCAGATTGTAAAATTAATTTATCATTTATTTTTTAAGCCTTGTGAGTAGGGTGTAGCCAATCACTTTTGCTTAACAACTTCCTTAAAAGTGCATTTTCTCCTAAAACAAATTATAAGAAAATTTTGGATAATATAAGTACCCTTTTGCAAAAAAATCGTTAAAAGGTTTTTTCTTTAAAAGAAAAGCATAATATTTTGAAGGAATAAGAAACATCGAATTTAAGAACACGTCCCAATTTTAATTTCTTTGTGATAAAACTGCGATTTTATTTTGTAGTTGTTGTATTTGGAAATGTTGACTTAACATTAAAATTATTGTTTCTGTATTATCAAAAGTATAGTTTTTAAGTACGAGATATAAAATATTTCAGTTCTATACCACGAATTTTGGGCAGCAATAATCGCTTTTTCCAGTTGATCTTTCAAATATTATCTTTGATTTGCTCCAGTGGGCTAAATAGAAAATATTAGTAAAATACCCACAGACGATTTTCTGTCTCAACCCCTTATATTATACGTATACATACACACACCGGCAAATACGGTACGGAGATAAATTGAAATTGTTTTCTCCGTAACTTTTTTATCTCAGAGCAATTTAAATATCTTAAAATGAAATGTTAGCTAATTTCAGTTGGTTTTGCAAAGCTTCATGCCATTTTGAAGCCTGTTTAAAAACATACGACAAAAAAACGTTTTTGCAAGAAATGAATAATTGAACATTTTGACTTTTTTTACACACTTAATGATACAGCAAAAGTCCACGGATTATTTTTCTTAATAACGTGTGTTTTCCTCACGAGCCCTCATGCAATTATCCATCTTCTCATATTTCTGATGACGTTGTCGATTATTTCTTGAGGCCAATACTCCCATATTTCAAGTAGAGCAGCTCTCACTTCTTCTGTGTTTTGGACAGCAGAAATTTAAGACCTTAGTCGTCTACCTAGCATGTTCCAGACATGTTCGATCGGATTCATGGCCAAGGAACATGCAGGCAAATTCATTGTCGGTATTTCCACTTGGTTTAAAAAGTCAGTTACACAACGAACAACGTGCGAGCGAGCATTGTCATGCACTAAGAGGAAATTTGATCCAATATGTGGGGCGAAAGGTACCACATGATCTTGCAGAATATCCCTTATATCTGCAGTTAAAGCTCCACCATCAATTACAACTAACTGTGTGCGTGCCCGTTAACATATGCAAACCAACACCATAATTAAGCCTACATTGAAAGAGACAGTAGTAGTAAAATTAAAAATAGGCTAGTCGCGCTACTCGATACTGTCTCTGGAGTTTTGGAGCTTTTTTGACCCACACGACTTTAAATCAAATTCTTTGAGTCTTTTTCTCACTGTACGCTCACTTATTCTAGTTCCACGAACTTCTTCCAGGTCGTTTCTGCCGTTCGACGCATATTTCGGAGTGTTTGCAACACTATAAATTGGGTATTTTCAGTCGTAGTTGAGCGTTTTCTGCCTTGCCTCCGACGTGTAACATTACTATGTATCGTCGATTTTGTTTTGCCAAACATTTCAGCAACATCACTGTAAGATCGACCATTTTCGATCATTGCTACAGCCCTAGCAACATCAGTCGGTGCTAAATCACCTATTATGTTCTATTTCATAATCAAGGTGACGATAGTAAACAAAAAAACCCAATTTAAACAACTGCTTATGAAAAAACAACAAAATTTAATGTAGCGAAAATATTCCCTACTAAATTTAATGCAACAACTAATGGACGTTTATACATTTTACTGTGAGTTTAACATTCACCAACTTAATAAAAATGATCAAAATAAACAAAAATTGTAGTAGTAAGCTGTCTATACCTAGGCAATACAAAAAAGAAACAAAATAAATACCTTTATGTTAATAAAATTTATCCCGTTCCTTTAAATTTGCCGGTGTGTGTTTTGTAAAAATATAATAATATTATTTAATAATGTTCAATAATTGAATTATCTTTTACAGCAGTTATATGCATGTACAGGGTGTGCAATTTTCGATACTTTTGCAGGGTATCTCTGTTATCTTTAAATATAGATAACTGCGGATTTCGCAATACAGCGCGAAATTGATTGAATTTGGAACAGTGCATTTTTTATTTAAAGTTTGATTTAGTTATATTATTGGGATTTAAAGTTTTAAAAATAAACCTCAATGTTAGTTAAATGTCTATTCATTTGCTTCAAATCATTAGATCACGGCCTACTATGAAATATTATACCATCTTTTTTTTAATTGTAAAATTTGGAAGTTATTCCAAAAGATATATACCAACAATTATATATTTTTGAAAAACTTATGAAGAAAGGAATCGAATGGAAACAAAGGATGGTGTCGCATTTAAAAAATGCAATTTTGGTTTTTATCTTTAAATTTGTTCCTTCTAGACAAAAATTGACTACGCCACTGGTTTCTACGCAAAAAACTATGTAATAATCAGTTTTTACCTTACCGATAAGTTAAAAGGCAACTGAGATACGAGGGGTGCTTGAAAATGGCACATTTTCAAAAACGCCTCGTATCTCCGAAACGAACGGGGCTATAAAAATTCTGTTTGTAGCATCATACGTTTCACGAAAAAGTAGCACAATATTACGGAAACCGTAGCTCTCTATCTTTAAAGATAACCGAGATACCCTGAAAAAGTGTCGAAAACTGGACACCCTGTACAATCGTGGTCAAAATAAAGTTTCATTTTTAATTTCTTTTCTTATGGAAAATGATTCTTTAGTTTGGTCACGTGTGTCACGACTGTACCTCAATTATTGGAGTTTGTCAGATACTATCCATAATTTTCGGAGCCATAGTGTTCGGAAAACAACATTTTCGAAACCATTTTTTTAATAGGTAAATTTTCGAAAAGTAAATTTTTTAAAAATTTGTTTAACAAATTTTCAATAAAACTTTTTTTGAACGGAAAAGTTTTCGAAAAAAAAATTGGATTGATAATAAAAATGATAATTAAAAACAGGAAAAAATCCTTAGCAACCTAAACGTAACTGAGCAAACCTCGCAGATTCGCATTCTTTGTTTCTTCAGGTCTACTAAGTATCTTTTTCTGTCGTTTTTTATTATGATTTAACTAAATTTTCCATGTTTCCAATTTTTTCCGAAAGTGAGTTTTCAAAAATTTTTTTCGATTAAAAATAGTGTTCTCGAAAATTTAGTTTTTTGAAGATTTTTTATTAGGCTATTTCACTAAGATTTACGCAGAAAAAATTAAATAGCAACGACCTGTTTTAGTAGGTGTTAACACCAACCTTGCAATTTTTTTTTCTCTATCTGAACAAATCGTATTACAAATTCGAATAACCTACATGTTTTTTTAGCGGTAAAATTGTTTACCTTTAAAAAATTATTGTTAGATCTACCTGTGAATTAAAAGAAGTTCTTAAGAACAGGGACAATCATTTAACTTTTATCTAACACTAAACTCTAAAAACGCTTCCCAGTAAATATTCTGCAATAGCAGGTGACTTCTACCAACGTATTTTGTGACCAGTGCTGGGTTTCCCTTTCACTCGATACGACAGCTGTCGTAACGGTTTCGATACTCGATAGTCAAAGCTATATCGACCAATTCGGTATTCTCATTCGATGTCGTTTAAGCCATCGCTTTTTTCGTTATCAGAAGCCGTAGTATTCGTAGCACGCATGCGTAGTGAATTATAACCTAAGATCATTTTGTGGGAAAACTTTTAGAAAATCATTTGAAAAACGTTAATTTCTGAACAGTGTGTTTATTGTTTTGTTATCAGAAATGTTAAAAATCAAAATTTTATATCTACTCAACATAAATATCCGATTTTAACTGGAAAAGTCTAAAATGTCTTTTTATAAATACATAAGTAATTAATAACTTTATTATAGTCGTTAATTTAAACAAAAAAACTTGCAAAACCTACAAAGACAAACAATTCTAACTTAAAAATCACTGTCTTTTTCTCGAAATCGACCTAAAAGGGATCTCTAGAGGTATCGCGATCATATATTAATCTCTTTTTGCAAGTAGACGTAGATAACAGTAAATTAAAATAAGTTATCGCTCTTGTCCAAGTGAAGTTTAAACTAGATCAACCGCAGACTAATTTTCACGTGTCATTTACGTCAAGTTGACAGACCGCAGCTTGTTGGTGGTTAAACGGGAACTGTGCGGTATACAAGTATTTGACAGTTTAAACAGTTTGAAGTAGATTGGTTTGGCAACGAATCAGTTTTACTAATTGATATTGCCAGGGCCGGCGCGAGGGTCAAGTCAGGGCCGGCGCAACATCAGATTTTCACACAAGCAAATACACATTATCTTGCCCCCTATACCCATTGGCATGACAAACATAGGCGCACCTACAGAATTCTGAGTTGAGAAAATCCCCAGACTTCGTTGAGAAATTTGGAAAAAGTACTAAAAAAACTATAGACGCTCTGTTTGTAAGCCCATTGCTGGAAGAGTTCTTAAAGCAAATCATTTTCATCCATACAAACCTACCTTTGTCCACACGTTGAAACCTGGAGACTTTAATATATTCGCTTTGGTTTTTTGACTTGGTATCAAGCTATGCATGGTGATGACCCGTCTTTTTGCAAAAAGTCATATTTTCTGATGAAGCACGTTTTACATCCAATGTTCTTAGCTCCCAAAATTGTCGTTGGTGGAGTTACAGTTAATCCGGGATGTTATCCAGTGTTGATATCAGTATTATTTTAAAACAAATGTGTGGTGCGTTATTTAAGATAACCAACTTATTTTTCTTCCGCGGCAATATTATACCGTCGGTCCTTCAATTTTTGAGAAATCAGCAGTTTGGTTTTGTTAATGGCCTTCCACTTAACATCAGAAATAATTTATGGTATTAGCAGGATGGTGCGCCATGCCATAGTTCCCGAGTTGTTAACGAGATTCTTCAGGAAATGTTCCAGGGGAGTTGGATAGAAAGAATTTTAGAAAATCATGTACCTGCGATATCGCCGGATCTGAACCCATTTGATTACTTTCTTTGGGAATATTTAAAGGAAAAAGTGTATTTTCACCGACCTTTTTTTTTTAAATATCGACAGCTTGAAAAAAGTAATAATAACCCGATGTGCTCTAGAAATTCCTCAAGTTGTTTTCAGAAAAGATGTTTCCACATTCTCTAAGTTAACAATAAAATGCATCAAAAAGAAGGTGGCCTTAGGTGGCTATTTTCAATTTTGTAAGGTTATTCTTTCTTAATAAATTTGTTTTATATTAAAACTCGTAAGTTTTTTCGTAGGTGGCCTTGGTTTCGTATTCAGAGACAAAAAAATATTCCAAATAATTCTTTAAAATAAATTTTCTTTGCATCTTGCTTAGGTTGGGAAAGGGTACTTTATTCTTGGGTATATTTTACGTTTTTGTCGCTACCCTGTATACTATGAGTCTTTTTAGATTTTTTCCATAGGGATTCTTAGTTTGTTACAACTCATTTATTTTTTATTTATTTTAGCAGCAATTTTTTTTAATTTTAATTTTACTACACACCTTTAAAAATAAACTAATCTCGGTCTCACTAATATTCAATAATCATAATTACGGCTAAGTTAGAAAATTCAGTCTTTCTGAATTCTTGACTGGCACATTACAGGCTAAAGGTCATTTCAATGACACCTAATAATTTATTTTTTCAGAAAATAATCATTTTTCTTTTAAAAAAGTGCAAGTTCCATGCAAAAACTTCCCAATAAAGAATCGATGCAAGCTTGCTCCGGGCTCGGCCGTATCTTTTAAAATTGACTTCATATGTTTATATGGAAATAGAAAATATAAATACATAAATACAACTGCATTTAAACTAAGAGATAAACAAACGTATGCGCTTTAGGAAGTTAAAAAAAAGAGGAGATATATAACGAAATTGTCGCCGGCCCACCAATAATATCGCTTTCGGCGCGCGCGTGACCGTCGTCGCCGCCGGTTCTCGGGTTGTCCCTGGCCACTATGGAAATAAACTCGAACCGCTCCGTGAAATATGCCATTGCAGAACATTTGAGTTAGGCGAAGAAAAACTAATTACCTACCTAATATGCGCATTGTATTTGCATAACTTTTGTTTATTTCATTACATATTACGGCATTTATTTATTAAAGAAGAGTTTTAACTTTCCTGATTTTGTTGTGTAATATGTTTTTGGCTATTATTTGACATTTGTGTTGTGTCCTATGCATTGTAGTGTAGTACTAGTACTTGAGTACTTGTGTTAACAATGGCTTTAACAGTGCAAGAAACTGTTTGCAAGTAATTTAAAAAAAGTCATAAAAAAAATACAATTTTAGTATTTTATGTTTTTTTTGCGGTGGTTATTTGTAGATTAATAATTTCTTGGCAGAAATAGGCACATTATTAAAAAAACCTTTCCTATTTAAGAACGTATATGTATTTTGCTTCTTACGTTGTGTCACTAGTTGCCACAAAATTTGTCGCACCTGTACAAAAACTCACGGTTTTTTCAAGGTCAGCCCCGTGGTACGTTATCAGTCGTATTCTTTACCACAATGATTCACGTGCCTCTCAAAAATTAGAAGCAAAACGATCAAAAAGGGCAAATTTACCAAGCCCAATTATACTGGCAATAGCCTAATTGTAATATTGGTGATTTTTTATTATACAGTCTAGTAGCGGTAAAAAAATCGTGTATCTAAATCACGGTCTAAATGCCTCTTAAGGAAGTTTTGTTACGGTCTTGTATATTACCTGTGAAATTAAAGGTGCTATGTTTTTGTCCATGATTATACTTCGACTTTTTAATTCATCTAAAAGAATAATAATTAAAAAAATTATTACCGCAGTTATTAAATTGTGAAAGTGGATAACAGCTGAAATACCTTCATAGACATCATGCATACATATACAGGAACTTCAAAGTGCATTAACATATAATTAACGTGACTCATTAGTTTTTTTGTGCGTGATCTTAAGGAAGTCAAACAAGATGATGATTACTAGGTTTACTTCGATTCTCATGCAATCAGCGGGATGTGGAAGTGATTCCTATTCTTTTTTTGAGTAAGTTTTTATTTCAACTTATTTGCGTAGTAAATAGAATGGTATGCACCTATGTACAGGATGTCCAATTTTCGACACTTTTCTCAATACTGTGCTACTTTTTCGTGACTCGTTTGGTGCTATAAACAGAATTTTTATACCCTCCTTCGTTTCTGAGAGACAAGGCGATTTTGAAAATGTGTCATTTTTAAGTACCCCTCGTATCTCAGTTGCCTTTTAACTTATCGGTAAGGTAAAAACTGATTATTATATAGTGTTTACTTAAAATCCAGTGGCGTTGAATTTTTTTAAATGGGACATCCTGTATATTTGGTTTCCATTCGATTGCTTTGTTCATAAGCTTTTCAAAAATATATAATTGTTGGTATAGATCTTTTGAAATAACTTCCGAATTTTCCAATTGAAAAAAAAGGGTATACTATTTTATAGTAGGCCGTGATATAATGATCTGAAACAAAGAATAGAGACATTTAAGTAAAATTGAGGTTTATTTTTAAAATTTTAAATCCCAAACTAAATTGTGTTGTACCGTGTTAATTATGAAATAAGACCACCGAATACACCAAACATATAGTTTTATTATCAGGAAGATTACTTATGGAATATCCATGGCCCTGCGACATAAACACATTTGAGGGTCCACTATTTACGTATAATCGGAAACTACTATCTAGAACCGCGAGACACCTGACCATCGCACCGGTCGCCGTGGCATACTGACTTATCGGGAACGCCCTCGCCCGTACAATGGTAAGCTGTCCACGCACGCTCATCTACAGAATGGCAAATACATTACATAAATCAAACTTTGAATAAAAAAATTCACTGTTCCAAACAAATTTAAATAAAACAGAAATTTTTAGTAAATTTAAAATGTAATGTGAAAAGTCATTGTTTATATTTTATAAATCACAAAATTTGCTAAAAAATTGTTACCATTTCCTCTAACACAAAACTCGCTCATTTTACTTATTCGTCGTATGGCATTTAAAAGTATGATCGACCGTCCCTGCAAATTTTGAAATTCGAGTGTAGTGGCTTCACGCAGCTCTTCTACAGTGCGATGTCGAGACTTGTAAACTTTATTTTGTAAGTTACCCCACAAAAAACAGTCAAGGATGGAAAGATCGGGTGATCGTGGTGGCCATCTTACAGGTCCGTTGGTTCCTATCCATTTTTCAGGAAAATTATTTCCTAAAAAGGGCGTATTATTTCGGCATTAGGGACAGGCGCGCCGTCCTGTTGGAAATATATATTGTTTAAGTAAGCCAAGGCCACCATCTAGCAATTCAAGTACAACATCTTGCAATATACCCAGGTAACGATTTGTTGAAAGGCTTCCCTCATAAATTCTATGTTAGTTGCCTTCCCAAAATATAACAAGCAATGCTGAAACCGAATCTTCCCTGCTGCTCCTGCTCAAAGTAAAGATGATGGTTTTTTTTGATACCAATGTCTGGTATTGTGTCTATTGAAAATACCAGAGGTTATGAAATACGCCTGATCGGACCATATCACAATCTTCCAAAATTCACATTGGCTTGAGTTTGCTGCACCCAAGCAAACCAATTGCAAAAAATGAGACGACGTTCAGCATCCCCAGGATGTAAATGCTGAATGATTTTGACTTTATATGGTCTAAATTTATATTTGTTAACATAGTTTGCGGTCGAGCCTTGTTCACTTCAACTTCTTTCTCAATAGCCCCACACGAAATAGAAGAAGTTGCTTCTACCTAGCCTAAAACGTTAACCTCGTCGATTTCTCGCTTTTCTTTATTATACAATTTTGGTATTGACTGCATAAATGCACCATAATTAACTAATTTTTTTTTAATTCTGGCAAATATATCGTTGCTTTCTGTCTGTATATCTAGTATGATAATAAAAAAAAAACAAAAATAAATTTATAATGCATATGAACTCGTACTACCTATTAAAATATATTAGTTCGGCAGCATCATGCGAATTTTCATTCGATTAAACAAACTAACATATCATACTTTTCAAAGTTCTGATAAACTCAGCCGTTTTTTTTTCGAAAAACAGTAATAAATAACAAGTAGGGGATTTGAGAACAACAATTTGTTTAAGTGGTCTCTTGTCTCTTACAAATTTTGTCAAGCGACCTGACTCTACATACTATTATTCTTGGATGAATTAGAAAGGATTCGGTGTTCCGTATACTGTGAGCGTATCGAACGTGAAGCCTGTTTATTTGTTGAAAACATCTTACCCTAGAGGTCCAGTTTACGAACTTTAAGGAAATACGTAATTGAATCAATCAATTCAATCAATCAATGGTAGTAGAAAGAGATCAAATAGCATTGGATTGTTGGAGCTCAGAAGTGTTGCTGTCTCTGTTGGTCGCTTAGGAAATACGTCTGAACACCCGGTTACACGTATGTCTTTATCTAATGAACTAGAAAAGAAAAAGTGCGACTTATAGATTTATAAATGACTCGGAGCGACTTTAAATAAGCCTTTAGAAATAATGTATTTAAGAGCTGTCTAACCTAAATTTATTATTATTTAGCAGAAAATAAAATATTTTAAGGCTTTTGTTACTTTTAGTAAATGTTGTGATGCTTCTAACGTATTTCTTGTACAAAAATACAAGGTAAAATAAGATGTGGCCAATGTTTACAAATTGTGTTTGCAGTGTCGCTTAGAATGGTTTGTTTTGGCTTCAAAGAATGTTAAATCATCCCGTATCCATTGTTAATTCATCCAAGTATTCATTTGTTTTAAATCATTATATCACGGCCTACTATGAAATATACCTTTTTTTTAATTGTAAAATTCGGAAGTTATTGCAAAAGATATATACCAACAGTTATATATTTGTAAAAAGCATATGAAAAAAGCAATCGAATGAAAACAAAATATGAAGGGTGTTCCATTTAAAAAAATGCAACTTTGGTTTTTATTCTCAAATTCGTTCCTTCTGGAAAAAAATTGACTTCAAAAAACACAAAATGAAAATACTATATGATAATCAGTTTTTACCTTATCGATAAGTTAAAGGAGGCTAAGATACGAGGGGTGCTTGAAAATGACACATTTTAAAAATCGCCCTGTATCTCCGAGACGAAGGGGGTTATTAATATTCTGTTTATAGCATTATACGATTCACGAAAAAGTAGCACAGTATTGCGAAAACCGCAGCTTTCTATCTTTAAAGATAACCGAGATAGGTACCCTGTAAAAGTTTCGAAAACTGGACACCCTGTACAATTGTGGTCAAAATAAAGTTTTCCTACGACCACCTATATGAAGGTGAGAAAAAAAGCACGGTTAACTTGGCTAGAATGTGCCTTATATCACACGCGTGTTGAAAAGTACTTTTCAACACATGTGTTGAAAAGTACTTGTCAACATGACGTTTGAACAGATGGTGCCAATTTCATTTTTTTTTCAACACGTGTGTTGAAACGTTTTTCAGCACAGGTGTTGAAAGTGGAGGTATGAAATAAATACAGAAATTGGGGTTTTCTGGTAAATATTTTTGTGGTCCTAGGAAAAATATTGTACATTACTCGTGTGAAAGTAAAATGCCACTTTCAACACTTGTTATGTAATATACTATTCATTTTTAATTTCTTTTCTTATGGAAAATGATTCTTTATTTGGGTCACGAGTGTCACGACTGTACTTCAATTATTGGAGTTTTCAGATACTATCCATAATTTTGTCGAAAAAATCGAACACCCTATACTCGTATACGTACATACTTTGACAAAATTTAGTTTTACCTGGTCACAGGCCCACATGAACCTAGTCCTAAAAAGGCTCTAATAAAATCCTAGTTTTTTATAGATAGCCTTTATAGAATTGGTTAGACGCCACTTTAGATTTGTTTAATAAACCGATTTATAGTTGACAAAACTTAGTAATTATAAAATTTATTAATAGAGTAATCACTAATCAATAAGAACATATATAAATATTAAAAATTATTGCGCAGATGGCTTTGACCTAAAAAGATGACTCAACTGAGAATCCCTTGAATAATTACTGGTTAGGTTTTATCATTTACATTCGCTTATGTGTGGTAATCCTCACCCACACAAAATACATAACTATATTGCGTATTTTGTTTTACTTGTAATCATTAAAGTAGTAGCCTAAAGTTGTTAATTCGTTTGGTATTTAAAATTTAAAAATTAAATTTTAAAATGTTAATTTGAAGCATTATAAGCAATTAATTAATTAATTAATAAATTACGGAATGGTTTAACATATTATTATGAGGTAAACTAACCGAATGTACTTTTTAAGTTATTGAAAAGTTTAAGAGGGTGTAACATATTTAGTTTTAACCATAGATTTAAAAATAAGAAGGAGATACCATTGTTTACATGTTAAGACAATCAGAGATTCCAGGGCTACTCTTAATCTGGTCAACTACATGGTCCCCACCTACTTTTCGAGAATGGCTGCATTGGCTGCCAGGATTTCAGTTATATGACATATTTGCAGTTTGATAAACTGCATACTAAAAACAAAGTTACTGTAGGTTAATATTTGCAATCGCAAATATCACATATTAATAAAATATATAACTAACGGTTAGTAGAATATAACAATATACCGTTATTTGTCGTAGCAATACATTTTTAGTAATTTGTTTCCAATGCATAGTGAAGAAATTTAGACTGATAGTGGTGTTAGCCTCACTGTCTTTTTCTTTCTGACGCACAATAAATAAGACTCAAAACTTAAAACTATTTACTTTAGCTTTACGTTCAAAAAATACAATGACGACTTTTAGATATACTTTTAACGTTCCTTCATCTGTCTCTCTTCTTCTTTTTAAACTTTAACTTAAAACTTAAACTTTAAATAGTTCTTTTGCACCACCAGCGGTGCAGCATATTGGGAATATTGAATATTCCTAAGAGTGGCAACGCCGCTTTTTTTTTACTAGTCCTGTTCATTCATGAATTAAGCAGCTTTACCTTGCCTACCAGTGGAAATATGTGTTGTAGTGAAATTTTTAGGGTTTTTGCTTTTAGAGGATTTTATCCACAAACTGGTACTGGAACTGGAAACTGGTACTTCAGTGTCAAGTGAGTGGAAAATTGGACTATTTGCATCCAGAACTGTCTTTCACAGGTTTGCTTGTTTGAATACCGACGGCTCGGAAAATCATAACAAGGGCGCGCGAAATCGGATGCTGAGCGTTCTCTCTCACCTCTTTCTTTGTCCTACACAAGCGCGATGTATGGAACAAAACAAAAAGTGAGTTATGGCTTCGTCTCCCCTATAAGTCCATGGTTTTAACCCAAATAAATAAAATCTAAGTCAAGGTCAGTAAATATACATTAATCTTAAATTGTTTTAGCAATAATTGATATATATATATATATATATATATATATATATATATATATATATATATATATATATATATAACTCCATTAATTGGATTATATAAAAAGGCAGCGTACAAGAAATTCAATGTGATTTGTTCTTGCAATACAGTGTGGGTCATCCAAAAACTAATGGAAAACTCCGGGCCGAGTAGATAGCTGGTTTTCACTCTTGTTGGGGATCATCAGACTGCTAATCTTCCCTAATCGCTCTCGTATAAACACAATTCAATAAATGATTGTGATAGGTAGCCAATCATAGATTTTGCTGTTGATTTGTCCAGGTTAGAAACCTGAGCACTGACGAACTCAACCTAATGCTCGATTTCTTGAACCAATTTGTGCAACTGTACAGTTGTAATGTGACAGCACACATGTTAATGTTATCGCCAGAGGTGACTCTAAGGTGACTTGAGGTCGGTGTGACTCGGTGTGGTCGGAAGTCTTCTCAGGTGGGTTGAATCTTATATTAAAAATCGATCACAGTTTGTCTCAGTACAGGGTTTCTGTTCACGATCGTTTGTAACCCCGTCTGGTGTACTCCAGGGATCACATCTGGGACCTTTGCTTTTTATCATATATATTAATGGAATTAAGTCTTGCTTTCATCATTGCAAGTTTCTACTCTACCCACGATTTAAAGGTTTATACTTCTATCACCACCCCTGAAGACTGTGGCAGGCTCCAGAGTGACTTAGAGCGCCTGTGAACATATTGCGATGAGAATGGCCATTTTCTTAATCTGGATAAATGTACTTCAGTGACATTCTCTCGAAATCTGAATCAAATACCCCGAGTCTATCAGTTAAAAAATATCCTCTTACAGAAAGTGAGCACTATAAAGGACTTGGGTGTTATTCTGAATCTAAATTGATTTTTGGCCTGCATGTGGATTCTGCAAACCCTTCAAAACTCTTAGGCCAATAATTTGCTTATTCAACTCCTTTGTTTTAAGTAAATTAAGTTTTGCCAGTATAGTTTGGAGTCCGAGACAGGCGATGTATGTTGATCGAATAGAGAATGTTCAAAATAGATTTTTAAAATACATCTCCTTTAAAATGGGCGTTGTCATCCCTAATAACGATATCGCTCTGGCTCGGGATCACTTCCGCTTGATGGTTCTGAGGGTCCGAAGAGTGATGTGTGATTTGCTCTTTCTGTACCAAACTGTCAATAACATAATACAAAGCTCAGATATTCTTGCTCTGATTTACTTTAATGTCCCCAGAGGTCTCTAAGGGCGAACGAATTGTTTTACTTACCATTTAGGCATACTTATTCAACTCAGAACTCACCCTTATGTCGTATAATAATTTATAGTAATATACATAACAATACTGACCACTTTTCAGTGGGTAAAAACAACAATAAAAAATAACTTAACTATACATGGGGTTGACGTCTGGAGGCTGGACATTACCTAGGTAATTATATTTTTTTTGTTCAGATTTTGTATCTTAATTATTAGATGTAATTTTGTGGATACTGTAGTGGATATAGGTACATATTATATCCGTTAGTATGCCTGTTGTTCACAGTAAATAAGTAAATAAATAATGGCCAGTTAAATTTATTATTTAATTAAATTCTTTGAGAAACCGATCATAAGTCTTAATAGTTTGTAATAATATACACTGCGACTTAAAAATGTCAATTTGGCACTTTTTAATTACAATATAAATACTAGTTTTTGATATAAATTTCACACTTTTAATATTCCAGATGGGGGGCCATTTCGAAAAAAGGAATTGAATAGAAAGTGTCGGTTGTGTAATACATCATTTGAAAGGTCTATCTATTTTTTGCCGAAATGGCGTCCAGCCGCCATCTTGAATTTTAAAAGTGTGAAATTTATATCAAAAAGTAGTTTTTATGTTGTTATTGAAGTGTGCCAAATATAAAATTTTTATATTTACCTTTTCAAAAAATAAGGGGGAGCAATTTTGAGCCGCACTGTATATTAATTCATGTAGTTAATTCTCTTTAGTATTTAAAAAGTAACTGAAGGACTGTTATTACATTGACTAATTGTCCCACAATATATCTAGGATCCAACTCTCATACACGTATTCAGTACTTCTTATATTTTCCAATGGCCGCGTGCAATATTGCTAATGGAAGCTAATACTAATAGCGTATTTTATAATAAAATGGTTTGCACTTGGTATAAAATTTACGATCAATTTATTGATTTAGTGTTCATTGAAAAATTAGTGCGATATGTTATAACTCACATCAAAAGTATCAAGTGCGTTTTAATGGCCCGATGTCTGGATACACGAATCTGGCGTAATTACTATGGCGACTTTTTAAACAGGAAAAAATTCCTAGAAATGTTGATCTTGGTCTTCTTATTTTTTATCATTTTATATTCGAAAGGTAGGTATTTTCTGCTTTTGGGTTAGGGTGTCCTGCAACTTGTTTTCGCTTTCCGCTAAAACGTCTGCAAATCGAAGCATGGCTATCTTCTCACCTTGTATTTTGACGCTTATGTTAGAATTCTCCTTGACTTTAGTGCATTGCCTCTTCTATGTATACAGTATGTCCGCGGATGGGGTTTGGAAGAGGGCAAATGAACCAAATTTTGACAGGATACGCAAAAATGTTACTCCTAAGGTTTTGCTTGTAAAATAAATAAGATTCACGTTCTGAAAAAAATATTTTTTTACAAAGGTAGCATAAAAAATTCGCAAACGTATTTTGCGCAAGGGGAAACATATCTTGTTTACCATTTTTTACCCAAATAACAAATATGAAATATGTTTTAAAGTAAACCCTAAGCCGAAGTACAAGATTTCATCAAAATTTTTAAATATTAAAAGTAACGCGTTTAATCACATTATTTTAAGTCCGAACTATTCTCTCTCACACCTTTAACCAGAGTACTAGTTTCTACACATTAAACAATGATAGGTAACACATATGGAAGCAATTATTTAATTTAAAATACTTCTTAATCAAGTGTAATTTTTAAATAAAACGAACATTTAATTAAACTCAAAAGAACATGATATAAACTACAATAAAGATATCCAAATTCAAAAGCTCCACCCCTATATTCAACACAATTTTCTAATTGCATCCTTAGATGCATGAAGAAATTTCTGAATTCTTCCTGGCATATTGAACGAATAATTCTGCCTTTTACCACGTCAATATTATTTGACGTTGGAGTGGCTCAGACAATTTGTTTTAAACTGCCCCATAGAAACATATCGGTCAACGTTAAGGCAACAAAATTGGGCCATTTTTACCAATCCACCTTGGACCAAATCTGCGGTAAAGCTATTCTATTACCTCGCGAGCGCAATGTGCTGGACAACCATATTGTTGAAAATATATTTTTTGGCGAAAATTTAGAGGTAAATTTTTGAGTTCATCGATAAAAAATGTATTCAGCATTTCTAAGTAAGATATTCTATTGCAGGTGTTATTAAAAAAATATGGGCCTATAATGCCATGGACAGATATCGTGCAGTACACGTTCACATTTGTAAAATATTGTCTTGCCTCATTACTCTAAATTCGGGGGTTTTTCAAGACCACTACCTGACATGCTGGGATGCTACAATTCCATTAGTAGAAAATGTACATTCATCAGCAAACATAATGGGTTTATAACCATGAATGAACAAAAATCTAGTCTTTTCGCTTCATCTCTCTCTTCCAATGTTTGGTTGGGTTTGAACGGAAATAATTTATTTTCTTTTAAGTTCTTCTGAATATGAGTTTTTTTCACAACTTCTAGAAGATGTTTAGCATGATTTCTAAAGGACATCACAGGAGTTTCTCTAACAGACTGAAGAACTAAAATTGTGGCAGCATCGTTTTGGTCATATTTCTTCTTCTTCTTCTTGAGATTCAAAACCGAACCAGTTCTTTGGAACTTTTTATTTAGTTGTAGATTGTCATTTCAGTTATTGAGACTCCTACCAACTTCTCGCTAAATTATTCCATGTGTATATGATAGGTACTTGGCCATCCCCATAACACTGGACTATCAAAATCTTTGGTTCAGTAGGTAGCATTTGATGAGAACTATTTTAAATTAAATAATATAATTGCTTCATTTAATAAAGAGATTGACAAACATGTCCATAGGTATCATTATTGTTTAATATGTAAAAACTACTGCCCTGGTTATGTGTTGTAATGTGTTGAATATGGAGGTGGAGTTTTTGAATTTTGATATCTTTATCTTATTGCTTAGTTTATATCATATTCCTTTGAGTTTAATTAAATGTTGGCATTATTTAAAAATTGCACTTGAATAAGTAGTATTTTGAATTAAATAATTGCTTTCTTTATTAAAAACATTCACAAACATGTTCATAGGAGTCATTATTGTTTAATATGTAGAAACTAGTAGGTACTTTGGTTAAACGTGTGAAAGATACCTATTTCTATTACTATTCGCAAATCAAGTATCGCTTCCCGTGTTCCTCTGTTTTTTTCTGAATCGAAAGTAGCCATCCGCAAGCCTCTCTTCTAGCTTGATTTATTTTCTTCTGTAAATTATCGCTGTTAAGATTTTTAAACCGTGTGGTAATAAACTAATTATTGTCTCAAAATTTTCATACACATTTTTCGGTAAATTATCACACTCTTCTGGAAGTCCCTTGGAACCTTTCCTTCTTACTTCAGAAACACGGATTACTAACCTGCACTTGTCTTTTATCATTATAGAAACTGTATAAAAACTCGAAATAGGTATGTTAAGAAGTTAAGAACTTGAAATAAATTAAATGTTGGAGTTTTAATACTTAAAAAGATATAATTTTACAGCATACGTCTGGCCACAAGCTATGGAGCTTTTCCTACAGTTAATAATCTCCATCTGAACTTGAATTGGACGTAGATAGGGCTCTTAAATCGCGAAGTAATGGAAATATAAGCCTGCAAAATGAGGTTTATTTTAGCCGGTGAGTCACTGAACTGTGATCGCGATAAGGAAATGCATACTTGGTGTGACAATTTATGTTGTTTTAAACATGTGCATTAGATGGAAATCCTGTTAAAAGTTCTGCAATAAATCGTAGTTGGGTCAGGACGTTGTCAGATGTTAATGAAGCAAACCATTTAATTTAACTTTTACTTTTTTTTTAAATATGTTTCAATCACACTGATGTAGACTGATTGCACAGTGGAAACTTTGGCCACTAGACCAATAAATAATATCAACAACATTGATGTTCTCGATGGATTCTGGCTTGCCCTATAATACAAGGTGTGGCAAATCTTTGCCGGCAAAGTTTTACAAGTGGACCTTTGACCAGAAATAACAATAGTATATATTGTGTAATGTGTCAGTACAGTATGTCCGCGGATGGGATTTAGAAGAGGACAAATGGACCAATTTTTTCAAGACACGTAAAAATGTCATTCCGAATAAAAGTTTTTGCTTGTAAAATAAATAAGATTCACATTATGAAAATTTTAATTTTTATTCAGGGAGGATTAAAAATACGAAAACGTTATTTTGCGCAAAAGGTGAACATATCTTGTTTATCATTTTCCACCAAAAA
The DNA here is from genome assembly GCA_963971165.1 of Philopedon plagiatum. Classification (NCBI taxonomy): domain Eukaryota; kingdom Metazoa; phylum Arthropoda; class Insecta; order Coleoptera; family Curculionidae; genus Philopedon; species Philopedon plagiatum. The sequence goes on along the minus strand of OZ020192.1, from coordinate 96,676,931 downwards.
AAAATGAAATGTGTTTTAAATTAAACCCTAAGCCATGATACACTTACAACGGTATGCTACGCTATGACGTCACTTCGAGGGAAAATCCTAAATTGACTAGACGCTTGCACCAATTGTACATAATTACAGGTCAGTTTATTGTCGGGTAGTGTGTTGAGTTGACAATTTTTAAAATATTATTACAGGTCAATTTACTGTCAGCTAGTGTGGTGAGTTGACGTTTATCAAGATATTATTGTCATATTTCATTTGCTCAGGTAAGCGCCTAGTCAATTTAAGAGTTTTCCTCAAAGTGACTTCATAACGTATCATACCGTTGTAAGTGTATCGTGCCCTAAGCCGAAGTACAAGATTTCATTAAAAAATTTAAATATTAAAAGTAACGCGTTTAATCACATTATTTTAAGTCCGAACTATTCTCTCTCACACCTTTAACCAAAGTACTAGTTTCTACATATTAAACAATAATGACAACTTTGAACATGTTTGTCAATGTTTTTAATAAATAAAGCAACTTCCTGCGTTCAACGCGAGTTAGCGGTTGTTAGCGCTTGCAAGCGCTTACTACTGAATCTACGTTGAACGGACACTTAGCACAAAAGCGACCAGCAGCGGAGTTAGCGCTAAATAAAAGCGCTTCTTTAGTTAGCGAAAATGGCGGATGGTTTTTGACAGTGTAACTTGTTTATGTTTTGGTATAAATTTAAATTTGTTTACACGAATTTTTACATTTTTTTCGTTATATTTCGTGAAACATGGATAGTAACGAGACTAATTGAGGTTACTTGCTCCTTTAAAAGTATCCGCGACGAAACACTGGGCCTCGTTCAATAATAATGGAGCCACGACTTGCGCCACATTAAAATAATCTTCCTTAAAAAAATTGGCACCTAAATGTGGATCCATTTTGCGAAAAATAAATAAAAGTAAAAAAAAAAACACGGGTTCGCCAACGGAACGACAGTTGACGTTTGCAGTCATCTAAAAACCTGTGCTAAAAACCCCGTTCATCGGACCACTAAGCGCTAGTAAGCGCTAAATGTTAGCGCTGTCGACCGCTAACTTGCGTTGAACGCAGACATTATTTAATTCAAAATACTACTTATTCAAGTGCAATTTTTAAATAATACCAACATTTAATTAAACTCAAAAAGGAATATGATATAAACTGAGCAATAAGATAAAGATATCAAAATTCAAAAACTCCACCTCCATATTCAACAAATTTTTCTAATTGCTTCCTTAGATGTCTGAAGCAATTTCTGATTTCTTCCTGGAATAATAAACGAACAGCCTGGGTAATTCTGGGTTAGCAAGTCAATATTTTGGTATTGGAGTGGCATAAATAGTTTGTTTTAAACGGCCCCATAGAAACATATCGGCCAATGTTAAGTCGGGGTTTCTTGGGGGCCACAAAATCTCTACCAATCCACCTTGGACCAAATCTGCGATGAAGCCATTCTATTAACTCGCGAGCGCAATGTGCTGAAACTCCATCTTATTGTACATTTTTTTCGGCGAAAATTTAATGGCAAATTTTCGACTTCATCGCTAAAAATGTATTCTGCATTTCTAAGTAAGATGTTCTGTTGCAGGTGATATTAAAAAATATGGGCCTATAAAGCCATGGGCACATATCGCGCATCACACGTTCACTTTTGTAAAATATTGTAATTCAGCGCTCGGAGGGGCATATAGCCCGGAGAATAGCGGTTTTACCATTATTTGTTGAAATCCTTATTGTATAAGGAATTTTCAGGTGGTTAGAGAATTTATTCTCAATTTTTGCATATTTATATGTACCCCTGACAAGTAGACTTTCATTCATACGTTTGAAAATTTTACCTTACGGTAAACTCTACTCTGAATACTCGAAACTGCTAATGGATGGCGCTGCCTGTGTCTCACTGCTTATGCAGTACGACAGTTGTAGCTTTAAGGGATTACTTTTTCGGAAGGTTGGTATGTTCGTCTATCCTGTACTGATGAGAACCAACGAGTTCGAAGCCGGTCTGCAGGTGACGACATTCTAACTAAAGAAAAAGCTTCCTTCTTCCTGGTAGTTTCTTGCATTCGAAACATTAGTATTTTCTTATCTAACTGTGTTTGAAGAAAATACGGCAAATTTTGGTATGTAATTCAGCGCTCGGAGGGGCATATAGCCCGGAGAATAGCTGTTTTACCATTATTTGTTGAAATCCTTATTGTATAAGGAATTTTCAGGTGGTTAGAGAATTTATTCTCAATTTTTGCATATTTAAAATATTGTCTTCGCCTCATTACTTTAAATTCGGGGTTTTCTCGAGACCAGTACCTGACATGCTGGGATGCCACAGTTCCATTAGTAGAACATGTACATTCATCAGAAGACATAATAAATTTATAAAAATGGATATTTCCATTTAAAATTTTCCACCTATTAACAAAGATCTAGTCTTTTCGCTTCCTCTTATTTTTCCAATGTTAGGTTAAAATGGAGTTTAAACGGAAATAGATAATTTATTTTCTTTTAAGATCCAAATATGATTATTTTCACAACTTCTGGAAGATGTTTAGCACGATTTCTAAGGGAAATCACAGGAGATTCTCTAACAGACTGAAGAACTAAAACCGTGGCTACATCGTTTTGGTCATATTTCTTCTTGTCCTTCTTCTGGAGATTCAAGACCGAGCCAGTTCTTTGAAACATTTTATTGTGTTGTAGATTGTCATTTCGGTTATTGAGATTTCTACAAATTTCTCTCTTGTTCCGTGATGTAGCGGTATGATATCTGACCATCCCCATAACACTGGACTATAAAAATCCTTTTTTCAGTACATAGCATTTTGATGAGAAGTATTTCAAATAATTAAATAATAGCTTTATTTAATAATGACATTGAGAAACATATCCATAGGTGTCATTATTGTTTAATATGTAGAAACTAGTACTCTGGTTAAAGGTGTAAGGGAGAATAGTTGGGACTTTAAAAAAATAATGTGATAAAACTCGTTATTTTTAATATTTAATTTTTTTAATGAAATCTTTTACTTCGCCTTAGGGTTTAATTTAAAACATATTTCATATTTGTTCTTTTGGTAGAAAATGATAAACGTTTTCGTATTTTTTATGCTCCCTGTATACAAAAAAAAATATTTAAAATGTAATTTTTCATTACGTGAATTTTATTTATTTTACAAACAAATTTTTTTATTAGTAGTGGCATTTTTACGTATCTTGCAAAATATGGTCCATTTGTTCTCTTCTACACCCCATCTGCGGACATACTGTAATAGTGGAAAAGCCTAATATTTCCTAACGACTGTGAAGATTGCTGGGTTTGCTCGGGTTTGCTTATTGATAGCCCAAAAAGTGTTATTTGTACGAAATTTGCTGAACTATTATTGAAAACATGTAAAATAAACAAGAAAAGCCAAAATAAAATTCTATAACCCTATGTCTCCGAAATGAAGGGTTCTCGGAACTATGTTGATAAGAATTTTTTTCTGCTTTTTGGCGCAAGAATCGCCTAAGATTTTGTCGGTGAAGTGTTGCAACACCCGGTATAAGTTTGAAATATTATTCCAAATGGTTAATGTATCGCCAGTGTACAAGATAAGCTTTTATACTAAAATATAATTGTTTCCTATTAACAATTTCCCACAAAATTCAATATGGTGAACGCTCTTTGAAGCAACAGATTGAATTACCATATAGATGACACTTTATGAGGGGTCTCGTCCGAATTATAATGCTAGTCCAATTAGGGGGAACTTTAATTCAATTACTGCCTTTATATGACCTAAACTTACATTATCCAAATATACGTATTTCGGGGATTTTGGTGCTTTATAGAATTAGAAGGCTTAACTAGAGAGGAATATAATTATTATTGAGTAAAGGTAATGCATTACAATAATCGTAATGGAGTATCTAATATAAGCTTATCAGATCATATTTTTTATGCTTATTGTGTTATTTCCATAACTTAAATCGTCATTATTAGTTATTTAATAACAATAACATTGAAGTTTATCGGAGAGTGTTAATGTTGATAGTGTGGCCACTGTACCACACTGTTTTACCTGATCTTATTCCGGATCCGTGCGTCAAACGTACATATTGGATTGTTGTTTCGATAAGGACTGAAATCGCCATGCGTAATAGTAATACCTTATAGTGCAAAAATTGAAACTGCACATGCTTCTGGATAACTTCACACTGTGGGCGCATCCGTGGACATTTCCCGCTAAGCATCGGTTGCAAGTTATTTTACTGCACCAAAGAAAAAACTATTTCTTAGTAAAAGTAGACATTACGTTAATAACACATCGTTGGTTTGTTCAGGATCCCTCTGTGTCCAGTTTTGAAGGAAATCATCATTTTTGCGACAATTATTAAAATAATGAATAAAGACTATAGCTGGCAACATTGCTTCTTTCATCTATTTCATTTGTATTTGATCTTCCTGACTATTTCACTCTCACACCTTTCATCTGTTACGCAGGTAATCTGATCGTACTAGCTGCCACATTTCTTTTTCATTGTTTTATCCTCTGTACTCGATAAAATGATAATGTTCAGAGTAGTTTACCGGGGGGTTGAGACAAAGTAGGTGACAATTTTTTTTTCGTAGTATTAAAAAATATATCTTTGAACCTTAACGTATTTTTATTTTAAAAAATTGCCACAAGACTAATCAGTTATTGCAAAATTGGACAGGGGGGATTCAGCAAACCGACGATTTATTATTTTCCGAATGTCTATTTTTTAAAAGGAATAGTTTTTTTTCTTGTACTCAATGACCTGATTGACTACTAGAAAGAAACAAAGATTTGAACTGAACTTGTTGGAAGTCGTGTAGTACATAAGGCAACTACGTGTGGTAAACTATTTCTTCAAAATGGCGTTTTTTTTGTAAATACGAATATTCGAATTTTTCTCGAAACAATGAAAAACTGTCCTTTCAGAAAATATGTTTTCTTGAAATAAAATGTAGGTTCGAAAAGTACCTACTTTTTAAAAAAAAATCGAAAAGTTTGTTTCCAAAAAAAAAAGGAAAACCCCCAGTTTTCGAATAACTGTATCATAGAAAAAGTTCTGTTTTAAGGAAAATACATTTTCGAAAAAACGTGCTTTTAAAAATGTTTTCGAAAAATTCATCAATCCAAATGGACAAAATGGTCCATTATGAAATATTGTTAATTTCTTAGGACCCTAAATAGGTAATAAAAAAAATGTCGCACACGAACATGCCCGTTTTCTTTTGGTCTTTGCTTCTGTGTAGCTCGCGGCGTCCCTCACCCCCCCCCCCCCCACTAGACGAAGTTCTAAATCGGCCCCGAGTCGGTGTCCATTTCACAATTAAGCTTCAGACCGAAGACATGTTTAATATTAAGCAATAAGTTTATTATGGGACGCATTACTGACAGAACAAACCAGTTAACAGTACCCTCTGTATACACAAATGAAATTAGCACAGAAAGGCGAGATGGGTCCGGGGGATAAAAGTGTAAAGTACACCGTTGTAAGGGACCACATTCCCACGGGGATGCGCTAAAAAATTTGCCGAGGGTACACAACTACGTAAATTATTTAATTTAATTAAAAGGTGCTTCATCTGTTCTCAAGGATCGTAAATATTACACTAATTTAATTTAGGGGTTTTAGAAGCCCCACGCAAACAGATTAATTTTTTCGCAAGAATTTTTATTACGGTAATTTGAAAACCTAATCCCCAAGGTTTTATTACATTCTTTCTTTTACATCTTGTTTATTGTTTTCGTAAATTATTGAGGATATTATTAAAGTGGACTTGAGAGGCATTTTAATTTTGCTAATTTAAATAAATAGTGAAAGGACAAGGTTTGCCGATTGACTAGTTTGTGGTTCTTGCAAGTCCTTTTTATCGGACTATGGCGAAGCCAAAAATGAAGGGTTTAGATTTTACCACTCAATACAGGGTGTTATGGAAGTAGTTTAATATATTTGAATGGGTGACTTCTGGGGTAGTCTAGAAACACACTCTATACTTTATTTTTGGTTGGTTGGTTTTAAGAAAATAAAATAGGTCTTACCGACATACTTTGTCCGCATATGGTTTTTAACAAATAAAAATACATCTTATCCCGTCTCTTTTTTCTTGCTTGAATTTTTATTTACTCGTGTCTGAACCACAACCCGTAAGATTCATAATATCAACAATACATATAACTGTTCATATATCACTCCAGTGTCTGGCGCACATCACCGCATTTTCATTGCACGTCCATAGGTCCCGGAGGGTGCATGGAGCTTGTAGGGATTGGCACACCAGAAGGTGCTCCATTGTCTGGGCTTCTCCGCATTCACATGCCTCCTCTTCCGCATATCCCCACTTCAGGAGATTGTTCTTGCATCTCCCCATTTGGCACCGGAGTCGGTAAAGGGTTTTCCAGGTACCCCAGTCTAGGTCCGATCCTGCAGGACATTTTTCTTTTGGATTCCAGGTTGGGATGTCGTTGTCTGCTAAGCGCTGTTCCCATTTTGCCTCCTTGGTCGCAGTTTTAGAGGCTGTGAGGGGCTGTGTAGATTGTAGAAAGTTTCGCCTTGATTTTAGTCTAGCCGCTGCCGGTACATGTTGATACAAGGGATGTCTGGAGTCGTCGCATTGCCTGCTTCGTTCGGCCATGGCTAGGGTTTCCCTCCGTATTTGCGGTGGTGCAATTCCAGCTAGCATGTAGAGTTGGTCAAGGTTGGTGGGTTTTAAACATCCAGTTATTAATCTGCAGGTGTCATTCAGGACGGGATCCAGCCTATGGGCGTGTGCTGATCTCTCTCATACGGGGGATGCATATTCGGCTGCGGAATAGCACAGCGCGAGGGCCGAGGAGCGCAGGACGTTAGGGTTTGCTCCCCAGCGAGCATTAGTCAGTTTCCGAAGGATGCCGTTTCTGGTGTTGACTTTGGCCTTGGCTTTATCGATATGCTTTCTGTAGGTCAGAGAGCGGTCCAATGTAACCCCTAGATAAACTGGGTTTGGGCAATGTTGCAGTCTGACTATTTTGCAAGAAGAAATTGTAGACACGCTAATAAAATTTGCAGTGGTATTTTAATCAGAGTTTCACCTCATTTGCAAATGAGTTTATAAGCCTACCAAAGATTTTGAATTTTGATTTTAATTTTTAGTTTTTTTCATAAATCATGTGATAGAAACACCAGTAGCAGTCTGCAATTTCTAGTTGCAAGATCTCACTATGAACAGTTGTGGCTTGTCCATGGTTTCTCGCGAATGTCACCTTTATTAAAACTAGGCGTTGTCCACTTTAATAAATAAATAAATTTTTAGTTTTCAGTTTTTCAATAGTGCTGATAGTAAAAAATACGGTGGATTCTCTAAAGCATTGTATTTAATTAGTAATTGGAATGTTTTTTTCATTAGTGGCTACAGGTAGGTTTTGAGGGATAATCGTGTTCATTATAGAACGCTATTCATGGGATAGAAACACCAGTAGCAGTCTGCAATTTCTAGTTGCAAGATCTCACTATGAACAGTTGTGGCTTGTCCATGGTTTCTCGCGAATGTCACCTTTATTAAAACTAGGCGTTGTCCACTTTAATAAATAAATAAATTTTTAGTTTTCAGTTTTTCAATAGTGCTGATAGTAAAAAATACGGTGGATTCTCTAAAGCATTGTATTTAATTAGTAATTGGAATGTTTTTTTCATTAGTGGCTACAGGTAGGTTTTGAGGGATAATCGTGTTCATTATAGAACGCTATTCATGGGATAGAAACACCAGTAGCAGTCTGCAATTTCTAGTTGCAAGATCTCACTATGAACAGTTGTGGCTTGTCCATGGTTTCTCGCGAATGTCACCTTTATTAAAACTAGGCGTTGTCCACTTTAATAAATAAATAAATTTTTAGTTTTCAGTTTTTCAATAGTGCTGATAGTAAAAAATACGGTGGATTCTCTAAAGCATTGTATTTAATTAGTAATTGGAATGTTTTTTTCATTAGTGGCTACAGGTAGGTTTTGAGGGATAATCGTGTTCATTATAGAACGCTATTCATGGGATAGAAACACCAGTAGCAGTCTGCAATTTCTAGTTGCAAGATCTCACTATGAACAGTTGTGGCTTGTCCATGGTTTCTCGCGAATGTCACGTTTATTAAAACTAGGCGTTGTCCTTTTTAATAAATAAATAAATTTTTAGTTTTCAGTTTTTCAATAGTGCTGATAGTAAAAAATACGGTGGATTCTCTAAAGTATTGTATTTAATTAGTAATTGGAATGTTTTTTTCATTAGTGGCTACAGGTAGGTTTTGAGGGATAATCGTGTTCATTATAGAACGCTATTCATGGGATAGAAACACCAGTAGCAGTCTGCAATTTCTACTTGCAAGATCTCACTATGAACAGTTGTGGCTTGTCCATGGTTTCTCGCGAATGTCACGTTTATTAAAACTAGGCGTTGTCCTTTTTAATAAATAAATAAATTTTTAGTTTTCAGTTTTTCAATAGTGCTGATAGTAAAAAATACGGTGGATTCTCTAAAGCATTGTATTTAATTAGTAATTGGAATGTTTTTTTCATTAGTGGCTCCAGGTAGGTTTTGAGGGATAATCGTGTTCATTATAGAACGCTATTCATGGGATAGAAACACCAGTAGCAGTCTGCAATTTCTAGTTGCAAGATCTCACTATGAACAGTTGTGGCTTGTCCATGGTTTCTCGCGAATGTCACGTTTATTAAAACTAGGCGTTGTCCTTTTTAATAAATAAATAAATTTTTAGTTTTCAGGTTTTCAATAGTGCTGATAGTAAAAAATACGGTGGATTCTCTAAAGCATTGTATTTAATTAGTAAGTGGAATGTTTTTTTCATTAGTGGCTACAGGTAGGTTTTGAGGGATAATCGTGTTCATTATAGAACGCTATACCACTTTTTTTAAATAAGAAAACATTATCGGGCTCATTAAACAACGAACGATAAATAAAAGTCAACAAAAAACAGTTGCAAATAAAAATTATATATTAAAAACAAGGAAATAAACTTTTTTTGGGTATTCATTTTATACATTTTCAAAATTTGCCTAAATATTTAAGGCGAAATCATTTCTTTATTTTTTATTGCAAAAATATTTAAATTTTATTTCAAAAAAGAAATGTTAAAGGTCTAGCGCTATTTGAAAAACAAAAGTCTAGGAAATAAACCAAAACCAAAATACCCTAATATTGATGTCGTTTCGAAATAGAGTAGACCATTCCGGCTATTTTCAGCATTTCCTTACATCCATTTTCAGCAGAATTCATAAAACAATGTGAAAAAGGAAAATGGTTAAAAGGATATCCAGACAATGCATATAAATTTTCAGAAATAAGGAAATAATGCAAATTGCTAAAACTCTGCTGCTTTAAGATCCATCGTGACAGGATTATAATGCTAAGAATGCAAAAGAGAACGAGTAGTTTAATTCTATTCAGGAAATTGCTTTACAAAATAGGTATAACTGAAACTGGCAAGGGCATTCAAGACCCTTTGAATGGAGTTAACATTTTTGCATTGAGTCGGGAGAAAGCTGATTTAGCAGGCAACAACTGTTGTATATTCAACCGTTTTTCTGATTAAATTCCTTGTTTGGAAACATACTGAAAGTGCTTCTTGCTTTTTAAGAGCCACCAAGGACTTATTTTTTTTTCAGTTTTGAGTTACTAGTAGCACACATCAGGTCGATTATTTTATTATAAGTAAAATGTAGATGATGTAGAATACGGCCCCTGTGGAATACTGAAATTACTTCATTCGCTGTAAGAAGAGTCTATCCATCCAAGACAGTGACAACTTTCAGATATGCATTAAGTTTCCATTTAGTCCTGAACATATTTATTTTAAAGTTAACCACATAATTTGGTACTTTGAATTAAATTAATTTTGATTTGCTACAAGGATATAAGAATAACACTTTTATTTTTGTTGATAAACATTGTCCATCTTAGTTAAATTTTTTAGTCCAACTAATGGCATAAATGTAAGAAACAAAAACTAAATTAGTGAGTATCCTAAATTAGTGAGTAAATCCTAAGCAAAAAGGGCCTAAGCCCATTTTTTCTTTATTTTTTTCCCTTAGCGGCATTAGTTAAATCCAATAAACAGTTTAGTGTAATGTTTGAAAAGCTGTAAAGTATCTGCAGTAGAAAAAGTAGAATCGTATTCCTAAGCATAATATTTTCAGACAGAAGTAAAATTTTTGAACTCGTTTTTCTTAGAAACTATAAAATATGACTTAGGTGCATTTTGCAGTGAACCTTTCAATTGCTGTCTCAAGTAAGTTATGCATATTGTAATGTGCAATTACCATAAACTACGATTTCATAATTGAGAGTAAATATTATTTATTGACTGTTCTAAGTCTAACAATTATTTCTTCTCTCACACCTAGAAATGTGCATTGTGTAACTGAATATTAATGTTGCCATTAACCTTAATACAATATTAATGCAAACACAAGGAAACCTAAAAGAGTAAATAGAATATCTAAAGAATTATAAAGTCAAAGCAATTTGTTAATTGACAGTTCGCTTAAAGTACAAAAGACCGCCTACAATAATAGCAATTTTTGTTTTCAAAAGTGGCACATCTTATAAAAAGGTTGGCCACCCCAGGGTTAGAATATATGCCCATTCAAAATATATAATAAAAATCAGAAAAATCAACACTACTCACTCGTTTAGAGTCCCTAACAAAGATTCATCTGTAAAAACAGGAGGGATAAAACTAGATATCAATTTTCTCAAAAAGGGCGCCCTTCGTTCCCCAGCGCTTCCGAATGACATGGGAGAAATGACAACTCAAAAGTCATAAACGTCTTGAATGTCAACCAAGACGGTATGTCCGATACTTTTTCTTTCAATTCATGCTCTTGCAAATTCACTCGTTTCATTCGCACATGGTCGAAAATAATCAAAAGCCAAACAGCAACTGAACTACTTGAAAATACAATAGTAACAAACGTTATCGTGCATACCTTCGAAACGAAAATTAGGCATCTGAATAAAAGGAAAAGAGTGTTGTATAATTAGTCTACAACTCTACACCAGAGAAATCGTTATGAATATAAACTGCTGGCCACTCGAACTTACACATAGAGATTTTTAGGCAAAATTTAAAGTTCAATATTTTCAACAGGAATGCAAATTTTTGGACGCGTCTTGCAGATTTTAAGAGCTAGTTTTTTTCGGATTAAGCTGCATGACGTATATTTATCGTAGGACCACAGGTGTATTATATACGGGGTGATCAATGAAGTCATGCAGAAAATCAAAAAGTTTGTATGAGTGAAACTTCCGCAAAAATTTTTTTGGTCGTTGCAATATGGTTCGTTACTAAGGTAACATCAATATCTCGAGACGTTTTTGTCACTTTTTGGATTAAGGCCCTTAGGTCTTGTACACACTACTAAACATAAAATTGGGGTAGCAAAATTTTTAAAATGCTATAACTTGACATTGCATTGACGGCTTTTTTAGGGATTGCAGGAACCTTTAAATTAGGTTTAGAATTAGAAATTTTATAAGAATTGACTTTTGGCCGTTGTTAACCAATCTTGTATATTGTAGAATATAATGTAATAAACTTGTTCTTGTCACTACGTTTTTGTCTATTATCGACCCGGTATAATGTGTAAATTTCAACCTGTATATTTCAACCCCCAAATAAAATGCTTAGATTATAGAAAATCTACGTGAAATAAGGATTCCAAATCCGTAAAAATCATCAAGAACCGTCAATACAATGTCAAGTTACAGCATTTTAAAAATTTTGCTACCCAAATTTTATGTTTAGTAGCATGTACAAGACCTAAGGGCCTTAATCCAAAAAGTGACAAAAACGTCTAGAGATATTGATGTTACCTTAGTAACGAACCATATTGCAACGACTAAAAAAATTTTTTGCGGAAATTTCACTCATACAAACTTTTTGATTTTTTGCATGACTTCATTGATCACCCCGTATATAATAAACCTAAGGTCCTACGATAAATATACGTCATGCAGATGAATCCGAAAAAAACTAGCTCTTAAAATATGCAAGACGCGTTCAAAAATTTGCATTCCTGTTGAAAATATTGAACTTTAAATTTTGCCTAAAAATCTCTATGTGTAAGTTCGAGTGGCCTGCAGTTTAGTTAAAATCTATAAGCCGGAATTTGAATTATTGTTGCATTATTTTTCACCTGATTTAGCTCTTTGTAATTTTCAACTTTCATAACATATGAAAAAGGGAGAAGAGCACTCATTTTCTGTTTTTGTAGCTAGTTTCATTTTTTTTTTCAATTTTTCAATCTTATAAACTTCTAATAACACGGAAAGGTTCCTTGCAAACTAACCAAAACATATATCTGCACTAATTTCCTACTTTTATAAAATTAATTGTATTGCTATGCGCTAGCAAGCAATGTATTTTTGTCGCAATACAACAACAATTCTTGAGAGGTTTATTCTTTTGAGTAATAGGTAATGTCGTCTGGGAATGACCATTGTCTACAGCATAAATAAATAAATCTCAGTTTCCCCAGTGTTACGGGGCAAATCTTTGTGGACAATATAATCAACTAGACGACTTAATTCAGCTTTCTGTCGTGGCAAAAGGGCCGTATTTTCCATTTTGGCTGACTGGCCGAGCAGTTTATCTTTGCGACTCGGCCATGTAAGGCTAATTGAGCTTGCACTGCTCCTAATGAAGTGGACGTGTCTCTGTCTTTTTCTTCTTAGGAGACATGCTTGAGACGTCGGATATCGTTAATTTTCTTCAGTTTTGTGTGAGTGCAATCGGTTAACTAATTAAATTTATTTGTTAGAATGAGCTTGGTCAGCGTCCTACAATTTATGATTTTTAATGAAAATTCCAATGTTTAGGTGCACCAAAAAAGATACGATATTTAAAACATTCATAAGATTAATATTATTATTATTTTGTGCTGGTGTCTATTTTTCTTTTTCACCGGGATTTACTAGAAAGGTTTACAATTTAGTACTGGTTTAACTTTAGACCTTCTAGTTTATCAGTTAGGTTTTGAAAGTTTTTTGTTCTATCATTGTTAATAGTCGTCATTAAAAACCCTTTAGTTATTGTTATATTTTATGGATTTGCGTGATTTCCAAATAATTTTTATCTTGAAACATGTTAGTCCTTTTATTGTGTCTAATAAATATCGTCTTAAAAAATTTGCAAAAAGGCTCAGAAATAAATTTATAGTACAAAACTTAGTTTTATCTTCCGGTCTTAGCGATAGTGAATTTCGGGGTTATGTTTAGGGGTCATGATTTTAATAACATTTATTCAGTTTTACGATTATAACATTGAAAAATATTTCTCACTATTTAATATCTTATTTAACATTAACATAATCTCTGATTACCCTAATTAATTGATCGATTACATTGGTTACTCTCTCAACATCTTTAAAACCGCTGGGAACCATTTTAGAACCAAAATACTTAAAAAATAAGTGTATCTGAAATCCCCGCTCTCCATTAAAAAATATACTTTTAGCTACTTCAAGTGGACGCTCCATAGTTTCCCTTTTCCAAAATTAATAATATTTTTCACCATTCATCCATATTAAATTTTATCTTTTGACGGAAACACTATCTATATGTATTTTATTTTCTAAGTTAAGGTTATCAAGGCTTCGTAAAAAGAAATATTAAATATGGTTTCTGTTGACTAACTTAAAAGGATTTTCTTACCAATACCTTCAGGCGTTATTCGAAAAGCCTTTTAATCATCTCGAAATGAAAACAAAAACTCTTTATAATCAGGCCAAAAGCTTTTGTTCGTAGCGTTGGCAAAATAATAAAGCCGATTCTCTACTTTTTTTATAAAAACGTATAGGAGGGGAATGTGTTTTTTTTTTAATTTCGCGTCACTGGCAGTGACTGATTAATAAAGTAGTGATGTTAAAGACAGCATAACACAAAAAAAGTTTTAACTCTTCGCTTCGAGAAGGGGCACTGTATACGGCAGTGTATACGTGCCTATATTATACTAGTAGAAGAATTTTTCATTCAGATAGGTTCAAATTTCGAGTTGTTTAAAAAATGTTTTTCTATTAGTCTGGGAATTTTGATAAAAATTTTCATCTTTCCTTTAAAATATCGTTTAGGTTTAATTCTTGTGACTGTGCTATTTAAAAATTTCTGAAATTCTGATATTACTGTTCTATTATGAATTTAACTTGGTCTTCAGTATATCCTATGTACACGTAATACTAGAAAATTAAGTTTATGTCATCGGTTTATACATATTTTAACTTATGTAAATAAGCAATTGCAAATCACAAAATTATAAATAATGAATTTCTCCTGCAATTAATTATTCTCATTCGCCCATATTCATGCCCACGCTTTTAATATAAATTTTGTACGCATACTTTTTATCTAAATTATTTATGAAACTTATGGTTTCTGTCATTATGAAATAAATCATACGCATGCTCAGATAATCTACCCTCTGCTCTGTGTTAGAAAGTTGTAGTGTTTTATAAGTTCTTTTTGAAGGAAGCGCGCGAAAATATTGCGCGAAAAGTTTACTAAATAAGGTTAACATGAGAGGACACTTGGCGAATTTCCTTTGATCTTTAAGCAAGCCTTTCAATGATCTCGTCCCTTTAAATTAGTGGCATTATGCTGTTGTCGTTTAAACTTTTTATTTAAAACATATTCCTGATTCACAGACAGTGGGACGAAATAGTGAAAATAAAAGCAAACGTCGTTTTATTAAAATCAGCTTTCCTCATGGAATTACTTAATATTTACGTTGTGAGTATTCTCTCTCAGCGTCTTAAGCTGCGAACACATTATTAACACGTACCTTGTTGACACGTATTACCACGTATAGAAATATCATATATATATATATATATATATATATATATATATATATATATATATATATATATATATATATATATAAATTTAATATAATATTAAATAGGAGCATACAAATTATTGTAATGTGACGTCAGAGGCGTAAAACGCACTTCAACACGACATACCACGTGTCTTCATTATGTTTATTCAAGGTGTGTTTACATCCGCCAGTATTTATCCACGAAGTTTGTGAATACAAGATGGTAAAAAACTAATTGAATAGGTCAGAAAGTTCCTATACAATGTGCAAAGTAGGATAATCCCCGATTTCCGATTTCCCCAGTACAACCACGGTACATAGTACTTAGACTTCGGTCTTCGTGGGCTGTCAGAAGATAAAAAAAATTGAAATCAGAAAAAATGACAAGAGGCGTGGGAGGAATTAGTCACGCGCATGTGTCATTATAAGTATATAAAGAGAATAAGTAAAATTCCCTAAATTTTACTCTATCAAAAAAAAAAATTCCAAATATTTTTCCACATATTTTATTTCCTCAGAATTGCGAAGAAATCCCCCAGTGTGCCAAGTCTGAGTTTAACGGATTATAAGTATTTACCATTTTGTTGGAATCTCCCTTGTGTTGATTGTCCTTAGACTTTGCCCTTTGATAAGATTCTTAAAATTTAGAAATAAATATTTGCTTCTACAGCTTTCCCTTTCAGTTGGAAAATTAAAATTTGTTTTTTATTCGTCGATGACATCAAAGAAATGTTTTTATTTTCTTTTCTGTTTCCTTACTGGTATAAATGGTAAAAGCTCAAGGTAAAACAAGGAGAAACATAACTTTGAGGATTTTATTAATATTATTTGTGTTTAAGATGTTTTTCTGTAATAACTTTTATGTCATTATCAACAACATTTATTATAATATGTTTTAATGTGGAGCCAGTTAGTAGAATTGATATATTACGCTACCATCTGTAAAATTTGGCGTCTCACATAATTTATTAGGTAAGGTCCCCAAATTCCGCACCTACTTTTATTTTCAGCTATAATATTGATAATTTTGGAACATCAAAACTAATTATTTATCCCTTTATTAGAAATACATATCACAGGGTGTAGCAGGATAAGCATGACGAGTTGGCCCCCAAATGGCAACCTATATCGAAACTTATGTTATATTATAGGCTTGATGTACGAACACGATTTGTATATGTTTCGCCGCCGGACTCCGCTTTGACCTTGAGATATAGACAAAAATGACCGCACGCATGACTATCGTTCAAAGAGGTATATCTTGAAAACTAACTAAGCTAGAGAGGTAAAACCAACGCGAGGCCTCAGGTAACCTTACAGAGTATATACTATATTTTTATTAGATTTAACGAATAATTACGCATATTTTTAAAAAAATAAAGAAAAAAATTATTAAGTTTTTTTTCGTGTTCTCTCTGAGTTACAATCACTAAAATAATATATGTTGTAATCCTTTATATGCACCAGTACCCATAACAATTGCGTTAGAAAAAACTTGGTGCAACACTTCGAAAAAAAAAAAAATTCACCGCGCACTACATAATATAAGGATACAAACCTGACATAGGACACATATAGACAATTTTATGAATTGAAATTATTGGTAAAAAAAGAAATAAAAAACCAGAGCCAATGTTTAATATTAGTTAGTATTATTATTTTTAACAATTTGGTATTAATTAAATTATTAGGAAAAAACAATCTTAATCATCATCGCTATTGTAATTAACTACAACTGGAATATTTTGAGTCACAAATATCTTTGTTAGTACATCAGCAGGTCGCAAGATTCTGGATAAATACCGTCCATATGATAAATAATAAATTACAGCTGCCGCATGAGAACTGCATCCCACTGTGCGGTTGCCGTTCAATGATGCATTTCAATATGTTTGCCATTCAAATTCATTCGGACCACTTGATTTTCGGCGTTCACGCTCAAGATTCTATTCACAGGCTCTTATCACTTTTCACAGACTCTATCTTATTTGGCCGAATGATTGGACGATAAAAACAATCTTTCAATGCAATATGGAAAATCAGTACCTAATATGATTCAAGCAGAAGTCAAATCAAGACATACAAATAGCAAAGTCTATCGTATTTTCATTGATTACATTTCTGACGATACTGATCACAACAGCATTCATCGTTATTGCTGCGATTGTCCTAACGGCAACCGCACAGTGGGATGCCGTTCTCATGCGGCAGCTGTAATTTATTATTTATCATCTGGACGGTATTTATCCAGAATCTTGCGACCTGCTGATATACTAACAAAGATATTTGTGACTCAAAATATTCCAGTTGTAGTTAATTACAATAGCGATGATGATTAAGATTGTTTTTTCCTTATAATTTAATTAATACAAAATGTTAATAATAATAATAATACTAACTAATATTAAACATTGGCTCTGGTTTTTTATTTCTTTTTTTTACCAATTACCAATAATGTCAATTCATAAAAATGTCTATATGTGTCCTATGTCACGTTTGTATCCTTATATTATGTAGTGCGCGGTGAATTTTATTTTTTTTTTTCGAAGTGTTGCACCAAGTTTTTTCTAACTCCATTTTTATGGGTACTAGTGCTTAAAGGATTACAACATATATTATTTTAGTGATTGTAAGTCAGAGGGAACACGAAAAAAAAAATAATAATTTTTTTTTTATTTTTTTAAAAATATGCGTAATTATTCGTTAAATCTAAAAAAAATATAGTATATACTCTGTAAGGTTACCTGAGGCCTCGCGTTGGTTTTACCTCTCTAGCTTAGTTAGTTTTCAAGATATACCTCTTTGAACGATAGTCATGCGTGCGGTCATTTTTGTCCATATCCCAAGGTCAAAGCGGAGTCCGGCGGCGAAACATATATAAATCGTGTTCGTACATCAAGCCGATAATATAACATAAGTTTCGATATAGGTTGCCATTTGGGCACCAACTCGTCATGCTTATCCTGCTACACCCTTTATCAGTTTTCTAACTCCGCCTTCACAAATTTAATTTTTATGAAAACAGAAAACCAGAAACCACCGACACCAGGGGCGATACTGAAAGTAAAACCAGAGAAAAATAAGACAGAGAGAATAATATCTCTTCTTCCCGCCAGCTCGACAACGCGATGGCCTTGAAACGGCAACACCCCGAGATTGGCGCGTACGATTCTCACAATACACCCCAACATTAGCCAGTGTGGTAGCAACACTGCAAGCGGAGAGAGTTTTCTGCGGCGCGTCTCAATACTCACTCTCACTGTGCTTTATAATAACCCAAAATCTGCAGTGCACGCCTGTGGCAGCTTATAGTCTAAGATCCGAAGTAAGCTCGTCCTTCACCGATCTGCTTACCGGATGAAAACTATTTTTTATCAATGGTAATATGTTAACAAATATATCGCAAATGGATTGCCTAATGAAATATGGTCAAGGCTATATACAGGGTGTGCGTGGATATTCTTGCAAATTACAAACTTTTTTATTATGAATTTTAGAGAAAAAGTTACTCTTCATAAAAAGTTTTGCTTTAAAAACTATTAAGTTTGACATAGAAAACTTTTACTTTAGACATACAGGGTATCCAAAAAATGATAAAACGTAATTTACTAAAACGAATTATTTTTAAATTTAGATTTTTTCATATAGGCAAATTACAGTACTTTATGAACTATTGCCTCTTAATGGTACAAATTTAAATAAAAAAAAATTTAAAAATAATTCGTTTTAGTAAATTACGTTTTACCACTTTTTGGACATCCTGTATGTACAAATTAAAAACTTTCTATGTCAAACGTAATATCTTTTTAAGCAAAACTTTTTATGAAGAGTAACTTTTTTCTCTAAAATTCATAATAAAAAAGTTTGTCATTTGCAAGAAAATCCACGCACACCCTGTATATAGCCTTGACCATATTTCATTAGGCAACCCATTTGCGATATATTTGTTAACATATTACCATTGATAAAAAATAGTTTTCATCCGGTAAGCAGATCGGTGAAGGACGAGCTTACTTCGGATCCTGTACTATTATTTGAACGTCGGTTTGGAAGTCATCGAAAGCAAATCGTATTTATGAATGAAATCAGTACGAGATATTCTTCTCTCTGTCTTATTTTTCTCTGGTAAAACTTCAGCTCTACTGTACTTAGGCTTAATTCGTTCTTAAGTAATAATCAATTCATTTTCCAAGCAAGTCTAGCAAATAAGAGCATGTCCTGGGCTTTCTACGCAGTTTTATGGGACCATCATCTTTTTCGGATGGCCTCTAATACTGGCTGACCTGACAAATGATAGTTGATCCACTAGTTAACTGCCAGCTGCAGTCGTGACCATGGGTCATCCAAAAACGATGTATAACATAGAACAGAATAGCATGTCTCAATATAAATAACCCCGGGGGAGGTATTAGGCAAGTTGTACGGGGCGGTATTAGGATTTTTCGTACACGGCAACCCAAACTATTGTCCGCACGTGGACATAAGCTCAAAGTAAAGTAATCGTGTTTCATCTTCAAGACTATCAAGTAAGTCAACAACATAACAACTTTAGTAGATATGTTATTTGTTATAGCCAGCATAACAATATATTATGTAAATATGTATATTGCAATCAGAACTCCTCTTTGACAACCTTTTTTTAAAACAGAGTGGCGCGGCGCTCTAGTGCATCGGGATGTATTAGTTCTGCCACTGACCGCTAGGCGGCACAAATTAATTTTTGAAAAGCCAAGGTGTATGAAAGTACGAAATTAGGACTGTTTGCGAAATTTAGCGACCTCACCTTATTATTATTTAGTAAAACAAATTTTCTTGAGATCATTAAATTTAACTGCATCAATTTTATTCACCCTATCATCAAATAGTTTTTCTAATAACCCGAGAGATTACTACGGTATACAAATAATGATATTGCTTTATACTCTAATTCCATTCATATAATATTAATCATAATCCCCATAGTTCTAATCACCTTTTATCGAAGAAAATCGGGCGCCTTCAGTCATCCCCAAAGGCTTCAAGGGAATTAAAAGCAGTAACAATAAATCTAAGGGCGGTTAAATAGATTACGAACGACCCCCCAAAGGAATAGGGAATGAGGGTTTGACGCTAGTTAGCATACCTCGGCCCGCAATGATACAGAAAGGGGTTTATGCGATTGTTTAACCCGCGGTGTAACCTTTCAACCCCTGTCGGGAAGTTTTTAAATCATTGTAAGAAACCGGCTTCAAAGGAAGAAATTGGATTACGTTTTATACTGGGTGCTGAGTTCTAGTCGATTTAGAAATATGTACGTGGGTAAATCAGATATAAACGGGAATGTATTCTTAACAGCCAAAGAAATTGCGGTATTTCGAAGCAGAATTTTAGATTCTGCGAAGGGGGTGGCGCAAACCTGAATCCGGGAGGAGAGGGCTGCGGTCTGGCAGTTAGATCTGCACTTCAGTTCTGATTGATTGTTGCAAGAATTAATGTAGTTGACGTCTTAACTCGTAGCTATCATCGTGACCATCGGACTTGAAAAGTCACCAAATCTAAGACTAGTTGAGAATATATTTTTCCTGTCATTTAAATAAATTATTAAATAAATAAGGTCTTTATTTCCAAAAAAGAAAAATTTTAAAGTTCAGTGTAAATTTCAACCTCTGACCTTCAGCAAGAGCAGATGACACCATTCATTCATAACTAGCCTTTTGTTTTGATCCATACATTATGCACGTGTAAGACCCAGAAACAGAAGAGGGAGACAGCTAGAACTCTAAACCTATGACCTTGGGTGCCGTAATATCACAGGCAATATAATATATGTAATAGGTAACTGGTGGTAATATATTCCGAAACTTAAATGGACACAATCAAATATCTCTTGATCGGAAAAAGATTTTAGGATGAACCAAACGGCGTTTTGTAGTTTATTATCCATCTGGAAAATAGACGTGATTCCCTTTTATTGGAAATGCCCTAAAAACATGTAAAATTATTGTTAGACAAAACTGGATTTTCTAACCTCAATAACACTGAAAATGACACATTAATTAAGGTTTTTGATGAAATTTCCAGCCGCTTCAATCCCCCCCCACAAAAAAGTAGATTTTCTCAAATGTTCTAAAACATGTGTCTGTTAGTGTGCTTTTACGTAGTTTCAAGGTAATGGAACCGTATAACAATTTTACTCCATTACAAACTTTGAACCCCCATTTCACTCCCATAGGATTGATTTATTAAAAACCATGAAACACGTGTTTAAACATTCATTTTTTAGAGTACTTCTATAAAGTTTCGAGTTAATAGGACCATTTAATATTTTTTTCCATACAAAGTTTGAACCCCTGTTTCACCCCCTTAGGGGTTGATTTTTGAAAAACCCTTCCTTAGTGCACGCCTACTATATCAGAAATCTCTGTGCAAAATTTCAAGTTTCTAGACCCAGCGGTGTAGGCTGTGCGTTGATACTATTTATACAGTGAGGACATAAATTATGGAATATCTTTATTTTTATTTTCTACATATTATTTTAAAAGTATTTGTTATTCTAGAGGGTGGCTAAAAAAAGTAGGACGTACGTCAGCTTTATTATTTTTAAATAGAACACTCTGTATATTTTCACATTTTCGCATTCCTCGTAAAATTATAAATATTTTTCATGCAGCATGTGATAACCTATATCAGATAGTTTTGGAATTATATAGGTTTAAAGTTAATTTGTAGTCTTATTTTCTACGGTGTAGCAGCAAAAGAATAATGGTAAATAATTAATTATGGAAAAATCTTTTCCAACATAAAATTATAAATGTCTAAAATTTATCTAAATGTATTGCAAGATTTTATAATATTTTTTTTTAATATAGTCTCGCTCAAAAAATGGACATTGTGAAACTTTTTTCAACAATTACTATTGACAGCTTGAAACTAATGGACATGGAAGAGAAATGCTTTTAGAACTTTTTTTTAAATGAAACTAAACTGACCTGAGTTTCCACTGTTTTATTAGGATTTAAATAGGCTGTCAAGAAAAAATGCATAATTACCATATCTTTTATTTTTAATGAATTAATTAAATAACAGTATTAAATTTTAGAAAAATATATAGTATCAACACTAACAGTAGGTGATGCATGATATTGGGTACCTACTCTTTAAAGGTAATTTAATTATATTTAATTAGATAATAATATTCAAAATGTTCACAATTTGCTACTTGGCAATAACCAAGTATATATTTTACAAACTCTATTCGATTATGTGATCTACATTAGGAGGTAGGTACTAGTCGAATTTCATTTCGATTGCGAATTTTTAAATTATCAAGATCTATTGGTTTTGTTTTGAATACTCTACTCTTTAAATAACCCCATAAAAAAGTCCAAAGGTGGCAGATCTGGTGATTTCGCTGGCCACTCAATAAACCCCCTCCTCCCAATCCACCTGTTTGGAAAAACTTTATCTAAGTATATAATTGTGCTTTATAATTCCAAAACTCTATAATTCCAAAACTATCCGATATAGGTCTAAATCACATATTGACTGTAGCCTAAGGGTTATAGATTATTTTTCCAAAAAAAAATACATATGTGCTTGCTTATGCGTACCCCGAAAAAAGTATCTATTAATAACAAAAGTTACTTTTAGCTTCCAAAATATATTTTCATTTAAAGTCTCGATTAACAAAATAAGAAAAATCACGTACATATACAACGAAAAAATATTATCAAATAAAACCTCGAGGAGCAAATAATATGAGTAAATTTTTAAACTCCCGGGTTATAACCGCAGTATCCTAATAAAAACCAAGTGAAGTTATGTTTCTTAAGAAAGTTTTTACTATCGTAAGTTATTGCTGTTGTTTTTCTTACGACAGCAGACAATTTTAAACTTCAATTTGCCAAGAGTACGTGATGACGCTTAAAAGCTGAAAATCAGATAAGGGGACCAGTGACGTGTGTAACTCGTTTATATTTCAGTTTTTCAAACAGATTGTATTGATGTGGTGTGATTGAAGTAATGAAGTGAAAACCCCTCAATTTAAAAAAAGGAAACATATTTTTTCTTTTAAGTCAAATGCATGATCTTGGACTAAAATTTCAACAGCGAGATTCGCACTAAAAGGGTTTAAGATTTAGTACTGGTTTTAATTAAGATCTTCTAGTTGATCAGTTATGTTTTGTCAAGTTTCTGTTCCGTCATTAATAATAAGTCGTCATTAAAAACTCATGAGTTGCTATAATATTTCAGCGATTTACTTCGTATTCAAATTATTTCTATCTTGGAACATGTTGCTAAAATGACGTTGGTCCTAGAATATATTTATAAATTTTCAAACATCTCAGAAATAAATTCATAGTATAAAACTTAGTTGTCTAGAGGTTGTCACTCACTTATCAACGCGGCATCGCCTCGCCTCTATATTCCCGGTAATGTCTGTATGTCGAATGAGGCCATTTACCACGGCAGTTAATGCGCCAGTTTTAAACTTTTGATTGTAAAATTAGACCGATCTAGCGATAGTCAATGTTGTCACTAATCTGTATATATATAAAAAACGGACTGACTGACTGACATATCAACGCACAGCCCACACCACTGGGTCCAGAAACTGGAAATTTTGCCCAGAGGTTTCTTACATAACATAGGCACCTACTAAGGAAGGGTTTTTCTAAAATTCAATCCCTAAGGGGGTGAAACAGGGGTTCAAACTCTGTATGGAGAAAAAATATTAATGTTTCCGCTTTCCACTTAAGAAGCAGTGTGTTAGATTTACCAGTGACCATAAACCAATTAATTGTTATCAGTTAGTATCTTTTCAAATTGAGTCTTACAAAAAATTAACTTTAATAAGATATTGTTATAAGGTTATGAATCTGACACAATAGGTAAAAAGCGGCTATTTAAGGAGTGTCCGACTATATTTACTTGATTTTACTAATATCCCTTTTCTACCGCTACTTCCACGGATTTTGCTCTGAAGAACTAGCGGGTATTATTCCCCCCTTGACTGTTCCTAACAGAACAACAAGAGGCGCGATGCGTATGCATCCCTTTACTGTCCAGCTGCAAAAGCCTAGAACAGACCACTTCTCTCGCTCATTCATACCTAGGGTCTCCAGATTATGGAACAAATTGCCTGCAGATGTTTTCCCTTCCCGTCCCAACCTCCAATCCTTCAAATCCAGTATCAATGGAGTCCATTTCGCTTCTATTCAGACGCCCACGGTACGTTAGTATTTTGGCTTGAAGTCTACGTGGGATGCCTTAGATAAAAGAAAATAGCAGTTTTCTTGTGGTTTTCTTGTAAAACTTCTCCTCCTTAAAACAATGAATGAATGAGTGGCTTGAGAGGCCCGTGGGAGTAGGGCCGCTAGTAGCTTTCTAGATTCAATTTTGTGGTGGATCAGTCCCCTTCTTCCTCTAAAATACTTCTTTCGGTATATTTCGCGATCTTTTCCTATCTTGAGCTATTATCACCCCATTAGCTATTCCTGTCCTAGACAACTCTTTCTTTACTTCCTTAATCCATGTCGATGTCGATCTTCCGTTCCTTGTTTCATCTGCTGGTGTCCACTCTGTTATTGCACTTATCCATCATCCATCATATTCATCATTCCCGGGTGCCCTCCATATATGTCCAAGCCATTTTATCCTTTGTTTGATCTTTCTGACTATGTCCTCCCCAAGAAGTTCCAGTAACTCTTGATTTGATCATATTCTGTATTCATTCTCCCCCGTTCGAAGTGGCCCCAGCATCCATCTCAATATTCTTCTCTCAGCTACTCGTAATAGTCTTAATTTCCCCTCGCCCTTTTTGGTCTTAAAACAATGGATTTTTGAAAAAAAAAGTTGTGGCTACTCTTGCATTCTTTTATCATTTGCGTTTTTTTTTTGAAGAGCAATAAAGAAGTTCATTACTGAAAAAATTCAAAGATTAATATGTTCGCTGGTACAGTATAAGAGCGTCAAACAACTTAGGAGAACGGACCATCTTTGATTCTGGTCCAGGTGCTCTCCTGCTGTCGCGATTTCTTGGGCCTGTAACCTTCATCAGGTTTTACCAGAATCAAAGTAGGATCTTACACCCATGAAGTTGACTAATGGATGGATCAGATGATTGAGATGTAGTGGTTCGTACCAAATTCCTTACTCAGCCTGTGTGTGCTCCGAAACAGTATTCGGCTGATACCACAATAATATATATCGAAATTCATCGACTAGAAGTTCACCGTAATAAAATCTTCTCTGTCTATAGGAAATATGCTGAAATAATGCAAAGATTAACATCTTCTCTGATGCAATATAAGATCGTCAAACAACGTAGAAAAAGGACTATCTTTGATTCAGGTCTAAGTAGGTGCCCTTCTGCTATCGCGATTTCTGGGGTTTTACCCTACATTTATATCGCACGAGAGATGATATTAATCTTCGCGTTTTTTTAGTATATTTTCTACGAAACGAAAGAATTTACTTAGTTTTCGTACAATGGGGTACTTGTAGTGTATAAAATTCAACCTAGCATTTGAATGCAATTTAGGAGCAATCACAGGTAAACACGATCGACTACATTTTACCCATCCATTACTTAACCTTACCAGCGAACCTTACGGGCATAAGGTCTGACGTTGAGTCTGGTAAAACGTGGCCTATTCTTCAGCCACCCGGGGTGTGAGCCTGCTTGATGAAAGATAAGGGCCAGACATCGCGATTGCAGGAGGCCACCTGGACCAGAACCAAATATAGTCCTCTTTCCTAAGTTGTTGGACGGTGTTACGTTACACCAGCGAAAATATCTGTTCCGTATATTTCTTATATACTGAAAAAACTTCCCTTTTCTGCAAAACTCATCACCGGATTTATCAAAGGATACTATTCTGACACTGAAAATAAATTGTATACAGAAGATTTATTAAATAATTAATCCTGTTTAAAAAATAATATCGCCATCACAACTCGTCTCTTGGGAAAAAGGAAGTGATTTCTAAGAAAAAGAGCCTCTTACCATTCTCAATACACATATCTCGTAGCTCAGCAAATAGTTCGTTGTGAGCTACTGTGATATGCTCAACATTATTATTTATCAATTTAACACGACTTTACTTGTGAAGTATTTGTTTTCTATAACTTTGAGATTTATTTCCTAATTTAAATTTTTATTACCTTAGTGCTAAAGAGTGACCATACTCGAAGCGAGTTATACAGTTATAGTGAGACTGCACAGATATCGGCTACAGATCATTTAGTAATTACTGGTTTGTCACTGATTCTTTAAATAATTCAATTGAATTATAAGATTTTTTTGTATAATAAGGAAACCTTAAATAAAAAATAATACAATGTTGGCGATTTGCTACATAAACTGACTAGGTACTTGTACTAAAACTTGATGTCCATATGTATAATTATTTTCTTACTTGAAACCTGTTGTTTGTCTTTTTCTTTAATGCCAGCATTTATCATCAGTATCACACACTGTATGTATTACAAGGTATTTTGTGCAAATAATATTTTATAATTTTGTAGTATGCGGCACCTTTAAATTTGTGGATTAATTATACCTTTTTTATTTTGCATATCTCTTCTAAAATTAGGATATGCCAGTGGCACAAGAATAAAATAACTGTCCTTATTGTCAAGGGCGACGGCCGTCAGCCTCCAAACCATCGATACCCTGAAACGTACCCTTAAACGGTCAATGCGATAGCAATCTTCGGAGGGTTAGGTACTGTTGTACATACACATATGATAATATATGTATCAAATATTTGATTACAATATTTTTATGTCTTTTATGCAATTGTCTAGTTTCAAACATCTAATTATTTTAAAATTCAAACATAATCTTTTATTATTTACTTTATTACATTATCGTAAAACCCCGAAATAACAAAGAATATTTAAATTACATTATCCTAACAATACGGCCTAGATATTCCAACCATTGATAACCTACTTAATTGCTTCTTGTCTGGACAATGCAATAAAAACTACCTATTTTATTATAAATTTTGCCCATACTGGTATCTTTATTAATTAGTATCTGTCCAGACAAATTGTTATATTGTTATTTTTATAAAACTGGCGAATTACAAATAAGAGTAAACTAGCTCCTTCTGCTCCTTTTTGGGGTGGAACCTAATTTTAGCTAGGATAGAAGTTGTTGTAAAGAAAGTAGTTATATAAGTCAGCAGTTGTTCAAGACGTTTTTTAATAAATAATAATAATTTTTAATAAACATTTTTGCCAGCGCGTAACAGTACGTTTGAAGTAAAACGGAGTGCAGTTTTTCTAGTATCGTTATTTAGCTTTTAAAAGCTTATTTTTGTTTTACGTTTGAGATTGCTTGGAAAATTTTTTGGGGTCAGTTAGGCAGCAAAATGCAAACTGCAAAAATCCTACGCCAATTCAATAGAAAAGAACATTTAAAAAATTATTTTGTGTTAGAATTTTCTGGAATTCTGGTAATGCAAATTGTGAAACTGATGGATAACGTTCTATTAAAATTATCAGATCTACTAAAAGATGATGATATTCTCGTTTCGGTTTCATCCAGTTTCATCGCCACAAAATGCCACACCTAAATTTCAGACTGATTTTCCAAAGAATAGCTCATTAGAAATACATTTTTAAGGTACTTCCCGGGCTATCTTATTGAACAATGTTTAAATATTCATAAATGCGCGATATGTGAAGAGTATTCAAAAGCTCACCAAAACTTAGACGGAACCGCGTTATTTTGTTACCACATAGCGTATCAAAATGTTAATTTAGATACATTTGGTGAGTTAAAGATGCCCCATACCGATTTTGTAAATTATATATCTTTATTAGAAATAACATTTCAAAGAAATTTTGAACACATTGTTTTACAAAATGATGTTATTACCCATTTTGTAAATATTTGTAAAGATAGCCGCTTTGTTAATCCATGCAAAAGCATTTCCGCACCAGTATTTGATTAGGTTGTACGGTAGAGTAAGGTTATTTTACTCTCTTAATGAAAATAGTAATCTGTGTGAAATACGTCAAAATACCGTGGGATATAGATAACCAGTATATTTTATGGCATTGCGCACTATGACAACCCACTAATCACATTGTTAACCAAATCATATCTGTTTTTACTAATTTAACATTACAACATATTATTTCCCAGGTACTCCTATGGCAATATCATAAAATTTTGCTATAACACTGACTCAAGGTCCGGCGGTGTTAGAGGCTTAGAACAAACGTGTCGCTCGAGAGTTATCCTTCTGATTATTTATTTATTCTTATGACAGTGGTGCAGCGCAATTGTTAGTGGTGGTGTTAAAGGCAATTTTTGGCCATTTTTACATGTAAAAATTGTATGTAGTTATGTACTTATAATTTTTTGTAGCTGCTAGAGGCATCTGTTAAGTACACTTCTCCTTTAATTAGTATATGCCCCTAAACATTTATTTATCTCCTAAAAAAATACACCCGGACTATCGCTAACACCTGTCCAATTTGACAATCAAGGTTTTAAGCTGACAAGGGTAAGAATAACACAACTAAGTTTTGTCCTGTGAATTTATTTCTAAGTCTTTTTGCAAATTCACAATGAAAAGTACAACTTTAAATATGTATTTTCCATAATAATAAAACTAAATTGAACATAGCAAGAAGTTCCACGATAAAGATTATTTGAAAACCAAGCAAATCGCTAAAATGATAATATAAGTTTTTAATGCCGAATTATTAACAGTGAAAGGGGAAAAACTCGAATTCCGGTAGGAAATTTTGCATTTGGCTTATTTGGGCACTACGTTGTCAGTGTGTTCTAATTTTTCATTAGTTTTAATTTTACGATCGTAGTAGCCCAAAGAGGAAACAGATTTTTTTTCTTATTTCAGAACATCGCCCGTATTTTTTGGAGCTACACGAAACTGACACCATAACTTTAAAAAAAATTATTGCTTGGGCAACTTTCAGGTCACGCCGCTGAAGCCTACGTAGTAAAATTTTGTATCTTCGTTAAAATATACATCTGAGGGTCTAAAATATTACTGAAAGGGTTGAAATTATTTTGTTGATGGAGATAAGCCGTTTTGGTTCTCTCTATTGTTTTGCCTAATTGTTTTAATTATGACTGTGTTGTTTTGAAAGCTCTCGGGGCAAGATTAAAGTCTAGTACAGTGTTTGTAAATTACTGTTACTAATTGGTTCCTTTTCCGTTGCTAAAGAAAACAATGCTTCTAAAAGAAGAAATGAATTGTCAAAATTTAATTTGATTGATAATTTTAATTCGCGTCGTTTAAAGACAATTAAAGTTAAACAATAGATTCCATGCCTAAGAGAAATGTATATTGCATATTATTTGTTTTGCAACAGGAAAAATTACTTTAAGGTACATTTAGGAGTAAAAGATATACAGGGTGCTAGTTTAGAAATAGTTTTGCAGTCTTTAGTGAAATGTAAAATCGTGTACATGAAATTGGGAATATAATAGGGTGAGTTTTTTAAAGTGTCACAAGGCGATATTTCGAAAACGGTTTAAAATATTTTCATGAAATTTTGACGAGTTAATAGGGAGATGAAGGGACATATTTAAACATATTTTTGACATTTACCCCCTCTCTCTATTTTAAGGGGTAGTTTTGAAATTTTAAATGGGGTGATGTACTTTTGTTTAAAAAATTCGAATCTACGTAAAAAACTACGTTATGTGCACAGTTTTTTTTATCTGTTCTTTCCGTTACGGAATTGTGATTTATTAGGTTATCAAATTTAAAAAATATTTACCATTTAATTTAAACTTATTTATCGTTTGTCATGCTTGATGAGTTGTTCGAAATGTCCCCCTTCAACTTCCAAACCCTTGTTCACTCTTTTTCTGAATGAATTTCGTACCCGCTGTAATATTTTTGATGTCACTAATAAGCCGGCAAAGCGGATCTTTCATATCATCTAAAGTTGTAGGTGCAGTCGCCATCACTTTGTCCTTTATAAAACCCCACAAGAAAAAGTCAAAGGGGGGTATAATCCGGGGATCTAGCAGGCCCGTTAACCGGACCAGCTCGTCGAATCCACCTGTTTTCAAATATTTCATTCAAATGATTACGGGCGTGTATTGCATAATGGGGTGGATCTCCGTCCTGGTGAAACTACATGTCAGGATTTATGTTTTGGTTTAATAACTGGAGTAATTGGTTTCCCATTTGGTCCTCCATTTAAATGTCCTGCAAAGAAATTTTGACCAATAACTCTGTCCCCGATTATACCACACCAGATATTAATTGACCAGGGATGTTGATTAGGCAGAGTTCTCATCCAGTGGAATTTTCCGACGCCCAACAGTGCATATTGTGTCTATTTTCCAAATAAAAAAATTTTTTTTTTTCTGATTAGGGATAACTTAAAATCCTACCTGCCCACAATTATGGAAAGTAGCTTCGTCAGAAAAAATAACAATCATTAGTAACCGGGTATTTCCTTGCATTTGTCTTGTGACCCAATTGCAAAATGTAACGCGATTTTCAAAGTCTTGCCCATACAGCTCTTGGTGGAGTGTAATGTGATATGGATGAAAATTGTAATATGTGCAATACGGTCACAACCGATTTTTGACTCATTCCAGCATCTCTAGCAAGCCGTCTAGTAGTCTAGCACCTGTACATGCGGGTCAATAGCTACCGCTCCTAAAAAGGCCAACTGCCCTATTTTCGTCCGTTTTAGTTCGCTTCCGAACTCGTGGTTTAGCTTTCAGACTGCCAGTAGTACGACTTCTGGTTTCCAACCTTTTAAATACCATGTGAGATTTCGAGTTATTGGTAATCCTCTCCGCCCACACTAGTGCAGCTACTCTGTAGTTTTTTTCTGCACTCCCTAAAAATTGACAACATATTAACTTCCACCGCCATCTTGTGACGTCTGCCATATTGGGTTTAGAATGACATCACATAGCTGATTGTATTCGGCAAACCCTTTTATTTGATACCCTTATCAAGGGGATACCCTTATCAAGGTAATCCGCCATCTTGGGGCGTCCGCCATATTGGATTTAGAACAATATTAGATATACTATATTGCATTGTCACCGGACTTATACACGTGTGCAAAATTTCAAAGCTCTGGCTCAATTAGAACTAGTTTGATTGAAATATTTTACCTAAACATACTAACAAACATACGTACATACATAGAGGCAAACTAACTGGTGAAGTGAAATAAAAGCTTGTAAAAAGAACAACGTACAAATTCTGGTAGCGATATATATATATATATATATATATATATATATATATATATATATATATATATATATATATATATATATATATATATATATATATATATATATTGTATTAGGAAGCTTATTGGCAGCAAAATACATAACATAAACAACGTATATTTTGTGCTACGTTGTTTATTTTTTATGTTTTATGGTTTCACTAATTAAATACATTATTTTTAATATGTTTTGGTAATTTACGTTGTTTACGATATACTTTTCAATGCAGAAAAAAATGCATTTTACAACGGTAAGTTTTGTACTTTATTTTTTGTTATAAATATATTTTATAATAAAATATTTTGTAATCAAACCAGAACAGACGTTAATTCGTACCTTACCTGATATATCTATAACAAAAAAATTATCGTTCTTTCTGAAGACATAGCTTTCCCGATATTAGCAAATAAATAGGTTTTTAAGAGGACCACATTTTTCTAACATTATTGGAATCAATTGTTCGATCCCCAGAGTCGTATCCCCAAATTTGTTCAATTTAGCGTTGGCAATAAGGCCATGTTCAGAAAAACAGGTGACTTTTTGTTCGGATGTTGAGTGGAGTTCAATTAAACTTGGACGACCCTTTCAGAATTAGTTTTATCGCACTGCATTATGAAGAAAACGTAGAAATTCTTGGGGGCCCAATAATACCGGTGACTAAATTTATTAGATTTTTTGACAAACAAAAATTATGTAACTGTATTTCGTTTTTGTACAGTACTTCAAAGTATAGCCCATAACAACGTACCTAGGATTTATTTGAACACTTTAATTAATGGTTTCCTTTTTATTTTCAGGTAAGTGTTAGTATTTTCCCGACTGTTTTTGGCACCGGTAAGTTTAATTTTATATAATCAGCATATTCTAAGATCATTAAATAAATTATTAATTTATTACTTAAATGTATATATTAAGAAATAACTATTACTAAACCCTCTGTAACCAGCAGAAAACGGAACTTTATACAAATAAAAACACATTTTTCCTTACTTTTGAAAGGTAAAAAGATGAAAAGGAAACCGACAAGCTCACATTTTAATCTGCTGTCAGAACTGACAGTGACAGTTCCGTCAAAAGTGCTGGTACATCACGTGGTACAACACCAAACATCTTTGCTTCAAATTTTAACAAGGAGTAGATTGGATGCTAACAATATAGTAGCAATATATATATATATATATATATATATATATATATATATATATATATATATATATATATATATATATATATATATATGTATATATATATATATATATATTGTGGATTGTGGTGTTTTCAAACCCCAAAGACCATAAAAATATTATTTTTCTGCTGTTTGACTTGCTCGTATTTAAAAACATTGGAAAAAATTGGCAAAATCTTAAAAATCTTGGCCACACTTTTGTTTTTTTGCCATTTTGAAACTACCACATTAAAGTTTGCAAAATAACAAGATATAAAAAATATTTATGAATCTGAAAAGGACCAACTAACTAAATACGCCTATAAATTAAATTTTAAGTCACTTTACCCTTCTAGTTTAGAAAGGAAAAAGGTTCATTTGGCAGATAATATGTTCCATGAATCTACAATAGCATGTTTGAAAACTATTATAAGGTCACAGCGAATTTTTTCAAATCATCAGACAATTGTGGGATATAGTCAATAGTCAATATAAGAAACTTTTTAAAAGGTACCCTAAAACGAAATGACTGGTACAAGCCTCTTACAGACGATACGCACTGTGGGCTAAACTTTCTCTAAAACTTTGGAAATTGGTTAGACAAATGCGATAGAATTTAAAATAATAATGGATATCTAAGTAAAAAACTTTTCAAGCGATTAAACAAAGTACACTTGTGTTAATACACATAATAACTTTGGGCAAATGAACTTCAAATGTTTATACGCGGGATCCCGCATAGGTTTTTTAATTTTACAAAATTCGATAAATTAACGTTTATTTAATTAATTATTAAACCATCCTTGATTTTTTATTATAAATATCAAAAGTTAACAGTATTTCAGTCAACAAAATTATGTAATTTAAAGTCTAGCCCCTCTTAACAATACTACTATGACAGTCAAATTTCTTATCAATTAAGTTAACAAGTAACTTTGGACAAATGAACTTATTTTTCTACCTGAGATAATAAGTCTCACTAGTTTTTATAGTAAATCACATTAGTTAGATTGTAAGGTAAGTTAGATACTTATAATACCTAAGCAGTCTAATTAATTTTAATATTATAATACCACGGGTATTTGGCAGATACACGTTTTCGCGTTATTTTTTAAGAGTTTACGGCTTTTTTATGGCTATGCGGATCCGCATAGCTGGTGCGGGATCCCCCAGGCTGTCAAATGCTGCGGGATCCCGTGGGATTGCGGGATTCCACTTGCGGGATTGCAATCCCTACTCACTACCTATATAATTTTAGAAAAGAAATTAGAAAAAAATGGAGTTAACTTTGTTGCCAAAAATATCAAGAATTATGTTTCTACTTTAACGTCTTTAACTTTTCGTTACTGTATATTAAACGTGAACTGCCGAGACTTTTTAAATTTAAATTAAAGTCGACTTAAAGTTGGCAATACGCAGAAAGTTGTCATTATTATCAAATCAAACAGAACAACATTTTTTTAAAGTGCCTGTCGGGAATGCGTTTGAAGGACTTGGCTCCCTAATTGGATTCTTGCAGGACTGAGATACGGCTCAAATTAAATTCTGCTTTGTATTGAATTTCAATAAATAGAGATTGCAACTAAAAATGAGTGTACAAAAATGAGTGTGTAAAAATGAGTGGAATCGACTCACACATCCAGAGCTGGAAACATCCGTTGGCATTTCACCAGCCCTTTAAGAGGATGTGTGGGGTGGTACCACCTCGGTCGAGGAAGAATTCCTCTATCCCCTTCCAACAGTTAACAATCACAAAATATCCATGGTCGAAGCGGGATTCGAACCCGCGCCTCTCGGTTGCAAAGCTGGCGCCATACCAACTCGGCCACCGGAGACCCCGCTTTGGTATGAATTGATAAACAAGGTATGTTTACTCTTTCGCAAAATATCGTTTTCGGATTTTTATGCTCCCTGTATAAAAAATTAAATTTTTCATAACGTGCATCTTGTTTATTTTATAAGCAAACACTTTTATTAGGAATGACATTTTTACATATCTTGCAAATTTTGGTTCATTTGTCCTCTTCTAAACCCCATCCACGGACATAGTGTAGATTATTGTTATGGGCATTATTTACTTTTCTATAATGATGCGTGCATTTTTTTGGTATATTATATTTATTTATATACTGATATCAGGAAACGAAATTTCCAAGACTATTAATCAAGTTACAATATATACGGGTATGATCCACATATCTTTTATTTTGTGTCATCCCCAACTTTTGGAGTTGTAAGAAAGAAAGTATGGATTTTTAGATTTTTCCCTGTGTTTGTGTGCTAAACCATACATCTGTGCAAAAATTCAGTATTCTAGGATCGTTGTAAATATCCTAGAATTGAAGATTAGTATGAGTAAGTGAGTGAGTCAGTAAATGAGTGTCGAAATAGCTAATTTTCGAATTTTATTAACTTAAGCTTAATGTAAAAGAGGTTTATTTAAGCGTGCAAACTTCTCCCCAGAAAATAAGTTTTAGCCATATGTACGCCGAATTGCTTCCAGAAAAGACTCGGACATGGCGGAGGCACTGCCGTACCCTAGTATTTTGGTAGTATTTAATGAGGGGTGTATATCATTTGAAAATTAAACTTGTGCGTGTACGCATACCCACTCAAGCGGTGTGGTACGGGTATATTAAATATTTAAGAGCTTAAACAATGAAAATGGGTGTCATACACTTTCGGCGGTTGAAGGAGCTTAATTAGCAAATTTATTAGATAAAAAACATTAATAACGTGCAGGTATATTTTTGGTACACTGCTTATTTAAGCTTAACGCTATTTTTAAATATTAGGTTTCGAGTGACGGGCTTGCCAGTTCTCTTCTATATTTGTGTTAGGTACCCTAATTTCTACCGACAATACGTGTGACACAGTTGTAATCGATTTTCAGTTGATAACTAACTATACCCAATTTTCAGTCTGTTTCGATGTCCCTTCTAAGTTTGAAAAATGTTCTTTATCATACACCTTGCAGGCTTAAGATTTTTATCGTGTTTTCTCTTAAAATCACATTTTGAATTCAATCAGCATCTCTAGTTTTATAAACTCTTGGGAGTTTCTGTCCTATCCATAGCATTTTGATATCGAACGAATCGCAGTCAACTTGGATTATTGGGCATTATGTGATAAAATCGATCGGACTTATCGTTCTTCTGTTTTCTTGCTTTTTGCTAGATTGCACATCCAACGTTATTTTGATAATAGCATTTCAAATATAGAAAAACTTCCACAGAGAGAGATATGAATTAGCTTAGTCAGTTTTACTTTAACTGAAATTTAATTTAAAAGGGAAAATATAACATAATATGTAAAATAATGTTTCTACGAGCGTGCGGAAAGTAACTACTTTCGGCACTTACATGCGTGCTGAAAGTTGCACTTTTCCGCACTAGTGCTGCTGAAAATATTTTCAACCCTAGTGCTAAAAGTTTTTTCATCACTGACGCGGGAAACAATACATCAACAATCACATACCTACGAGTATATCGCCACTTAATTAGACTTCGTGTGCTAATCAACGTCACTGGACCCAGACTGAAGAGGTCCAGTTTAACATATTTAGTAAAATATTGCTGGGAAATATCCAAAAAATAACCATCCAAAAATTATGAATCCACCGAATAATTACAGGGCCTTTCTACTTATATCGTTGCTATGCAAGTATGTTTGTGTTATTTATCTATTTTTTGTTAATTGTCAATATAAACGTCAAAGTGAAAATACAAAGGTTATTCGATTTTTATCCGATTTTTGAGTAGAAAATGGAAATCGAGGAAGAAATTGAAGAGAATAAATTTAATGGAGTACCGGAAGACATTCTCGAAGAAGCCAAGAATGTGAAAGTCGAACTGTTACCAGAAAAATCGAAATACCGTTATGCCAAAGAATTGGAAATATTTATTAAATGGCGTGCAAACAAGAAAATAAACAATTTCAAGATAGAAGAGTTAATTCTAGTATATTTCAAAAACTTGCAAACCATCCACGTTACAGTCAAGGTACTCAATGTTAAAATATGTGTTAAAATTAAAACATAATTTGGATATAACCAAATATTATACAGCTTAACTGTTGTTTTGCCATTTATATTGCTAATAACAACAATTAGTATAGTTTTTTCATTATGGCAATTCTAAATGCTATTTATAAGTGGACGTAGTTTGCGTGAGTGGATTCTACTAAAACTAGTATCAAAGTTATCACTGAAACAGATAATAAATTGTGTTAAATTTATTGTCTTAAAAGCTTGTCGCGTGAATAGAAAAGAAAAAAATACATACTTACTTAGATATCTACTTACAATTTCTGCCAAACAAAATTAATGCCTATATATGAACTTTTCGCGCGCTACAAGCTTTTAAGACAATAAATTTAACATAATATATTATATCTGTTTCAGTGATAACTTTGATACTACTTTTATTAGGATCCACCCAGGCGAACTACGTCCACTTATAGATAACATTTAACATTGCCACAATGAAAAAACTATACTTTCTCTTCGTTTTAGTACATCTAAATAATAAAAGCTTCATTTTAAAAAGTTTTTTTTAAAGTTTTTTAAATATAATTTTCACATCTTGTATCTCTCATTAGTAGAATAACTCATTTTGCATAAAGATAAACTTATAAATTTATGGTGACTGAAGTATTATTGTCAACCTTGACATTAACTTTGACTTACCTACGAAGAAATTTTAAAAAGGTAGCAGGTATTTTGTTTGCAACCTAGATAGTTACGTTCAAAGTATATTTATGCGAAATAATTTTTAACTTGAAATATTTCCAAAACGATTGAAATGCCGCATAGGGTATGTTATACAAAATATGTCTAGAACTTCTCCTAGAATCCAAAAATATGATAAAAATCATACCATCCAATTTAAAATAAGCTAGAAAAATCGATGTTTTATACTATATTCTTTATATTCGAAGCTCAATAGTTTTGCTGATAAGATATATGAATGATCCATGAAAATCCCCAAAATTTTCATATTTAAAATTTTTCCCCATCTTTAAAAATAAAAAAGTTATAAGGCCTGTCCAGTTTTATTTGGATATCCCTGTAGAAGTGCTACAAAAAGCAAACAACTCCGTGCGTTACGATAGTCGATAGTAATTTTATTAATTTTTCTCGTCGTAATCTCAGTGTGCTTGGACAATAAGTACTGACAATTTTGACTGATGTAAGTTAATTTCATCTAAAATCAACTTTTGAATACTTTTCGTCTTACCGTAATCGAATTTGTACAGAAATCTGTAGAGAGATGCCGAATACCACATCTAAATAATCCCTAAATCATTAATCGATAACATATTCGGTTTGAACACTACTTTGTTTTTGACCTAAAACAGTTTCTGTTTCTCAACCCTTTCAAACAGGTGTTCGATAACTTTACATACCTTTACGCAAACGGTCCGATCGTTTGGCAGCGTAACAGAATTGGGATTGGGGACGAAAATCAATGACTTATGTCGACGACGAACAGTGAATACCGACGCTGACTCTGCCGACGCCATTATTCGGAATAGGCGTCGGGTCAAAGCACCCGGAACCTATTGATATGGGACGTTGGATATTTATAAAAGATGATTTTTGGGGTATAAAAGGGGCTTTAGTTGGTCTTTTTACAAAGTGCTCGAGGATAAAGGCACCCTCAGTTTTTAAATCGCTGTTAAGGGTAATTGTTGAAGTAAAAGATGCAATAAAAAGTGGAAATATTTAAGTTATTTTCATACTTTTTGACAATGCTTGTGCCTTTTATTTTGTTACGTAACTTGATACAAACTGGCCTGATGTAATACATGCAAATATAAACTTAAAAATTCAGAGAAAATAGGATCATAATCAGGAATATGCACATACTTTTTTATTGCATCAATCGTTTAAGGAAGCCATGCCAAACCCAAAAAAAAAATATTTTGAGGAAAATTACTAGGATGATTTAGCTACAAAGCATGTTTACTTTTCAGTATAATGTATTACAATTAAAAAGCAGCTAAATTTATGACATAAATAATAGAAATGAATAAAAATTTCTAGTATTCTGTATACCCAAGCATTAAAGACAATATTTAAATAATTTTATTTCATTGGTATTTTTGTCGTCGTAAACAGCCTGTTTTGCCGTGTGTGCGCCGATGGCACCAACGCTGTATCACATCGCATATGCACGGAGCTGAGTAGGGAGCATTTCGACTGAGCCAAATTAAAAAAATTTAAAAACGTGTAAGGAAAAAAGTTGTTTTTTTGTTGTTGTTTTGTATCGAACAACTTTTTCTCTAAAACCAATGATTCAGCAGTTATAAGGAAATAAAGAACTAAATTGTTTATAAAAATTGATCGCGCTAGAATTTTTCAATTCTGATAATTTAGGCTCAATCTACACCTAATTCTCAATGTTCGTGATTTTTTTGGAATTTTTATGGGCGATCCTTTTGGTGATAAGGGTGGGGGACGGCAATTTTTAAGAGTTTTTCCCGAAAAATGTTTAAAAACATGCATAAAAAATACATCATGTATAATGTTGACTTCGGGCTTCAATAAGCTTTTATTTGACACTTTACACGACACGTTTAATTTTTTTTCCATTTCCCAATGGAATTAACCCCCAGAATCAATATTCAACTTTTTATACTTCACGTCTATAATTGGGCCATCACACACTATATTTGTGCTAAATTTACAATTTTTACGTCGAATAGTTTTGAGTGAAAATCGCCTGACAGGCGGACGGACAGACAGTGATTCCATAAGTGTCCCGTTTTGCTAATTTTAGCACGGAACACTAAAAATGAGGTAACAAAAAAGATAAGTACCGTAATTGATAAATAGAATCCTATAGTGGCTAAAACCAGAAAATCATTTAATGAAGTGGAAGACTGGCTTCAATCAATAGAATATTATTAAAAATGGAGCAAACATATAGATAATATGGGAGCGTCGGCTACTTTTTACATTTTCGTTAACCACATTATTATTGAAGTGGCTTAACACAACAAACTTTATGTCACAATAGATAATTGTAACAAATTTATCACCACGAACACAAAGTGATTGTCGTAGCCTATTAAATTGTGTTGAGAATAGCATTTCGTTTCCAAATTAAAAAAAAAAATATACCAAAAACCACTTTAGTCGATTGGACAAAAATTTATTACCAATTTAATTGCTTTTAAATATAACTTTTTCCAATATAAGTTCACAAGGTTTCAGACGGACATACTACAATTATTCTAACTTATAGGTACCTTCCCTCTTTTTACGTCGATGTTAAAAATGGATTTGTATTTACTGCCACTAACTTATCCATAAGTTGAAACCCTAGTGCCGCCGCTTTTTTAAACGACGTGATAAGAAACATGCTCCTGAAGAAAACATGATAAAGCGTCGGCATTTTTCAAGTAGACGGACATGCTGCCATGTTTACTTGCAATTTCGCCCAAGATAAGGCTCAAATCCATCTTTTAAAAGTCGGGTCGAATTTTTTAAAAACAAATTTAGTTTTATTAAAAGATTGTCGCCTTTTAGAAAGATTACGTCGATTACATTTTTTTACGATTAAGACTGAAAATAAAATATTGAGAGGAAATGGTTTTAAAAGGTGGCGCAGTAGCGTACAGATTCTCTGGGATAATAATATATAACCCAAATAACTTTGAAATATATTTTTTTATATTCTCTACATAAATTAAATGTTTATAGCGGTTGCTATTATTCATTTATTTTGGTCTTTATTAAAAAAAAAAAAGATTTTCTACTGCCAATTTTCGCGCGAATTTCGACACTTGTAAAACGTGATCCCATTGGCTGTGTCATCAAAAGTATTTTTATGACTCATAATGAGTACATGGCCAATTCCAGTGTTGCAAGGTCATCGAAAAATACCTACAAATGACATTTCGTCCAATGAAATATCTCTGCACTTAAAGTAGGAGGTTCCTAAAATCTTATTCCTGTATATTTTAAGCCAAAATCGGTCCAGGAACCTTTCAATTTTGCAACAAAAACTGGCATTTTTGCGAAATTTTGAGACATCGTATCTTAATATTGAGTTAATAAATTGCAATTCTTTGCTTTCATGGCCATCTTCGAAAATTCTAAAATTAAAAGTTTTTCAAATTTTGCATGTCCCCGATGCAAATAAACTTATTTATTTATAACTTTAACGAAAAACTAAGCGATTTAAATCAGTGGGTGGTATTTAGTGGGTGGTATTCCTAGGTAATTAACGAATAAAATAAACCCAAAAAGAATTACTAAATAAGGAAAATAATGTCGATTAAAAATAAGATTTGTTGGAAAAAATCAAGAAAATTCTGTTTTTACCCCTTAAATACTAAAAAATACTTATATATATATATATATATATATATATATATATATATATATATATATAT
Organism: Philopedon plagiatum; assembly: GCA_963971165.1. Classification (NCBI taxonomy): domain Eukaryota; kingdom Metazoa; phylum Arthropoda; class Insecta; order Coleoptera; family Curculionidae; genus Philopedon; species Philopedon plagiatum. The sequence continues at coordinate 96,636,249 of OZ020192.1, read as the reverse complement.
ATATATATATATATATATATATATATGTATATATATAAATATATATATATATATATATATATATATATATATATATATATATATATATATATATATATATATATATATAATAGTATTTTTTAGTATTTAAGGGGTAAAAACAGGATTTTTTTGATTTTTTCCAACAAATCTTATTTTTAATCGACATTATTTTCCTTATTTAGTAATTCTTTTTGGGTTTATTTTATTCGTTAATTACCTAGGAATACCACCCACTAAATACCACCCACTGATTTAAATCGCTTAGTTTTTCGTTAAAGTTATAAATAAATAAGTTTATTTGCATCGGGGACATGCAAAATTTGAAAAATTTTTAATTTTAGAATTTTCGAAGATGGCCATGAAAGCAAAGAATTGCAATTTATTTACTCAATATTAAGATACGATGTGTCAAAATTTCGCAAAAATGCCAGTTTTTGTTGCAAAATTGAAAGGTTCCTGGACCGATTTTGGCTTAAAATAGACAGGAATAAGATTTTAGGAACCTCCTACTTTAGGTGCAGAGATATTTCATTGGATGAAATGTCATTTGTAGGTATTTTTCGATGACCTTGCAACACTGGAATTGGCCATGTACTCATTATGAGTCATAAAAATACTTTTGATGACACAGCCAATGGGATCACGTTTTACAAGTGTCGAAATTCGCGCGAAAATTGGCAGTAGAAAATCTTTTTTTTTTTTAATAAAGACCAAAATAAATGAATAACAGCAACCGCTAAAAACATTTAATTTATGTAGAGAATATAAAAAAATATATTTCAAAGTTATTTGGGTTATATATTATTATCCCAGAGAATCTGTACGCTACTGCGCCACCTTTTAAAACCATTTCCTCTCAATATTTTATTTTCAGTCTTAATCGTAAAAAAATGTAATCGACGTAATCTTTCTAAAAGGCGACAATCTTTTAATAAAACTAAATTTGTTTTTAAAAAATTCGACCCGACTTTTAAAAGATGGATTTATATATATACATATATATATATATTTATGTATATATAGAAGCGGTGGGTAGTTTTGGCTGACTAGTTGATAAACAAGAGTATATTTTGGGGTAACAGCCAGAGGTATTAGGGCTCAATGAATAAGAACTCTTATTTACTACGCTAAGCTTTCGGAAGCATTTATTCCCTTTTCAAAGCTACAAATATGAAGTACATTAGATATATTATGTCTAATAACATTATTACTTATTATTACCTGGGTGTAAGTGAGTTTCAATAAAATGAAAAAAAGCAACTCATCTTCACAGTAATCTTAATGCAGGAATTATTGAGTAAATTGTGCAATGATACTACAAAATCTTGTTGAAAACTTCAAAGTGACAATTGTTAATTGTCATAAGATTCTGTTGAGAAGGAGAGTTTTTTACAATGGTGGATTATTTAAATATTACAGGTTGCTAATTCAAAGTAGTAGATAGGTTGCAGTGTGTGTTTATGGTGAGATAATTGTTACTTATTACATAATTTAGTATACATTTTAAAAGAGGAAAAATGATAAAAATAATATTGAATTTTTATATGTATAATGGTTGTGTACCAGGAGAAATGAAATTGTGCATATTGATATTCAACATCTGTAATACGAAGAGAGTTATTAGGATTTTGTTTTTTTAAAGTTATTAAATTTGCGTAAATTATGCTAAGATCTGTCATATCTTTATTTTTGTTAAGTGTATTTGTTTGAGTATATATCTCTGTCATTTCGAGAAAGATTCTTTTTTTAGTATTTTTTTCTTGGTGTAATATTTTTGTAGATTCAAACGCAGGGATGTGTCCTGTGTCGATATTATGTTCAGCCAATGCACAAGAACGCTTTCCTAGTCTACAATCTCTTTTATGAGATGTAATCCTGTCTTTAAGGACCCTAGAGCTTTGACCTATATACAATTTTTCACATTCGGAACAAGGAATACTATATACTACAGCTGCCTTCTTCAAGGCTTCGTCTGTGTCTTTTACTTTTGAAAAAAGAGTGCCTATATTTTTTTGAAATTTTTGGGTTATCTTGATGAAAGGTTCGTATTTAAAAACTTTTGTGATTTTATTAGTTATTGATTGAATTGCAGGTACAGAGAAATAATATGTTGGTTGGTTGTTTGTTAAAAAGGCACTGATTTCAGGAGTACCAATCTGGATATTATTCCTTTGTAGGATGGGTGTAATAGATGTGTTAAAAATAAGTTTTTTTAATAGACGTTCTGGATAAGAGTTCTCCAAAAGAATATTGTAAAGTAAATTCAGGTTTTTCAGTCTTAAAGTAGGGTGGCTGATTCTGACAATCCTTGATTTCAACCCCAACACAAGATTAATTTTCATCTTTTCTGTGTGATAAGAGTTATAATTGATGTATCTACCTGAACTGGTGGGTTTTATGTACCATTCAAGTATGATTTTGTTATCATTTGCTCTTATCAGTTTGGTGTCCAAAAAAGGTACACTCATGGTGGTTTCATTTTCAATCGTGAATTGTATATTCGGATTGTGGTTGTTAAAGGTTTGTAGAACTAAGTCCATTCCATCAAACGGTACAGACAGAATCAGGTCATCTACATATTTTTTGATGAACGGTAAATCGAAAGGTAATTTTGGAATGCAATCATCCAGTAAGTCATCCATAACATATTGAGCAACTATCGGGGAGATAGTCGCTCCCATGGGGGTACCTAATATTTGTTTGTAGTAGGTTTTGTTGAATAAGAAATAGGTTGTATCAAAAATAAATCTCATAATATTTAGAAATTCATTTTTTGGAAAGGTTGTATGTTTATTAATGTTTTCCCACTTTTTATTGATACTATTGATGACTAGTTCAATGGTAATGTTTGTAAATAAAGAAACGACATCCAGACTAATTATTACGTAATTATTTGGAAGTTGTTTGTTTTGTATAAAATCAGCAAATTCAAAAGAGTCACTTATATAGTATTCATTGTTTTTTACATATGCTTGTGATAATATATATGTGATGAATTTTGCTCATTTGCTATTAGGAGAATCTATTGATGAGATTATGGGTCTTAAAGAGAGAGTGGGCTTATGAATTTTGGGTAGGCCATAATACTTTGGTGAAATTTGATTATAAATGGTAAGTGTTTTCGAAATTTCTTCGGTAATAAATTTTTTCTTCTTTAATTCTGAAATTATTTTGTTAGCTTTTTGTTGGAAAGACGATGTGGGGTCATTTCTAAGGGGTACATAATACTTTATGTCTAAGAAAAATTCATTTGATTTATTTAGATAGTCCTGTTTTGACATAATGACAGTCACATTGCCTTTATCTGCCCTAGTTATTATTAGTTCTCCGTGTTGGGACAAGAATTTCTTAGTTTTATTGAATAATAAATGCAAGATGAAAATAAATAAAAGCAATGAAGTGTCTAAGTATAGCTAACAGGAGGAAGATTAAACGAAGCAAGCAAGGAAAGAAACTAGCAAAGGTTGACAATGTCATAACAAGATAATCACAGCAAGTGCGTCATGAATAGCTGAATATTACATTGGCATTAGTAATATTATAATTGTTTGAGAGAATTTATTTAACTACACAGCTGTTACTTCGAAATTAAAAACGTTGCATCAGCTATGCTGTGTGCGGCGTTGATTCAATTTTCAATTAAAATTCCTAATAAAGTTCGGGTTTGTTTTTGACCAATAAAGTGAAATGAAAAATATCAATCGAAATTTCAAAAATTACTGTAAACTGCCGGAAAATATATTTTATATATTTATATAAATTTGCAGAGTTAAGGTATATTATCCCACGAACTCTTTGTATTGTCGAAATTGAAAGGTTAGTACCACGAGTAAGGGTTGTCACTCGTTTATCAACTCCGCATCGCCTCAGCATCCGCAGTTTCAATTGCTGACGTAGAAGCAACGGGTCGTCAACGGATCGCCCCTGTACAGGCGTTACCGGTGATATAGAAGCGAGGCGATGCCGCGTTGATAAGTGAGCAACAACCTTAAATAATATTCTTCAATGAAAGGTACGAGTACTATTGCTAGAATTTAGTGCGGTAATAGCTTACTACTATCACAAAAGTTTATTATCGACAAATTGTATCTTCAAGGCATAAAATTACTCCGCGCAAACGTTGGCTCACCCGGTACTAGGGCATTCAATCCCGGGATCTCGTTTCCCGGGATCCCGGAGACATTTTTCGATCTCGAAATCCCGGGATTGTCGTTTATTTAATCCCGGGATTTTCGGTATTTATCTTTTCATTTTTTCATTACTTTATATCGTGCACAAGCGTTACGTAATAGTACAATTATGCGCTAATAGACAACCCTGAATGTATGGCAACAATGTACCTTGGATTTCCCGTCGCGGATCGCGACCTTCAAGAACCAACGCCAATTAGAAATGAAACTAAGAACAATAATTGAGCAACGAAGAACAGTTCTATCATCGATCCTAAGTTATCTACACGCTCCTGCAGAAAATGAAACAGAAGAATAATTATTTAAAACTAATTTTTTTAAAAAACAAGTTTCGATTCACTTTTTTTCCTACTGTAAGAATCGTTTTTTTATGTTATGTTTTAAAATTTTTTTATTTATAGGTTATGTTAAGCCGGGTTCATACAGCGATTTAATTTAATTTAAGATTTAATTTAGCGTAACTTAAAAAGTTGGTTAGATGGCACGCCATAATAGCGTTCATACACTTGATGTAATTTAAGACTTAATTTAAAAGTTGACCAACTTTTATCTTTTAGAATTAAATTAAATTAAATGAGGGTTAACGCGCAAACTCAATGAGATGACGCAGTTGACATTGACACTATTGACAGTTTTGAAAGAAAAATATTCATAAAATGTAAACAAAAGCCTTTACATTTTTGTGTATTTCCCATTCCTTGTGTTAGCTTGTTTAATTTAAATTATTTAAAGTGAGTTTGTTTTTGCAAAACTAAAAATCACCCACACCCACACTTGAAAATCGCAATGGCGCAGGCGCAGCACGATGTATTTCATTGGCTGAAAATTAAATCTTACGTGACATAAATTTCTGGATGAACACCATAAATTAAAATTAAATAAACTCTTAAATTACCTTAGGCTAAAATTAAATTAAATTGCTGTTTGAACCCGCCTTTATAGTGTACTTATGTTCATTTTTATGTGTTTTTTTTAGTTATTTAAATTAAATGAAGAGAGTATGTTTTAGTTTCTTGGTTTTGTATTAATGTTGTTTTTTGAAATAAAGGAGTGATGAAGAAATAAATGTTTTTAGTTAATTAATAAGAAAAATTTCAAGAAAAATCGTTTTTTAAAAATCCCGGGATCAATCCCGGGATACCGGGATTGAAAAATTATAATCCCGAAATCCCGGGATTGGAAATTTCCACCGGGATTGAATGCCCTACCCGGTACCAATTAACGTGGCTTTTTCATAAAGATAAATTATGTTTATATCGTTAATGTTGTTCCGCTAGACGTCAGCAAACAATTTAGTGAGTTTTTTAAAGTATCGCAAGGCGATATCTCGAAAACGGTTTAAAATATTTTCATGAAATTTTGGTGAGTTAATATGGAGATGGGGGGCATATTTAAGCATATTTTTGACAATTACCCTCTCTCTACATTTTGAGGGGTGGGTGGTAACTTTGGAAATTTTAATGGGATGATGTACTTTTGTTTATAAAATTCTAATCTACGTAAAAAACTGTGTACAACATTTTTTTTTATTTACTCTTTCGATTATGGAATTATTATTTATTAGGTTATCAAATAAACAAAAATATTTACTATTTAACTTCAACTTATTTATCGTCTGTTTTGCTTGCAAAGTTGTCCGAAATATCCCACTTCAAATTCCAATCACTTTCTCACTCTTTTTCTAAATCAATTTCGTACCCGCTGTACCATTTCAGGTGTCACTAATAAGCAGGCAAAGCGAATTCGGGCTTTCATATCATCTAAAGTTGTAGGTGCAGTAGCCATCACTTTGTCCTTGATAAAACCTCACAAGAAAAATCCAAGTGGGGTCAAATCCGATCAACTGGCCAGCCAGGTCCCCCAAGCAAATAAAATATTAGAAAAACTCATAAGTTTTTAATGACGACTTATTAACAATGACGGGAAAACCAGTCAGAATCTAGCTGAACAACTAGAAGGTCTTAATTTAAATCAATACTAAATCTTAAACCTTTTTAGTGAATCTGAACGTAAGTTTTGACAGATGCATTATACATGCATTTATTCATACCTAGCCAGTCGGTTTCACACAAATCCTGATAAAGATAAATCATGCCGGCACATCTGGAGTTCCTAAAACATAAGTTTTACATGAACAGCGAGTGTTACGTATTTTACTTTTAAAAAAGGATGGACTTCGGTGAAATATATCTCTTTAATATACGAAACTATACGAATGAATCAGCTTGATGACAAGGGGTTGATGGGGAGGGGTTTAGGAGAAAAGTTGCCTTGTTATAAAAATATATAAAACATATCTTACTAACATAACAACTAAGTTAACGATATTATAAAAAAAATTAGGATGAAATGGAGGAAAAATAAGGAAAGCAAAAGTATTTTTTAGTGAAATTGAAACTGTTGAAGCGATTAGAGGAAGAGAGAAGGGAAAGCTTTAACAGGCGAGAAATTAAAATGTTCTGAGTTTCTGTATATAGCATAAACAGTAAATTGATATGGGAAGGCATACTTTTACAGAATAAACACAGAACATTGACATAACTTTACCTGATCATGAAATAACTTTATTGTAATTTATATGTATCATAAAAAACAATAGGTAAGTACCTTAAATTAAAAATAACAGCATTAATTTTCACATAATTAAACAATAACAAAAATAGCAAACAGACCGAATTTTATCCAGAAAGAACATAACCAAACCTCTACAGAACCGAACAAAGTCAGACAACAATTTGGCAAAAGGAATTTCAACAGAACCGAGTAAATTCCGGCACTTGTTAACGAAACCAAACAAATGCTAACGAATAAAAAACACCTTTAAACGAATACGTTAGGAAATCGATTACAATGTATTAGAAATTCTGTGATAAACGATTATTATATTAAAATTTTATTTTGTGTGATGGAAAATTTTCCATTCATTACAATTATTTTATTTGTAAGGAACATGAACAATGAATGTAATTTTGGATTATAAATATTCTCTAATCTAAAGACAACATATTTATTATTTTGACCAATACGTCACAGCTATCAAAGGTGTAATCAAATAAAACGGTGACAATGTGACTTAGAAAAATTTTGATTTTAAAAGCGTAATTTAGCAAATTCAACATTCGGATTCACTAAAAAGTTTTAAGATTTAGTACCGGTTTAAATTAAGATCTTCTAGTTGATCCGTTAGGTTTTGACAGGTTTTTGTCCTGTCATTGTTAATAAATCGTCATTAAACATTTATGAGGTAATCTAATATTTCACAGATTTGCTTGGTTTCCGACTGATTTTTATCTTGAAACGTGGTGCTAAAATGAATTTAGTTCGATTATTATGAAAAGTACATACTAAAATTGCCCTTCTCTTTATAAATTTTGCGAACAAACTCTGAAACAAATTCATAGTATAAAACTTAGTTGTCTTCTCCTTACACTTGTCAGTTAAAATCTTTTGGTTGTCTAATTAGACCGATCTAGCGTTTGAGAACCTGGGCGCAAATTTTTACTTGGAAATCTGGAATAGGAATTCTTTTAAAATTTAAAACAACTTTTTTATCTAACGTTTTGCATTAAAATTTAAAAAAGGCAACTCAACCAAATTTTACGTTTTTGTATTTTTTTTTACCTACCCTGTACAAAAAACAAATTTTTGGCATCGTGGATTTTATTTTTAAGGCAAGCAAAAACTTTAATAAAGAAATACCATATTTCACTTTTTGGTCCATTTTTTTATCTAAGACATCCCACTAGACTTCAAGCCTAAGTACTGTGGGCGTCTGAAGAGAAAGGAAATGTAGTCTATTAACACGGGATTTGAAGGATTGGAGGTTGGGACGGGAAGGGAAAACATCTGCAGGCAATTTGTTCCATAATCTGGAAACCCTAGGTATGAATGAGCGAGAGAAGTGGTCTGTTCTAGGCTTTTGTATCTGGACAGTAAAGGGATGCATACGTAACGCGCTTCTTGTTATTCTGTTAGGAACAGTCAAAGGGGGAATAATACGGGCTAGTTCTTCAGAGCAAAATCCTTGAAAGTAGCGGTAGAAAAAGGATAAATCCCCAACAGCACGGCGATGAGCGAGAGAAGGGAGGTTTCTCGTGAGGGCTGGGTCATTGATAAGTCAAATGGCTCTCTTTTGGATAGAATGAATGATGTTAAGTGTCGAAGGTGATGCCGCTCCCCAGATGTGGGAGCAGTACTCTAGGTTAGGTCTTATTTGGGAAACATAGAAATTGTATAAGTTGGAAGGGGAGAAGCATTTTCTGACTCGAAAGAGGAAACCAAGCTTTTTAGCTGCCCATATGGCTACTGAGGTAATGTGTTTGTGCCAGCTGAGATCATGTTCGAAAGCGAGGCCAATAAGATTGAATGTTTCATTGTTTTGTAGGGCTTGGCCATTCATGTGGATGGGGTAAGCGTTGCCAGATTTTTTGCGTGACAGGGAGCAAGAGTGGGTTTTGGAGGCGTTGAACTGAACAAGGTTCTTGGCACCCCAGTCTAAGATTAATTGAAGATCTTGGGAAAGGTACAGGTACAGAGCTCTGCGTCTATTATCCAACTCTTGATTCGAAACTTGTCTGGAAAAATGAATATTGGAGTATAGAGTACTATCGTCAGCATAACTATGTATAGGATTGGTAGTTGAAGAGAGCAGGTCATTAATGTGAAGAAGAAATAGGGTTGGTGCCAGGACTGAACCTTAGGGGACGCCAGCATTGATAGGATGGAAGTTAGATGAGTGACCGTCAACCACAACAGATATGCGTCGATTAGAGAGGAAGCTACCGATCCAGGTACATAGTTTGGTAGGAAGACCGTAAGAAGGTAGTTTGTTGAGGAGTGCGGCATGCCATACTTGGTCAAACGCCTTGGAAATATCGAGGGCAACAATCTGAGACTCTCCATGAAATTCGAGAGACTTGTTCCAGTTATATGTGGCAAAGCTAAGGAGATTAGCTGTGGATCTTTGGTGACGAAATCCGTACTGTCTGTCATAGATTTTGTGTTTTTCTAGATATTTTAGAATTTGTCCTCTTTTCTACCCCATCCGTGGACGTGGACATACTGTAGTTCGCTAGTTATAAATAACTTGAGAATCCCTGATTGCTCGAAAACGTAAATTAAGGTATCTGTACTTGATTCTAAATCAACGGTACCTACCCTTGCTTACAGCTTTAAGGTCCGCAACTTTGAGGTCCACTGATGTAATACATTTACAACAGTTCTACCTAACTGTAAATTGACAAGTAGTCCCATTACCAAGTTCTAATTAAATTTATTAAAGGAGTTAATATACAATGTATTCAAGAAGTGTTGATTTATTTCATTTAAAACACCCATCTCAAAAAGATTAATGTGCCCACGACACGTCTGGACTAACAGTCTATCTCATATTTACATCATATACACACAACAAAAGCTATTTACATATTTTGATTCAACATTCCGTTTTGTTGTTTTGTCGGTAACATCAGTAACCACTCCTCACAAAGCGGGTCGTTTGTCACTTTCAAACTCGGCAACATATTATATGGAAGCCGAAATGCTAGAGAACAAATGAAGAGTAGTTCGGTAAAGTTATTTAATGTAAAGTTGCTTTTATTAAGTAAAGGTGTTGGAAATAGTATTCATGCATATGTCATTAATCTCCTAATTGTGTTGGGATGTTGTCATCATCGTTTAAGTTTGTCATATAATGGGATAATTTAATAAATTGATGTCTTAGTAAGTTCGCTGAGGTATTGAAGCGATATTATCCTTAGTGCTATTATGCTCACTTTATACATGTCATAGGAACTAATCCTAAGGAATTTCAAATCATGCAACTTACTAGGGGGTAATCTGTGTAAATAATGTCATCCAACAATTTTACAATATTGAAAAATAATAGATTAATATAAGTTATATCTACCAAGCAAACTAAATCTTGATAAATAGATTGCATAAAAAAACAAAATCGACTTTTTAAATATTTTTATTATATACATTGTACCGATATTTTATGTGTGTGAAGTAGATCTTTGCAGGCTACGGGTTCTTCTTTTAAAATTAAGTGTTATAGAGGTAGATTATTTGAAATCAGTAAGTATATCGTTTAAAAGCCACCAAAACCAACTAACTAATTCTCTTTCAGTAACTCAAAGACGTGTCTACCAAACTTTTAATGATTGTGTACACAATGATTTACTTATGTAGTACAACAATAATGGGAAATAATGTAACTCTAGTATAAAGAAAAAACATTTAAATGCGCTTCCTTACCAGAATATACAGGGTGTTATAAAATTCACTGCATATATTGGAATGGGTTTGATACCCAAGCATACCCAATGCTTTTCCCCTCACGTCACACATTTTTTATTTTAAAGAATACCCAAACACCGGCCCTTATCCGACGCTTCTAAAGAACCTGACATCATAGGCTTTAATATTATAGAGAAATAACAAGCGATTCAGCCGGAACATTGCCAAACTTAAATATTATCGTGACATCTCATTTTTTATCAGTTTTATTGAAAACCGAAAATAATCCCAAGTATTTTTAATTCCACCGACACAATTTACCAAGAATGTGAATTTTGATTTAATAGCAATTTCTTTACATAATATGGGAAAATATGAATCATACATTCGTGAAATTAGATTAACATTGTAAGCAGAAAGAACCAGGCTATATTATACGGTAACACAAACAATTATGACTTACTTATTACGTTAATAAATGAGATGAGCCTTATTCAATTATTCCTACTAGCTGAAGCTTTCTGCCTTTAAAAAAAAGGTTAAAATTAAAACACAAACACCATCTGCCACCGCCGCCAAACCTCTCATAATTTACACATCCAGTCCGGTTCCAGAGTTTCACATAATTTACTATCACATTAATTGAGATTATAGTATTAACAAAAATCGTACGCGGTCAATGATTTGCATTTTAAATAATAACCGAGCAAAACACAACATTTTTGGGTGTTTAGTTTGGTGTTATTTAGTTTTGGTTTGAACAGCTATTCTCTGGATTGTTTTATTTGTGTTACAGTATTTCAACTTTTTGAATTTGAAAATTTTGGAAGATTTAGTAGGATATCTTTTTTTAAAGGTAACAGAAATATTATTTCTTCAAATTTATTACATAAAATTATTAGTGACAGACTTTGCAACACAATAACCTAGCTCACTTTTTTATATGGCTATGTGTTTATTACCATGCGTGCGTAGTGGTTATTTTTTTTTAATGGGCGATATCCAGCTTATTATTGCGAATCACCATTTATGACTAATTTTCCCTCATCTGAATTCATACCAGGATTTACCGGTTGTAATATACGCAATGAATTTCATAACAGCCTGTATAGTTATACAAAATTCTCTACGAAAAAGATGCGTACCATAGTTTGGAAAATTGTGAAAATTCTTTATTGAAAGCCAACAAAACCAACTAATTCACCTTCAGTAGCACAAAGACGTGTCTGTCAAACCTTTAATGATTGTGTACAAAATAATTTACTTAGAAGAAGAGATTTAAATGCACTTCCTTACCATATTATATAGTTATTAAAAATTCTCTGCGAAAAAGATGCGTGTCATAATTTTAAAAATTGTGAAATCTCATTATTCCGTTATTGCTGTGAAAGAATATAATATTCAGAATTCACTTATATGTTTAAAATTAAAATGGAAAATAGGAAAGCAAATCATATTTGCAATGTTATAAGTAGAACGTAACTTGAGAGTTGACAATTTAAATTTGTATATCAACAAAGCATCCTTTAGATTCACTGATCGGACCATTCCCCGCCCGATCACCGAGGTTAAACGACGCTGGGCCGGGTAGTGGAATGGATGACCGACCACCTGGCAACAGCGTGTCATTCCAACACGAAGCTGGTAGAGGAGCTCTTTCTTCACCGAGGAGGTACCACCTTATACATTCAATTAAAAAGTTGGTGAAATCTTTAAATTTGTGAATCGGACTTTCCCAGTACACCCACGATACATGGTACTTAGGCCTCGGCCTTCGTGATCTGTTAGAAAAAGAAAAGGTTATAGCTATTTACCTAACAAGTGCGGAAAGTCATACTTTTCCGCACGCGACGGCAGTTGACCGAGCGACGCGAAGCGGTCAGCAGTCAAGTGCGGAAAAGACACTTTCTGCACGTGTTGGGTACAATGTTTTTTCTACAAGCGTGAGGAAAATCATCTGTTATGGATAACAGCAACCACCATAAACATTTAATTTATGTAGAGAATATAAAAAAAATATTTCAGAATTATTTGGGTTATAGGCATATTTCCTACTGCGTCAAGAAAATTGACATTCTTAATCGATTTCAAAAAAAATTCTTAGTGGCATCTAGATCTAATCAAAATTAAAAAAATATCTATAGTTAAGTTTTATGTTAGTTGTACCGTTTCCTTTATAAAATATGTTCATCAGTTAGATTTATTTTTGGTCATCGTTATTTTGTTATTAGTGTTGTAGGTAAGAAGCTAAAAGCAGATAACTGTTAACAATTTCAAAAGCAAATTTATTAATTAAACGGAGAACACGCTTAATTAAAACTTCGGTCAGTGGTCAGCTACCCTTCTGTTTCCTTTGTGCCTCTATTGTGTTAATATGATGTGGGCTCACAAAAGAAATTTTTGGTATGTCCACTAAGTTTATTAAATGAATGCTTTGATATCTAATTAGCACCAAAAAGTTATTCTTCATCATACATTTACAAATTGTAATAAACGTAAAAACAAATTTTAATTAAATAAAAAATTAAAGATTTCACTACTGTTACTGGACGCCAGTAAATCAGACAAATAATATTATTTGGCTTTATATTAAAAATCCTTTTAGGTACTAATAAAATACCAGGTTCCAAAACTTAAATCGGTGTAATTTTAGATTTTATGTTTAAAAAGAGTTTCCCATAAAGCAGGTTTTATTATGAACATATCCTGCAAACAACCAAACAAGTAAGGTAAAGGCAAATCTGCACCATGCGTTTTTGCTGAGTACTTAACTGCGCAAAAAAAAAATATCAGCACTTTTGTTCGTCGTTATAGTGGATAAAAAATGTCGATGGAATTGCATGCATTCTTGTTGCACGGGACAGAACAAGTTCTATCCTCTCTCATTTATTGTGCAATTTCGACCAAAGTTTGCAGCTGCTTGATGTCAACTTTTTAAAAATAAAAAATTATTTAAAGAACAATAAAAATGAATAGGATATTTCCTAGTGTGTAGTTTAAAACACGTATATTTAAAACTCAAAAAGTCAACTGATCGGCGAGACACCAAAATTGCCCATTGAAAATGCATAAACGGACGCATAGTGCAGAGCAGTCTTACGAGTTTCTTTCTTAGCGATTTAAACTTCAAATTATAAATAATTAAGATTAGAACAGATAACGGTAAGTATTTAAATACCACACTAATTACTGTGCTTCTTAGCACTTGAATCAATTTGTAAATTTTAATTAATTTTCAGTGCCTGCTTCGTAATAAGCTATAATCACTGCCGGTATTTAGGTAAGGGAAATTTCAGTTATTAGAACGCGGTGTATAAATGAAATTAACTGAAATATAAGAACGAAACATAATATACAGTGAGGGCCGAAAGTCTGGAAACCTGGAAATTTATTGGATATGGGAAATATTAAGGAAATATACAAAAACACGTCGATTTTGATTTTTAGTTTTACACAGTTTGGTACTATTAAATTTCGTAAATTTTGACATCTGTCAAAGTTATGACGTCATTGTCAATATTTTTAACTAGCACCTTAGTTAGTAATGTGATACATTATTTGAAAGATAATTATAGCCTAAGTGCGGTTACCAAATTTGGTAATATTCTATCCAACCATTTGAAGATGGCAGCACGTAAATCTGCAACTTGAAAAAAGAAGTTATTTTGTTTTTAGAGTGTTGTAGCTTGAAACAACAATTTTATGGTTTCTGTGTTGCTCAGGTTTGTTATTTCAAACATACTTAAATAAGATAGTCTTGACGAAGTTTACCAACTCTTTAATAACATACGTCCAGAGCGACAAGCAATTACAAAATGTACGGTCAGCACATTTGTTAAAAAATTCCATGAACATCGTTGTGTAAAGGAAAGGCCAAAATAGGTCATAATGTTAAATTAGATGTTTTGCTCAGTTCTGAATAAAATACACATTTACCAACCCGTCAAGTGGTATTACATTCAAACGATTGTCAATTATCGCTGAAAAATATTCTGCACAAAGAAAAACTCATCCATACAAAATAAAATTAATACATGATTTAAACGAAGATGACTATGGCTGCCGACTCCAGTTTTGTGAAATTATGCAAGAACGGTGCAGCATGGATCCGTTTTTTGTGCAAATGTTTTGTTTTCGGATTAATCTACCTTTTTTCTCAATGGTACTGTCAACCGACAAAACTGTAGATATTGGTCTACAGAGAATCCCCATTGGGCTCCAGTGGCTTATACGCAACTTCCTGAAAAAGTCGACGTTTGGGCTGGAATATTTCAGCAAGACAGGATTATAAGTCCCTATTTTTTGACATAAATTTGACCGGCGAAATCAATTTAGACTTTGCAAATGGACTTAATTCCTGGCTTCTTCTCTATATCCTTCGTAATCCTTCCTTTTGTTTTTAAGTATTTTTTCCATGTTTTATTTTTATCTTTAACTGCCTTCTTTACTTTAAAATGCCATTTACTTTTACATTCCACCATTGTATCCTTTTCACGTTCCTATTTACTATACGTGTCACTCCATATCTTTGTTCTGCTGCTGCTATGTATTATTTCCAAATCCAACGTACCATCTGTTGATATGTTGGAACCTCGGTAGTTAACATTCTTTACTTTATTTGGCTTTTCCTTTGGCATCCTTATTTCCGCTCTTCCTTCTCCATTAAACTCCATGTACTCGGTTTTCTTCCTGCTGCAAAAATTTTAATTTGTTACTTATAAACGATCGTATACAGAAAAATTAAATTATACGCGGGCGAACGGGTGCGACAGCTAGTACAAAATATAAAAATAAATTAATTATTCCGTTCATAAGCACCACTTTAAAAAAAGGTTCATTACCTAAAAATGATTGCTCCAAAGGGCCAATTACTTATAGCCATGTAGTACGCTTTTAAATTTAGGGTGTAAGTAATTTGTCTTGGGCCAAGACGCCCTTAGGCCCTTTGAGCATCCCTTAAGACGTATTGAAAACGCGCATAGGGCTAGGCCAAATTAAATTAAGGGAGAATAGAGATTATAAAAAAAATCTCTCTCTGGTGCAACAGGGAGCAACAGCCTTGTTCACCTGAATACAGAGGCGTACGGTTAAATAGGATTTTACACGGATTTAAAACAATGATTTTTTAAATATACAAAAAAATAGTCGTTTATGTAAAAATCACTATGATGTCGTTACCAAAAACACCATGTGAACGAGTACAAACAGAATATAAATCTATAATATCTTTTTAAAGCGTGTCCAGAACTGAAAAGTGATCGAATATGGAATTTGACAAAATAACTTTATGATCATTATATGTACCTACGTGTTTTGAAATATATGTTCTGTAAATAACATATTACCAAAATAAACAATAAAAACAGTACTGCTTTTACTTAAAATTTAAAAAAATATTTTCGGAACGTTTTTCATTCATCTAGCTTACCTGAAAAAGTGCAAAATAAGGTATTATACCAAATGAAACTTTGACAACTCATTGTTTTATTTGTAAATGCTGACAGTTGTGTTTCCTTTTTATTAAATATGGTGATTAAACTTACCACGGAGGAAAAAATTGAAATAGTATTAATTGTCCAACCGGACCATTATAATACATGCAGAGAGTTCTTTTGAGTACCTGTCTTCTTCTGCAGTGATTGGTTCAACTTTATCGATATTTTTCTAAAATTGTATGATACATTTAATTAAACATACTACTTGTCATAATTTTGCAACACTTATAAATAATGCAACCAGCTTGACGAAATTTTGCAAGTGTATATAGAGTGCTATATTACTTTTAAGTGTTTTTCACAAATTTCCTATCGAATAAAGGAATATTCGCGGGAATTCGCTTTGGCTTAGGAGATACAGAGGCTTAAATAAAATCTTTTTAAAATAGGGTCACAATCAGGTCCCATCCTCATATCTACATCTATACTTTCCTGTAACTTTTTCCCATATACCTATTTCACAAACTGTTCCCCGACCTTACAAAATCCACGGCCCAAGTTATTTTAAGGAAAAATCATTTTCACCCATACAAACTAAAATTTCATCAGAAACTGCAGCCTAGAGATTTTGATTCGCGATTTTTGTTTTGCTCTTGGTTTCAAGGTGAGGTGGATGACCCATTTTTTGCAAGAAAAATATTATTTTCAGTTGAGGCCACGTTCACCTCAAATGGAGTGGTGTGTTCCCAAAACTGTAGGTGGTGGAGAGAATTATCAGAGAATGTGTTCAAAAAATTTCCCCTCAGATGGTTAGAAATGCAGTGACGGAATTCTTACGACCGACGTACCATTGCGCCCAAAAAAAAACTGGGACAACAAAATTTGCAGATATTTACTGTGATCTCCTAGACTATTACGTATTACCTTAGGTTAAACCTCATACAGGTATCATGTGACAGTTGTCAGTTTGATTTATTTAAATAATTGACTTTACGTTTACTTCCTAAATATGCCTCAGTTAACCCCCCAGCAAAAAGCAATTATCTACAGTCGATTGCGAGACGGTGTCAGTATAAGAAACATAGCAGATGAAGTAGAAGTCGATAAAAATACCGTGCTCTTGGCAAAGCAAAAAGTTGCAGAGCATGGAGCTATTATTAGAAAAGCAGGTTCAGGTCGCCTCAAACTTTCGACGCAAGATCAAGATAGAGAGATCAGCCCTTTGAGACCGCCATAAAGGCCAAAGAAGAGACCAATTTCCCAGGGTCAGTTAATACGGCTCGTAGGAGAATTCGCAATTCTGATATAAGGAATCGATGTGCCGCTAATAAGATATTTTTAACGGACAGAAACAAACAAATCAGGTTAGATTTTGCCCATGAATACCTCCACCAGAATAATTTGTGGGAAACAGTGGTATTTTCAGACGAAAAAACATTTCAGTCCTGTAATAATGGGAGATTCCGTGTTTATAGGCCATCGGGTGCGCGATATGATGAGAGATATACTCACAAAACTAATAGAAGTGGACGTTTCTCTGTAAACGTTTGGGCTTGGATTAGTGCTAGGGGTCCAGGAGCTTGTCAGATCGTGGAGGGGAGACTTACTGCAGCGCTATACTGCGATATTCTCCACCAAGTAATGATACCCTCGGTTGGCGCAGTTTATGGCCAAGATTATATATTCCAGCACGATAATGCTCCGATACATAAAGCCCGTTTTACTCAAAATTTCATTGAAAAAAAATTATAACTTTGGGGTTCCTATATCTATATCTGTTTTATCTATATCAACCATAACATTCGGACAAAATAAAAACATACTTTTGATTTCACCTGGTATCACAAAGTACAAAAGGTAAAAATCTGTAACCAAGGTTACTTTCTACAGGGTAAGGTGTTAATATTTACACCTTCAGAGTACCTCCTTAAAGTCTGGGAGCTACAACTCAGCTGTCCCAGTATTACAATTTTGTTGTCCTAGTTTTTTTTGGACGCAATGGTACAGTAGTTTGTATGAAAAGAAACGGTGGTAATGTTAAAGCTTATGTAGTAATTCATAAAATGTTATTGTTGTTTATTTTGGTAATATGTTATTTAAAAACCATGTATTTCAAAACACTTTCTTAAAAAAATTCGAAGCAACATAATATGAATGATCATAAAGTTATTTTGTCAAATTTCATATTCGATCACTTTTCAGTTCTGGACGACACTTTCTTACGTTATTGTACTTTGGCATTGAAATTAAAGATAGGTTTCTTTCTACGCCATTTATCGTTTTTACTTTTTTGACACCCCGTATAGGGATTTCAAAAATATATGCAAGTTATACTTTTAAAAAAATATTTTTCTTCGAAAATGGTAAAAACATTACAACTGATACAAAAAATTGAAAAAAGATCTAAGTATGGTCCAGTTCATTTACATTGGTCCTGTAGTTTTTTGTATCTTCATTAGGCCTATTAATATGCCAAGGACCTCCACTATGTACAACGAAACTAGTAAAAAAATTTAAATTAAGATTTCAGGGATTCCGTTTATTTTATGTTTGCAGTTCTTGTAATTTTAATACACTTTGTAATTATATATACTATGTGTCTCTCGTCATATCCTTCCTGTGCTGAATACCGATAAGTTGCACTGATGATGGTTGAAAAGTCGAAAGTGCTCTGCTACGCTTTTATTAAATAAGCTTTGGACGTAATACGAACATTCTCTTCCTCTACTTTGACAAGTGCACACAGCCTCAACCCTCCTTCCCCAGGTACGGATTCAGGGAGGGGCGAAAGGGGTTTCGCCCCCCGCTCCCTGAGCCCTAATCACGACATAAATTCGATATACGTCATGCGCTTCCCAGGGAAATAATTACTATAAGAAAAAGCTCGTCTTCAACTTAGTATTTCATTTATTAAAAAAATCAAAAAGCGTTTCGTCTTAATACAAGTGCCACCGCCTTCTTTAACAAGGGAGCCATGAAGTAGATGATTTAGCATCACAGCATTTTGTGTTTTTTTTTCTGTCGCTGTTTGTTACATTGCCATTTGTGCTTCATGGTTCAAGAGTTAAGACGGCTGTGTTACAGCCCACCTTCTTAAAATTACTAGCCTTATAACTTTTTTTCCGTAGTCCGATTTAAATGATTTTTATTCTAAATTGTAGATAAATGTATTGGTTTTAATTAATTCTTTTCATTTTTCTAAAAACGAGTATACATGTGCAAATATACAGGAAAATAAAAATGTATGTTTTTTTCTTAAATTTGTAACACCCTGTAGAGTAATTTTACAATCTTAACTCTACTAAAAATACTTTTCTGTGGAGTCTGATTTATTCTTAACATTTAGCTTTTTTATTCACCTCGATATCTTTCTCCGTTCAAGAAAATAAATATGCATTTTTAAAGAAGACACTACACATTTGATCAAAAGTCTTTAATTTTAATTATTGTAACTTAAAACTAATGGTGGTATGGCTTTGTAAATTAAGCCAGATCTTGACAGTTGTCATGATAATTATCATTATTCTGTGGTGTTTAAGTTTTAAAGAGTCAGATGGAAATTATGGTTCTTTCGCTACCGTTGCAGCAAGAGCAGTGGCTTTAGTAAATGATGGAAGGTCGCAGTATGCTGCTAGGGTACTAGGAAGTACAAGATCTAGCATTCGGAGAGCCGTGGAACTTTTCAATGAAACCGGCAAGTTGTCGAGGAGAATAGGATCTGGCAGAAAACGATGAACAATTGCCCAAGATGATCGTTTTTAACTAATGTTTTACGCGATAGAAATACCACAGCTCTTATCCCCAGAAATCGTTCGGAAGAGGTACGACAGATAGACGTAAATGAAATAACTGTTCCGAGACGAGTAAAGGAGGTGGGTTTACGTGCTAGACAACCGACAACTGGTCCAGAGTTGACTAGAAATTGACAGTAAAATTAATAAACAAGCAGTTAAAAACTAAATTGTCAGTAGTATTAGTAAATGGTTGGTAAAAATAATAAATGGTCAGTAAAATTAATAAATGGTCGGTACAATTAACAAATAAGCAGTAAAAATAATCAATTGCCTCGCACCGACTTAGAAATTATAGGACAGGACGTCTCCGGTTTGCTTGGGAACATCAAAATTGGGGCTTCGAGGATGGAGTAAAATTTTATTTTTCGACGAGTCAAGGTTTTACCTAAGGTGGGGGCTCTGTAATGGTATGGGGTGGCATAAATATGGAAGCTCGAACTTACTTGGTAATGGTTGATGGGGGAACTATGGCGGCTGATCGATATATTCGTGGCATTTGAGCACCACACATCATTCCTTTTTCACCCTTTATAGGAAACCACTTTGTGTTGATGCAAGATAATGCTCGTCCTCACATTGCAAGAGTTGTTACTTAGACGACGTGAAGTACGAAAAATTGACTGGCCACCACGTAGCCCAGCAACCCAGACCTTAATCCCATAGAGCATGTCTGAGACATGACGGGCAGAAAGATTCGAGGCCGAGTTCCGGAATTAAGAGAAACAGCAAAAGAATGGGATCAAATCGATCAAAATCAGATTCGACAGCTCAGTCAAGGAATACCATCGTGTATGGGGGCAGTTATTCGTGCTCGAGGGGGAGGAATATCCGCTATTGATGGTTTTGGTGCTTAATATTGTTTCCTTCTTGTTTTTTTCTAAAAATTAAAAAAAATTGCAAAAAGTGTAGTGTTTTCTTTAAAAATTCATATCTCTTGAACGGAGAAAGATCCCGAAATGAATAAAGAAGCAAAATGTTAAGAATAAATCAGACTCCGCAGAAAAGAACATTCAGTAGAGTAACGATTGCAAAATTACTCTACAGGGTGTTATAAACTTAAGTACAAAAATATACATTTTTATTTTCCTGTACCTTTCAACATGTCTACTCTTTTCTAGGAAATTGAAAGAAATTAATTAAAATAAATTCATTTATCCACAATTTAGAAAAAAAATCATTTAAATCGGACTACGAAAAAAAAGTTATCATACATTAAATTGGAAGAAAATTTTGGATGGATCGAATTTTATGTCGGTGAGTGTACTTAAATATTGAAAATATTATAAACAGGTATGGGAAAAATAAAAAGAAAAATTTAATTTATTGTATAGACGGTTTCTGTTACTGCAAAATTTGATATTAAACGTTTGTTTTAATTTATTATACAATTTGGCACGATTGGTAATTTAAAAGTATGTGCCAAAAATAAAAAAGAACCACTTACACCATCACAAATTAGGTGTGCGGGTTTTTAATGAACAGAACTGTACATAGAAGAAATTGACGTTATGTACATTTAGATTTTCTTAGATATTTATCAAAAAATTTCTCTAATAAGCAATTTATGTCTAAAATATTGTGTAGGAACAGATATAGTTCTTCCAATACTAACAACATAAAATTTTTCTTTGTCTTTTCTAATTTTTATATATTTAGTAATTTTTATGTAAAAGCCAAAAAATATGTTCTAACTGAAATTGTTCGCAAAAAATAAAATTTAAACTGAAAGAAGACATAATATGTTATAGTCCATTAAGAAATTACAATTTTGTTTGGTACTTTTTCTTTAAAAGTCGCTCCCCAAAAATTCGAGAAATCGAATTTTTGCGGAGCACGTTTTTAAAGGAAATGTAAAAATAAAACTTTGATTTTTATGATGAATTATATTATATCTCTTTAATGTGCCTAAACCGGAAAGTCGTTGGTTGTTTTATAGAAAAAGAACTAAGCAACAACCATGTTTAAAAAAATAGTAGGGACGATAGCTGCTTATTCCTCTTAAGTTTGCTTTTCAATAAGTCTAAATTAATAAATTTGTTTGAAAGATCGTCTTACATACAATATGTTTTGTTTCTGGTTAAGTACATCAATACCCGCCGCTGACAGTGAAGGAAGAGGCACATCAGAGAAATGATTATTATTCCTACAAGGCGATTTTTTCTCCCCCGTCGTTTTGTTAAAACCTTTTCAATCTTTGGCTTTATGTATTCATTAATTTCCACTCACGAAAACTTTTATTTTACCGTTCATTGAGTTAAAACTTCCCTCTTAAAATAAATCTACCTTTTTTCTTGTCGACAGGTTCAGTATAGAATTAATGAGGCTTGATTGATTTAAAATTAAAACTCCGGATTTTTAAATAAATTTCCAACTCCTTATTTAACTCAGAAGAGAAATGTTTTTTTTTTTAATTTGACAATTGTATGGTTATAAATCAATAGTAATTGATTAAGTTGCTTAAGCTGAATACAGGAATTATATATAAAACGCAACAAATTATATGATAAGTATTTTAATTTTATGGTCAGTAAACTTTTGCAGTATTATATTTCAACTGGTCAGTTCTTTAATATATGGTTGATAAAAATAATAAATTGTCAGTAAAATTAATAAATGGTCAGTAAAATTAATAAACAAGCAGTTAAAAACTAAATTGTCAGTAGTATTAGTAAATGGTTGGTAAAAATAATAAATGGTCAGTAAAATTAATAAATGGTCGGTACAATTAACAAATAAGCAGTAAAAATAATCAATTACTCGCACCGACTTAGAAAAGTTTTTTGTGCAAACGGTGGATCGGAGGGCACCCTAAGGTCGGAACAGGGTTAGCACCTGGTTAGGGGCCCCGACAAGTCTGTTTCCTCGCAGGTGAAGAGGGATCGGTGCGCCACGGTGTTGGTTGGGGTTCTCTTCGGCTCGTATTATTACTAATCCTAAAAATATTAGGTATAGTGCGGTTAAAATAAGGCACACTTCTGCATACCTTTTATACTGTATTTTTGAAGATTTTTACTGGCCACTGCGTACTGACCATTTATTAAATTTTACTTGCCACTGTAATAAAAATACTTACCATATATTATAAATATACTGATCCTTTTGCAATATTTTACTAATTTTTCATAATGTTATAAATAATGTACATAATGCATTAAATACTGATCGATTTATTACGACCCTATATAAAATATGACATTGAATTGAAACAAAAAATTAATCATTTCACTTATTCAATAGTTACTTTTCTCTATGCCAAATCAAAGACTTACTTTACTCGTTGGTCAAGTTATAATAACTCATAAAACTTTTTTGAATGGTCGTTCTTCCATATTTTCCAACATATTGATATCTTTTACTCAGACATAATCTACTAATATATATCCGTAATAAATAGAAAGTAAACTTTCTTTTAACGTCTTTTCTTCTTTAGGGAGTCCATTTACCTAGTTGTTCGTATCCTAATAAACAACCAGTGGACCTGAAATAAAAGATTAGTTCTTTTTGAAAAAACTTTTATCGGTCGGAAAAGGATTATCTTTGATCCTGCAGACTACCGCGTTCGCGCTATATTTTACGGACTTTTCAGGATTTTCCGGCTGTCGGCAACTAAACAAAAGCGACTAATTTGCTAAACTGCTGTTGTTTCAAAGTTGTAGGTTTTTCGGATAATTTTTTATACTGTTCACGACAATAGGACCTAATTGGAAATGAGCGATGAAGAGAATAATAATTACTCTTCGGGAAAGGGTTTGTGTTATCCAGAGCTGGCACAAAATAATTTTATAGTACGAAATTCGACATAATTACAACAGAAAATTATACTTATACTCTGATACCAAAGTAATTTATTGGTTTTAAAATTAATAAATTATTGACAATATTTTGGTACTGGAATATAGTTCAGTCTAACTATTCTTGTGCTAGCAGAGGATAAAGCGCACCTTACACGGTCAATAATATTGATATCAATCAATACTGATAGTATTTCAACAATCCACTTCAATCTCTCTATCAATATTCTTCAACCTTACACGATAAGTATTATTGTCAATATTTCCTTCAGCACATAACCTCATAACCTACTATGATCCGTGCCTGCTGAAAATGGATCCTCGACAGAGGGCATATATTACGATAATGTTAAATTTAGGCATAAAACGTACAGTAAAGCGTAAGCACTTGATGAAAGATTGGTTAAAAAACGTGCTTGCTGCTTCCATTGTTGACAGCAACTTACATTACACTAAAGATTGATAAAATATTGACAGCGCACCCTAGACGATCAGTAATACTGACAGTATCCCCCTACTCGCTGATATTGATGCCTGATATTCGGAAATTCGAATTCGCGTCAGTTCAGTCCATCAAGCCATCAATATATCCACCTTACACGGTCAATATTTTTGTCAATATAATAACATATTGTCAGTATTGTTGATCGTGTAAGGTGCGCTTATGAATTAAGAAACAGAAAGGTTCTATGCTGGCGCACTGTTTTTTGCAATCAGCAATGTGATCATTCTGATTAATAATAGCGACTTAATGTTATAAATAATACTTTATCCATATATAACTTTGCTGCAGGCCTTACAAGCTAGTGTATTGGTCACGACCTTTTAATTTACTAATATAATTTATAACTTTTATAATTACACAATTTGATTCAATAGTCTCCAGCCTTTGTTACTGATTTGTCAGGATTTTTTAGGGAGCTAACAACTTTTCATATTTTCCAATACTGCCTGAAACAAAAATATTTTAGATTCTTTATGAATATTCATTAACATGGTGGCTGGTTTTCTCCGGAGATTCAAGAGTTTAGTTCATAAGGGATCGAAAACAGGGAGACTGAAGTTAGCAATTAGAGATCACCCCAACATTGTCGAATACGGCTACGTATAATGAAACTAAATTTAGTTATTTTAATACCAACAAGGGCTTCTCGGTCAACTCGTGTACCTGTTGTGAGTAGGCAGCTAGAAAAAACAAGAAGCAAAAATTTTATGCAGAAAAAGAAAGCTTATTATTGGTAGATGTTTCTGGAATACATTAATTAGGAAAATGTATCTTAAAATAAGAATTCTGTTATTAAAATTGAGATTAGAAGTTATTAAACCATTCACCATAACCTAACCATCACCATTAAGAATAATAGGCCAATAAAATTTTTTATCCATATAAAGTAGCTAGTTTGGATTAAAGTAGTTGTAATTCACTTGATTTTAACTAAGTAAAGTGTAAGTCACTAGAGAGTTACGGCTTCTCGTCGATTTGTTTTTCTCGGGTTATGGTCTATAAGTTACTAATGAGGTACTAGTGAATTATAACCCTAAGTGTAAATTACTAATTAAGAAATAATTGCTAAAGATACATTTTATTCGAAAAAAAATACAGCAAATTTTTAATAAGGTAATTGAATAACACTATTTATTTCTACTGCAAGACATTGTTATGTTCCGTTTCCAAAATCTTTGTCTTCCTGGGTTTGCATGGTCTTGCTTGGCTGTTCAAAAGCAATGTCAACGGTCCGGATGATGAGATATATATGTTTTTGTAAATTTTAAGAGTGCTGCTTACTATCGACTATTCGGTTTAGATTGAGGACAGAGCAATGTGTAAAAATATGCCAGCAGCACTTTTTCATTAGCTACCTAAACACCCCTATTTGACATCCACTCTCGCAATTGATGGTATCCCTTTTCGAAAGATTTTTTTGACATTACTGGCAGTATGTTTTGGCAAGAAATCTCAGCTTCTTTATAAATCTATTTTAAAATAGCCTGTCATCTGGAAAGTCTTGTTCCTTTTTATGCTTTTTAGGAACCTTTTTGGTTGTTTGTTTGTTAGTTACAAACAAAATAACTGTCATATCACCTGTATAATAACAGATTAACAGAACAGCTCCAGGGATCACTCAAAGGTAGAGTTTAAAAATAAAAAATTGAAATAAGAGTTTTAAATCGTTGTAATGCAAGTACTGGATCAAATTTTATATGACATTCGTGTGTTATTATTGCATCATATAGTCACTTAGAAAATTATCCTAAATCTTTTTAGCGTGACTTATATGCAATATAACACTTGTTTAATGTAATAAATACTGTTATCTGTATAACTTTTCTATTATCTCTTAGTAAATAATAACAAAATAATTCTGAAAATTTATGGACTCGCTGTCTAAGGGTGGATTTATGCAGACCACTTTAAATTTAATTTAACTTTTCATTTAATTTAGTACGAGTTAAATACACTTGAATGCATAAGAGTCTTGAGCCACAATTTAAGAACAACTTTAATTTAATTTTGCTTTATTTTTACTTCCCGAAGTTTTCGCCAACTTTTATCTTCTTAAGGTAAAATTAAATGAAAATAAAGTTACGCATGTGCGAGATGGCCTGCTAAAACATAAAATTCCCTAGACAGAAATCGAATTCTAACCCTTCTTTTAATAATTGTATCTTTTTCTTAGAAAACTTTTTTACTCATAATTTACAAGCAATAAAAACAACGAAACAATAACAATAACCCAACGCAGAAATGGAAATGACAGCTGGCGTAAAATGTTCCAAAAGTAATGCCAATGCCCTGAAATTTTCTTAAAGCAAAATTAAAGTTAAAGTGTTTGGACCCATTATTTAATACAAAACATGAAATATTAGAACTTCGTATTTAAAAAAATGAAATGGGTTTCAGTTGGTGGTATTGAAAACTTATATTGCAGGCGAATGCAATAACGAAAAAAAGATTTTTAAATTTCCTAGGATAATGGAAGTCTGAAGTATTCTGTATTACAGTACCTTGACAACCCAAAAAAAAATTCGATGCTCAATAATAAGCATAAGGAAACAACCAAAAATATTGTCTTCTCTATATCCTACTCCAGTAAGATAGTGAGTTATAATGCATTATTGCTTCTATGTATGGCATGCAACACATGTGTATAAGTAAAGCCTAAGAAGAAGAACAAACACAAATTTGTAAATACGTTGGCGGATACTTTCAGTTGTGTCTGCTCAACCCTCATAAATATTCATATTTTCGATGTTTGACTATCTCTGGAAAACGAACAGAACTTCAATCAGCAAGGGATTGCCAGAGGGGAAAACGGTTTATTCATATCGCTTTGGCGATTTTAAATGCAGTTAAATCTAAAGCTTAATCTTGTAACCATTATATTATAATTCCTTGAGTCCGTGATTTGAGTCCTACAATTTTTTTGAGGTTATTAATGAGCCTACTCGTATTTCTCAATAGGGCACTGCTACTCTCCTCAATCCAATTTTAGTGCTAAATCGAGATCTCATTACCAACTGAGGTGTTATAAACACTGATCAGATATCGGCTCATTCGTGCGTATTTTGCAAGGTAATCATTGACAAATTTAAATTGAAACAAAAATTTGTTACAGAAGTTTTAAAAGTTCTAATCTTAAGAACTTTCTGTATGATTTAAGCAATTCGCCCTCATTTCCTAAGAGTTCAAAATATTGATCAGAATGTTCATTTTTAATGACTATTTAATTAATGTTTTTAACATTCATGCTCATATTGTGATTATACGTGTTAGAAACCCTGAGAGTCCTTGGATTTCCGAAAATGCCAAGCTAATTATCAATCATCGTGATAAGGCATCGAAAAAATTTAAACAAACAGGAAAGATCATTTTAATAGTTTTAAACCCCTGCGTAATTTAGCATTGACAATGGTCAGAAAGGACCAGAAGACAAATGCAAAATCAAAATCCTTTGGTATGACGATTTTCAACAATTATGGTAATTAACTTGTAACTTAAATATGGGTACTTTAAAGGTGTGAATATTAGCGCCTAATTACTGTTATTACGGGTGTCTTCAGTAAAGCAATATTTACAAAATTTTGCACCGTATGTTCACAATTCCTTTACGTATGACAAGCCGCTGTACTATAAATTAGCGCTTTTCAGAATTTATTGAGGTGTGAACTGCCGATGTTTTTAAGAAAAAGGATGGCCTATTTTATTTACACAACAAAGGATTTCTCATATCAAACAGAAAAAATTAAAAAGGAAATAATATGTGTCAATTTACTAAAAGAATTTGTTACGTAAAACGTACACTTCGCTGAGTTGCTGTCATTATTTAGAAAAAAATATTTAATCGGCTTTAAAAAGATTGTTATGGTTTGCATAGTTACAGGAGGGCGTTTGGGAAAAAATTGAACTTCACGTAATAGATGATATTAGTAAAATGTCTAAATAAACATTTAATTTTATAACAATCTTTTATATATTTAAGTTCTGAATTTCAAAAAATATATATTCCCTTAAGTAATTTTGAAATTTCTGTTTCACTCCTGTATGTCATTTGATCTTTCACGATTGTGATAGGTACCATTAATTTTGTTTCAAGGTATGCACCAATTTTTAGTAAGACTTACATTTCTATAAACTCATTAATGAAATAATTCACATTTGTTGCAAACTTTTTGAATCACTCCTTAGACGCGCAACTAGACTCACCAGGCTCTGATATTAGTGACTGAGTCCGATTTTATAATACAAGGGGACTTGAAATTTGCACTAAAGGTTTTACCGTCGCTATCTCTTAGTCTAAACATTTTTAGGTCTTGCATTTGGTGTTATAAAATATTATGTTTTTTTTTCATTTCCCTGTTTACTGATATAAGCTAAGTATTTAGGTAGGTATGACGTTTTGTGAAAAAATTATAGGTACTTTATAAGGATTTATGATTCCCAGATTCCTTAAAAGCCACGAAAAGACTCTCGAGGGATTAAACATTTTAAAATTTTACACATATTGCCCTCCTCCGTTGCTATAAATTTTTCTACATTCGTTTTCATAAATGTTTAAAAGAAAAAATCGACTTTGTAGCATAAAATATTTATCAGGAGCACCTCAGATGTACTCGTATATGTGAAAGCCGTATCCCGAGATTCATTAAATAATGATTCGATTGGTTTCGAATTTTATGGCGAGGTACAAGAGTCGTATGGACGCCATAAAATACGAGTATTGAACTCAAAAAACATAATACACAAGACAATACTATTAATTAACTTATTACGGTGAACTTTTTTGCCAATAGCAGTTTTACTTATATTGGAATCGGAACGATCCAAAACAAGGCATTCCTCATTATAAAAAGAAGAAATTTGATGGGTCTGCTTCTCGTTAAAGCGTTTGAGGTTCTAAATATTAATAACAATGAAGGTCTTTATTTAATTAAAAGGAAACATTATTACATTTTATTATATTAATGAGTATAGCGGCTGAGGTATAATTTGCCTCCGACAATGCTAATATCAGACACGTCTGTTCAACTAACCTGCGGAGTATTTCAAGTTAGCTAAAAAAGAAGTTGGTATTTTCGTATACACAAAAAATAAGCTAATATACTTCATGATTTTTGGCCCTAAATTTTCGTTTGGCAGTACTGGGTCAATTGTAATCATTCAAATATTTATCAGCGATATAGAAGAATGAATCAGTTCTGATATCGGTATTATTCGACTGAATTGGAGCATAAAAATAAACAGTTTCAAAATGATCAGTCAAGAAGATTTATTATAATATTCCATCCAGCTTAGAGCACTTTTATAAGTATTTGCAAAACAAGAAAGTATCCTTTTCACTTCCATGCAAAAATGACAAAGTTTCTTAATAGCTTCATAAAGTTTGAGCGCAAAAGGTTTGGTATACAAAGGGATTATTCCAATTCGTTTCGTTTGTAACCAATTTTCAGGGATTATCATATTTTGCTCAATATAAGTTATAAACTTTTTATTTTTAAGCAAATTAAATATGATAATCACGGCAGAACAAAAAGCTTTTAGGATCGAAAGTTACTTTGGAAATGGTAGAAGGGTTGATGGCCAGTGGGTTTATTTAACACGGGACGCCATTCAGGATTTTCAAACATAATCTCCACACATACTCATAAATTTCGACCAGTTTCGCTAAGTTTTAATTAGATCTGTGGCTTTGTTTTAAGAAACAGGAAGTGCAAATAGAAAGAAAGGCAATGGGAGACCCAAAGTAAGCACTGCACAAAAAGTAAAAAAACTGAGGCAAATAGTTAATGAACACCCACAAACCCCTATTCGGCGTTTTACCCAGCAAATGTATCCTACGGAACCTGTAACACAATCGTAAATGTGACATACATATGCACTCTTATCGTCTAAGTTCAGTCCAAGAATTGTTACTACACGACAAGCCGCAGCGAATGCAATTTTAATAGTGGTTTATGAGTAATTTCCATAATAATGTAAACTTATTTGAAAAAAATCTTTTTTACTGACGAGGCATGGTTTTACCTCTCTGGTTATGTAAATTCTCAACAAATGAGAATGTGGAGTTTTGAAAATCCACATTTCTTTATAGAGAAGCGTCTGCATTCACAGAAAGTTGGCGAGTGGGCGGCTATATCAATAAGAACGTTAATTGGGCTGATTTTTTTTAAGGGACTCTAAATTCGGCACGATACCGTAATGAAATTTTAGAAAATTTTGTAAACGCATTAGACGATGAACAGATGCGACAAGGCTACTTCCAACAGAGCGGCGCACCGATTCACGTAACACTTGATAATTTAAATTTTTTGGAAGAATTTTTCGAAGACCGAATCATTAGTCGTAATATGCCAGTTAGGTGGCCACCACGGTCCTGCGATCTCACGCCGTGCGACTTTTTTATGGCCACACATTAAAACTCTGTTTTCAAAACACCTTGTAAAAATTTAGAAGACCTACGGGCTAGAATTACAAATAGATTTCAGGTGATTACCAACTTCCCCCCAGTGCTCACCAATGTTTTTGATGCTGTAAAAATAAGAATGAGAACATGTTCGGAAGTAGAAGGTGGACATTTAGTTTAAATTTATAATTTTTAGGTACTTCGTTGTATATGTTTTTTTTTAAATCTATATTATGCAGTGACAATGACAATAATGTAATTTTTATTATACTTCTTTGAAAACACCTTATTTTCATCTGTTTTAGTAATAATGTAAGATGGGCTTTTTCGGGCTAGCGCACGGAAAGAGCGCACGGAATAGTATATTTCATTACCAGTCCGGAAAAAAGGATTTTTCTGTGCGCGCTTGACAAATTCTCGTGTGAGGCGCAGCCGAACACGGGAAGTCAAGCAAGCACGGAAAATCCATTTCTGGACGTGTAATGAACGATATTTTTTATTATACTTCTTTGAAAACGATAACATAAAACAAAATATAACATAAAAAAATACATACATACAAAATAAACTTGGAATATTTTTATTGTTTATGTTATCGGAATTTAAAAAAAAACTACTAGAGTAATTAAAAATTAACTATTAATAATGAAAGATGCCACTTTTTCAGGTTGAGAGAACATTTTATTAGAATGAATTTAATTGACAGAAAATTAACAACGCTGACAATATGGTCTTTGGCAGGTATGATGCGTTTTCATGGTAACTTTCAAATCATTTAAAAGGTGATTTAAATTTGTCTATGTCAGATAAGATTGACAAAACGTCAAAAAATATTTCAGAAATTCATCTAAATATTCAAATATTTACGAAATAAAATACAAAATAGGTACATATTAAATATCAGATAGCATATAGACTTTCTTGAGTTTAGTTTATTTTCCTATACCTATATTTCTATTTTAAAGCCAAAAAATAGTCGGTATCTTCATTCAGCACACTGAAAGAACTGGAGACCAGGAAAATTTTTTCCGTGCGCTCTTTCCGTGCGCTAGCCCGAAAAAGCCCATCTTACATTATTACTAAAACAGATGAAAATAAGGTGTTTTCAAAGAAGTATAATAAAAAAAATTTTCCTGGTCTCCAGTTCTTTCAGTGTGCTGAATGAAGATACCGACTATTTTTTGGCTTTAAAATAGAAATATAGGTATAGGAAAATAAACTAAACTCAAGAAAGTCTATATGCTATCTGATATTTAATATGTACCTATTTTGTATTTTATTTCGTAAATATTTGAATATTTAGATGAATTTCTGAAATATTTTTTGACGTTTTGTCAATCTTATCTGACATAGACAAATTTAAATCACCTTTTAAATGATTTGAAAGTTACCATGAAAACGCATCATACCTGCCAAAGACCATATTGTCAGCGTTGTTAATTTTCTGTCAATTAAATTCATTCTAATAAAATGGTGAAAATAAAAATATTCCAAGTTTATTTTGTATGTATGTATTTTTTTATGTTATATTTTGTTTTATGTTATCGTTTTCAAAGAAGTATAATAAAAAATATCGTTCATTACACGTCCAGAAATGGATTTTCCGTGCTTGCTTGACTTCCCGTGTTCGGCTGCGCCTCACACGAGAATTTGTCAAGCGCGCACAGAAAAATCCTTTTTTCCGGACTGGTAATGAAATATACTATTTCACTTATAATCTCCCTAGTGCTCGAATTATTTCCGGAAATTTTTCCGAAGGAACGCATTTTTTGAAAATTTTCCCGATTCGCAGACGAGGGAAAATTTTCTAGAAAAATGCGTGACTGAGGAAGAATTTCCGGATATTAATTCAAGGACGCGGGGGATTCGGTAAGAAAATTTCACACCTAAAATTTATTTGAAAAAAAATTAAAAAATCTGACATGTTTCATTTTGAAACTTACTTTTGCAACAATGAAGTTGGCTGGTTCTTACATTTTGACGTTTATGCGGTGACGCATGTTTTTGTTAAACGTGACATAATTTTATGAATTGACGTGTTTTTCTTTTCAATCAAAAATATGGTTCGTTTTGGTAGTGAAATTCTGTTTCTTATCCATAATTATGGGAATACTTAAACTTTCAAAAAAAAGTTTCCTCACCGTTTAGTTAAACGAAATGCAAAAAACATAAGTGAAAATTATTCTTTTTATTTATTTTTACTACATTTCATTTACTAAAACAAAGGGAAAGCATAGTATAGTCTAGTTTAGGCTAGTTATGCCAGATAAAACAATTTTTAAAATCTAGGTAGATAGTAGATACCACAGTCAAGTAGGCTTAGGCTTGTGATGTCAAAATCGTCTCTGCTATACGTCACGTCGACAGTTATTTCTTAAACGTGCTTCTTTAGTTCACAATAATTAAATCATGGCAGTAAACAATCAAGAAACTAATTTTAAGCCCTACGGTGTTTGTAAATCTTGCTCTGAAATAAGGGTAATATGTCTCATAAAAATTTAAAGTATTTGCAATGTTTAATGGAAAAAACTGAATTAAATCCCCATCAAGTAAACCTTTTCTCAGCTATCCAGAAGATTTTGGAAGAAGATATCCCATCCTTTTTAAGAAAAACCTGAATTCAGCAGAACAAAATTGCATCCAAATATTACATCTATTATATTAAACATAGACATCTGATAGAAGTGGAAAGGGAAGATAACCATTATCTTTGTTATTTTCCATTACGAAGAGAAGAGTTCCAACCAGAATTCCAAAAATATTTAGCCTTAATTAAAGAAATGTTTGGTAAATAAACATTTGTATTTATTTAGTATTATAAAATGAATAAAAACATTAAATACCAAAATTTGATCCTGAATACTGATTTTCGGATCATATGATAGCTGTCAAGAAAAAATTTCCACTTATTAATTTTGTTCGCCTAGCTTGGCAGGAGGAGAAAAATTTCCGAAAAATTTGAAGGTTGTCATTGGTAACTGTCGAAATAAAATGTATGATTGGCTTAGAATGACAGGTGTGAAATTTTCTTAAAAATAAAAACTTCAGAACTTGACAGTTTTATTTTTCATTTTCAAGAGTAATAAGTCAAGACATGCGTGACTAATTTCACGGCATACTTTTACGTTTTAAGGTGTTTTGAAGCCGTTTTAACTATTGTGCCTGACCTATATATTGTTATACGTTATGTAATGTATATGGAAGTGTGATGTATGTGTGGTGTAACAGGAAATTGAGCTAGCTCCATATTAGATTATTTTGCAGCAAAAAAGTGATACTAACTTTTAAGATTTTTAATCTGTATATTTCCGAAGTTTTAAGAAATTAACTTGGTTCTTTTCAAACTGGCAATCATTTAAAGTTGCACTAGGCTATGAGTTAATTTCAAATTTTAAGCAAAATTTTTAATATGTAGCAAAGCAAAGCGTATATATGAATATCCAAAACAACAATAATAACACTCGGGATGTTAAATCATATAAGATATTTACTGGTCCTGCTTTTGTTGCTGATCAACAGTTTGGCTCAGATTTCGGAAAATTGTATTGTAAGGTGACCACGTCAGATGCTTGCTGATATTTTCCGATAATAAAGCTATACAATTACGTATATTCCAAATTTAAAGTTGAATACGCATATTTTTAGTTTAATTCGTGGTTATTGAAATGATTTACGTCATTGTGGGTGGCTCGTTATCTATGCAAATACAAATGTGTAATTTTACCGACATTTTTGTGGGTTATTCAAACTATACCCTATATCGTTGCATAATAATAATCTTACTGCTTTAATTCTCCACATTATATTCCGTATGCATTTTAAACAGTAGCTATTTTCTTTGTTTTAGGTAAGTGACATCTTTATCCACCACTAGTACAGAGTTCTTAAATTGGCCGTAAGTAACCATTTATTCATAGTGGATTTTCCATTCGCCTTGCAGTATGCAAGGAAAAAGATAAACGGGAAATTTATTAACCATTCGCATAGCAAGCATCGTTAAATAAAAAGAACACAATGGGATTTTAGAATACTTTCCGGCGTTTGGAACGTTTATTTTACCAAGAAAATTTTACGGAAAGCACAGATCGGGTAGCTGGCCAAATTGTTTGCACTTTGCCACATCGAAATCGTATGATGGAAAATGTAATCATACCAATCTTCAATTGTATGTCTGCTGTGATTATCTTTACCATTAATTTTGAAAATTTCAGAACTAAAAATAATTAAGTGTAAGAAAAAATCTGTGAATTCCTTGACCTTTTTACCGATATTTTTATGAAATCGTTCGCAAGTGTATTAATACCACTGTATTATTAGCGGAAATAATAAACCAAGAAAAAACAATTGCTTTTTAAATTTTTATAAGGAAGTTATGTTAAGCGCCTATAAAGCCCCCCCCCCCCAGACTTAGATCGTCTTCGTCGGTGCTGTCGTTCTGAACCGGCCTTCGTATACCCGCTGTAACATTTCAGGTGTCACTAATAAGCAGGCAAAGCGGATTCGGTCTTTCGTATCATCTAAAGTTGTAGGTGCAGTCGCCGTCACTTTGACCTTTATAAAACACCACAAGGAAAAGTCGAGGGGTGTCACATCCGGGGACCTAGAAGGCCAGTTGACTGGACCAGCTCATCCAATCCACCTGTTTTCAGATATTTCATTAAAATGATTACGAGGCTGTATTGCATATTGGGGTGAAGCTCCGTCCTGTTGAAACCATATGTTTAATTGAGCAATAAACTGGAAAATAATCGTTAGAACGTCAAAATTCTCAACTGACTTAAGTAAAAATATCAATTCTAAAATAAGTGAACTTGATTTATTGGTAAAAATTATTTATTTTTTATATTCAATTGAAATTTAGTGACCCATAATTCCGTAACCGAAAGAGCAAATATAAAATAACGATGAAATATTTGTAATTTTTAAATTATATCATTATTTTTGATAATGTATTTTAAGGAAACAATTTTTTCATATGAATGTAAAATTTAGATGATACCAGTAAGATTTTTAAGCCTTAAAATGTAAAATAAATAAAAAAATATCTTAAAACTTGACAACTTAAGGCCTAATAAAAAAGAACAGTACCTACTTAATGATTCAAAAATTATTAAATTTCTAATAAAACACATCAGAAGGGCATCCAAAAATCCGATTTATCGTACTTGTCACCCTAATGCCAGCTGACTGAACGCCTAATCTGTTTAACGACAAAGAAATTGAAAAAAAGTCAAAATTGATGGATAACTGGGACTGAAGGTTAGAGCTATCCTTTTTGTACTTGTAGGGTCAAGTGTGGTCAGATAAAGGGACTCGTCCGAGGGCAAGGAAATCAATCAGGGTGTCAATTAGTCCCTGCTCGTTGCCGCGCCGGTTCAGTTTCATTCTCCGTTGGCCGCAAAATCGAATTACCAACGTCTAAACTTCCTGAAAGTACGGAAGCTTTAGTTATTGGCATGCCCGGACACTACTGCAGAACTTGGTAAAGAGTTGAGGACGTGTAATGTAACGGAAGCCACGGAAAAACTAAAAGAAAGTTTTAGTCGCTTATTTGATCGAAATGTACCCAAATCTTTATTATTTATTCTTAGTAAATAAATATTATTTTGTACTGAAAAAACAAT
This sequence comes from Philopedon plagiatum, assembly GCA_963971165.1. Classification (NCBI taxonomy): domain Eukaryota; kingdom Metazoa; phylum Arthropoda; class Insecta; order Coleoptera; family Curculionidae; genus Philopedon; species Philopedon plagiatum. Next base: position 96,600,252 of record OZ020192.1, on the reverse strand, counting down.
GTACAGCGCCTTTCAGAAAATTCTTGCTAAACGGAGAAGAATTTGTTTATTACTTTACTAATAACCCTTCTTTTTCGTAGAAAGTTCTTTTTCGAAGTTATATTTTTATATAAGACCACGTTTCTAACGGGACGAATCGATGCGATCGAATGTATTCACTTAAAAATTGTATAACATAATTGAAGTTTTGATCGGATGCGCCGGTTCAAATCAATTCTATAATGTTTGTTGTAAATGTATCAAGCCTAGATTCACTACCACTTGTGTTCTGATATTTTGTGAAAGAATATTGTTAATTTGTTTTGCGATTTTCGGTCCCTTTAAAATTAAAGAAAAATATATTTATCTCTTTTTTATGCTTTCCCTATTTGATTTTTGATATTTCAACTGAAATATGGGTTCGTCGATTCGCTGTAAAAATAGAGGAAATACGGGTTTCATTTTTAACAACTTCCATCCGATCGATCCGACATTAGTCGTGTCCAAAAATTCGACGTGGAGATTTTGACGAATTTTGGTTCTTTACTACTCCCAGATACCGAAAAAGAGGGTTTCGAAAAATGCTTGTATATCTGTATCAATGTCCGTCGCTTAGCATAGCGCTTAAACAAATTATACCCGATCTTGTTTAAATTTGATATTTAAATACCTACTCTTACAAATATCTCGAACTTTATTTTTAATTTTATTTTATTACCCTCTAATAAGGGAAGTTAACTATTATTTAAAAAAAGCATTTTCTCAAAAAAGTTAATAATACATTATAAACCTAACGGTCTGTCATAATTAGTTTTTACAATTTACATCAAGGTAATTTGATATGAAAATAATAATTTTTCTTAAAATGGTTTTACCATTTTTTCTTTAAAATTTTATGATAACAGTAATTATTAACCTAATCCATTCTAGGTTATACAAGGTAATAACCTACATAAGTCCTATTCCTTTTTTCTAAAAGGCATATGTGAGAGGAGAAGAAAAGAATTTGCGATAGAGCACCAAATCTGACAACTCCGAGCGTATAAAAGAATTGTGTAGTCCCGCGAGAAAGTATGTGCAGTATAGCCGTACCAATTATTATACAGGATGTCCGAAAAGTCTTAGTATGGGCAAATATCTTTGCTATTAGTCAAGACACAGACACCAAATTTTAGGGGTATCCTATTAGGTAATAAATCTACTTTTCATGTAATTTAGTTTTTTCAACCCCCTTAAGGGGTGACACCAGGGAGTTGAGGTCAAAAATTTTAAATGCAATCCTATGCCGTGTGTTACCTTATTTTGAAGGTCAAAGGTCAAAAAAGAATCATTTTAACGCAATCACGAGGTCCGTATTTTAATTCTTTTTAAATGGCAAGCCTTTAAAATTTAAAAATCGTGAAAAAAAATTAAAAATTTAAATACCTGCCTTGATTTCTCTTATTACTTTAAAATCTGTTCAAAATGACCACCATGAACTTCTTGGCAGTAATAAGGTCGATTTTGGAACTCACTTCTTACATTTTCGAAAAGGAACACCTGCCATTCTCGAAAACGTGAGAAGTGAGTTCCAAACTTGATTTTATTACTGCCAAGAAGTTCATGGTTGTCATTTTGAACAACTTTTAAAGTAATAAGAGAATAAAGGAGAATTTTTACTTTTTTTCACGATCTTTAGTTTTTAAGGGCTGGCCATTTAAAAACGATTTAAGATACGGACATCGGGTTTACATTAAGATGTTTCTTTTTGCAGACTTTTAAAATGAGGTACCACACGGCATAGGGTTACATCTAAAATTTTTGTCCTCAACTCCCTACCGGCACCTCTCAAGGGGGTTGAAAAAGTTCAATTACATTAAAAGTTGTTTTTTTAACAAATAGGATACCCCTAAAATCTAGTGCCACTATCTTTACTAATAGCATATATTTGCCCATACTAAACCAATTCTGGTTGTATTGAAAATAATATTTTAAAATCACTTTGATTTTGTAGGGCCCGTATTTAAACACATTTTAATCACAAATTGACATATTTTCAGAATTTATACAAAACTAATTTTCCTCATCAGGGGTTTGTTATCGCCATTTTTTATATTCGTCAATCCCTAAAACAATATAACGGAAATATACGTGTCCATTCGTTATGATATAGTGCCCTTTTTAAAGTTGTATTATGGCACTGAGCAGACACTGGCGATATTATAATCCGACAGGCTCCCCATCAGTCACAGCCAGACACACGGTTTTCATTTTAATCAGATTATATCATTCTTTATATCGCAAAGCACGGCACGTCGACTAACCAATTTTCACACAGGGTTTGACGATCATAATTCATTATAAGGCGGCGTTTCTTTTTTACTGCGTATATTATTAGACGAGTTAGCATTCTTTATTTTACTTCAAAAGAAATCCAGGATGAATTTTCATTTATATGTCGCTTGCTCAGGTTTCTATATTCTATAGGATGGTCCCAATACAACTGCTGTTTTCTGCATTCCAAAGAGTTTTTGCCAGCCGAAGTTTTCTGGAAATATTTATTTAGCGTTTTTTCTTTTTAATGGTGTTTTAGTGATACAGCAAAGGAAAACATAATAGCGAACATTTTATTTTTTCTATTTTGGTTATAATTTTCCCCCGGGATTTACTAAAATGGTTTAAGACTTTTAAGATTTAAATTAAGCCGTAATTAAAAACATGAGTTATTCTAATAGTTCAACAAACGCTAGGTTTCCAAACTATTTTTATCTAGGATCATGTTGCTAAAATTAATTCGATACTAATATTGTGGAAAACGCTAGTCCGGTCTAATTTGGCAACCAAAAGTTTCAAGCTGACAAGTGTAAGAATAGGACAACCAAGTTTTATACTATGAATTTGTTTCTGAGGTTTGTTTTCAAATTTATAAAAAAAGGGTAATTTTAGTACGTACTTTCGACAATAATAGAACTAAATTTATTCTAGCAACCCTTTCCAAGATAAAAATCATTTGGAAAGCAGAGAAATCGCCGAAATATCAGAATAATTTACAAGTTTTTAATGGCGACTTATTAACAATGGCAGGACAAAAACCTGTCAAAACCTCAGTGATCAACTAGAGGATCTTAATTTAAACCGGTGTAGTTTGACACATTTATCTGTATCAGTGAAAAGAATGCTGGCAAAAAAAGGCACTATGCAATGATGCCTAATTATTTTAATGAAATGAGTGGTTTTATTAAGAAAATTATTTGACCTACATATTATTGACATTAACATAGTTTCATCAAATAAAAATATATTACAGTTTAACGTTCAGATTTTAAAAAACCTGAAATTGTATGAAGTATGACCGCTATTTCCTAATAATTAAGAATAGGTATATTTCAATGGGCAGGCGCGGCCAAGTGTTTCCTCGTCCTACGTCCCTGTGACAGCTAGGTGTGTACAACTATACTAAATCCTTAACTCTTCTTAGTGAATCTGAACGTTAGAACTTAGTGTCATTTTCTTTATAAATTAACAAAAAGACTCAGAAATAATTTTATAGTACAAAACTTAATTGTCATATTCTTAAGTTGTCATTAAACCTTTTTGCTGTCGAACTGGACTGGGTTTAGCAATATCTGGCAACTTAGTATCTTACAACTGTGTATTCTGGCAAAATTCGTTATTTACGCTTTGTCTTGACCTACAAAACTTTTATTTCACATTTTTTAAAAATTATTCCTGAAAATTTAGAAATAATATATTGTTTTCTCTTTTACTTATAAATGTTATTACATATTTTTTTAACTAGATAATAAAACTTATTGTCAAGCCCATTGGCGACTCAAATTAAGAACTGCTACTTTAAAAGTTTAGTGGTCACTGACTGGCCAGTTGTATAATATAGTTGCTAGTGTTGGTGGGATCAGGCCAGTTACTTAAAGAAAACCCTTTCGTTTTCAATGCAATTGACATTTTTTCCTTAAATAACTGGCCTGATCCCACCAACACTACCAGAGAAATAAAGAACATGGCGTCCTTTTCAGCCGATTTGCTAACTCCTATAACAGGGAATGTTTTCGTTTCGTTTTTGTCTTCATTATCTACTGAGCTGTTCTTCCCCGTTAAAAATCAGCTGGTTTTTCCTTAATTTGAGTCGGCGATATAACGGGGCTTATGAAGGATAATTTTCATATCAATAGAAAAATATAGGTACCCTTAATTTATAAAGTTTAAAACGGTTTAAAATTTACTCCTACTTGTTGATCGATTAGTTATGTTTTGTTAACACTGGGTTGTAAAATTGGGAAGAAATTTTACTTGATGACATGATTCCTATAAGGATCATACTAAAAAATCCTGAAATATTCCCCTTGGGCGAGGCAGCGCCCCCCCTTTTCTGTAGAATAAAGGGAGCCAAACATCAGTCTTCGCTATTGTAATATATTAGGAATTTTCACTGTTAAATGTGGCAACGTCGTTGCATTGGTCTTTTGAGTTTTTTGTATATTTTGGGGAATAAAAAAATAGATTGATATATCGGCAGACAGTGTATTTTCGGAAACCAAACAAATAGAAGTATCATATTTTTACGGGTGTTTCATTTACCCTTTTCGCAACATACATTACAGCTATTTTTCCTGTTTTCAATTAACTTTACGTCCAAAATACCTATACAAAATTTAAGATAAAATTAAATTCCCTAGAAGAAAATATGTGACATGTTTTTCGTCAGATTAGTATTTCTTGAAATAATGATAATTCAGATTGAAATTTTGGTGTCCTTCCCTGAAATTGTTTATGTTGTAAATTTTTTTTATAAATGTTATAAAAAAGAAACCATATTTTGAAGTACCTATGCAATATACCTATTAGCTTAAATGAATCCGGCTAAGATCAAGCTAAACCTCGCCCATCGAGGATTCCGCTCAAATTTAGGTATTCCTATTATCACACAATTTGTTAGTAAACTTGATAATAATATAAATGATTACAAAAACATTAGAGTATAGGTCATCCAAGTCTGTTCGACCTTAGATGGCCATTTTTACGAGAAATGCAAATCTGATGTAAAATATCGATAGAACTTTTTTTTATATAAAATTTCATTATCTTTAACTTTGCACATACCTAACTAATTCTGACGTAAAACGAAAGGAATCTTAGAATATGGCCTATAACTGATTTTGCGCTGTGTTCGTTTAAAGGAAAAAACTGAGAAATTTGTTGGTAACATCCCAAGGAAATATTACATTAAATAAAATTTCTTCCAGGAATTTTTTCTGCTATTCCTACAGTGTAATGTTAGCTCCGATTTTTTAGAATTAAAATTAGTCGTATACGCGAAGATTTGAAGATTTCTATTTGCTTGATTACGTTGCAGTCGGGTTTTGTTCCATTTTCTTATTTAAGGCATTATCTTGTGATCACCAAACTGAAATCAGCCGTGTATAATCTCAAGTTTCACTGTCAAAACCTCTAATTCAAGGTACATGTTATGGTGCGTGATATAAATATTATTGTTATAACAACTGAAGAGTACACTGCAAAAAACATGGATGTCACAAAAAGTTTTTTCTTCAGAAAACTAATTTTAAAGATCAAAAACCCAATTAAGTTTGCATTCTGCCAAATTTACGAAATCGTCTTGTACCAGTTTATGTCTAATTTAGTAGACAATACTGTGCAATAACTAGTGGTTTACTAAAACCTAAGGATATTTTTGGAATGAATTTAAAAAATGTTACCTTCATGCTTTTTGCAGCGGAGTCTTCAATTACAAAAAAGCATCAATCAACAATCAATCATTTTTATTCGGTAAATAATCTACAAAATACATTTCGAAGAGGGTAAAATAATCAAAAAATCATTCACTTCGATTTGTTGCCCTAAAGAAACCGGTTTTGTGCATAAATGCACTCAAGCAGTTTCTAGGGCACAAATCTTCAGGGATGATTTTCGATAATTTTACCTTCCCTTAATATATTACTACAGATAATACCCGTAAACATGCGGCATACCGGACTATTTTTCATCTACCCACCATAACGATTTGTAATCAATGTAAAAAATTTGTAATATAAACCGACTGTTTTGTTTCTAAAGTATGTAAATTAAAACTTTTAATTAAGAATTTTCCCACTGAAAATTTTATTAAATCGCAGACTTGTTTGCGGGCATCAACTAAAACTTCGTTGCATGCGAATGTCGAAAACCCTACAAGTTTCTCGTAAATCAATTTGGCTCGCAAAAGAAATTTTAACTTCTGGTAAAATTACAAATATTTGAGTAACTTAACAGGAGAAACAATTAGGAGAATATAATTTTCTAATTAAAATACTAACAACACAGCTATATCACAGATTACTCCTACTATACGCTTCCAAATTACAAAAAAGGTGAATCTCAAACGTCAATTTCTCAAGAACCATTGAGTTTAGAATTACAGTGCCTCATATAACGTAGGTATGTTCCAAATTTCGGGTAGAATTCCAGATTTCGATAATATATTATGTGTTTTATTTCAAATTTGGAAGTTTCTATCAGTTAGTGGTAGAGCTGGTGACAATGCATCTTGAAATTATTCTTAAAGGCAATTACAGTCTCTCGTACCAAAATTTAAAAAAATCTGTATTAGTTCCTGAGATCTAATAGGCCACTCGCCGTGAATATCCCTGTATATACCCAAACACCTGATGGAAACAAAGTTTTAACTTTGGAGACTATTGTTACCCTGATTTTTTTTTATCTGAGACAGCCCCCGTAGACTTTCAGCCTAAGTACTAACGTATCGTGGGCGTCTGAAGAGAAGGAAAATGTAATCTATTGACACGGGATTTAAAGAATTGGAGATTGGGAGAGGAATGGAAAACATTTGCAGGTAATTTGTTCCATAACCTACTCGTAGATACCCTAGGTATGTTTTATTGATGTGGGATGTTGTTGTGGGATAGAGAAGGGATAAATCTCCAACAGCGTGGCGATGCCCCAGAGAAGGGAGTTTTCTTGTAAAGACTGGGCCATTGATGAGTCGAATGGGTCTTTTTTGGATAGAATCGAGGTCTTATTTGGGAAACATAGAGAGTATGTAAGTTGGTAGGGGAGATTTTCTGGCTCGGACGAGAAAATCGAACTTTTTGCTGCTGATGTGGTTATTGAAGTAATGTGTTTGTGCCAGCTGGGACCATGTTCGAAAGCGATGCCAACAAGGTCGAGCGTTTCATTATTCTGTAGGGTTTGGCCATTCATGTGGATGGTGTGAGTGTTCCCGGATTTTTTGCGTTACAGGGAGGAAGACTGGGTTTTGGAGGTATTGAACTGAACAAGGTTTTTATCACCCCAGTCTAAGATTAATTGAAGATCTTGGGACAGGGATTGATGCATGTATCTGCGTCTATTATCCAGCTTTTGATCGGATTCTTGTCTGGCAAAATGAATGTTGGAGTGAAGAGTACTCGCCAGCGTAACTGTGGATAGGATTGGTAGTTGAAGAGAGCAGGTCATTAGTGTGAAGAAGAAATAGGGCTGGTGCTAGGAAGGACTGAAACTTGGAGTACGCCAGCATTGATAGGATGAGAGTTCTGTTACTTAAATTTTAAGCTGTATATTCTATCTAAATGAGGATTATCTTTAGGCTATATATTCTAACCTTATACAGATTAAAATTTTAGATTATTTAGTTCATGAATGTAAGTAGAAATTAAATATGTAGAAAACCTGTGGCTTAGGCTATAGAATAAAAAATCACCCATAGTCTTAAAATTAATATAGTATATACATATATATATATATATATATATATATATATATATATATATATATATATATACAGTCGAACTCGGTTATAACGAACGCGACGGGACAAAATGATATGTTCGTTATAAACGGGTGTTCGTTATATCCAGTCTGCCTATTTATTTAAACAATGTTCCTCAAGGAAATCTTTATTGAAAAATATCAACATAAAAAATATTCTAATATAAAAAATAAACATTACAACAAACAGCTAATCATAAAAAAACAAAATTATGTACATACATTCATATTATGTATTTATATAATAAAATTATGCATACACTATTTGTTTTCAAGAGAAAGAAAATCTGTTATTTTATTTTGGACTTTATTTTTTTAAAAAGCCGGATTTTCAGTGAATCTATAAACCTTATCGTAAGCCGCCAATATGTACACCGTTCGCTAAAACCGAACCGACCCGCAGAAATTCAGAAATTTGTCCTTAAAAATGTTCGTAAAAAGCGATCGTTCGCTATAAGCGTGTTCGTTATATCCAACCACTAAAAGTACGTGTTTATATGAAGGCTTTTTTCGTACTTCAAAATATGTTCGTTATTGCCGGGCGGTCGTTATAACCCGAGTACTTTATAACCGAGTTCGACTATATATATATATATATATATATATATATATATATATATATATATATATATATATATATATATATATACCCACATGGTGTTCGACGTGCTATTTTAAATAGATATTTTAAATTAAATGTTTTTAACCGTGATTATGTCTGTGTCTCTAGTCCTTTGTAAGCATAATTTGTAAGCATATTTAGTATGCTCTGCCAGTGCACCGCTGAATTTTCGTTCGAAGCTTTTAAGAAATTTCTGATGAAGGTCAAAAAAGGACCGAAACGTTAAATGTGAATAAATGTGAATAACAACCCACAAAACTGTATAATTTTTCCCCGGGATCCAAAAAACCCAATAACCCTCAAATAAAAATATATATATATATATATATATATATATATATATATATATATATATATATATATATATATATATATATATATATATATAGATATATACTATATTAATTTTAAGACTGTGGGTGATTTTTTATTCTATAGCCTAAGCCACAGGTTTTCTACATATTTAATTTCTACTTACAGTCATTTTTTAATTCATTAGGACTAATAAACCCAAGAAAAAAACCTTCTTAGTTTTTAATTAAGGAAGGAAAAAGTAAATATATAAATATATACCTATATATATATATATATATATATATATATATATATATATATATATATATATATATATATATATATATATATATTATATATATATATATATATATATATATATATATATATATATATATACATTTATTATATATATATATATATATATATATATATATATATATACAGCGTGTCTTCGGAAGTTCTTACCATATGGTAAAAATTTTTATTATTGATTTTATGAAAAAAGGCGCCTCTTTATAAAAAGTTCTGCATCATGAGAAAATAGCATCGTCATTCCAAAATTTGATCTTGGATATACAGGGTGGCTCAAAAATGTAAAAGTTCCAATCCACGTGAAGCTAAAAAGACACAAAATCGTTATTTAAAGGTAAACTGTCACTGTAAATGTACTAGGGTTAACTTTTTGTATGTTAGTGAATTAGGTTTGGAACATACAGGAGTCCCAAAAATAAAATTATTATCAACTTTACAAAAAAAGTAAATCTTCATAAAAAGTTCTACCTTGTAAAAAAATAGCATGGTTATTTATAAACTTGATGTAGGACAATACAGGGTGGCTTAAACAGCTGAAAGTCACAATTTATTTGTAAATTATTTTGCCACCTGTATGTCCTATATAAAATTTTTGAATAACAATGCTCTTTTTCACAATGTAGAACTTTTTATGAAGATATACTTTTTTTGTAAAGGCGCTAAAAAAATTAATTTTATTTTTGGGACCCCCTGTATGTTCCAAACCTAATTTATTAACATAAAAAAGTTAATTCTAGCACATTTGCAGTGGCAGTTTACCTTTAAATATCGATTTTATGTCTTTTTAGCTCCACGTGTATTAGGACTTTTACATTTTTGAGCCACCCTGTATGTACTAGATCAAATTTGTTAATGGAAATGCTATTTTCTCACGATGCAGAACTTTTTAGAAAGAGGCACTTTTTTTCGTAAAATCAATAATAAAAAAATTTTCCATATGGTAAGAACTTCCGAAGACACGCTGTATACAGGGTGTTTCATAATTGAATGCTGATCCTTAAGGGTGATAATCCTTGGATGATTTTAAGAAAAATTCTTTATATGAACATAGGTCCGCAACAGCTTTATTTCTGAGATACAGGGTGTTGAAATTTAAGAAAAAAATCTGTTTTTTTTCAATATCTCTAAAACCGCTTTGTATTTTTGTTTTAAATTTTGGTAGGTGCAAAGTACGCTTAAAAATACATTTTCTTCAGGATAAAGGTTTTTTTAATTTTCATCAGTGGCGTCCCTGTTAACATGCCCTGCAATATTTTTAGTCAAAAAAATGATACGCCACTTTTTTTTTTTAAATAAATGTTATTTTTATAATTGCCTTCTATCTTCTCATAAAAATGGTCTCTTGACTTTTTTTTATCCGGCGTACGGTTTTCGAAATAAAGTTCATTCATTTGCTTGTCCCTATGTGATTTTATCTAGTAGTCTCAATTTCACAATTTGTGGTAACCTAAGCATCTAGGCTAGATTTTTATATTTTATAGTAACTATTATTTAGTTCTAGTAATTAAAGCCGTTAAAGAGTGGGATTATTTTGTAGGCTAGAAACATCTAGTATGCTAACAACACATTTCGTTGTTTTATAAACGCAAACAGTTAATTTAATTTTGGTATATTTTGTCCAAAATGGTTAAGTTTTACAAATAAAAAATGTATTTTTATGCGTGCTTGTTATTAGAACTAAATAATAGTTAGTTACTATAAAATATAAAAATGTAGCCTAGATGCTTTGGTTACCACAAATTGCGAAATTGAGACTACAAGAAAAAAATCACATAGGGACAAGCAAATGAATGAACTTTATTTCGAAAACCGTACGCCGGATAAAAAAAAGTCAAGAGACCATTTTTATGAGAAGATAGAAGGCAATTATAAAAATAACATTTATTTAAAAAAAAACAGTGGCGTATCATTTTTTTTATTAAAAATATTGCAGGGCATGTTAACAGGGACGCCACTGATGAAAATTAAAAAAACCTTTATCCTGAAGAAAATGTATTTTTAAGCGTACTTTGCACCTACCAAAATTTAAAACAAAAATACAAAGCGGTTTTAGAGATATTGAAGAAAAACAGATTTTTTTCTTAAATTTCAACACCCTGTATCTCAGAAATAAAGCTGTTGCGGACCTATGTTCATATAAAGAATTTTTCTTAAAATCATCCAAGGATTATCACCCTTAAGGATCAGCATTCAATTATGAAACACCCTGTATCTCCCTTATTATCATTTTGTGTACTAGAATAAGTTAGGTTAAATCGACGCAAATTTAACCAGGGAAGCCACTGCTAAGGTATGGCCCATTCGTTACTAAACACCTTGTACATGCAAATTTATTACAGATTTCAGGAGCTTTAAAAACACACTCGGACGAAGTTGCGTGTCTTAATGCATCTTATCTGAAGTGACAGCATCAGACGGTAATTCACAAAAAATAAATGTTTAGTAGGGAAGACATAATCAGATATAAAGTTTCAGAAAAACAAACCGTACAAGACCGTCTCGTATCAGTCCTTTAAGCGTTACAAGAGTTGGCATTTTTGCTCAAGGGAATTAAAAAGTCATTTAGCTTCCTGATTTAAAAATATTGTTTTGTTATTTGTTAAGAATTTCAATTCGGCATTGCAGTCTATATCAATTTTTGAATTGTCGCGAAGTATTTTTGCTTAGTATCTTACTGTAAGTAATAGACGAGTACAAAAGTTAAAAAAAATGTATTTATTTTAAGAAAAGTTTCCAGCTAGGCCCACCTAATACTAAATCAGTGAAGCGACTGATTATACAGTATGTCCACGGATGGGGTCGACAAGAGCAGTGGCGTAACCAGGTGGGGGCCATGGGGCCGACTCCCCCCCCCCCCCCGGCCCTTTTGCTCAGCGTGTGTTCAGCGCCCCTGCGCATATACATAATGAACAGCTATTTTTTATAACACCGTGTTTTTGCCTCTCCCGTCCAGCCCCAGAATGCTGGTTACACCACTGGACAAGAGGACAAATGGACCGAAAAGTGAAAGATACGAAAAAAGGTCATTCTTTATAAACGTTTTTGCTTGCTTTAAAAATAAGTTCCACGATGCCAAAAATTTGTTTTTTTTTGTACAGGGTATGCAAAAAATACAAAAACGTAAAAGTTGCATTTTTTTAAGTTTTAATGCAAAACGTTACATAAAAAAATTGTTTTGAATTTTAAAACTTTAAAAAAATTAAGGGCACAACATATTTATTTTTCAAAAAACTTCTCCATATTCCACGCATTTGTCTAACAACGTGGAAATGGCTAAAGCTTCTTCTTGTTTCTTCTAGTAAAATCGATTCTATCGCTATTAAAATTCTCTGCTTTAAAACTTCTTCATAATTTTCAATGGGTCTTAATAGTCTTTCATGTTAGTTATTTGGGTGTGCCCCCAGAGAAACATATCACAAATTGTCAAATCGGGTCGCCTAGGGGGCCGCAAAATTGAACCATTTCGGCCCATCCATCGTTTTCCAAATTTGCGATTGAGCCAATCCCTTACTTCTGCAGCATAATGTGCAGGACACCCATCGTGCTGAAAATACATATTTCAGCAATAGTGCAGTTCTAACTTGTCTGGCAAAAAGGACTCAAGCATATGTAAATATGAATGTCTGTTACATGTATTGTATTATCAAAAAAATATGTTATAATCCTATAATATTAAATGGCACACCAAACATTAACATTTTTAAAATATTGATGGCGCACAGTGGGGGAAAAATCGGCGAAAATCATAACGCCTTTATTTATTTGTAAATTTGAATGATTTTTTTAATAAATGGCGTGGTAACAAAAAAAGGTATATTTTGAAATAATAACAACAAAGACATTAAGAAATTAACAACTAATGATATATATCGCAAGAAGGAAACATACAGAGTGTCCCTGGATGGAGTTACCTATACCACAAATGGACATAGTTTTTAATTCTTTGACAAAAAGATATTCTTAATAAAAAAAATTTGCTTAGAGAAAAGATACGATTTGTGGTAAGAAAATTTACTTTTTTTATACAGGTAGGTCAGAATCTTCAAAAATATAAATTCTTCCTACGAGGAGACTACCGTTAATTTTCGTTATTAAGAAAGATGCTATTAGGAAATGTTGTTTAGAATTACTTTCTTAGTCATAGTCCAAGATTTATAAAAATGCTGGCTTAAATCGATTTTTTTCCATGCCTCAGTTTTTTTCCGAACGTAAGCAATACTATAACCAAAATACGTGTCTGGTACTACAAAAGTGTGTAGCAGTTGGCGGCTTTCATGTTGAATAAAAACTTTGTAAATAAAACGTTTAATTTAATTAACACTTACAGTTCTTTGTTTTATAAAAATAAAAAGTTTTTCTAAAATTTTGAATAATCACTAAAAAAGTAATTCTAAGCAACGTTTTCAAGAGGCATTTTTCTTTAAATTGAAAAATAAAGATAGTTTAGTCTTAGATCAAGTTTATATTTCTGATGTTTTTGAGCTCCCTGTATACAAAAACTTTTTTTTCATAAATCGCATTTTTTTACAAGCAAAAATTTTTATAAAGTATAACTTTTTATCGAAATTAAGTCCATTTGTGGTATAAATTACTCCAGGGGCAACCTGTGTATCCTCGCATTTTCGAGAATGGCAGGTGTTACTTCTTGGCAGAGTCCCAAAATAGACTTTATTACTGTTAAGAAGTTCATGATGGTCATTTTGAACAACTTTTAAAGTAATAAGAGAAATAAAGGTACTTAAGTAAATTTTTAATTTTTGTTTCACGATTTTTAATTTTTATAGGCTTGCCATTTAAAAACGAATTAAGATACGGACCTCGGGTTTGCTGTAAAATGTTTCTTTTTTGAAGACCTTTAAAATGAGGTAGGTAGCACACGGCATAGGGTTGCATTTAAAATTTTTGACCTCAACTCCCTAGCGTCACCTCTCAAGGGGGTTAAGAAGTTAAATTACATAAATAGTAGGTTTATTAATCAATAAGACACACGTAAGATTTGGTGTCTCTATCTTTACTAATAGCAAAGATGTTTGCCCATACTAAGACTTTTCGGACACCCTGTATATATTTTTTGCTCGCGGCTAGTTGCAGTTGTAGTCACCGAATAATGCAAGTATATATATAAACGCATCGATTGCTAAAAAAATCTCAAACATGGTTTTATGTATGTATTTTTTAAAAGTCTACTTAAACTTATAGGTAACAATACATGGATGATACATAATAGGTATTTTAAACTATTTAAAAATAGAAATCATTTATAATAAGAAAACTATCATATACATATCCTATACTCCCCATATTTTATGAGCACAGTAACACTCGAAATAAATGCATAATAAACCTTTATTTAGCAGTGCACAAAAGCTGTTGTTGCACAAAAGCTGTTTCCTGTTGTTATAAATTAGCAAAAATACTCAAATCAAATAGCAAATAACGCATTATTTAAAGACTAAAACAAAATAAAAATGGCTAATCAGAGCGACTCGCTTATTTTACTTAATAAATCCATGGATTACTAGATGCTGGGTAGAAAGTTCATTTTCGATTTTTTACCATTGGCGGACCTACTGTGCGGCGGTTCGCAATTCTAAACTCTGGATTTTCCCTACCCCATTATCTCACATGCCGAGAAGCTACAGTGCCGTTTGTACTGAAGGTTGCCTCGTCTGAGAACATTATCAGCTTATGAAAGTTCACGTTGTTAGTTAGAATTTCATCACCGACCCACAAACAAAAATCTAAGCGTTTGTAACTATCCCCATCCTCCAAAGCTTGGTTAAAAAGTGATTCAAAAGGACGAATTTTATTTTCCTTAAACACATTTTGAATATGACTTTTTATCACAATTTTAAACTTCGTGCTCGTTTTCTTAAAGACATAATAGGATTTTCATCAACAGACTGGCTGCTACTTCCACTATTTTCACTTCCACCTCCATTTCCTTTGCACCTTATCTGTTTCTTTGCCGAATGGATAACTTTATTTTGGCTAGTTCCAGGCTGGAATTCACAATCACTTTAAAGACCACTAATATCACTAGTTTTACTTTTGCAGGTTTCCCAGTGACTTTTCTGTCTATCCACTAAACCTTGCGTCTCTTTACCACACTTTTTACACACCGCTCTGTATCCTTGTTTCCTAGTTTGCCAACCACTTTCTTTTTTATAAAATGTTTCCAAATACTAAATTCCTTTCTACCCCGACTTGTCATGATTTAAAATTTCGTGCTACTCTACTCTCATAACTCATAAGCAAAAATATTTCTGATAACTGGAATAGGCGTTTTCCGCAAGTCTTTGCAAGTTTCGACGAAGTCGCGAACGAAATTTTTCCGACTCGAATTTTGTTTCTGTATTATTTATCCTTAAAAATATTTTTTCATTATAAGTTTGACTAAACAAGATATGAACAGTTTGAAAATATGTGTATTAATAAAAATTAGTCCAAAACGAAATGTTTAGAAAAAAAAATCAAAAAAAAAACGCTGGTTTTTGATTTTTTAAGAAAAAATCACGATTTTTATCAACCCTGTTTCAGATATTATACTGCACACCAAGCGACGTTCATTTTGACACTAGATGATTCTTCTAAGTCTCCTTTCCAATGTCGGTATCGATATTTTAAAGCTTATTTTAAAACTTGTCTACGTGGGCTCTTCTAGATAAAAAAATAGAGGCAAAATAATTTTACGTAAAAGTATTTACTTAAAATAAAATCATCATTATTCGCTCAATTTCCTGTCCAGTACCCCTTCACGATGTTGGGCAATATCGGTTTTATGGTAAACACAGATTTAATCCCCAATTACTGCGGCTAAAGCTTCTTTCAGATTTCGCAATTAACGAAAATGCAAATTCAAACGAATTCATCCCTCGAATATTAACGTGCAGTACGCCGTCTACATTTTGATAAAATCCCGGAGATTTTATTTTGCAAGCCGTCATGACGTTAAAAATCGAAAAATAAAAAGAATAAATTAGTTTCACGTGACCTTAATTTATATAATCCTGATTTAAATATCGCTCCTGAGCTCAAAGAACCTCGCACACTCTAAGGATTAATGGCAGCTTTGGTTGCGTTATCCTTCGTTTAGGCTGAAAAATTACTTTATTTAAAATGTTCTTTTTCGAATTTTTTTTGGAGCGAATTTTTAAATTAACGTATATTACTTACGTGTAAGATGCTGTAGGCTTACCGGTAACATGATTTTTTTTTTGTTTATTTGCTGCGTCCGCAGTTAGTCGTGTAACAAGGTTAAATTTAAAGCAACATTTTATTTAGTTAATAAAACAGAGAAAAAAGGAAGGAACGAGAGCGTTATTACCGACACTAGCTAAATATTTCTGTTATATTTAATTATCTTAAATATAAATATTTAAATGTTACTAATGGTATTCTTCAGACTCAGGGTTCCATACTGGGGCTCAGATTGTTTACCTTTTACACCTCAGCTTTTCGCTCATCATTTCTGTTACGCAATAGTCACTTCTATGCTGAAATACTCAAATATATCTGTCGTTCTACCCAGATGAGGTCTCGCAAGCACTTACCGCAGTTAATTACGATTTGCTAAATGTCGTAGATTAATCGTTTTAATAAGTCCGTTGCGGTCGAGAGACGACAATTTATTGAACATTACGGTTGCCAAAATAATTTACGGTATACAGAAAGCTTATTGTAATCTAAAATCCATATATCAGAATAGACAGGTTCTTAACGGAAAAGTTAAATCAATGTTATGCGATTCTCTGGTGTTTTCCCATTTTAACTGTTGCGATAGCGTTTATGGGCCGTGTTTGACTAAACTAGATGCCCAACGTATCCAGAAGGAGAGACTATACAGAAAGTCATAAAATAAAAGAAAATAATTTTATTGGTTTAGCATGTACTAGAGACGCGGACGTATCTTTGCCGTAACGTCAGGTTTTGGACAGATGTATATACATAATATTACCATTAGGTTTAAGGGTAAGGTAACCAAACTGCAGCATAAAAAACAACTTTTCAAAAGGTCTTTTTTCTACGAGCGCGCTTATATGCGTGCTAAAATTTGCACTTTTCCGCACTGGACTGAAAATATTTTCAGCACTAGTACTGAAAGTTTTTTCGGCACTGACGCGGGAAACAAGACATCAACAATCACATACCTATATCGCCACTTAATTAGACTTCGTGTGCTAATTAACGTTACCGGACCCGGACCGAAGAGGTCCAATTTAACATATTTAGTAAAATATGGGTGGGAAATAGCCAAAAAATATCCAAAAATTATGAATCCACCGACTAATTACAGGGCCTTTCTACTTATATGTTGCTATGCCGTTAAGTTTGTGTTATTTACCTATTTGTTGATTGTCAGTATTGACGTCACAGTGAAAATACAAAGATTATCCGACTTTTATCGAAATTTTGAGTAGAAAATGGAGATCGAGAAAGAAATTGAAGACAATATGATTGATGGAGCACTGGAAGACATTCTCGAAGAAGCCAAGAATGTGAATGTCGAACTGTTACCAGAAAAAACGAAATACCGTTATGCCAAAGAATTGGAAACATTTAGTAAATGATGTGCAAAAAAGGAAATAAACAATTTCAAAAAAGAAGAGGTAACTTTAGTATACTTTTCCGAATTTCAGAAACTTACAAATCATCCACGTTATGGTCAGGGTACTTAATGTTAAAATCTATGTTAAAATTAAAACATAATTTGGATATAAGCAAATATTATAAAGTGATCGCCTTTCTCAAGAAAAAGAATGCTGGATTTCAGTCAAAAAATCTAAAACTCTAACAAGAAACAACATAGAGCAATTTCTGAACAAGGCTCCAGATGATGTATACCTTTTGACTAAAGTTGTGATATTAATTGAGCATTAATAGAGCTTTGTGTGCATAACAGGGAATATGCACATATTTTCTTGATTGCATAAATCATTTAAGGAAGCCATTACAAACCCAAAAAAATTTGGATAATTATGCTACAAAAAATGTTTACTTTTTGGTATAATTTATTACAATTTAAAAAGCAGCCATTTGTTCTTAGTGAATAATGACGTCACGAGATCGGCAAAAATAAGTGTCAATCTACATGTTAACGTAAAGCTTAACCTAAAGTCGAACATGTTTGTTTTCCTCGGAAACAGTCAGAGAGGGAGCCATCGAATTTTTTGGGTTGATAGAGGAATAGGGCAACTAGCTTCGATAAATATTCACTTATACAGGATGTTTCGTTTCGGAGCTATTAAACGTTAAAGTCGAAATGTCCGCGATTTCCGTTGAAATCTGGTACAGGTCGCAAAATAGAATTAAATCGATGTAAATTTTCGGAGGTTGTAGAGGACCCGGAGCTTCAGAACTCTGTTGAAACTGGTGAGGATCGGAAAATCGGAAAAAGTAATTCTTTTAAATTTTTTTAGGTCGAAAAATGCCTTTTCAGACCCCTCTTTGGTACCTAATAACTCCAAAAAAAAAAATGTCGGATCGAAAAGCGGATTCATAAGTGGAACTTTAAAATCTTAAATACTTTCTTTTTGCAATACATTTACCTAAACCTAAAATCACTGGAAAATGGATATATTTGAGAAAAACTGGAAATGTCAATTTTTGACCCAAATATTTCACGGTTTTTAATTTTTTGTGGAGTCAAAATGGTTCAAATTAAAATCCCATATACGTCATCGGAAAGAGCTTGTCAAAATACATAAGATCCATATTATTTTTTAGTTTCTTCATTCCTTATAGGAAGGGAGCAATCGCCGATTAAATTTCGATTTTTAGACTTTTTATGCCCTCGACATCGGTACATTTGAATCACCCTGTAGTTTTTCCTACGTAATTTTTTCCCAATTTTGCAACACTATATTATAAAGGGATAATCATACTTTAAAAAGAATACCGAATAGGTCATCCAGGAGCGTATTTAAGGGGTGAAAAACGAATTTTCTTGACTTTTTCTGACAAATCCACACTGTTTTCCTTATTTAGTGATTCTTTTTGGGTTTATTTTACCCATTAACTATCTAAGAATACCTCCCACTAAGTTCTAAATAAATAGGTTTATTTGCACCGGGAACATGCAAAATTTGAAAAATTTTGAATTTTCGAAGATTGCCATGAAGACAAAGAATTGCAGTTTATTTACTCGAAATTATTAAGATGTCCTGGACCGATTTCGGCTAATATACATGAATACGATTTTAGGAAACTTCCACTTTAAGTGCAGGGATAGTTCATTGAACGAGTTACGCATTATATGCTATTTTTATTCATTTTTCAGTGACCCTAAAATCTACAATACTAGAATTCGCCATGTACTCATTATGAGTCATAAAACACTTTTCACGACACAGCCAATGGGATCATGTTTCACAAGTTTCGAAATTCGCGTGACAATTTGCAGTAGAAAATCCTTTTTTTTTGTTAGTAAAGACCAAAATAAATGGAGAACAGCAACCGCCATAAACATATGTAGAGAATATAAAAAAATATTTCAAAATTATTTGGGTTATATGCATATTACCTATTATTAAAATTAATTTGTGTTTAGCTTGGGTACGTTATAGGACTAATGTCATA
The DNA here is from genome assembly GCA_963971165.1 of Philopedon plagiatum. Taxonomy (NCBI): domain Eukaryota; kingdom Metazoa; phylum Arthropoda; class Insecta; order Coleoptera; family Curculionidae; genus Philopedon; species Philopedon plagiatum. The sequence goes on along the minus strand of OZ020192.1, from coordinate 96,580,682 downwards.
TAGTTATTTTATGTGTATTTTTTCTATTTTTCCCATTTATTTCTATTTTTTGGGTTAGTTTAACATACGTCCTGTACGCATTTATTGTAAACATGACGAACTGAACCTCGTCCAGCCATAGCTTATATTATTATACTTTATTATTATTATTATTATTACTATTATTATTATTATTATTATTATTATTATTATAAAAATTCGCGTCTCTTTGACGGTCGAATAACAGTTACGGTTTTCCACAAACAATTAACTATCATTAATTAATACTGTTGCACGTTGAGATGAGAACGGACTAGGGCTGTGGTATCATGGATAACTAACTTTTGTAGCTGGATGTAAGTTAAGGTATGAAGTTGTAGTTCCTGTCATGGAGTCTTCTTGGAATAAGAGCCGTTGCAGATAAGATTAATAATTGTATAATATAGACCTTTTTCTGCTTCCACACGTTTTTGATTTCACGTGCAAGGGGCCTTGTATTTACTAGTCAGATTCTCATTCTACGTTGTTGTTAGGTTGTGAGCGTTAGGAATGGCGATGTTTATAAAGTAGGTTATTTTGGATACCTTATTAACAGATATAGTTTTATCCGCTGGAATACTACAGTTCCAGTACAATTATTTATCATTATTATTCTTAGTATTAATGTTATTAATTATACTTTACATCTAAAATAAAATTTATATGCCACCTATTTTAAATTTTAAAAACAAGAACAAAGGCATTTTAACGTATGGATAACCGCAGTGATGAAATTGTTGGCCATTGGAAAATGTTTTTTTTCTTTTACTTTCCGAGTTGGTTACCGTTCATGATTGAAATCGAGTTTTTAATATAACCCACGTTTATTGTTAGGGTAAAATAACTATTAATTAAAGTTTTAAGCCAATGTTGAAATAAATACATATTTATGTAGTTTTAGTGCGAGAATAAGATTTTTAGATACGTTGTGATTTGTGCATCGATCCGGATGAGGGAATGAATTCCGATAAAAAAACGTATGTATAGCATATTTCAAAAACAGTTTAATTCGTGAAGCTTACTTTTTTATAACTTCACATAAAAAGTAGGTATATTCTAAGTCCCTAGAATCACAAACATATGTTTCCAAGTTTTAAACTTCAGTAAAGAAAATGTTTGTTGAAGTACGCTTTTTGTTATTGCTTCATGATTTCATAATCTTGAATCAAATATCCGCAAACTTGCTCTAAGATAGTTTCCTTGAACTTTACTATTTTCTCATGTATGTATATAGAAGAAAAACATGTTTAGTTGACGCATGTCTCTGTATGTTTCATAACTTTTAATTCATCTTAGGCATCAGCTGGGTTTCGAAATAATTTTTTAAAAAAATAATAGGTTGCAATCTGCTAATAATTCACTTAAAAAACATTTAAGAAATACACTGACATTTTTTTTAAAGCCAGAAATGCCAGCATTGTCCTGTCGTAATATAGCAATATTTTTTAGATGATTAAGTGAGTTATATGTATTACGTTATAAATATACGGTCAATTATTTACTTAAACCATAGTGTCAGTTCAACTGCACTAATATACAGGGCCCGCTCTATGAGGTGGACGACTGTCCAACGCTGCAAGATTAGAGGGGCTACAAATTAGGACCATACAAAGAAAACGACTGTTTGCTTCACGGGGAATTAGCAAAAAGGACCATATTTACTATTAAAAAAACACCGCCAGTTTTAGTTGGGGGAGAATTTGCAAGAAAGGTAGCCATTTATCCCTGCAGTGGGGATTTAGGGCGACAAAAAATTCATTTGTTCATTGTAGTGCGGAACGTTTGTAAAAGATTATTAACATTTTTTCAGAATGATAAGCAGATATATTTTATTTGTACTCACAATACACTGGCACTGACATTAATGATTTCGCCATTTGATACCATAAATATAATTTTGACAGTCATTATCTCCATAATTATCTCAAAAAATTTAGACCGAATCATCTGTCATGAACGAAGTAATCAAGTAATAGACCGTGGGATAGCGACATGTCTTGGGTTGCGATTTTTTTTGTCTGCCTTTTGGAGGACTACAAAAGGTAAGTTTATTAATCAAGAAAAATGAGGTTTTGACTCCGGCCCGGGTGCCGCCCAAATAAAAATTGGAATTTTCATTTGTACAAAAACTATGTGCTTTGGGACTATGTTATATTGTCTCCATATGTATTAAAAAAAAAGTCATTGAAAAATAATACATAAAAAAGGTGGAGGGTTACAACGGGCCCAAAGGGTTAAAGTCACGATACACTTACAACGGTATGCTACGCTATGACGTCACTTCGAGGGAAAATCTTAAATTGACTAGACGCTTGCACCCCTTGTACATAAGTACAGGACAGTTTATTGTTGGCTGGTGTGCCGAGTTGACGTTTATGTAAATATTTCAGGTCAGTTTATTGTCGGGTAGTGCGTTGAGTTGACGTTAATTAAAATAGTATTGTCATATTTCATTTGCTCAGGTAAGCGCCTAGTCAATTTTCCCTCGAAGTGGCGTCATAACGTAGCATACCGTTGTAAGTGTATCGTGGTTAAAGTGAGCTTGTAAGAAAACCTAATAATTTTCCGAATTTTTTAGAGTCTGCCAACCGTCTGCCATTTTTTAGGTATTATTTTTCAATGACTTTCTTTTAATACACATGGAAGATAATATACAATCGTCTCAAAACACAGTTTTCGTATTTGTACAAATGAAAATTCAATTTTCATTTGAGCGTCACCCGGGCCGGGATCAAAACCTCACTTCTATTCATTAACAAACTTATCTTTTTCAGTCCTCCAAAAGGCAGGCAAAATAGTCACAACCTAAGACATGACGCTATCCCATGGTCTAAAATAAGGCTGTTCTTCCAAGCGGGGTTTATTATATTGATGTATTCTGGCATTAGATGAGGCTTTGCGTAGCAGCTAGCACCTTAGACTCGAATGAAATGAAATAATAAAATTGTAAGTTTTATTATTCTTGCAAGAAACAATTTAAGTAAATAGATGTAAGGAAGTATTAGAAATATTAATAAGGAAAAAATAAATGATGTTTGAAATGGGGTAGGTTCAATCGACTCCATTAATTAAAGTAAGATACCTTCACCATTCTGTCAGGGAAATAACAGTGAAGTACATGCGCTGAATATCCAAAGATTTCGACAATACGACGTGTAAGAATCAAAACCCAATAGAATTTAAAAAAAAATTATTGGTCCTTAACAATCTACCCAAACTTCAAATCTGTGATACCATCCCTAAAAAAGAACCTTAAGGGTGAGTTCATATTACAAATTTTATATTTTTATAAATGATAGGTGGCTAAACTCTATATTATTATTATTATTATTATTATTATTATTATTATTATTATTATTATTATTATTATTATTATTATTATGCAAAAAAATAATTTTAGAGGCGGAACAAGCAGCGGCAGATGCCTGTGAAATTTGCAGGCTTCAGTAATGGTAATCAGTAATCAAAACTATATTAGTTCGCGTCGGCTCTTTCTGCATTTAACAATCATAAGTTTAGTATTCGTGCTATATAAAAACAAAGAAAACTTTAGTGATTTTGTGAACTAAAAATGTGGTATGTCTTGTTCTTGCATTAACGTGAATGACCTAGCCCAACAAAATGGACAACCGTATAGGCCAAAGAGACAGTGAGCTTTCGCCCTTATTATATCATTAAACTGTCGCGACCCATGAGATAATTACCTCAACGGTCACCCCGCATATTCAATATTTTCTTTGAAACAAAGGGTAGCAACAGTTGTACTTCGCTCGTTGTATCCTTGTCAGGTTTCTGTCATAGTTAAGTACAAATAGCAGCTTTATTTGTATCCTTACAAGTGTGAACCTTTCTTGTATTACAGTAAAATATTACCGATTGCGACACGGCAATATTGCTACTTTTTCTTTTACAAGAACATATGAAATATACAGAGTAACCATTAAAGGAGTTGTCTTTTGAGTTGCAGCAGTCTGGTAAGCCCCAATAAGGGCGGATGCTCGCTGTCTATCATGTCCGGAATCGGGAATTGTCCAATTTGGGCAACAATAAATAATAAAACACTGTATTCTCAGTACGTAAAGCACTAAAGCAGGTGATTTTTATGTGAGTTCAAATGACTATAAAACTGTAGTGTAAATTAGATTTTCATTAAAATATGAAAATGAACTTTGTGTGTGCTTTAGAATAACATTTAACATTAAAGTCACTAATATAATATCCAACGCTGAGCTTATTAGTGTTCCGTGCTAAAATAAGCAAAACGGAATACTTATGGAATCACTTCGGTGTCCGTCCGTCTGTCATGGGCGATTTTCTCTGAAACTATTCGACGTAAAAATTTGAAATTTAGCACAGAGATAGAGTGTTGTGGCCCAATTATAGACGTGAAGTATTAAAATAATTTTGATTCTGGGAGTTAGTTTCAGGGCGTAAATTGGGAAATCAAAAAAAAAATCAAGGGCATCGTGAAGGGTGTCAAATAAAAGCTGATTGAATCACGAATTCAACAATAGACAGGGTGTCTAAAATAGGTGATACCACTATCTCTTTCTCCGAAACGGTAATATATACAAGGTCGGTTAAATTAGAGACAATGTGCCATTTTTAGTCCCTACTCATATTCCGTTTACGGAGTTACCAAATTATCTATAGTTTCTTATTTACAGGGAATTTTTTTTAAATAGTCAAAAATTTAATTCTTAAATATCTCGAAAGCTTTTTTCTTATTGAGTTACCTACTACCTACTTGTTTTTTTTTTCAAATACGGACCTGGACTTTTTGCTTCATTTTTTGAAAGAATACTTCATATCTTTACATCACTTTATTTTATTTGTTGACGTTTTGGTGAAGAATAGCATCATCATCAGGATATTCTACCAGTAAGGACCTGGCTTTTTTCAAGTTAATGCGCCACTTCACAACCACAAAAACTACATACCATAGCGATAGGTTGTGGATTATGCCTTAACAGGGAAGATCTCAGGTTCGTATTGATAGAAAAGCCTGAGAATGTTGCTATTCTTGATCAAAACATCGGAAATATATTCAAATCATACACAGTTGTAAAGGGTGTGAAGTATTCTTTCAAAAATGCAGCATAAAGTCAAGGTCTGTATTTAAAAAAAAATCAAGTTAATATCAGTAACTCAATAAAAACAAATGGTACAAACAAAACAATAACGTTACTTTAGAGAAGGTAAAAAATCGTGTGATTTTTGTTAAAACAATTTTTTTCTAACTATAATAGTTTTCGAGATATTTAAGAACTAAATGTTTGTCTATTTTTAAAGAATCCCCTGTAGATAAGAAATTGTAGAGAATTTGACAACTCAGTAAACGGAGTATGAATAAGGACTAAAAATGGCACATTTTCTCTAATTTAACCGACCTCGTATCTTTTACCGTTTCGGACATAGCACCTATTTTAGACACCCTGTATATGATGTATTTTTTATGCATTTTTTAAACATTTTTCGGGGAAAACGCTTAAAAATTGCTTATCGCCAAAAGGATCGCTCAGAAAAATCTGAAAAAATCATTGAGAATTAGGTCTAGATTAAGCCACAACTACCAGAATTGAAAAATTCTAGCGCGAACAATGTAATTGTTTATTTTCTTATCACTGCTGAACTATTGGTTTTAGAGAAAAAGTTTTTGGACAAAAAACATTTCTCACGATGTAAGCAACAACTTTCCTTACACGTTTTTACAATTTTTAATTTGGCTCTGCCGAAACGCTCCCCACTCAGCTCCGCGCATACGCGATGTGATATGGCGTTGGTGCCATCGGCGGCGGGTAGCGCGACAGATGGGCGGAGATCGGGCGGTCGAGGTTTGCTCAGTTTAAGTCGGGGGCCGATAGCACGGAACACTAATTGTGCAAGTATAGCTTACAATTGACCGAATTTTTTTGGTTTTGCATTGAGAAAAATTGTCTGTAAAGTATTTAAAACATGCATCGTTTTTTATCGTCTTCAGGAAGTGAAAACCATTTCGTACATTATTCGATGGGAAAAATGTGTGCCATCTTGTATTCGCCACTGCAATCAGGATATTTTTTTATTCAATCCTTTCCAAAAATATGTCCCGCCATTCTTTCTCCTCTACTACAAAATAACAATCCCATCTCGAACGGGATGCAGGTCTATGCACATATCCCCTTCGCAAGATTTTCAATTAATCTTAGACTGGGGTACCAAAAACCATTCAGTTCAGTGCTTCCAAAACCCAGTCTTGCTCCCTGTCCCACAAAATCCAGTAACACTCATCCCCTTTACATGAATGGCCTAGCCCTACAGAATAAGACTCCCCCCTTGGCTGCTCCCAAGAAAACAACAAGTGCATCACTTTATTGACTAGGTACATAAAACCAGAACATCCGGCTCTTCCGCTTATTCATAACTAAATTTCCAGATTATGGAAAAGAAATTGTCTCAGAGGTTTTCCTTTCACCTCCTACCTCCTAAATTTATTTCCTACGGTATGTTAATACGTAAACTTAAAGTCTACGGAAACTGTGCCAGAAGAAGACAAGAAAGCTTTATTCTAATCGGTCCAGTAGTTCCCAAAAAGAGGTTTAATTTGCCATATTTTATATTAAATAATCCATTATAGATTTGTTAACTGTGAACGTTAATTAAAGTACTGATTTTGAAATAACTTATACTACTGAACAAATTATATGTTCCGCTTTAACTAATACCTTGTCCAGAACCAGAATTGAAAAATGGATGGATATAATAATTTGTTTAAAATTGCGGGTAAGTTGATTCCGCATTATATTTCCAAGAGAAGCTGAACATTTTGATGTACAGCCATTGACAAGTCAAACATACAAACAAACGTACACATAATACACATTGCGTTTCCATTTAGACCTGAGAGTTTGATTTGTCAATGACTGTACGTACCGTGTACATACATATAGGTAATCTATATTTATTGGTATTTTTTGTTTACAAAGTAAGCCAGTCATGTCCTTTTCATTTTAAACATTTTCGCTGCATTCACTATGCAGATTAGACTGTATTTAAATCCAATTAAATTAAAACAAAACCACCAACATAATGACCTCTGACACTGGTATAGTAGGCCCATGTATGATCTCTCTAAATACTCTCCATGGGAACGGATCGGCGAGACGCAGGAGACTGGAAGACAAGATAATATTTAGCCTGGTGGACCCTGATAAGCCGGTTACAGTTTACCACCCTGTAATTAATGATGTAGTAGATGAAGATATGCAATCTCTGCTTTATCTGCTTGACATGTTTGCCTTGATAATGATTACATAAAAAATAATTTTAAACACTATTTCAATTTACGTACCTACTTATTCTACCTAACATTTGATTTTATCTAAAATTCTTTTTTATACATTTTAGTCGTTAAAAATTTGGTTAAGTTGGAATTGCATTAAATAAATTGCAAATAAACGTTAGCCTTTTCCCCTGTATTGTCAAATGTGATTTTACCAATATAATTTAATAAATTATGGGGATGAGGAGGAATTTGGAGGATGGTGCTCAGGTTTCATTTGTAAAATTAAGACCGAAAAACTTTGCTAAAAAGCCGCTGATTTACTAAGGTTAAGATTTGGCAGGAAAGATGGTTAGTTTAGTTCGTGGAAGCGGAAAGCATTGGTAAAGTAATTACCAACCAATAAATGCAAAATATTCAAAATTTTAACATAGTCAGTGGTAGTTACTAATAAGGTTTAAGAATAAGTACTGATCTAAATTAAGATCCTCTATTTGATCAGTAAGGGTTTGACAAGTTTTTTTTATCCTATCATTGTTACTAGTCATTAAAAACTGATTTTAATATTTCAGCGATTTTTTTTATTTTCAAATGATTTTTATGTAGGATAGTGTTGCTAAAATGAGGTTTGTCCTATTATTGGGAAAAATACATATTAACTTATTTATATAAGTTTTCAAAAAGCTTCAGATTCGCGGTACAAAACTTAGTTGTCTTATTCTTTCACTTTTCAGTTTAAAGCTTTTGATTCAAATTAGACAGTAAATCTGGTTGAATATTTTTTTTGTCCTCACAGGGCAGAAAGAACAAAATTTCAGTTATAAACAGCAGGGACGACAAGATAAAAGGGAGCCCCTCCCCAGGCACTTGGGTTGACCAAATAGGGTACGACTTCGATATTGGGACCAATCTACAATAACAAGGTCGACAGTTTAATTCTGAGAATTTGAAAAATAGGTCAGCATTCTGTTTTCCTCCAATATGAGATTTTTATCTGTCCCCCTTCCCTTTAGACCAAGTGCTCTTGGTACTGTTTATCCATATCGGGGCCCCTTTTTTACTACAAGTGGGTAGTAAGTGCAGGTTGGGCAAGAGCGGGCAAGAGCCATAACTTCACCACTGTTTACACTATTTTAAAATTATTTGTTTTTTTTTTTTGGCTTCATGAGCACAGTATAATTTAACCGAACCTCTCTACCTAAAGAATTCTCCTTGTACTTGTAATACTTACTTACCTATAAGATGTTATTTAAATGTCGTTATCACCATTAGTGAAATTGGCCATTTAGTTTAATTTTAGTTAGAAAGCAGCAAATGCAAATTATATGGTTTATTAAATAAGTTGCTTAACCCTAGCATTCAAAAGGACAGAACCAGCTTTGCAACGCCAGTATCTATTAAAACAACACTCAACTGACGCATCGTGCATACATTTTAATCAACTCTCATGTAACAAACATCAAACATCATCTATTAATGAATTATTCAACCATTACGCCACCATTACGCAACCCTTTACCACCGACCCGGGAATACACGCTACATTTAAGGGTGGAAGGGGGTAAAAGCTCGCTAAAAGCACTGTATAGTCATGGACCGTGCAGAATGTATTAACGGGTGAGTATATCGATAAATTTTTAATAGAAATGGCATTTTGTGAAATGGAAGAGAGACTGAAATCCATATTGTTTTTGAAGGTACTTGTGCCTGTACGGATTTACGAGGATTTTGAAATAATTTGACGTAAATAATTGAAAATGGATAATTTTCCATTGCGACTACACTTTATGTGCTTTTATTTATTTACAGAACTATTAAATTTGGGAGATAGACCGAGAAATATCGGTCCATTTGTTTCATGCCATATTGTGTATTTGCACTTCTGGTCACATTCCTGGTGCCAGCAAAAGCCTTTTTCTGCCATAGGAGTGAAATTCTGTAAGATTGTGGGTACAAAAATATTTCCCATATTGTAAAGTTAAGTATTAATATTATGAATAAATAAGAAGAGTATTTTTGTTTCCCCTATATGTGTAAAGTTAACGTAATAATCTGTTGACACACACATGAGGAAATAATTTTTTAACTTCGACATGTATCATCACTATTCAAGGCTAAAGAAACGAAATTTCTTACTTTTCTAACATGGAAATTTGATTTTGCATTTGTGTCATTTACAGAGCCTCGCATCTCTCATTCCACAAACACCCCACTTCTTACACAAAATGGGCATTTATTAACTGGTGACATAAGTAATTAATAACACAGTATGATCGTTCAGATTCTTCAGTGTACTTAGTCTGAATTAAATTGGGATAAATTATTCTGTTTTCACTGTTTCCTCTGAGCCACGAATTCTGAAAGAAAGGACCCTTATTAGTATCGTCAATTTTATAGTGACTATTAATGACACACCCCTACCAATCCAAAATCCTGTGAATAATTTTTGAAAAGCATAATTCAGTTCCTCCAAGTGAATATTTTGGTTACTTCTATGATCTCTTCATCATACAAAAAGACGAACACACTCTCCCTCCCTTTTTTTAAAATTTTATAGACATGCAGTTCAGATGCTCATATAGATTTGTTTGACTAACAAGTAACATTTACAGATTTTTTTTTAAATTGTATGTTACTCGCACTTCTGGATGAAATTAAAAAAACTAGACAGTGTCGACAAAACCCGTTTTTTTTTTTTATAAAACAAATTGTGTAATAACAGTCGATAAGAGAAAAATAGTAGATAGTAATTATTTAAATTTTATTTAGGTCAAAATCTCGACAGAAAGGTTATTGAGACACAATATAATAAGAAGGTAACTAAAGTCTTTCAAAAAAGCGGCCCAACTATTCTGGACTTGCATTTTACCCATGTACATCGACTACTTAGAACATTACCTGTATCGACTACTTACTATTTCATTAAAGTAATTTTTTTGTGATAAGCGAAATGCAATAAAAAACCACTAACCGAAGATAATGAATAAAAGGTCATAAAAAAATAAATATTATATCTAAAGACAATAATAATGATTAATTATAATTAATAATAGATATAATTTTTCCATTTATCGAAAACAGTAAAGGTAGGGATGTAATCTTTATTCTAAAAAAATAAGGTGTTTAATGCTATCATTGCATGTTTTACAGACACGCGGCATTTATTAGTAACGGCAAAAAAATTTGCATAATTAATGAATCAACGGACTTCCCGCGTCCATCGTAGGCCAAAAATCTCTTCGGGCACGCGTCTACTCAATCCTGCTTCACACGCATCTCTCTGGCTCTCCTGCGAAGCCGCCTGCTGCCAGCCAGACTGCCGGTTTCTCTCCTGCTGTCAGACATTGCGAACGCGTTGGACGGTTAGCTTTCGACCGATTACGCCTTTACCGGCTTTTGTATTCGCTTACGTGGATGAAAATAGATTTTTGTTTTAGTTGATAGCAAGGTGGTTTTTCGTTACATATTTATAATATACTTTTAATCCTTTGTTGTGTTGGTTTTGTTTTAAATTTGTCATTTAAGTTATTGTTTTGTTTTTTGTGCATGTGAAAGTAAACGTTACTGACAAGTTGCAGGATTGGAACGTGTTTTACCTTCGTTTCGAATGGTATGTATAGATTTATTTTTTTGGTGAATATTTTTAAATATTTATTTTACCTTACAGGACGAACAGAAACTTTTTAAGAAAAAAATTTTGTTCGGAAAAAGTAAATAAATATAGTATGTCTTTGCTTATTGCCTTACACGAAACTACAGATTATAACCGTTTTTAAGGCCCAGATATACATACTGTACAATAATATATTTGCTTAAAGCAAAAATATAGCAAGGCAAAAAATATTCCTATCCTTTACTACGTACCTTTATTCCTGTTCTGATCCACTACCTTTTCATTTTAAATACGCGTATGTCCATTTACTATTCTCATATTTAAAATTTCAGCCTACTTAGTAGGTACTTGATTTTTGATAACCTCTTTTTCGTAAAAAAATGAATTAGGTAGGTACAGTTAATTATGACATGATAATTTTGTGGAAAATTTCTTATTTTATTTTTTTTTTCGTATCCCAATTGTTGGACTTTTTGCCTATTAAAAAATAGGTAGTACTTCACTGTGACAGTTTTCGACAAGAAGAATTATTTTAAACCTGCAACTACTATAATATAGCTAATTGATATTTGCATTACTTTTAGTGTCTGATTAATAAGTAGATATTATAAAAAAGCAAACATGTCAAAAAGGACTTTACAATTAACAAATCCGGACAAGCCCATCCGGAACAGCGAAAGGCGGCACACGACTTGTTTACTATTATTGTTATTATTATTGTTTTGTTAAAAAACTGACAAACCGAGCAATACTTATTTGTGCTGGCAATCTAAGTTAGACCAGCTAAATAAGATAAGATAATAATAGAACTGGTAGTCGATTAGCATAAACGAAACATCGGGTGTCTAATTGAAACGCATCGAGTCTTGCTCTTGGAAGCAAAATTTTACTTCAACAGCGCAACGTCTTTAGCTGATCAAAGCAATTAAAATGTATGAAAAGATTTTAATGGGGAGGTAAGGAAAATGGTAGCAATTTTTAAATACATTATAGAATATTTGAGAATTTATTTTAATCGAGATTTTTTGCGGTATTTCCTCCTTTCGCTCCTGTTAGAGACTCACGTGCTATTAGAAAGTCGGCAGAGTATAATAACTATGTAACTTTTATTTACTACTTTGATTTATCAAGTTTTACTTTTACTATGTTAGAAATGGTTTCTTATTGAAAAGTATTATTTAAAAATACATTAAAGTACTTCCTTTCTCTCATCTGCATCTGTTTGCCCATGTTTTTGATAAAACCTTCAAAACAGTGTTCATTTTAACCTCGATAAGATAAAATACGGAATAGATAAATATTATTGGCACATTATGCACTTTCTATCATTTGTAATTTTAATGAGGCACATCGCAAGCTAGCTTTATTAAAACTCATTGATTAATTCTGAATTTTAGGCGCGTGTTTTGGAAATTATTTTGCAAATAACTATCGTTAATTATGTTTAAAATTGCTAATATTTTAAAAAATCACTTTTTTCCTTTTATGGCATCTCGAGAACACACTTTAGGTATCCATAGTTCATTAAGAAATAATTCAGTCAGATAGTATATTTTCATAACACGTTCTTCAAATAAATTAATCAACAAGATAATATATGCTAAGAATCAAAATGTATTAAAGTTAATGATTAACTAACCATAATAGTGGAACGTAATAATAATGATTTTCTATTAAGATAAAACCAGACCACTGCAGTTGGTTTCATACAATAACAGTACTATAACATCTACAATAATTGGTTCGATATATACCAAAATGATTCGTATACAAAATAACTTTTAAATAATGAAAGGAAACTGGTTTTTATTGTTAAAGTAGGTGGGTCTGTTGAAACGATGTGGTAGTTCCTAGTTATTAAAACAGAATAGAAAAAACACTTCAGTTAAACATCAAAAACCATTGCTTCGACTTCCTTGTACTGCACTAGTTAGCATTGTTTTGTAATTTTATAAAATTAGGATGTTCTTAAGGTTTTTCTAAGCGTCCTAATTGGTTTTTCCTGAGTTTTTATCGTTTCGCTAGTTGCCCAGTTAATGATAATGACGATGAAGATGATAGTGCTGTTACACTTTCTATATAGGCTTAATCATCAAGAGTTTAATAGGGTTCATAGCACTTTTTACATAATCTTTAGTTCCCAATTAATAAGAGCTAGAAGCTAGAAGAAAGTGGTTTGACACAAGATGTTTGAATATATTTATTTATGTTAATTTGTAGTCTACTGTAATACATAAATAGAATGCAGCAATCACAGCTTTAATTATCAAAATAATATTATTTCTATTATTATGTGTAGCCATAAATTATTAAAGCTTGCATTATACGAGTTGTCTTATTTCTGGCGTGGTGGTGAAGTTTATTTAACATGAGATATTACATAAATGCCACCTGGTCAGGTGTCTCGACCTGTTGCAAACCCTATTTTAATTTCAAACTGTTCTCACCTACTTTATATAGGGCTTCATACCTTACGAATAATGCAATAGTATCGCAGCCCGAATCGCAATTAGGCAAATATTAATGTAACAGATACTTTGTTTTATTCAAATTTTTGTCTTCCTGTTGTTCCGGCTTTACCGACTTACGATTTGAGATAATAAAGATGAATTTATTTTTTGTAAAACATTAATTTTTACACCCCATACTAATTATTTTTTACTCTTGCATACCAGGTGAAGATAACACGCATTTTCTGGCGTTTAAAACTTTATTGTCACCATTTTTTTGGCAATAACAATAAAAATAACAATAACGAATACAAAAAAAAGGAATTATTTATATAAATTATTGTTCAGAGTGTCTTCCACAGTCAAGAAGTACCCTAAACGGTCATAAAAATGTCTTCTAACATTAAGAAACTGGCGTAGGTACCATGATGCTGCGTGAACTCTCAATAATTATATTTTTCAGTTCTTCCAATTAATAGGACTCAAAAACTTTTGTTGATATAGTATATCTCTACCAAAGGCGAGGTATCTGGACTTTGCGCGGGTCATTTAAAAGGGTCAGAACGATCAATCCAGCTACTTAAAAATTGGGTCCCGTTGAATAATTATTTTCCTGTTTATTGCTAAGTCTTCCAACGCAGGATCTATTTCCATTTGCAAAATTTCCAAATATTTTTCTGCTGTTAGTGTACTCTCTAGGAAATATGGACCGATAATTCTACTCCCGAGAATTCCTGCCCAAACCATCATTTTTTCATGTGTGTATTTGGTGAATTACCTACATACAAAGGGATTGTCCATAATCCATATTCTTTGATTGTGTTTATTACCGGCCCCACCTGTCCGAAAGGAACTTTTATCGGTTAATAGAATGCGATTTGTAATATTCAGCCTGTACAAAAATTCCGTAATCAATAATCATGGGGTAAGAGCTCTTGAAGGTTTTTGATTTGTACTTTTTTTGCTTTAGGCTTTTCTTTAGGCATTTTCAGCAACCTGACTAGGACTAACACATGGCTTATCCTCAACTACTAAAACATTGGTCCATTTTAAAGTCTTCGGTTAGTACGGTGGAATTTCTTTTTCGCTTTACATGAAAAGTGACGCCATAACTGTCGTCTTGCTAGATACTGAACGATTTGGGTAGGCTGCTGCAAAGTTATCAGCAGTTTCTCTTAAAGACATTCTTTTTATTCAGTTTGAAACAATTTTAATTTGTTCATTACTTGTGAAAATGGGCATATTTTTAAACTAAGTGTGTGCCATCTTCACCTGGTATGCAAAGGTGAAAGTTGTAATTACGAGGGGTGTGAAAATGTTTTTCAAAAAATAAATGCATTTTTAGGTAGGTATTTTTGGAGCTTTGCTGGTATAACTGGCAAATTAACACAATCTTAAGACACTGAACTTTACCTATGTCAAATTTGATCTCTATACTTTTAATAGAACAGGACTTAGCATGGCGTTAGAAATTTGACATGTAAAATCCCATGGATGGCTTTAAAAATATAATTAATAATAATAATTGTTGAACATAATTTATTATGCCATTAATTTAACGTTTTGAGATGGAATAGTTTTATCCTTTTTATAATTAATTTTATATAAATTAAAGTTCTTACCGAAATAATCTGCAAATGAAGAAAAAATACGTGTATGTAGGTGGTCTTACACTTACAGTGCAGATTTTATAGCATATATCCAACAATAGGTTTCGAGTAGACGGATGCATTTTTTTTTCGGAATTACAAGTTGACCCTAGAGCTCAATCTGTTAATTCTAATTAGCCAGGATGTGGGAAGACTATCTTTCATGTTTGCTATTAAGTGCATGGAAAGTAAGGCAAATATACCTAAATAAAATATGTAGAAGCACTAGTGTTAAAATATGTAGAGCTCAGTATTATCTTATTCAATTTTATTGTAATACACTGCTTTTCTCGCAGTTTATTGATCTTTAGTGATAAACATTGCCTTGGCAAATACATTGTTTGATGAGCAACCCCCGATGCAGTCTAACTTCTACTAAAAGCTGCATTCGGCGACATATTGAATACAAAAGGATATTCGGACATAAATAGATTTTGACTAAAATCTGTCTAGCCAACACAAAACAACTTGTAAAGATAAATACATAAATTACTGAATGAAATCAAATAATTAAAAATAGATAATCGGAATGAGAGGTGTTTAAAACCTTAGACCAAAAGTCTTTAGTTTTCCAGAGCTTTTACTATTATGCTTCTCTATAAAAGAAAAAAAATATTAACGTAATAAAATTCCATATTAACAAATTCTGCAGTATTTAGTAATTATCTGCCATTTTCCACAATTATTATTGTTTCAAAATTCATTGTTTTGCAATGCAATATAATCTCGGGTAAGCAACCTATTTACTAGCACATTTTTTTTAATTACTTGAGAACTTTTTAAAGTATTAACAATTATATGAATTCTGAGGAATAATAAGTAATGAATACATTAGTTAATATTGTCATTAACGCGATGTTTGTACGCAAATTAATGTGTGTTTAAATAGTATTTTACTAGAAAGAGAGGGATAACGTTTCTAAAATTTTTGTAAAACAAAAAGAACCTGGTATTTACTAAAAAGGTTTAAGGGTTAGTATTGGTTTAAATCAGGATCTTCTAGTTGATCAGTTGGATTTGTTGGTAAGTTTTTCTCCTGTCACTGGTAATAAGTCGTCATTAAACACTTATGAGTTAGTCTAACTTTTAAGCGATTTGCTTTGTTGTGAAAAGATTTTTATAATAGGTCTTGTTGCCAAAATGAATTTAGTCCTGTTGTGGAAAATACAAACAGCTTGTCAAATATAGCTTTACCTCTGAGTTGACCCCGCCCATTAATGCGCAGTAGACCGATTGAAGCGGTGGGGTAGGTACAGTCCGTAACAAAAATGC
The DNA here is from genome assembly GCA_963971165.1 of Philopedon plagiatum. NCBI lineage: Eukaryota > Metazoa > Arthropoda > Insecta > Coleoptera > Curculionidae > Philopedon > Philopedon plagiatum. The sequence goes on along the minus strand of OZ020192.1, from coordinate 96,564,419 downwards.
ATGCTTTTTTTAAATTCATTCATGTTCTAACTGTTGTGACTTGCATTTCAGTACTGAGTTCGTATCTAAAGTAAAAGGCAAAGTGATATCTGGGCAAAGACGTGAAATTTTGGAAAATATTATTCATTTTATGCGCCGATAAGCTAAAGCGAATACCCCCATCAAGGATTTAAAGAAAGTTCAAGAGCGTATTTCAACTGCTACCGGCGATTCGCACAATTCAGGTAACACTAAGTGTGATAAGAAAAGTGGAAAAAAAGAAGCAAATCAAGCGTTAAAATCGAATTTGACTGTGATATAGGAGTCCTTGGACAATATATTGTCAACTTTAAAGTGAAACAAAGTGCCAACCTTGCTTAAAATTCACAAAAATTTTATGGACGACTGCAATTACAATTACAACGGTTCTCTTGAGAGTCTAAGAAAAATTATATAAAAAATGGGATTTAGGTGGCGAAAAACCGCAAACTGTAGGTGGAAAACCCGATATTTGTCACAAGAGATTAAATTTCTTAAGAAGTATAAACAAATTTCGTAAAGAGAACCGTCAAATAATTTATATGAGACGTTCATTCATTCTTCTCACACGCATGAAAAATCTTGAAGTGATATCAGTAACGAAGGGCACCGAAGGCCTGTGTTAAAAGGGCAAAGACTATTAATACTTCATGCACGCAGTGAAAATGGTTTTGCAGCTAATGCGTGTTTGGTTTTTAAATCGCAAACAAAATCGGGCGATTATCACAGTGAAATGAATTACGCTAACTACAAAAAGTGGATCAAAGAAAAACTTATTCCTATTCTGCCTGCAAAGAGTGTTCTTGGTATCGATAACGCTCCCTATCACAACGTGCAAACAAAAATTTCCCAATTTTAGTTACAGAAAGGAGGAAATAAATGCATGGTTAAGACTACGTGATAGCAATTTATTGTATAAGTACATCAGGAAAATTATCGAATTTAGAGTTGTACCTAATTAGTACCTACCATACATATTATTACCGAAATTTCAGGAACGTATTTCTGATACCACTCATAATCACAATTCAACTCCTTTAACACAAAAAAATTTGTCTTTATTCTTTATCAGAAGCAAGTAAGCAGAATCAAGGAACAAATTGCTGTTGACTGCTACTTGTCTTAAACTAATTTCTGCTAAATTAATGACTAAAATGGATAATCTTATTTAAATGAAACCGAATATTATAAAGCAATTATATAACTTTATTTTTGTCGCTGACAGTTCTTTAAACCACAGCAGAACCCGTTTAATATTGCCATATCGGTTATCTGAATGCTACCTATGTCACAAAGGCAAAGCTATATTTGACAAGCTGTACCTAAAGTATACTCTATAAATTTTCAAGGGACTCGGACATAAAACTTAGGTGTCTTACGCTTACACTTTAGTTTAAATTATTATATTATCAAATTAGCCCGGTCTTGGGGATATTAAATCCCGGACTAACATTTTATGGTACTTAGAATAATGTTATTTAATTTCTAGTAAATCGTTAATTCAGTGACTAAGAACTAAAAACTTAACTTTATGTTTACTTGATTTGCTTGGATTTTGATAAAGTATCTAGGTACTATTTATCATAAAAAATAAATAAAGATTAAATTAATATTTAGTAGCTAAAGGATAAACATTAATCAATAACGGTTTCCAAGAGATTGTTGACCGAATATGATCTCAGATTGATTTGTACTGGGATGAGTAAACTTGCAAGTCACAATTAATTATGGTCTGAAGTATATTATTTTTATAGATTATACAGTTCTAATATTTAAAATCTTTAAAGAACAATATTTCTTTTACTTGACTGGAGGATTATCCAACTAATCAAAGTTGTTAGATTCTACATTTCCTTAATGTGAGATTGATTGGTAAATAATCACATTTTTTAATAAGCAAAAAATAAAAGGGCCATTTAAGTTTATTTAGTTTATTTATTACTGAATTAAATTAAGATGTTCTAGTTAATCTTTAACATTAATTTTAACATTAGTTTTAACCCTAGTTTTAATTTTTTGTTCCTCGTTTGTTCAAAAAAAACTGTGGCTCTGCTAGCTTGAGTTGAAGCTAGCAGAGCCACCTTTGGAAAAAAATTCCAAAGGTGTTGTGGCTCTGCTAGCTTGATTGGCATAATTTTGACGAGTTTTCCTTCTGTCTCTTTTGATAACTCATCATCATTAAAAACGTTGATCAGTTATTATAATGTTATAGCTATTTGTCACATTTAAAAATAAATGATTTTTATCTTGGGACTTCATGCCAAGATTAATTTAGTCCTATTATTGTGGACAATACACACTTAAATTGTCCTTTTCGGTATAAATTTGCGAGAGACTCAGAAATACATTTATAGTACAAAACTTAGTTATCTCATTTTTACACTTGTCAGGTTCGCTTAGGTTTGAATTGGTTTGCTTAGGTTTAAAACGATAGTTGTCATAATAGACTAGTCTTATTATTGCTTGGACCAGAAATTAACCAGCTATTATTTTTCCAAATTTGTAACAGCCAGATTCTCCAAAGCTAGTCCGGTCTAATTTGATAACCAAAAGTCTTAAACTGACAAGTGTATGAAAGAATAGGACAGCTTAGTTTTATATTCTGAATTTGTTTTAGAGGTTTTTTTGGAAATTAATAAAGAAAAAGGTAATTTTAGTATATATTTTCTACACTAATAGAACCAAATTCATTCTAGCAACCCGTTCCAAGATGAAAATCATTTTAAAACCAAGCCAATCGCTAAAATATCAGAATAATTCATAAGTTTTTAATGACGACTTATTAACAATATCAGGACAAACACCTGTCAAAACATAACTAATCAACTAGAAGATGTTAATTAAAACCAGTACTAAATCTTAAACTTTTTTAGTGAGCTTGAATGTAATAATTGTTTAAAGTTAATCCTGGAAGAGTAGGTTATTTTCTCAAAAATTCTTATTTCAGTTTCCTTGATTAGGGTTCCGCCTTTTTTTATAGAATGGATCCGCCAACTAAAAAAAAACGAAAAATCGATGATTATTAATTTTATAATTTAATAAGCATTTTGTAAGAAAGAAATTTCAAAAACAATATAATTTTAAAAAACTAAATACTCCTGGCTTTCTTTAAGTCTATTAAACCTAAAATTCTCTTGCTATTAAAAATTTGTATTCTATTTTACCATTAAGTTGGTACGGTTAAAATTAATTATTCTTTTTTACACCTATTTTAAAACCAACAAGCTGTTCAGTGTCGTAATGAAATTATTCTTAGTTGCTAAAGGTTATAAAAATAAAATCATAATCAATTTATTTTGCAAATACAAGAAATCAAGTATTTCTATATTGATTTATTACCTAACTTATAGGTTTTTTATGTACCTAAATAAATTAGATAAAAATAAAGGAAAATCAAGCAACTTTGCATGATTGATCACAAGAAACTTAGTTATGATGAAAGTTTGTATTTTATTTAAGAGCCTTGGAATTTACAACAACGTTTTGACTCAGATATTTTCGTCGGAATTCACTAAAAAGGTTTAAGTTAAATTTATATCTTCTAGAAGGCTTGCGCCCGCGACTTCGTTCGCGGTATAACAATTTTACCCCATTACAAACTTTGAACCCCCATTTCGCCCCCATAGGGGTCGATTTATTAAAAACTGTAAAACACGGGTTTAAAGACTTATTTTTAGAGTACTTCTATGAGGTTTCGAGGTAATATGACCGCCTAATATTTTTCTCCATACAAAGTTTGAACCCCTGTTTCACCCTCTTAGGCGTTGAATCTTAAAAATTCCTTTCTTAGTGCACGCCTACGTTATATAAGGAACGTCTGTGCAAAATTTCAAGTTTCTAGATCCAGTGTGTGGGCTGTGCGTTGATTCCGTCAGTCAATTTCTTGTGTATAAAGCATAAAATGGATCTAGTTCTATAATTGTGGAAAATACATATTTAAATTGTTTATTTCTTCATAAAGTTGGGAAAAAATGAAATAAACTTATAGTAGGCTAGTTGTTCTATTCTAACACTTTTCAATTTAAACCCTTGATTGTCAAATTAGACCATTCTTAGCAATAGGGAATCTGGCCGTTTGAGATTTTGCTATTTCAATATACCTTATATAAATTATATTTATATTTATTGCCATCCTGTTTTAAATTCAAGTACTCATTTAGACTCATATCTACATATTTATGTTATTTAAAATCTATATTCATCACGTAAAATACATTTGTTAATAACAAATAAATGGGCATTATTACAGTTTTGAAAATGCAACAATTGATTAATACAGTAATTTTATTATTTAACCAAGCCGTTCGCTTCGAAAACAATACAAACATATCGGTTACCACGCTACGAACGTATAAATTCAATAAAATCCAGCAGTGTTTCATTCCACATGAATTCGCGCAAAGTAAATAACTCGACATCAGCATGTTGGACGCATCAAGCGAAGCACAACTTGATGTTTTAGTTGCTAATTTAATTAAAACAATGCAGCTCAACACATTTAATACATCCATATGAAATGTTTATGAGTGACATTCATTTTTGCTTTGCATCATCTCATAAAAGAGGTTTATTGTAAAATATTAGTAAAATTATTCTGTAATTATTACAGATTAAGTTTCTGAGAGATAGGCGACTGGGTAGATAATTTGGAACCTGCAAATTGAAGGCTCTATTTAAATTACTGCAAAACCATTATGGTGGAAATTGTTCAACAAAAGTATAAAGTTAGATAACTGTCAGAGTCAGAGGTACTATGATGAATATCTTTGACCATGTACTTACCGCTTAAGTATCAACGTAGAAGGGAAATCAAGTAAATTAATGCATAAAATAAGCCAAGGGAAACTAACAGGGTGTTCTGGGCGAAGCAAGCTGTTGCAGATCGCGTGCAAATTAGCTCTTAGCTCAAGTTCGGTGGGGTTCAATTAGGCGCCACCAATTTTTCAAACCGACACAAACTGGAAGTCACCTTGATGGTCTAGGAACCTGCTTCACAAACAACAATACTGTTATTCATAATTTAAAACAAAATACATAAGGCGGAGTGAGCTAAATAAAACAATTAAACCTACTTAACCCTAATCTATATTTACAAGAAAAATATATGGACAATAGTCTTCGGGAGATCTAGCCCCGTAAAAACTCCTTGAGGAAGTCGGTCCTTATTGAAAAGAAACTGACTAGTAAATTTGTCCCCTCTGGGAAAATTCTCTTGGTGAAATTCGCCCCCTTCGGCAAAATCCCCTCTTGAAGGGTTTTAGATGTTGAGTTTGACGAGACAAATCAAGAAAAATGACTGCCTCAAGCACCCCGGGTGTCCAATAGGGTTGACAACCGTCCCGATTTAGGCGGAATTATCCCGGTTTTAGTTAAGATGTCCTGATTTATTCCGCGTCTCGATTTCAAGCCACAAAATCCCGATTTTTGTGACTTAAGGTAAAAATGTCCCGTTTTTTTAAAATATAACGAGAAAATCATCACAATTTCCGGCCAGTCGTGCCTATAGTAGTAAGTAATAAGTTAAATAAATTTAATTTCAGGTTCGTAAGTTGATACCGCACCGTGTTTGTGAATAAATATATATTTTTTCCTTTTTTATGGATGTTATTAAAGACTGAATAATATATAAAACAGATCTTTTTATTATAAAATGGCGAATGAGTCAAAAAACCGTCCATGTGTCCCGATTTTCAAAAATCAAGATCTGTTAAAGTGTCCGGTGCCATATAGCTGATGGTGACTCTTTGGCATCACATCAACATCAAATCAAGGCCTCAAAGTCCCTACTCAAGGCAGGTAAACTAACTCCATCACAGGAATTAAAATCTCGATCTCAGATTTGATCCAAAAGTGCCCTAAAACTGCATTAACCCGATATGACCTCATTGACGGCCGAATGCAATGTAAAACTCCGCTAACAGCAAAATGGCCGATACTTCATTGAGGAAATCCAATATCGATTTTTTGTTTCGATTCGATTCCTAATCGATTTTTCTGTAACATTTTGTAATATTTCAGATTTATATTTAACAAACGTCAAATCGATTATGTACGTATTTAAATAGAAAAGTTTAAGACGGTGGTGGTAACATACACGATTATCATTATCCTTGTAAAGAAATTTGTTTTTGTTAATAATCAAACTTAAACCATAAATCAATCTACTAAACAAAAAATGCCTGACATGCATTATTAAATCCTTGATAAAAAACAAACTGTTGTATATAGTAGGTATAGATTAGGTCGAATCATTTCCGCACTAGAATTCTCTTTTAAGCAAACTAACATCGAAATCGGAATACTAAATCCTGTTCTATGGAAAATGTTATCATTATTCGTGAAACCAAAAATGCTTTATTCTTTAAAATAACAAAAATATGTTTAAGACTTTTCCAGGTTATCCGTTGGCAACGGATTAATAATTTTAGATTGAAGCTTTTAGCTATACTATTCCGACCAACATTATAAATTTTTATTATAAAACAGTAGCAATAAACTAATAAATTAATCACTGCAAAAATGTGTTTCTGATTTCAAAGAATTACGGCAATAATTTCAATGGTAATACGATAATAATATGACTTGGGTACTTAGAATTTTTTAAATATTAGATTATTTTTTTAAATAAGTTAAATATGGTCATCATTAAGCTCTATTTATGAAATAGTTTTTATTGCTTGTCTCGTGGGAATACTGATATAGCGCTGCTTTAATAACTTTACCCATGACTTATCCAGCTTTAGATCAATCTAGTCTCATTTATTTTAATTTATGTTGCTAATAATAAGCTCCAAATAAGTTTTCTCTTTTTATTTAAATTTTTCTATACTTTAACAGTGCTAAATCATGACCTCAACATTTGTCTTCAAACTTTCGTTAGGATTTATTATACCATAAAAATAAATGAGTAGCAAAATATGCTTGCTTGAATTTGGCGATACTAACATTTATTAATATATGCAAAATTTTAAATTAACTTTGCACTACTTTCTTCTGGCTTCGGCTGTTCTTAGCACAAGAAGAAAATGGAGAGTTCGGGACAATTGCTATGGTAATTTTGCATATTGGCATAGACTAACTAATACATAGACGAACACTGGCGTGTACCAAAAATGGACCAAAAAGCTGGTCTCTCTTGGGGCATTTTGGGGGTTTACTGGTTTATGGCTTAGAAATATTCAGTTTCTGATATAGTAGATTTGATAATTTGCCCCGGCTTCACCATGACCACCCAGAGAAGCCGAAAGAAATAAAATATAGCCATGCATGTCCACTTAGAGAAGATAATAATATTCCGCCAAATATGGCCTAAGAATTATATAGGCGAAGCTTTTTCATATAAAAAATTAAGCTCACATCCACCACTTGGTCGTTTAAGCCGCGGTTTAAACTGACCTTGCAAACCGGATTTAGTATTCTAATTTTCTTTTTATTTGTTTTAAAGTCATTTTTTTCAATGGTAATTATTTATTAGACTAGTTATTATTACTTAAATAGCATTAATCGTTAGAAGCCAAGCCTTAATTATTTAACTTGACTCTATAATATTTGTTTTTATATCCATGCAGTTGGCGCGTAATATTAAATATTTACAGTGTTGTGTATTGCGGTCAATGCCATTAAATTTATCAGTTTCGCTTGCCATCAGCATTGTTATTTACCGAGTAAAATTTATCTAAAGGAATACGCCTTCCCACACACATTTTATTTACCTTAAAGCTGAATAAGTTATTATTAAACTCATTGTTTTTCTCCATTCTGCAACATAAAATTTTGCATACTTTCACTAAAATCCCGTTAAGCAAACAGATTTTATTTACAAGCTTAAATACATGTTTTTTTATTTAAAATATTATGTGTCACTTTGTAATTAGGTTCGCTAAAAAAATTATAATTATAACTGAGCGGTTCTTATGAAATGTTTAAATACGGGGTTCAGCAGGAAGGCACGAGAAAGCTTAAGAATTTTTTGGTAGACGGGCTGTCATTAAGCAACACAACCTATATATATTTTTTAAGATGGGCTTATTATTACAAAAAAAATTTACACTAGACTTTTTTTTACTTCGTGGCAAGTTTTGAAAATCTCATCTCAGTGGCTGTTCTCAGTAACGTCTTTATACACATTATTTATGTATTTCAGTAATAAAAACGCTTGTATTTAAAATTTTGTTTTATGTACAGAAATAGTATGAACCATAATTATATATAATCTATGCTTGAAATATAGCAAAAATAATCAATTTTTTTCCAATAGTATTTGTGTAGCTTGGTTCTTACTTTACTTCCTCACATCCGTGATGCCTTCCGGCTAATTTAAATACTAACGATAAATAACGTTGTAATTGTTTTTGGAATTGTCATCTTCGTAAACAGACATAATCTTTTAACGTCGGCACCTGTTTATACAGGAAGAATATCGGAAGTATGGTTTGGCGAAATTTAAATTTAGTTGCTTTTTATTGGTTACTTATAATAATTCTCATATCAGGGAAAAGTAATAAAATGGTAAATATCCTTTTTTGGTAAATATTTTTATACCTACACAGGATTAAATACAATCCTTAAATTCGCTATAAGCAATTTTTAAAGGGTCTAGCCGGTTAATTATATGAAAAGTGCCCCAACGTCGGTTCCAGGCTCACCTCTTAAATTATTGTTCTTTGCCAGAAACATTTTTACACCAAATTTCAAACCCCTCTTCTCAGTAATGAGGGAGATATGGGGGTGGCAACCCTTAACTTCAAAATTCATTATCTTTAACACTATTTGAGATATCTCAATGAAATTTTAACTGTGCATAGTAATTTATAAGGTTTATATAATATAATTTTTTCAGATTTTTATCTCATTAATAAATGGTAAAAAACAAGATGTTTAATTTTTGGGGGTGGTTTATCATACTTACCCCCGGAGTGACACCAACTAAAAAAAATTTGTATAATCGTCTATTCTCTAGTAATAACATAAAAAAAAATTACACAAAGCTCGAATAGGTGGAACATTGTTAAAAAAATAAAAATCAATGTGACTTATATAAAATGAAGCATATTTTGGCGAATTAATGTAAGTATAAGTCGTACAAATGAAGGAATTGGGAATAACATATGTATGTTGTATGTAGTATGTTGATTTCTTTAATTTAACATTTACCATTAAACTTTTCGTTTCCCTGCTAACTGAAAATTAAATCCTCGTAAATACTCGTTCAAGGAAATTAAGTCCATTTTTAATTTTGATCAAAATTAGACCATACATAGCTCCTTATATTCACTGATCATTGTAGGATCAAACAACTGTAACTTTGAATTATGATCCAACGTAATTGTAGATCTTGTAGAGTAATAACCTATGTTTATGGTTATTTTTAATGATTACTTTTATATTTACTTGCTAATAATTAGGAAGTTTCCTATGTCAGAAATATCGAGTAACTTCAACATCATTTAATAGTCTTTCACTTAACTTGTCAAACAAAAAAAAATTATCTCGATATCTTCAAAATTGACGAACTTATTCAATTTCTTATTTAATAACTTCGCGCGCGGCTTTTATCGGCCGTGACGTCAAAATACAGAACTCTGTCGCCCCATGGTCGCCGGGCTAGCTGCCCGCTGCTGTTTTCGCGTGTTTACTTGGATCCTGTCCGGTAAGAATAACACTAAAGATTAAACGGGCGCCTATTCCGCTGTTGACGGCGTTGTGTATTTTGACGTCATCGAGCCTCAGCCAACGTGAGCGTAGCATCTCAGACTTTGAAGGACGATAACTTTTTTATTTCTACAGATAATTAAAAACAAAAAATACATATGTTTTTTACATTTTTAGGACTATTTATTCAGAGAAAATGAAAAAAATGGAAACTAATTTTGTTTATTCTTATTAACATAATACATTTTTTGTCACAAGACGCTGTACTATGCCCATCGGCATCGTGCGGAACACCATCATAATTTGGGTCAGTACATTTTCTTGCAGATTTTTCGATAAATGGTAGTTAGGTGTGGGAACAAAAGCTTGTACACATGGAAACAACTAACTTATTGCAGATAATTACTAACTTTCTCCGGCTAATTATACCATGTTTAGATGTTTTTTTTACTTAATTGGTTACAGTTTGTGGTCTTTTCAGAAAAAAAAAATGATGCCTCTGTGCTCACGTACATTGATGCTTTGGATAAAAAAAGAATGACACTAAAAAATTGATAAAAATACTATTCCATACATTAAAAAATTATAAGATAATCTCTGCAAATACACTTCCAATGGTTTCGAGATAATAAGTAACATGTTATTATTAAGAAGGAATAAAGATAAATTGGACATTTTAACACTCCGAAGACTTACAACAATTAGCCATAATATTCGTATAATCGATTACTTCTCTAAAAAGAAAGTCACTAAAAGTGTCAAGTCTTGTTATTCATGAATAATATTAAAATATCGGTTAATGTTGATATACGAATTACTAGAAAATATACATACATAGGTATCATAGATTAACCCAAAAATATTATCGTTATTTCAACAATTTTATCTGTTTACTAATTGGGTAACATACCTATCCTCCTGACTTTTATTAAAAACCTAATTATATCATAAATTATAATTGTTTACAAAAATATAGTAGTTTATAGTCATAAATATTACAGAACTAATTTTTAAGGCGTTATAAAATGACTACAAAGTACAGAATAAATACCAAAAAGCTAAATACAAGAATCGTAATCGTAAGCCAGCAGGGAACATTGAACTATTCAAAATTTTATCGTGCACCTGTCTATCCTTTTTCATCTCACACACAACGACCTTTCAAAGTTTTTAAAATATCTCGGTTCTGTGCCCACACAACCGTTGTTTTTATTTAGGCCCACATAATAGCCCACTTCGGATTCCTACAGTACTGTTGTCCAAATCCTTGGTTAATATGTTAATATGTGTGGTTTAACGAAAGAAAACATTTATTTTTATCCTAGGAAGTATAGAATTTAGAGTACTTATTTTCAAAATATATAAAGGGGTCCAAAAATGAACTGTTTAGATATAATATATAATGAATATATGTAAAAAAGCTTATATATATATATATATATATATATATATATATATATATATATATATATATATATATATATATATATATATATATATATATATATATATATATATATATTTTATTGTTTGTTTCTTGGGATTAGGTTCATTGTAAAACCATTTTTTTAAGGGTCCATTGACGTTTCGACCCTTTTTCGGGTCATTTTCAAAATATTATTTCTTTACTCTGTTTGGTAAAAGACCTTGAAAACTTTAAGGTCTTTGGAGGGGTCCTCCAAATGGGATTAAAATTTGAACATGTGATAAAATCTCAGAAAAGATTCATCATCACCTCGATCACTAAGCTAAGAGCTTACAAGAAATGAAAAAGCAGTTAGACCACAGAAATTTCAAAAAGTTCTTTCCATCTTGTTTTAAGTGGATAACGCTTTTGCCAACAATTCTACGTCTATAGATCATTTAGAAGAGTTTATTGGGGAATCCCGGTGCCCACAACGACGGGTCCCAGAATATATGGTTGGATGTTTCGGTTAAGTGCTTAACAGTTGTTGATTATTCGCTTATAGACTTAAGAATATTGGTCACCTGATATACAAGTTAAAAAATTTCACTGAATATAGCAACTGACTTTGACTGCATTTCTCACTACACCGTCGGATGGTGATCAGGATTAACTATTCAAACGCTTCATGATCCTCTATACTATATTTCTACTATGATACTATACCGACGCGCCTTTCCTTATTAAATCAACCAGTCAAGCAATCGGTCTAAGAATAAGAGCGACATTGAAACCATTGATTCATAACCGTATTAAAAAAAAATTTGATCGGGGGAATTTAATGCTTTATCCAAATAATAACAGGCAATAAAATTTAGATTTTCTATTACAACGTTTCTACCAAATCACAAAGTGAGCTGTTGAAAAATATTATATTACTATTGATTTTCTTTTTACACAAAATTCGAAAATTTCTCCTGAAATGAAAAAGAGTTTCAGATTAAATAAAATTAAATTACAATCAGTACTTACATGGGTTATTTTAATCTAGGGGCGCACGGTGGTGCTCAGCGAAGTTCGGGCTGGGCTATACCGGACACCCTGTTCTGAAAACAACTCAGCGTACTTGACTCAAATTTATTTCCTGGGAAAGGTTTGCAAGCAAAAAAAAACCTTTAATATCTTGTTTCTATTTATTTTTCGAGTTAATCAGATCGAAAGATTAGCTGTTTTGACACTTACCCACTGATCGTCAAAATTCTGGGAATACGGCACAGAGGTAGGGTTTAGCACGCAAACAAAGCGAAAAATCCAAAAACCGAGACTTCATGTCAACCCCAAAAGTGAGGGATGATACAGAATAAAGGAATCGGCGTACTTAGTTCTTTATTTTTCGGTTTTATTAAACAGTAGCTAAGCTTGAATGTAGGATACGAAAAGAAAAATTAATGAAATTAAGGGTTAACAAAACGGTATTTTTCAAATAATCATATTTTAGCTTTTCATTGATACAATCTACTATTTATTAATTATTAATACATTTTAAAAAAATAAACTCTGTGAGTGTCACATTTAGAGAGAAAACAAGCAAAACGGAATGCAACTAAAGTATGTTTAATTATTATTTTTCTTTGAGTTCGAACAATTTTATTTGATTTGCATTGTCTTTGTCATGTCTCTATTAAAATGTATTTAAAAGTTTTACGACCACATAAAAGATTTATAGCCTGAGATAATTAAAAATAATAAAATAAACTTTTTTACACGTACTTTTTCCTTCTTTGTGATATTATATGGTGTCTTTACTTCGCCCTTTGCATAAACAAAATGGCTTCGGATCTGAATTGTAATAAACTTCAAAGCAAGAATTCCACGAAACTGCACCATGCAGTAGGAATCCTTGTCGTCTGCATTTTTGCAGCAATCCACTACCTATTTAATTTTACTCTTTGCAAATTCCACACATTCCTGCAGGATGAATAATACAGAGGGGAAACTTGTATGTAACGGAGACGAGGTGCAATATACAGAGGTTAACATAATGGAAGGTTTCGACTGATGAAAAACTGAACATCAACAAGTAGTATTTTTAAAATTTGAATTTCAGAACTTTGCCTATAACAAAAAAAAATTCGGATCGCTACCCGTAGGTACAATTTACATACTTACATTTTGTTAGTATTGACAGAAATGTATAATTCTTTACCAGCAGTGTCTAAATTAATAAAATCTTTAAGACAATTCAAGATTAAAATATTTAAACTCGTATGCGATATGCAGCCTTATGATGTCACTGAGTTACTGATACTGATCTACCTGAATAGTTAGTTATATATGGAATTTCCGGTACTATAGGCCGCCTTTGTCATATTGACATCCTAGTTCTAAATTTATTATAACCTGAAAATAAAATGTCTGTATTTATATTTCTGCAATAAGAATGATCTTAAAGTAATCGATCAAACGAACTTACCTGAAGTGAAGTTCGATCGTAATTATACGAGGTCCAGACCGAAGATATCACTTTAATTCACGTAGTGAATTAAAGTCATATCTTCGGACTGGACTGAAGTACAATAAGCTCTGTACCTGTACGTTGATCGAAACTGCTTTAAAATTTGTCAATTTGAAGTTTTTTTAGGCCGGGAAAAAATATACCCGTACCTCAGGCCCGTAGCTGGGGGGGGGGGGGGGTGCAGAGTGCACAATGCCCTCTCTAAAAGAAAAAGTTGCCCACTCTAGAAAATCACTGACAGCATTGTCTTGTCTACTAGAAAAAATATTACGCCATAAAAATATACTCTCTAAAAAAAGAAGTACATATAGTTACAAAAAAAATTGTTTGTATATTTTAATTAAATTTTAAAATAAAAATTTTTGAAAGGCCTAGAACTTTTATCCAAAAGATTTTTCGCTAATTTGTCTAGTTTTCAAAATAATCACGCGCTCCGGAACTTTTCACACACAGTACAGTATACATTTCCTTGACTTCTTACTACGATACCAGACGGGATGCCGAAACGTCAAATTTCCTTTCTAAAATAAAATTTAATAGAAAAGAATTGTATTGGTTTAAGGTAAAGTGGTAAAAACCCTAAATCCCAGCTACAAGGAAGGCTTCAATTGGCAAGAAAATATTGTTTGGCAATATTTTTCTTTACTAAAAATTAAAATTTATTTAAAAACTGGTAGAAAAATGATGCGTAAACAAGAATGCGGTGACAAATTCAAATACCGCCGAGTTATTTTTATCGTAAAGCTAAAAATATGCTGGATACATACTAGTGAAACAGTTAAGTGGCTCTCGTAATAACTATGTTATTGTGACTTAAATTTATTAAGGAAGTTGTAAGCCGTCTGGTCTGGGTGCCAACAAATTAAAATATAGGGAAACGTCCTATTTAATAAAAAATAAAATGATAAGTTCAATGAAATATTTTATTATGTACTAAATAGATGGAAGGGAAGCAATAGCAGAGCTAAACTGGAACTTATAATTACTTATTACTATTTCTTTCTAAATGTGATAGGTATATTCCCTTCTTATATAAAAAATAATTACTCCTTGATGGTGTGCTTCATTTAAAAAAAAAGGTATTCGAAATTTAAGACGGAAGTCTAAACCATTTAGACATGTACTATTTCAATATGTATACCTTGATGCCAACACAGTTTTCGATTCCCTGTCTCCAACTTATTCAAAATAAACAATTTAGTTAAAGCGTATGCCGGCAGTGAAATGCCCGATTTAGTATATTGTTAAACTGTCATAAAGACGAAATTTTACGGCTGCATGTTTCTGACAGTCCCTTTTGGTCTGTCATCTCTTGGGAGAAATTCATTTGTTTTGGTGAGCTTCCCCGCGGTCCTACTTTGTTATTCATTTTGCCTCTGAAATTTAAAGTTAGGTAATATACAAACAAAATTGAAGAAAAGAACTTATATATGAGTATTAATGAAGTTAAGACATTTAAATATTTTTATATGTAACGTAATTAATACTTTTGAAAGGTAACATACGTGAATGAAAAATAAAACTGTCAAGTTCTGAAGTTTTTATTTTTAAGAAAATTAGGTACATTATTGCCATTGTCGTTGACTAATGCAGAATTAAAAAAAAAACATATCCCTACAACAAAGAACCTAAAAATTATAAATTTAAACTGAATGAGAGACGTCCACCTTCTACTTCCAAACATGTTCTCATTCTTCTTTTTACAGCATCAAAAACATTAGTGACCACTTGGGGGGAGTTGTTAATCTTATGAAATTTATTTCTAATTATAGCTTGTGGGTGTTCTAAATTTTCACAAGGGGTTTTAAAAATTGAGTTTTTAATGTGTGGTCATAAAAAGAGTCACACGGCGTGAGATCGCAGGACCGTGGTGGCCACCTAACTGACATATTACGATTAATGATTCGGTCTTCGAAAAAATTAAAATTACCAAGAGTTACGTGAATTGGTGCCCGTCCTGCTGGAAGTAGCCTTGTAGCATTTCTTTATCGTCTAATGCGTTTACAAAATTTTCTAAAACTTCATTACGGTAACACGCCGAATTGAAAGTCCCTTCAAAAAAAATCGGTGCAATTAACCTCCTTTTCGATGTGGCTGCCCACACGCCAACTTTCTGTGAATGCAGAAGCTTCTCTATAAACAAGTGTGGATTTCTAGAACTCCACATTCTCATTTGTTGAGGATTTACATAACCAGCGAGGTAAAACCATGCCTGGTTAGTAAAAAAGGTTTTTTCAAATACGTTTTCATTATTTATGCAAATTACCCATAAACCACTCTGAAAGTTGCATTCGCTGCGACTTGTCGTTTGGTAACAATTCTAGGACTGAGTTTAGACAATAAGCGTGCATATGCAGGTCCCATTTCAGGATTGCATTGCAGGTTCCGTAGGATACATTTACTAGCTGGCTTAAACGCCGAATAGGGGTTTGTGGGTATTCATTAACAATTTGCCTCAATTCTTCTACTTTTTGTACGGTGCGAACTTTGGGTCTCCGACTGCCTTCTTTTCTATTTACACTTCCTGTTTCTCCAAACAAAGCCACAGATCTAGTCAAAACTTGGCGAAACTGGTCGAAATCCATGATTATGTGTGGAAATTCTGTTTAAAAATCCTGATTGGCGTTCCGTGTTGAATAAACCCACTGGTCACCAACCCTCCTACCATTTCTAAAGTAACTTTCGATAATAAAAGCTTTTTGTTCTGCCGTTATTACCATATTTAATTTTCTTAAAAATTTAAACTTCAGAACCTGGCAGTTCTATTTTTCATTTTCCTGTACCTTTTACCTATGTTACCTTTCAAGAGTAATGTAATAATTCAAATCATGCGTGAGTGGTTCCACGGCATACTTTGAGGACGTTGTTTTTTAAATCTTACGTTACGTTATGTAAAAAATGCCAAGCATATTTTTTAAAAAAGAAAAATACTTTTTATATAATGTTTCTTCAAAAATAATATTGTTGCCTAGTGTTCCAAAATTAGGAGAGATAATTTTGCCCAACAGTAAATTACCCCAGCTATTATTTTAACAATTTTCATGCAAAAAGCTATTGTTAATTCCAGAAAGTTCAAATTTAATTTTACAGTTCTGTTTTTAGTTGAAAATTTCTGTATAAGACGCGTATTTTATACCTGCAGTTGTCAAGTACTCTCCTTGCCGGCATCATTGCAGTGATCACTAATCAGCGCGCATTCCCAAGTAACATTTTGAGTATCCCTAAGATATATGAACTTACGATTAGTTAATTATTAATGGGTGAGCAATCAAAGTTCTATCTTCCTCCTTATGATAATAAGGAGAAAGATAGGACTTTGATTGTTCGCCCTTTAAATTAATCATGTCCCTTCTGGATGGCATTTACGACTTCATTCAAGGTTTGTTAAATCAGAGACTACAAAGAATTATATTCTCTGGTTATATAAAATATTTTTAGTAGTCACAAAGGTATCTCGTTAGTATCTAATAATCATCAACGATTTTAATAACAGCTTCTTAAAAATTGTTCACCACCTTGCTTATAAATCTGTTAGTTACCGTTACTAAGATTTTAGAGCAATGTTGACAGCTATTTTATATAACCCGTAGCGCTAGGTTTTGACAGTTACTGCAAATAACATGTCATGCTCGGCTTTTTAACGATTATTACAGATTCGGTACCATTCCTACAATTGATTTTAAAGACTTATATCACAGAAAACAAAAACTGTTACTTGGGTTAGTACAGTTTTGATTTTTAAGATTACTGTTGCTCAGTTGTACTTATTTGTTACTAGCTTTCGTCCGCGATTTCGACCGCGGTATAACAATTTGACTCCATTACAAACTTTGAACCCCCATTGCACCCCATTAGGGTTTGATTTATTAACTGCAAAATACGTATTTAAACATTTATTTTTTACTTATTACGACTACTGACTTCAATAGGACTATCTAATATTTTTTCTCCATACAAAGTTTCAATCCCTATTTCACCCCCTTAGGTGCTGAATTTTGAGAAACCCCTTCTTTAGTGGATGCCTATGTTATATAAAAAACCTCTTTGCAAAATTTGAAGATTCTAGACCCAGCGGTGTGGGCTGTCCGTTGATATGTATATTAGTCAGTCAGTCAGTCAGTTTGTTTTATATATAGAGATGAAAAACCAATGACTTTCCAATGTAGACGCATAAAAAGACAATGTTTAAAAACTAAATAGTTATGGGTGCTAATTACTGCTCTTAATAGTTCCCGCACGCCACATTAAAAAGGTTTTATTTAATCTGTTGCTATATTCTATTATAAATACAACCCATGTATAATGGAAGTACGTATAGTTTAAATACTAATTTCTTATAGTTATTTAGAATCTCTGTTCATTGTGCCTGTTAGTTCAGGGATTCAGCGCACATACATGCAACATCTTAAACACGTCTACAAAGTACAAATAACAAGTAATTTGCATGTATGTACATGTTTAGCAAAAAAGATTTATCTGAATGTATTGAGAATCCGTGAATTTAATTTTTCATTCACCAGTGAATTAGTCAATATTTTAAGCGTTAAAAGAATTCGCATAAGTCAGTTTCTAGCGATAGCATTACTCGTAAGTATAACTCAGCATTACTCGTAAGTATAACTCAGCATTAACCATAATTTAATAATGCTTCTTTGTTTTTCAAAAATAAGTTTCTATGGTTTTAGACAGTCTTGAGAACATGAGCTAGGTCATCTAAAATTTAAATCATCTCAATAAAATTTAAATAGATAGTAAATAGTTTAATCCAACAGACGACAGACGTTATGATTTTATGATACTGCTATACTTCGGATTTTTCCGTATTTCCACAGAGTCGGTTTGTTCATTCAGAATTTTTTTTTTTAAATAAAGCAATAAGATTTATATAAATACACTTTTAAAATTTGATTGTTTTTTACTCAAGAGCCTGTGACTACCCCTCTTATATTCGGCTTTCGGAAAAGGGGAATTTCTCAATTCGGCCCGTCTGAGTTTTTGTTTCGGTGTTTAACTGATTGCACCAGGTTTAAAGTCTTTGTTCGATAAAGGTATCGTGGTATCCCGATTTTTTTGTTATGTAAAATGTTTTTAAACTAGGTATCTGAAAGCGGCCATCCAGACGGTCGAACATGCTTGCAAGCAAGTTGAAAAGCCAGCTCGCGACTAGTAAAATATGTTTTAGTAGGCATTGCACCTAGTGGCATATCTCTTATTTGTTACTTGTTGCACGCGAACGAATAATAATAGGGAATATGAATGTATTTTTTATTGCATAATTTGTTCAATTATGTTTGGGTCAGTTGTCAGAAACAACACAAAATATTAAATAGAGAATATACCTTAGACCAGTCGGGTGGCTCGGTGGGTAGCGTCGCAGAAATGCGAAGCGGGCTCACTCGACCTGGTTCGATTCCGGTGCTGCACCATAAAGAAAGTAAAAAAAGTACATGTCGGGTGTTTGTGATTGTCAGTAAGAATTAAGCGTGTGTATGGTGTATGCGTGCTGAATAAAGGAAGGGGGAACGAGGAGGTATACCTCACACGCCCTCTTAAAGGGCTGGTGAAATCTATGTTTCCAGCACTAGATGTGTGAGTCGGCTTTGCGATACACAACCCACGGTACCTTAGTACCGTAGTAGGCTAGCTGTTGCCGTGAGTTATACGAAGATAAAAAAAAACCTCACTTGAAATTTATAGACCGACCCTGCCTCTTTCCCGGGAATACGAGAACTTCCGAATTCTAGTTGTTGTTATTACCATAAACAGTCAGTCACAATATTTCTGAGTATCAACATTGTGTTTATTTATTAGTTTATTACAACTACTCAAGGTTATTCCATTAACATTCTTAAATAATTACGAATGCAGCACCGTACCATTATATTTTTTAGTAAAGAACAAGAATAACGTCTATTAAAAGTTATTAGAGGTCTAAATAATACAAGATCTCTAAGTCAGCGGTGGATTTTATTTCTTTACCTCAAGGGAGATTAAATTAATTTGTATTGATTTACTTAGTAGCATTTCCAGTAGGTTAGTATAACGAAACAATATACCTCCGGTGGCCAAGTTGGTAGGGCGCCAGCTTTGCAACCCAGAGGTCGCTGGTTCGAATCCCGCTTCGACCACGGATATTTTGTGATTGTTAATTGTTGGAAGATGGTAGAGGAATTCTTCCTCAACCGAGGTGGTACCACCCCACACATCCTCTTAAAGGGCTGGTGAAATCCCTACGGATGTTTCCAGCTCTGGATGTGTGAGTCGGATTACACCGGATTACAGTACATAGTACTTAAACTTCTGTCTTAGTGGGCTGTCAGAAGATAAAACAATTTCTAATTGTTCCAATAAAACTGTAATGAGTTATACATAATGTGGCCATACGTCCCGTAATCAAATACTGATGTATTTGTAATTTTTCAATGACTTCTACCTATATTACTCCGCAAAAAGTAATAGAATGGAATACTCAAAGGATTTCAACGGAAAATCGTTGGGTGGAACTAGTCAAACACTTCGACAACAATAATCTCAATCATTCGAATTTTTGTATAATTGTTGAATACATTTTATGCCTGCCTGGGACCAATGCACCAGTGCAGTGGTGTGCTGTTCTCTCTCATGAACAAGTTGCATTGGCATTGGAATTCGTAAGTTCCCTGTCTTGCAAATAGCAAGCTTTCTGGAGGCAAATTCTCAATATGGTCTAAACGAATCCTTCATCTATGTAGTTGCTGTGAATCAACTTGGTACTTAAAAAAATATTTTCAATTTATAGTATGATCAGCAATAATTTAAAGAACATTATTTGTACCTCTTTTAATTTATACAAAAACTTTCAGCCGTTAATCAAAGTAAATAACGGATTGTAGCCTTGAAAAATAATTTTACTCGTTTGTTCTGTCCATTTATTTATTCCTGGTTAATGATGGTTATATTTAAATATTATGACATTATTCTAACTGTAACTATACAATTTTTATACTATTTCTCTGTGGTAAAAGCAAATATGTATATCAAATTTTTGTGAATTATAAAATTCACAAAAAAACAGAAACCATGATTTAACAATAACACGACCCGCATCGTATTACAGAGATAATAATATGCACCTAGATTTAACAGTTTTACATCGCCTATAGGTACTACACTATATAACATATTTTCGGTATTATCATCCTTCAGATATATTGCCTCTACTGCATTATGCACTTTGATATAAAGGAACTAACACTTTTCTATAGATAACTGCCTTTGCTTTTATCTAAGCTAGGCTAAGATCCTATAAAGCTCCAATTTCCATCATTAGCAGCCCTTAAGCAATGAGGGGAGAATGACTATATCTCGATAATGCCATAAAGTCTGCGGCAACGGGTATGACTCATCGCTTGTTAAGTCTGCGCAAATTAGATTTATTATACTCAGAATATTTATCGTTTAAAAATAATATTGACATAGAAGCGTCTACACTCGTATATATATATATATATATATATATATATATATATATATATATATATATATATATATATATATATATATATATATATATATATATATATAAGATTAAACAATAGGTGCTAATTTTGTGAAATATCGTATAAAATAAAGAAAAAAGTTTAAATAAAAATATAACCTGTCATGGTGAAAGGACCTTAGGCTACACCACTACTTAGGTGTGTAGGACGCCTAGTTACCAAACTCGTGATTATTTTTCAAAACGTCTCGTCGCTTTGAAAACGGTTTTATTTGGCCATTACCCTAGAATAAATTCTGGTCTATTACTGTAAATATATATGAAAACGTAAAATTTCAACACATATTGAAAATCCACAAAAACAATAAAAGTAAAATGTTGCTGGTGAATAAGATGCAGGGTGGGTTTAAAATTTATTTTTGAGATTAGTGACGTGAAAAACCATTTAATGTAATTTTAAATGCACAGGATTATGTTTTTGAAAATAATAATTAATAATCTATAAACATTTTGAAGATTCCTCTTGGAGGACGCTAGTTACAATCGACAAGCTCGTGCCTAAATCACTGCGGATTTGTTTCCTTCAAAGTTATAAATACTTTAACCAAAAACTATATAACATTTTTAAACATTTTTTTGTGTGCCCGATATGAGAGAATAACGAACTTAAAAATTTCAGAGCTTATCTTGTGTGCAAGTATAATACATCTACATAATATGTGTACACAATGTGTACACTTAAATTTACTGGTGTATGACAAATATTGTGTTTTAGGAGTGACAGTATTAATAGAGATTAAATTATAAATACCGCTATTTCCGTATTACTTATTATTTGTTACCCCAAAAACAGTACGATATTTCACGTCGATAGTACAGCATATGGGGACAGAGTTTTACAAACAATAAATTCATCCATGTATCGGTATCGATAAAAACAAAGCCGCGTTGCATTATAGAGCTTAGTCTGCGATCCGTGACAAATTTACATTATAAATCTGATGTAGACTTCCTTTTTAATGACGGACTTATTATTATTTGTAAAGCTTCTGCAGCTGGCTATCTTATATTATTTGTGATTTTAGTCTAGAAATGTAAAGGGAAAATGAAACAAAGCTCAATGAATTACGATAAAAACTTTCACGAACCATGACATTTTCTGCAATTTTTCTTACAGTTAAACTTAGTTAAACAGCCTTATGGACAATTTTTCAAAAATTATGTTCCTCGTTTAAGATACGTTTCTTTTAATTGAGAATCAGAATCTATAAAGTTTTGCATATTCGTATACAATAACTGTACTTTTAATACAAATTTATATTTTTACAAGGGACTTATGTTAGTACCTAATGTATGTACTTACACAAACACACATACAATGCTTCATATCTTGAATATACTTCATAAAATTTTAGAGTTCTGGAAAAATCCTTGTAAAGAAAATCAGGGCCTAGATAATACCTTTACATTTTTTCTTAAAAAGAAATAAATCAACAATTGGTTGCTTATAAATTATTTTCAACGTATTGAAATTACAAAACATGTTCTTAAACTGTTTGCAATATAAATTTTAAATTAAAATATCAACAATCTCAATAGATGGTTGTCAAATAATGGCTGATACGGACATTAAAAGAAAAACTGCCAAGTTGCAAAATGTTGTATGTAATACTCAATGTCCTGTCAGCCTCTTGGCTTAATCTAATAATTATAATAAGTTTTTGAGCAATAATAAACACAACAAATATTGGATGTATATTAATAGGTAACTAGCAGCCTAATTATATTAGATTTATTCAATTCAATGTACAGGATTTATTATTCTCTTAACCAAAATGGAGATATTGCATTAATACTGCCATAATTAAATAATTTTTCCGCGTTGAATTATTCAATTTGCTGCCGACATTCTCAACCATAACATAAAATGAATTTCTTTGAACTAGTGTAACATCATTATATTTAATTAATTTCGTTCTAAATAAGTTAACCAGAAATTATTAAAATTAATAACCCGAAAATGATCGCCACCAGAATGCAGCACTTAACACGTGATATTTGAGTCATGCTTCCCGGTCAAATACCGTTACGCTATTTACAAAACCAATGGTCTATGAAAAATGAAACGCGATTGAACTTTTTAAATGCCGCCAAAATAAATCAAAATACCCCTTGTGCAGTGAATCAGCTTTGTAAACCAACTGATTATGCGGGACATAAAGCGAAAAAGATACAAAAATATAAATAATGTTTCGTAGTCCATGAACAGACAAGACAACTAGCAATTCATTACGGAAGCAATGAAACAAACTCTTACAAATTTCAATCCTTCAACAAACGAAAATTTATTCTTATCACTATTTCTGCACTAAAACAAAAATTCTTAAACCGGCTTCAATATTTTATAGGACTTTTAATCCCCCATCATTAAAAATAAACCTCAGGAGGAACGTGTAAGCCAATTATCAACTATATATAAATATGGAGCAGAAATACCAAACATAATACTGTCTCCATTTTGTTGGCAATATTTTTAGTCTAAGGATTCGAAATATCGATGCAATACAAGATCCATACCGATGACTATTATGTTTAATATGATAAAGTAAGCATGGTGTATTTACAGTCAAAATAACAGATATATTTTAAGAAATAATAATAACTAAAATATCTAATATCTAAAAATGAAAACAAGCTAATAAAACAAAGATTATTTTTATTAAAAAGAAAAAAATTAATTTATTATTGTAATGCAATATTTCAGCAGTTATACCTTACACCCTATGACTAATACGAGAAGTGTATAAGCTTTATACGTAGAGTGTTCGCAGTACAAAACCCTTTATAGAGCTTCCGAAACCTAAAGAAGTTTAACATGAGTCAGAGCAGCCCTCTATTGAATTTGGAATTCGTTTGATGCAGCAAAATTCAATTTTCCGTCAGTTCGCTTTTAAATTTAAAAATAAAATTGGTATTTCTTTTCATAAAGAGAAAGGACTGTGTATCGTGGAAGTAACTGTATTTTCGATTGCTTATCCAAACAGAATCGTATGTAATACGTTATGAAGGGAATTAATTCACAAAAAAAAAACTGCTTTAGTGGTTTGTCACATGTTTTGTGGTATATATCTTTAAAAGCTGCTTTAAACTCAGTTTTAAATCAATTGAAACGCATATAAAAATGGTCATTTTTATCGGATTTTTTGAACCAAATACCAAATCACAAGAGAACTAAAAATATGGAACAATTTCTTATAAGCAATTAAAAGATAAAGTTCATGTGCGTGTGCAAAAGCTATTTTTATACAGAAAAATCAATTAAAACACGCAAACATTAGTAAAGTTGATTGCTTTTTAAAAATATTTATTGTTACCTACTTTTTAAAATTTAAAATGACTCGCCCAATCCTCATGTCATAGAATCGAAATCAAAAAGAGTTTTCTTATTGTATTAATAAATAGGGCAAGGATTTGGTTTAACAGCTCACGATATTTTCTCCTATGCCAAGCTTTATCTCTAGACGTCTAATACAACAGGGCCTTACATGGGTTTAATAATTTAACATGTAAACCCTATGGTGCACTCTATACTCAAACTTTATAAAATTTGTCACATGAAAAATGGAACTTCTTGTCCTATTTAACGTTAAATGCACAATCACCAGATGTTTGTCAATAATGTCGTCCACATCCTCGCGGATGTATGTAAATATACGCACTAATACTTTAACTCTTGAGATTTTTTTTCCTTTTGTTACTCCCTGTATGCTGTTTGACTCTTCACAATTCTGGTAACGGTTAATTTGGTTTTTAGATATGCACCACCTTTTCATAGTACTTCATTTCCATAAACTAAGTAATAAAATAATTGCATATTTGCTGCAAACTTCACACCGTAGAAACGCAACGGGGTTCGCCAGCCAGATTGATATTAATGACTAAAGCCCCCCACACACTACGATGTTTTCATCCGTTCGCATCGGCGATTTGAACCGTCGTGTTGAAATTCAATATGGGACAGATATTAGAACGGACGGTTCGGCACGACCGTTTTCGGCCATAGACTATCAGTTTGGCACGCCGATTCGAATCGCAGCGATGCGAACGGATGAAAAACATCGTAGTCTGTGGGGGGCTTTAGACAGTACATCTCGAATTGGTATCCGACCTCTTACTCTCTTACTGAAGCTTTCTTAGCAGATCTTCATAGCTTTGTTGCCAGACGAGGCAAAATCTTAAACCTTTACTCTGACTGCGGCACAAACTTTATCGGTGGAGAAAATATTTACGTCAAGTATTTAAAAATTCTGCTAAAAGCGAAGCAATAATTTGGCATTTTCATACCCCGTCAGTTAAGTCCCACTTGATAAGAGTAGTGGGTTCGCAAGTGCTAACATACGAAGAACTTAATACAGTTATTGTTCAAATAGGGACTGCTTCCAGTTCGCGACCCCTGTGTCCTATAAGTTGGAATCCTTCTGACCTGACCGTCCTTAGTTTAGGCCATTTTTAACCTTAAAATTGCTTACTGCCTTATTCGATCCAGACACTACAAATTTACAAAAAAAAACATCTTACGTCGTTATTTCATGGTATAATTAATTACTGTTAGATACATATATTAGTGTGATTTTACAAATAGAAATTGCAGATGTGCTAAACCATAAATGAAAAAATTTAGAGTGGTGTTTCAATCATACATTATAAAAACCTTGAGAATTTTAAAAATTTTCCCCATTTTTGGCCAGCTTACGTACACCTTCACTTAGCAAATGTAGCAGAAATTAGATTGGAACACGACTCTAAATGTTATCGTTTATGGGTTATAGTTTATAGCGTGTTTGCAATTTCTGTTTGCAAAATCTCACTATTACCACCACTGCATTATTTCTATTAAATTTATTACTGAAAGAACATATGTGTATAAACGTTAAAAAATATCTAAGCATATGATACTGCCAAAAATAGATTAGAAGATTAGATCCACATGTATGTATACCAAAACGCGCACACATGTTGCAAAATGATGTAATCCAAAAACATTATCAGAAATGGTATAATTTTACCGCTCGAATCACCTCTCCCACAGATGGCTTTTTTGCGCCATATAGGAAATGTTCTATCTTATGTAAAAAAAAATATTACAAAGACTTGCTAATGTTGTTATTAAGAGTTAGCATAGAAATAAATTTTTATTTCCTATAATAATTCCGATTGCTTCCACAGTTTGTCTCTTAAATAAACCTATTTTGGGAAATAATATTGGCAAAATCAGAATGGGCTGAAACCGTACCAATTTTTGATTAAATCAGTCGTTGGTACTTTTTTAGTATACAGTTTAGTGTACATTTTACAGGTGATTTTTTGACCAAAAGTAACAAAAAAGTACCCATTAATATAGGTCTAGAAAAGCTTCATTTTTGTGATACAGGGTGATAACACTTTAATTTTAGTCTGGTTTTTCTGATTAATAGAACTCGGAATTTTAAATTTTCCACTGTAAAATAATAAAATATAAATTCGACAGACATGGGCGTGCATCCTCGACACCATGTATTATTATAGTGACAACAATTGATAAAATTCCTTGTCTTGTGCAGTGTAATGAATTAAGGCCCTGAAATTGCAATATTCCATTGAACAGTCGTAAAAGCAATGGCATAGGCGTCCAGTATCGGAATACTATGTATTTTCCTTTGGCATTGTTTACAACCTTGTTTTTACAGTTAGTACTTATATAATAAGTACCTCACGGTTGTACTTTCTCCATACGCCTAGCGACATTTTAGGTTGAAAAAAGCATACTCGACTCCATACCTATGTTAGATTAAAGCCCCGGTGTATGGTAGGCGATCTATCAGTGTTTACTTTGCTCAGGTTTGTTAAACGATAAACTACTTTCCTGAAACCATCATTAGCATCAAACAGTACCATAGTGGTATACGTTAAACGATTATTAAAAAAGAAAGAAAATTTGGTTTGTACTAAAATACTTAATAATATACCTTTGGCCTAATAAAATAATTTTCTACTCTGTTAATAAAAGTGTACTTCTAAGAGCAAAATGTGATTTTACCTAAATACTGTAGGTAGGTAGGAAGATTTAGCGATGAAAGAAAACCAAGGTCGAAATTTAAAATGGTAAAATTTTCTATAAACATTTGACATGGAAGGCCAATAAATGCTCAACTGAGGTTCGAATAACATTACAGAATTCTTTGAACTTGGTTGTTATAAATTATCTTTTTTTATTGCATGCAAACTACCTACCATGCCTTATAACAATGAAACGCTTTTTTATGTGTACATTACGCAATACGATAGGCGCTAGTCAAAGCAGTTGCGTTGTAAATAGTGATTTAAAAATAATTAAAATGAGTACAAGTAAAAACTAGAGTGGTTTATTCCATATTCCGTATTATTTAAACGTGAACAAGGCGTATGATGTGCACTATGTAACTCTAAGTTTCTGTGTACAAAGTATAACATAGAGCGCCATGTAACCAGTCCACTGCATGTAAAAAGATGAAGATAAAATCTCTTGCGGGGCCATCCAGACCAAGGCAACATGATGTAACGCAAAAAGATTTCTACATGGATTTGTGCAAAACCTTTTTTGCAGCTAGTATCCCACTTAATAAAATAAATAATCTTTTTGTGAAGAAATTTTTAGAAAATACTGCACCCACACAGTACCAGATGCATCAACACTGTGCATGCTGAGAAAGTATTCTACAAAACTATGAACAGAATAAAAGAAAATCAATATCACCAATATAAAATTTATGGTTTACTATCAATAAAACTATTGACACCAAAGGACGATACGTTGCCAATAAATTTCTTTCTAAAACCAATAGCGACACAATATCCCAGGCTGCGGTAGAACGTATCAGTACGCTTTTTCCGATACAAATACAAAATGTACCCTTTTTAACATCTTTTCACTTGTTTGAAAACGACCCATGACCTTAAGCGAGTTTCTTATGAAATTGGTGTGAAACTATTGCATGACCCTGTATAGTAAGAACAAGGTAATGTAATAAGTATTGTAATAAAAGTAATTTATGAAAAGAAAAAAAATCGTAATAGTTAATAATTGCATGGAGTCATAAATTCTGCTAGAATTCAACACTTCGTTTCAAACATACTTAAATTTAAATGAAAAAGAAAGCAGAATTTCTTACAGCAAATTTTATTACTTCTGACTTGAGTTGCCTACATTTTGCCTTGTCAAACCCTAATTCAGTAGCTCTATTATTTTTGCACACCCAGTATATTAATAGCATACCTTTGTTAGTCTGATAAGCTACTCGAATTAAAAAAAAAACATATTTAAATTTAAAATAATGATTATAATTTTAACACGGTCTAAAAAACCCATAATATAAAGTTTTTGAAAAAGTCTGACTATGAAGTTGAACCTTTAATAACTACGACTAGTTGGTATTATAAGAGTCCAATTATCCAAGTGCTGGCAAAGTTACCAGCAAGGTAAATAAAAATGATGCATCTAGAAATAGAATTAGGAAGAACAAGATAGACACACAATTTAGCTTGCTGGTAACTTTGCCAGGACCGCGATAATTAGGCCCTCAGAGAGCTTTTGCTTACTCCGTCCCTAACTTTTGGCAGACAATGCTCTTTAGTTCAAGGGATATTTCTGAAAAGGAACTGTCGACTTGAGCTCTAACATCCTGTATGTAGGGAGCTTTTTATAAATACTACACTATTTTGCTTCAAAATTTTTTTTCGAGGAATGGGGATGAAGAAAGGGCCTTTTGGCTTATAACTAGGCTTCTGTTTTGTTTCATTCATTGCGCTCGTGCAGGACAAAGAAAGAGAAGCGGGAGAGAACGCGAAACATCCGACTTCGCTCGCCGTCGCGTTAAGGATTTCCAAACCATCTGAAGCAAACCTGAGCACACCTGTGCCAAGGCAGTTCTGGATGAAAGGAATTAATTTTTCCGCACACTTGGCACTGACGAACCATTTTTCAAAGTTTATGGATAAAGCCATTTAAAAAAATCAATTCAAATTTCACCACAACACGTATATTATTATTCTGACTTGTTAAACTGTTTAAGCCACTCTCACTCTAAATTTCATCACCATTTCATCGAAATAAATTTTATTACTAAAAATGTATTACAAAAAATAATGGCATATTGGTATATTTCATTAATACTTAGTCATATGCTTTAGCCTGTGACATTTGTTGACATAATCTCTGATTGCTCTAAAATGAAAATAATGATATTTCCTCTTGATTTCGAAATCTATAGTTTAAGGGTGGGTGGTCGTTTAGGGATTCAGAACTTCAGCTGCGGGTATGTGACTGGTAGTAAAATAAGTAATTGTCGAGTCCAACACTATCCGCAGTTCTATTTAAAATGATTCAGTGACAATTATTGAAATTCTTTTGTTTATGACTTGCCGTAAAATTGAGTCCGCAGGCCGTAGGTATCTATTGTGGGCCAGCCTGTCTTCAGTTGTAAATTACAGCTTCAAACGAAACAAGATTTAGCCTTTTTTTTTGTTTCGAATGCGAATCTGGCCATGTTTGGTGCTAAATAATGAGACTTTCACTGTGTGGTATTTCAAAGTACGATATTATCTAGTAATGAAATTTACAAATACGCTTCATCTTGTGTAAAATTTTTGTCGCTTATTGTAATACTAACGATATTTTTGAGAAAACTGATGCTAGCTATTTTTTTAATTTATACATTTTTCTTTAAAATTGATAATAAATCTAAAGCAACAACAACTATGAAACTCAAACATTAACAAATTCTGTCAATACTTACACAATTAGTGTTCCGTGCCATCTGCCGTGCTAGCCGCCGCTGACGGCACCAACGCCGTCTCACATCGCGTATGCGCAGAGCTGATTGGGGAGCGTTTCGACTGAGCCAAATGAAAAATTTTGAAAAAAGAGTAGGGACAAAAGTTGTTTCTTACATCGTGAGAAAATTTTTTTTTTCGAAAAACTTTTTCTCTAAAACCAATGGTTCAGCAGTTATAATGCAATAAACAATTCAATTGTTTATAACAGTTGATCGCGCTAGAATTCTGATAATTTTGGCTCAATCTACACCTATGTAATTCTCAATGTTCATAATTTTTTTCAGCTTTTTCTAAGCAATGCTTTTGGTAATAAGGGTGGGGGACAGCAATTTTTAGGCGTTTTTCCCGAGAAATGTTTAAAATATGCATTAAAAACACATCATATATATTGTTGAATTCGTGCTTCAATAAGCTTTTATATGACAGCCTACACGATGCCCTTTAAAAAAAATGTTTTTTCAACTCCCCAATTTACCCACTAAAATTAACCCCCAGAATTAAAATTCAACTTTTTATACTTCTCGTCTATAATTGAGCCACCACACTCTATCTGTGTGCTATACATATTTCCAAACTTTAGGTCGAATAGTTTAAGAGAAAATCGCCTATGACAGAAGGACGGACGGACGGACACCGAAGTGATTCCATATGTATTCCGTTTTAGTAATTTTAGCACTGAACACTAAAAAGGTAACACCAACAAGTACCCCGATTTGTAGGACCCAAAAATGATAAATCGGAACATCTTATTACTAAACAAACACTTTCAATATCTTTAAAATAGAGTCAAGTGAGCACACTTTCTTCGCAGTTTTAAACTATTTACTGATACTGGGGTCCTCGAATATACATACATATGGTTTTCTTTCAAAGTCCAGTATTTAAGAAGTATATACAATATATATATATATATATATATATATATATATATATATATATATATATATATATATATATATATATATATATATTATTAGAATTATAAATAGATTGTAGGTAACGGTTTTTTATAGACACAATCGATTTATGTATTTCTAGTTGCGGAAGTAGTAAAGTAATTTATTATTAACTCTCAAATTCCTATTTGAAAATGTGTCTAACAGAAAGAGACATGCAGACGAAAACAGAAACTCCATGATTTACTATACGTATCTCTAAGCTCGGTCTAATTTGACAATCAAAGTTCTAAACTGACAAATGTAAGGATAATGCAACTACTGCGAATTTTACACATTTATAAAGAAAGGGACATCTTAAGTACCTATGTATTTTCCACAATACTTGGACAAAACTAAAAAAACCAGAAGACCTTCCTAAATCTTAAACAAAATTATATAGGTATATAGTAAAGTTTCTAGTTCTATAGGCACCTGTTTTTATTAAACTTTCAATACAATACATAATCGTACCAAAATGGAATTATATATAAGAAATTTTGTTATGAAAATTAAATTTTGTAGTATTATTTTGATTTATTATTTTGAAAATATAAAATCACTGAAGTAATGTCCACCAAGTATGTATTAAAATTAAATATTTTTACTACCAGTAAGTTCTTATTTCTAACAATATCTGTATCTGTTAAACAAATTGCTTTCTGACAAGCGAGCGTACTAACAATGTACTTTTTGTATTTTATCAAATAATAAAATAATCTGTACAATGCCTTTTAGATTGCAGCTCTTGCAGGAGCCAAAAGATAAGTTTACATAGCAATTGTTTAAGGATAATAATTGATAAATAAGTCGAACGTCGACAACCCTTTGAAGTAAACAAACCCCTCGTGTCTTTCTATTTCCCGATTCATAAAACATACCATTACCCCAAAAACCCTAATCCTCAACTTCGTTGTGTGGGCCTTAAAAGCGTGTAAATCAAACAACCTTAATCCTAAATGCTGGAACGAAACTTTCTCTGAATTTTAGAGCTCGCAGGATTGAGGCTTCGATTGAGCGATCTCAGTGGTTGAAACTAGGCCGGAAGTGCGTTACGAATTTGCTAAAGCCCAAGAAAAATTGCAGCAATTATTTGGACGGAAAAACATGAGGGCTTCCCCGTCTACCGGACAACAAACGCAGTCTGAGTTGGACGATTTAAAGTGGAAGAGGCTGATTTAGTGCTGCTTAGAGGTAAGAATGGAACATAAATTTACTCAATTTATCGCTTATTTTTTAATACTTATGTAGATATAGAAAATTAGGCTCATTTCAAAACTATATTGCTTGTATGGCAAATAAATGTAAAGTATCATCGCTGTAGCTGTAAATTTCAGTAAGGCTGGATGGCAAAATGATGAATGTATTGCATTAAAAGTTTTAAATAATAGTAAATATTTCCTACTTAATAATATATAAATAAGCTTTAGAGGTTTCTAAAAAAAGGTAACGTAGCAATTTAGATACTTTACGTAAAGGTAGATAAGGAGTTTATCCTTATATACTTTTATTTTTAATTAGGAAGTTGCCATATTTTTTAAATACTATATCATCAATTATTAATTAAGAATTAAGAATTTTTAAAATATCTTTAAGAACAACAACTGCGTGTTATGCCGCCTAAAAGTTCAGAATTTGGCATATTTTCGCGCTTGTCGGCCTCGATTTGAATGACGTCATGCAGAACAATTTGAACTGCGATCACCGAGGTATAACAAAATAATAAGAGAGCAAGATATCTCATGCCGCATAATGTCATAATGGCTGATCCACCCAGTGGCGTGCCGTGCCTTTAGGGGCGGGGGTACAATGATTTGGTGCGCGCCAAATTACTTTCCTTTTATTGGAGAGTATGTGGTCATGGTAGGCAGTGAATCTCCAGGTACTTTTTTTGAAGAAATTCGAACGCGCGGATAGACAAAGAAAATAAAGTTAAAATAAGAATGACTTTCAGGTAGATTTAAATAATTCACTTGTTTGTAAATTATAGGGTTTTTACCAATGATATAAGAAGTTATTGTTATTAGACTGTACAATCATAACAAATAGTATTGTAGTAGGTACGTCAGTACTCAGCATCCAACAAAGCTACTGTGTACCAAAACTGTCATGGTTTTATTCTAATAAAAGTGAAAATCTTAAACTTAGTGATCCTGTTGTTCTTTAAAAATAAGAATACTGAATTACAGGGGACTGTAATGCATTAGTATAGGAAGAATCAAGCAAGACAATGCCACGAGCGTCATAGGCATGAAGACATCACGCGTGCTCAGTCTCGTTTTAGAATATTCCTGGCTTAGTTGCTGGAAAACGATATACTAGTGGCGTATTCCCTTTAAACAATGCTTTTTCTTGTTTAATTCTTACTTTACCTATATAGATTTTTTAAAGACATATTATATTAGCATAGTTTTCTATACATATTTTTAATAACGAACTAACCATATAACATAATAATCTCAACACAAACCTATAATAATATCTACGAGTTTTAATTGCCTTGAACTTGTCTATTAGAACATCCATATATAAGTTAGTTTGCCTGATTCTATAGACAATAATGCTAAATCGTTTAAACGATTTTTTGTCATAGTCGTCCTAGTATAGGCTTTTATTTATTTTAACCTACTAAACGACCTTTCAGCATTTTGGGAAGGGGCGCGGGGGCGCCGTTACGACGAGCACCCGCCCCCCCCCCCCCCCCGACGGCATGCCACTGGATACACCAGCTCGCAGACTCGTTTGCTGTCTCGCTCGCAAAAAAATGGAATAACTTCGTCAAGTTTAATTATATTGAAATAATTATTTCAGCACATTTAAAGCTATCCTTCTCAACATTGCTTTTTACCATACTAACATTTCTTGGATTTTAGTCAAATTGAAACTTCCTTATTGTGCCACAAAGCATTAAAGAGGGTATTTGTATGACATCTAGATATTTATAATGCCATTATACTTTAATAGTAGATGATAATTTACTAATTTCAAATCACTGTCAAGATATTGCCAAATTTTCATAAGCGATTTTTATTGATTTACGCCACTAAACAGTAAAACGTTGCCAAATTCATGGACAAGAAGCATATATATTGATGTACTATAGATAGAGTATTTTGGGGTCGTATTTTTTCAAATTTGCACTATATTAATATAAAAGAAAATTTTATACGTTACCTAATTTGCCATGCATCGGTTTGAAGTAATGTAATAAATTTTAAAGCCTAATAATATACAATATATCCTACAACCAATGACGGATATTCTACAAGTCATGATGGAACTATTTTTAGCAATAGTATTAATTGAAATTATACGCTTCTTACATCAGCCACGACTAATTTTCTTGTAGTATAATGATATAAATAGATAATAATCCCCATTGTTCCTTTAAAGTATTTTAAAGCAAACCATATTTTGATTGTTCTGCAATGTTTCTAGTTGTGATTCTAAATGGCTGCTCTATACTTGGCTCCTAACATAACCAACCTAGGCCAATCACCAACCGTGTCTCTACACTTGGCCTACCTCGTTCTATTCCAATATATGATCAACATCCACCATCTTCTTCAACGCCATTTTTTCTAGGGTTTTCTGTGTATACACAGCCACAAAATATTTAGACATATCATCAGTAATCACTTTTACGTCCGCCATGATTATTAGACCACAAGGAGCTCCCAAATATACGACGCTGGCAAGCTAGTAAACTCGTGCTGCTTGGCGTTGGTTAGTAGGTTGACACTGGGCTGCTAAGTGAAGAGCAACCTCAAAATTATAATTGTTTCTATCTAGACATTGTGCGTTTTTGGGTGTTTAGGTTTGATGCTTCTTTAAAAAATGATCAAACTTACTTACTTAACTTAATTTTATGCCTTTTATACCGTTAGGTGTAAGGCGGGTGGGTAGAGTTGAGTTCTGCATTTTTCTCTCCATCCTTTCCTGTCCTGTGTGTTTTTTTATGTCTTTCCATTCCATCCCCCTTTTCTTTGCCTCTCTTCTACCGTCGTGTCAAGTTTTCCTCGGTCATCCTTTCTTATTTCTTCCTTGCACTCGCATTTCATACACTCTTTTCCTAATTCTACTTTTCGGCATACGACACACAGCCGAACCTTCTCAACTGCCCCACACTATCGTTAATTGGTTTCAGATTTAATTTTTGTCTGTACTCCTCGTTCGTTATTCTATCTTTCTTCGTTTTCCCATCTGTTTTTCTAAGAATTCTTATATCTAGAGCATTTATTCGCGATTTGTGTTTTTCTATTAAAGTCCAGGTTCCGCTACTATAAGTAATTGTCGGTCTAACTACTCTTATTATTACTGCTGTTTTAATTTCTTGGGGTATTTATTTTCTTCCGAAAATCGAGGTCTTCATGCTGTTAAATTTTTCCTGTCTTTTCTGTTCTTTTGTTGATTTCCCCATTCATCCTTCCGTCATTTTCTATTACTGAAACCAGATATTTCTAGCTTGTTCTATTGCTTTTTCGTGTATTTTTATGTTATGCACTCTATCTATACCTGCAATTATCATTGTTTTCGTCTTTTCTATATATTTATCTTCATATTTATTTTACTCATTTCTCTAGCCAATATCACTAGGGCGTGTTGTAGGTTCTTTTCGGTATCTGCCAGGAATACCATGTCCTTGCTTCCTGCCAATTTGCATCCTCGTCCGAGAATATGTTATTTTTCCTACTAGATACACAATATACTATTAAAAGTACCTAATTTTTGTGCCTGGAATAATAGTAACACTGGTGCCATCTAAAGGTTATTTATTAAAAGATATATGTGTCGTTGTGCCATACTGTTATTTATAGTTTTAAATAACTTTGGCTATATTAACTGAAAATCAACAATACTTGAGTTGCGTCATTGTTCGTTCGAATGAGCAAATGTTATACTTGTCACTCCAACATGCTTCGCTACCCTGTTAATTTATTGAAATATATTCCACTGTTTTATTCGATTTTTTAAAGTTCTAATCTCAACATCTAAAATGCAAAATACATGTTAAAGAGTGAAGGGCTTGATTTGTTGTGTGTATATGTGCAGTGTGGTTCCTGGTTGTAGGTTGCATAATGACTGTTGAATTCTTGAATAAGGTCATGAACTTTTGAATCGCTGTAGCCATCTCTCCTAAGTGCATTAAATACAATGGTGTAGATGAATAGTTTCTTATGGTCACCTTATATTGCATATAATTATAGCAGCATCAACTAGTTAGAGTATATCATAGAAATAGTAATTATCATACTGTTTTAAACATGTGATGCTTCAAACGGCGTCACCAAATATACTAGGCGATAATTGAAGTCCAATATAGGTTACAATACTTAAAATATTTTTATGTTGTTTTAATCGTTCCAGTACATTGAAACTCCTTTTGGTTTTTTGATTATATATGTAATTAAAAATTATGAGGTTATTTTACTTCAATTGACGCGCAGTATATTTTTCCTGTCGAGCCACACCGTTTTCTAAAATTCTGCAAAACAATGAACGTAGGTAATGAAAAGTTAAGATATTATAGCAAGAAAACTCTAATCTAAAACATGCTTTTACATTTTGATTAAAAATCATTTTTCGGCAGTGAAGCAGAAACCCAAGGAAATTTCAAAGTTAAGTCGTTAATTTATGTTTTACATATTATATTTGTCATTTTGTCATTACGGCAGGTGACTTGCTGCATGCAGTAGAAAACTTACTTCATTATGTATGCATCCTAGTGAGACCATACACGTTAACAAAACACCATCTGGGCTCCAGTTTTAAAAACAGCAGTACCCTTCATTACATTCAGAAGTTTTTAGACTAATATTACTTAATACTACTTAATCGGGTAGTACGCTATCTACTGGGTAGTTTTAACGGATTTATTGTTCCATAAGACTTATGGAACAATAAAGCATTACTTAGTAATGCTTTTAAATATGACAAAAGCAGTGAAGGAAACATTTTTATAATTGCTTTTTTTTCTTTAGCCGAACTCAACATCTTATCAAAAATGTTCCGAAATTTGTAATGCCACTTGATACCATCAAACCTACAACATGTTACCTGAAACATTACCACTGAGATTAGATAACGACCTTCGTAGCCCGAATAACAACACACAGTTACCGAGGACAAGAGCAAGCTTGTGCTTATCTCCCACTAGCACGGATGGAGCTACTATTACTGTGGATAATAAAAGGAGAAGTTGGTGTGGCACACCATCTAACGGTGGACCAACACCGCCGTTTTTAAGGAGATATGGAGAGTTGGGACACTTTAAGCCGCGGTAAGAAACGCTGTTTCGCTTGACATTATTACTACATTTAGTTTTTCGATTAAAATACTGGTTTTAATACTGGTAATATGAGTGTAAGGTTATCGCATTATATAGTTTTGAGAAACTTTCCTTTCCTTGATACTTATTTCACACGGCATTGCAATAAAGAACCTATATACAATGCGTTTATTTTATATCTCATAACTCTTTAATGGAAAAGTAAATAATATGAATAACTAAAAGACCCTAACGTAGTATATCTTAGACCAAAAGACATTTGATAAACATCTCTTGCAGTTAAGAAATTTAAAAAATATGGGTTTCCACACACCTGAAAACCCTTGAAAACCGGGAAAAATCATTGAATTGTATTTACCCTTCAAAAATATTAGAAAAGTCATGGAACTTTCTGGAACTTATTGTATAATCTGTCCTACATACTGAAATTACCCACTTTGAGTAACCAGTGTTTAGCCGTCCGAATCAAACTGGTTTAAAGTTTCATTTTACGTGGAAAATTGTGAGTTTATCCAGAAAAAATCAAGAAATTTCATTATCAGAAATGTATGACACGCCGAAAAATAACTCTACAAGGTTTGAAAAGACATTAAAAAGGTTTTCTAATTACGCCGTTTGTTTCCACCCTTCAACGCTTTTATTTAAAACGAGGAACGCATTTTAAGATGACTTCTTCATAGCGTCTAAAACCTTTTTTAGTCTTTCTTAAGGCTTTTTAATTATTGATATGTATGCTAAATTACAAATATTTGGCTGTTACAAGGTAGTGTCGTTTACTTCGGTTACAGAACATAGAATAATTGTCTTGGTAAAGCTGTCAATTATCCAGTGTCACTGATTTTGGTATTTGTTACAGTACCTATAAGATTTGGTCAAATAGGGCTAAAATGGTGGTCATATATTTTCGAAAAATATCCAGAAATGGAAGTGCGCAAATCGCTTGGCGCTATTTCAAGACCTTTGAAACTTATATTGTCGTTTTAAGAAAAAGGTCAGCTTTTAAAAGTAAATTCTTCGAAAACAAATGAAATCTTGACGTTTAAACAGTAATAGTTATACGTGAAATATGCAGAATTTTGAGAAGAAACTGAATTGATACATACATGTCTTTTTTAATCAGTCCTGAATTTTACACATATTATTATAAAGACGTTTCATAAGATCTGAATATTTACGTAAGGAAATTGAATACGCAGAATTTATACCTTGTGTATTGATCATATTTTCCAAAATGTATCAGCTTCATAGACTTTAAATTTAATGTCAATGATCAGCTTGAATTAATCTTGCCCGGCAGACATATTACAAATTTCCAGATTTATTTAAAAAGGCAATTCCATTTTAACACAGCGCAGCGGCTCCAAGTATCATCTTAAACAGTTAAACAAAGTGTTACACCTACAAGATAATAAAAGTGCCAACCAAATAAAAAATCACCCCATATACCTGCCTGAAGATATCGACAAAATGAGATAGAACAATGTTATTACGCCCCTACGACTATTTTCTTAAATACCTATTTTTGCCAGGGGCACGAAGGCCCCATACCAAGGGGCGGAAAGGACGTTACTGGCGCTACCGAAATTATTTTAATGCATCGCTTTTTTACTAAATAAAACTATCAATCATTATGATTGATCATTCACAATAAGACGATTAAATCATTTTATTGTAGATTTCTTTGTTATACTGACCGACAATATTGTTACGTATAATGGAGATCGAGTAGCGAAATCAGTATAAATAAGAAAGGAATAAATTTACATTTTCTAAATCATTTTTCAAGATTTGTGATCATTCTTATTCAAATAGGACAATATTGATTTTAGTCTTGTCGTATAAGCTTCTTATTCCCCCATTTCTGCATTATTCTTAGATATAGCTGAAACCGTTGATAGGCCGTAGTAGGCAGGGAGGAATCACTTTTGACTTTCGCACACTTGCCGAAAAATATCAGTCATTTGAAAGCAAGGCATGAAGCAGGAACAGCTGTAGAGTTTCCGCTGTTTTGTTGTGCCATTATTTATTGAGGGCTTTCACATGAGATGTGATATTAAAGTCAAGCATGTAATATTGAGGTTACCTTTTTTACGGCACCTAACACGCCAATAAACTTTTAAATAAAAAATTATATCCGTAAAAAAAGTTAACACGAAAAATTTTATATTTTATGGAAAATGATGATTGATTTAGGCCAGATGTCAAGTATTTTGTGACGGAAAAAATTTCGTGAAGAAATTTTACTTCATGAAATGGTTGCTTGGCATGATACTAAAAAGGCCTTAGCTTTCCCATTCCAGAGGGATAAAGGGACCAAAAGAACATTTTTTGTTTGTTGTTTTCTTACCTTACCCTACAGGGTGTCCAATTTTCGACACTTTTGCAGGGTATCTCAGTTATCTTTAAAGATAGAGAGCTGCGGTTTTTGCAATGCTATGCCAGTTTTTTGTTAGACGTATAATGCTATAAACAGAATCTTCATAGCCCTCTTCATTTCAGAAATACAGGGCGATTTTGAAAATATGCCATTTTCAAGCATCCCTCGTATTTCACTTGCCTTTTAACTTATAGGTAAGGTAAAAACTGATTATTAAATGTTTTTTTGCGTACAATCGAGTGGCGTAGGCAATGTTTTTCTAGAAGGAACGAATTTGAAGTTGCATTTTTTTAAGTGGGACACCCTGTATATTTTGTTTTCATTCGATTGCTTTTTTCATAAGCTTTTTAAAAAATATATAATTGTTGGTATATATCTTTTAGAATAACTTCCGACTTTTACAATTAGAAAAAAGGGATAATATTTCATAGTAGGCCGTGATATAATGATCTGAAACAAATGAATAGAGACATTTAACTAACATTGAGGTATATTTTTTAAGATTTTAAATCCCAATAACATAATCGAATCAAACTTTGAATAAAAAAATTCACTGTTCCAAACAAATTTAGCTAAAGCAGGAAACAGATGTTTTTTTTAGTAAATTTAAAATGTAAATGTAAAAAATCTTTCTTTAATCACAAAAGTTGCTCAAAATTGTTACCGTTTGCCGTTTTCCCTTAACACAAAACTTGCACATTTTACTTCGTCGTATGGCATTTAAAAATATGATCGCTCGTCAGAGCCCCCATCTATATTTTTTAATCTGCCCACGCCCCCTCTGCGCCATCTCAATGCCCCCTAATTTTCTCTGGGTCTTCTACTGCCCCCCCGAAAGTCTCAAACGCCCACAAGGGGGCGTTATCGTCCACGAGAGAACCTATATGAACTAGATCTTAATTTAAACCAGTAGTGTGTCTTAACACTTTCTATAATAGTTCCCGGGGTTTGCGTCTTACAAAGTTTCTTCCCCAACTATTAAAACAAGTCAGAAAATTAAAACCATCAGACATTTTTTCAAACCCGAATAACCAATAATAGTTGGTAGTGTTGGTACCTATAAAAGATAAAAATTGATTGGGTGTTTCGAGTGCTTGACAAAGAAAGTTCTTGTGTTATTACATTGATAAGCATAGTATGTAATCAATAAGTAACACGCTAATAAATAATTACGATTTCATTTCGTGTGTCGATTTTTTTTACTACAGCCACGTAAGAAAATTTTTTCATTTATGCAACAATAACCATTGTTTCTTAATACAGTCAGGTGCACAGAAAAGGAGCATACGAAAATTTTGTCTAGGTTTAAGGTTTGATAACTTTTTTATTTCTAGTCCGATTTGAATAATTTTTATAGCAAATTGTAAATGCAATTATTGGCTTTATTATGTTTATTATAAAAAATGGAAAACATGCTTACAATATGTTATGTTCCTGTCTCGAGATCTTTAGCAAAAGTCTCCATTATTAAAAAAATACTACCAAGCTAAACTAAAATCTCAATATAGTCATAATTTGAGACACCCGGTATAAGTAGGTTTGAGTTTTTGTAATTTATTTTTTCTTAAATGGACTATATATCAGTAAAAATAAAAATGTGGTACTATATAAGTTTAGATTGATGCATTTAATTATTTTCGTATACAATCAGTTGATGTTCAAAAAATTAACGTAATTTTTATTATTGAGCATTAGAAATCTCCATCAAAGGCGCCTCGAAATTAAAAATTAACTAAAATTTTACGTTTACCCTGTACGTTGAAAAAGGTATAATTGCTCAAAAGGTATCTTCGCCGCTGAATTTAGATAAAGTAAATTTTTAATTTTTCAAACCCGTATTTTAAATCAGTAAAGAAGTGTTGAAGCCATGGCCATTTAAAAATAACCCTTAAAAAACAATTTTCAGACCAACAGTTTACTAAACTACTCTACGATCTCTCTATTTTTCTTCCTTAAAGCTTGAAATATTTACTATGAATAGATTTTAAAAAGAAAACTATTAAATTAATGCGAAGCAAAGACTTAGATGTTTAAAGTTAGAAAAGAACTTTTGAGTGGTGAGCAAAGAAAGTAGTGTAACTTCCTTTTGTTGCCAGTACAAAGACAGACATAATAACTGGACAAAGGAACTGCTGCTATTAAATAATGATTCCGTAAATCAACATTTCTTTCTTTTCTCGTCTCCATGTAGCGGTCGGTCATAGCTAAGGCAGAAGATTTTTCTTTTTCTGCAACAATAGACCATTGTTTTTAATATAAATACGACAGCCGCTACCGACAACAAAGCTCCCTTGGGCGCCCGTTGCCGTCGAAATTAAAGTTACGTATGGTTGAGCTTTTATTTTTAAATGGGAATGATGATTTAAGGTACAAAGCTAAAAGGTTAGAAAAGCTTTTGGGAATTACTGTTGTTTATTTTACATGACGTGGATTAAATTAAAATTGAGAAAGCCATGTTGCACCCGTATATGGAATTATTCATATCCGTGGAAACAGTCATGTGAATATTTTCAAAACGGCCAGCAGTTTAAGGGTTTAGAAAATGGAATTAAGAAGGTAGCGGTAATCCAGTTTTAAAGAGGCCATTTTCTATATGCTGTTGGCTCGCTAGACAAAAAAAAACTTGACCAAACCATAATAGTTTTACTCCCAGAATCTAAAAAAATAATAATAGATTAAAACCTGTTTATCTACCACTGTGGATTTCAAATGAGAAATGTAAAACTGTTAATTATAAGGAATAATACATATAGATAGATAATACTTAGGTAGGTACCTATCTAATGTAAATGGAATTGTCGCATTGTTAATTTAACTATAAACAAAAGAAAATCAAATCCAAAGAAAATACAAAAACAGTGATTATTGTATGTTGTACATGTACATGTATATGAAAATATCTGTCGAGCTAGAACTTTTATCTAAATCTAGAATCATTTGGGTGTATTTTGATGGGGCGTAATATCCCTTAATCTTTTTGGTACTTTGTAACAATACTATTGTCTACCTATAGGAATTTGTAAAAATTAATCTGAATGGAAACATTTTTATTATAATGTCGTTTTCTAAAAAAGATTCGGTCAAGTGCAAGCTATACTTGCACAATTATTGTTCCGTGTCATCAGCCCCCCACTTAACCTGAGCAAACTTCGGCCGCCCCATGGATTTATAATAAATCCATGGGCCGCCCGATATCCACCCATCTGCCACGATACCGCCGCCGACGCGACGGCACCAACGCCGTGTCACGTCGTGTATGCACGAAGCTGAGTGGGGAGCGTTTCGACTGGACCAAATTTTGAAAAACGTGTAAGGACCAAAGTTGTTCCTTACGTGAGAAATTTTTTTTTTCGATAAACTTTTTCTCTAAAACCAATGGTTCAGCAGTTATAAGGAAATAAACAATTAAATTGTTTATAAAAATTGATCGTGCTAGAATTTTTCAATCCTGATAGTTTTTTCTCAATCTACAAATTCTCAATATTTATGATTTTCTTTAGATTTTTCTGAGCGATTCTTGTGGTGATGAGGGTGGGGGACAGTAATTTTTAAGCGTTTTTTTCGGAGAAATGATTAAAAAAACCATCATATATTGTTAAAGTCGTGCTTCAATAAGCTTTCATTTGACACCGTATACTATACCACTGAATTTTTTTCCATTTCCCAATTTACCCCCTGAAATTAACCTCCAGAATCAAAATTATTCAACTTTTTATACTTCACGTCTATAATTCGGCCACAACACTTTATTTCTATGCTAAATTTCAAATTTTTACATCGAATAGTTTCAGAGAAAATTGCCTGTGACAGACGTAGGGACGGACGGACGGACACCGAAGTGATTCCTTAAGTGTTCAGTTTTGCTAGTTTTAGCACTAAAAATTGCGAATTTTAATATAACTGGAGTTTCTTTTTAGATTGGCGGAATAACTAAGGCAAAAATCTCGGTACTGGTTGGTCCTAATTATAAAATTATCTGTAAAAGAATGTCATGTTAATGATACAGGGATGGGAGTCTTCTTAAGAACTGGGAATCGGATGGCTTGTTTAAATAAAGAATGATAATTTTTAGGTGCCATCTCAGAAGTATTTAATATTTGTGGGTCTTAGGTCTATTTAACTTTTTTTACTCTGAATGGTTCCCAAAATATTGGTTAATCTAATCAATTTAAAACATCCTGTACAAGCCCAGCCCTTAACACATTATTAGTCTAAATGATTGAAGGTGATAAAAATATTGTTCAACAATAACAGCAAGAAGCAGA
Source organism: Philopedon plagiatum (assembly GCA_963971165.1). NCBI lineage: Eukaryota > Metazoa > Arthropoda > Insecta > Coleoptera > Curculionidae > Philopedon > Philopedon plagiatum. Next base: position 96,520,637 of record OZ020192.1, on the reverse strand, counting down.
AAAATGCATTAATTTTATGTGCCTAATTTATTAAGCAATAATAGTGCTTTCAGAGGCATATTACAATATTTTTATAGCGTTCTGCCTCTGCCACAGATTACGTTCTTAGGTACGGTTTTATTGCATCATTTTATGGCAGCAATTAAATTTACTTGTTGAGCTTTGTTCTAAAATAAATACCCAATAGGGAAACAATTAATTTGAATAAAATTTTAGGGCAGATAACTCAGAATTTATGGAAAGTAAGTAATGTTGCAAACTAAATTTGCTCTATTTTATTTATCTTTATAGCACTCTCCTGCAAACGTGTTTCCTTTCTTCCCTAACTGTCAATCCTTTAAGTACTGTGTTAATAAATTTCATGTTTATTTTCTCCAGATACCCACGGTAGTCTGACTATCATTTTTGTAGACAAAATTAAGTACATATATAGTTTATAGGCCATAGACACAGATATTGAGTAATTATTGCTTTTTTTGGTAGTATCTCCTTATTAGCATAAGCAGTTTTCGTTGTAAGGCCTCACATGCTTCTAAATTGGACATATAACCCCAGCTTCAATAATAATAACTTTAATATTTATTAATCAATTTGCTAAAAAAGTGCCACAGATTACGTTCCTATGTGCGGTTTTCTTGCATTATAATTCTATTGCAGCAATTAAATTTACTCGTCGAGCTTTGTTCTAAAATAAATACCCAATAGAAAAACAATTAATTTGATGGAACAATAAAATTTTGGGGAAGATAACTCAGAATTTATGGAAACGTAAGTAATGTTGCAAAGTAAATGCTCTATTTCATTTATCTCATTTGCACTCTCCCTCAAACGTTTTCCCTTCATTTCCTAACTTTCAATCCTAAGTACTGTATAAATAAATTTTATCTTCATTTTCTCCGGATACCCACGGTAGTCTGACTCGTATCATTTTTGTACAAAAAACTAAGTACATATAGTTTATTGGCCATAGACATTATAGGTATTGAATTATTGCTTTTTTGGTATTATTTCCTTATTAGCATAAGCATCATCGTTGAAAGACCTCATATGCGTTTAAACTGAATATATAGCCTCAGCTTCAATATAAATATTAACTGTAATATTAATCAAGTTGCTAAAAAAGTTTGAGACTTAGTAATGGTTTAAATTTGGTTCTTCTAGTTGATCAGTTGGGTTTTGACAATTTATTATCCTGCCACTGATAAATAAATTGTCATGAAAAACTTACGAATTGTTCTAATAGTTCAGGGATTTTCTCGGTTTCCAAATGATTTTTACCTTGGAATTTGTTACTAAAATAAATTTAGTCCCATTATATATGGAACAAAATTAAATTGTCCTTTTTTATAAATTTACAAAAAGACGCAGCAATAAATTTATAATACAAAACTTAGCTGTCTTATTCTTAGACTTGTCTGCTAAAAACCTTGATTATCAAATTAGACCGGTTCTAGCCGTAATTCTCTAGGAATTTTTTTTAAAGTTGTTTTTTGTTATATGCAGTCGAAAACGTAACAAAAAATCAAATAGATATTGATTTATTATGGGCCCCAATCGAACTAAATAAATATGTTTTACCGTCTCTTATTTAAACCAGTCCACAACATCCTTTTCATACCCCTTGTCTATCAAGTGCGACTGCTGATTGTCGCAGTACACCAAATGAATTTAAAATTATTATGTAAACTTTTTCCGCTTAACTTCCTGTATTCTTATTGTTTGAAAACATGCAGCTGTGAATTCCAAAAGTGTAACCGATGATTTAGAAACTGGTTTTCGTGCAACAGTATAACGTCCGGTTTTTTAATCGTCGGTTAATGTGCAAGTCGATAACTTTTACTTGTTTTAACTTACATTTTCAGCGACCCCTGTTGCGGATAAGTACGGACCAACCAAAAATTTCCAAATCCGCTGTACTGTTTATGCTTACAGATACCTAAGTACCTACTTATATCTTGATTGTATTCCGATGCTGAATATTATGACAAAAAGTTCTTATCTCATTTTTCTGTGCCAGGTACATTTGAACAGATTATAGTCAAAAAATATCACAGCTCTGGTTCCTGGTTCTCGAAGATAGATTTAGCAACTTTTTCAATTAATATTGTCGTTCAGATGCCGTAATAATCAACATATAAAAAACCAGCTTAACAGACATACCTAATAGTAATTCCGGTGTTACTACATTATATGTGTAGCACCTGTTATATTAACTTTCATATAAAATTATGTTGTAAAATCATATTCACGCAAAAACGGTCATTAAACGCAGAACAGCTGTTGCCGCATGTCATAGATCGTTACGGTTTCGTGGTTATTCTTTAGTATTTATAACGATAGAGTCAATTTGATCCGATTCCGCTTTAAAAAAAACATAAAAAAACATGAGGTCAGTTAAAGAACAGTTAACAAACTTAATTAAGCAAGGAGGTGCTCTGGATTACCAGGTATAATATTTGAATGGTATGTTTAGTGTATGCCATATTTATTTCCAAATGCCCAAACCTCAAATTTGTTAAAAGTATAATGTTGTACGTTTAGAAAAATTCACGTTTGTTGGTGGCAAAATTAAGTACTCTATGTTTTTAAGGTCTTTCATCTGCTTTTGCTAATTTGCTAGAAATTAGAATGTTTTTTTAGTAAAATTGTTGCTGGAAAAAAACTGCAGTTATTACACTCCTGGACTAAAAAATCGGACATAGAAGATTGTGACAATTATGAATGTTTCACAACTTTTATAAACCTACAAGGATTTTGTCGAATGGTAAAGGGATTTATCAAAGATGGATTTTATTGCTTACCCACTATTTCCGTTTTTTAAACCTAGTAACTAGTGAGAACACCAATGATTATTTTTTGCCCATCTATAGGAATGTGTAGAAAAGTTTCCAGCCTCGCTGTTATTTCAGGAGAGTGCCTTAAGTAGTGTGTATTTTAAATCGTTAAAGTTTATGACTTTTTACATTCTGGAAAAGATGGAAAAAATCTAGATCCGTGCTGCAATGCGTGCGTGATTTTTAAAGTAACCATGATTTTTTTTGTAATGTTTCTTTGACTGCAATAGTTTAAAATTACCAATAAAGGCTCCAATAAATCTGCTTATTCTGTATATTTTGCAAAATCCTTGTCAGGGCTTCTAGCCAGCTTGCTAAAAGTATATTAAAATTTAAACTCGCTGTTCTAATAGACCTGATGTCTAAATGCCATGTCAGTCAAGCTATCAGAGCCACAACACATTTCAATTTTTTAGCTTATGTCATAATTTTTAGGCTATTTTATTGCTAATAACAATTTATTACATATTTTTAATTTTTTCTGCTCTTCATTTTTTTTAAGCGGTGGCTCTTCTAGTCTGAGTTCAAGCTAGCAGAGTCACGCTATAAATAACGGCTAAACTAAATTATTTTCCCAAATATTTTTATACTGGAATTTTTAGCCAACTAAATGCCCCTGAAATATGTACATTGTACAGAGACTAAGAAAATAAATGAATTGTTAGAAAAAAGACAGTGCTTTGTTGTTCTGTTGGGAAAAGTCAAGAGAAGAATTATAGCGGCTAGTTCTACAGAGCAAAATCCGGGGAAATATCGATAGAAAAGGGATAAATCCCGAACAGCGCGGCAATAAGCGAGCGATGGGAGTTTTTTGTGAGGGCTGGGTCATTGATAAGTCGAATGGCTCTCTTTTGGAAAGAGTCAAGGATGTTAAGTGTCGAAGGTGATGCCGCCCCCCATATGTGGGAACAGCACTCTAGGTTAAGTCTTATTTTAGAAAAATTGAGAGTGGGTACGTTGGAAGGAAAGAAGTATTTTCTGGCTCGAAAGAGGAAACCAAGATTTTTAGCTGCTGATGTGGCTATTGAAGTAATGTGTTTGTGTCAGCTGAGATCATGTTCGAAAGCGACGCCAACAAGATTGAATGTTTCGTGGTTCTGTAGGATGTGGACATTCATGTGGATGCGATGGGGTACGTGTTGCCGAAGTTTTTGCGTGACAGGGAGCAAGACTGGGTTTTGGAGGCATTAAACTAAACAAGGGTCTTGGCACCCCAGTCTAAAATTAATTTATGATCTGGGGAAAGGGATAGGTGCATAGACCTGCGTCTATCATCCAACTCTTGATTCGAGACTTGTTTGGAAAAATGAATGTTGGAGTGAAGAGTACTATCGTCAGCATAAAGGTGGATGGTAGTTGAAGAGAGATGGTAATTAGTGTGAAGGAGAAATAGGGTTGGTGCAAGGACTGAACCTTGGGGTACTCCAGCATTGATAGGATGGAAGTTAGATGATTGACCGTCCACCACGACAGATATGCCCTGCTAGCTAGATTAACATCTTAAGGCATTCTTTTAAGATACCTCAAACAATATGTAAAATGTTAGAAAATGGTTCTTTATAAGAACGGATCAAAGCAAAAACACAAGAAGAATTATTGCTGACTTATCTGGCTTCACTAGCTAGTCTGGCGAACGAACTTCTTGTTAAACTGCTTACGTGCCTTCTTACAGGAAACGGCTCTTGAAGATATCACTTCAAAAAAATAGGAACACAATACATACTGCCGATCATGTCACGAAGCTTACGAAACTGCCCAGTATTTGTTCTATGAATGCCTAGTAATAAGTCATCAATGGGGGCGGTCACAAAACTAATAAACCATGTTTTACTTACGCTTAACAAAACTTCATTTCGTTTTTTCCCACAAGCCCACTTTATGGGTTCCTATATTTCTATAGTGTGTTATTTTGTTAACAATTACAGGTATCAGGTCAGTAATATTTGTTAAAGTAAGAATCAAGGAAGCCATTCAGTAATTTATAGGTTCATTTACTTAACCGAAATGCATTCTATTAAAAAATACATAAAAGAAGTACCGACTCGGTGTAGGGTAAGATTTAATTTACTACAAAATTTGGTTTCATTACATTATTAAATACGTTTTAGATCCTATTGCCTTAAGCAGTATATCAATCAGTTACAGTTACGGAGTTACCTTACCTTTTGAATTTTTAACCAACTTTAAAACAGCAGTTCAATTTCCCAAGAGATTTTCGACAAGCATTAAATATTTATTTCATTTATCCCTGCCGGAACTTTGCAATCAGAATTACACCAAAAACGTTGTGTAAATTGTAATGAAACTAATCGCATAAATAAAAAGATATAAAATTAGGACAATTTAAACTTTTATAGAAACTAAAACTTGTAGTTGGCCATTCAAGTTATGATTCAACTACAGACTCCTTGACTTTTCAAACTGAGCCAAAATTTGCTGTATCAAGCTCGAAGTAAATTAATAATTTGGTGTATGGGTATGTTCTAGTCAATAGGTTCGGCCCCACTTGTTTTAGGTTGTAGTAGCTTTGTACCAAACATAGTGAACACTGAAGTACAGAAACCTAAAAATTAATTATGTAATTTTTCTATTCTACCATCTTATGGTTATTTTCTGTTAAAAATGCGATGTAAGGAATTCTCCATTTCCTCAACCAGCTTTATATTGAGTTCGCTCCTCTACTTTAAATAAAATTAGGGTCAGATGAGAGAACCATCTCTTTTTGGAATTGGCTTCTTGACGAAATTCCCAGATTGTCTAATGCCAAGAATGTTGTAGCCAAGATCCCGAAAACCTGTTGGTTTATCAGATTCTTAACAGCCAGATTCTCCAACGCTAGTCCGGTCTAATGTAGCAAACAAAAGTTTTAAACTGACAAATGTATGAATAAAACAACTAAATTTTACACTATGAATTTGTTTCTGAGCTTTTTCGCAAATCTATAAAGAAAAGGGCAATTTTGGTATGAATTTTTGATAATAGAACTAAATTCATTAGAGCAACCCCTTTCAAGATTAAAATCATTTGGAAACCAAGCGAATCGCTGAAATATTAGAATAATTAATACGTTTTTAATGACAACTTATTAACAATGACAGGACAAAAACCTGTCAACACATAACTGATCAACTACAATATTTTAATTTAACTAACTAAGTCATCAATTCGACGCCATTAAAGGTTCGCGGAATGTCCCTGTGTGATCTAAAAGTTGCTGCTTGCCTTCAATTAGGACCCTAGAAATTAAGTTTACCCTAGGAGCAAATTCTAGTGAAGCAATCCCATTTTTTTTTACAGCCCTAAATCTAAATTCATATTGAAGAAATACAACGCTATGTTCTCTAGCTATCGCAGGGTAACTAACTTTATTCTTGCGAGAATGTGGCTTCTTAAAAGAGTTTCACTCTTCTGCGTTGAGGATCTTCAAGTTTCCAGTTTTTCTAGCTTCAGGAGCTCATCAAATTTTGCAACTGATTTGCGTCAGATAATTATTGGAAGTGGGTACGCACACATACCCCATTAGTCGTTCAATAGTTAGACCCATAGCCTAGTTCGAAATTTAGAGCAGACAACTAAAATTGTAGAGGGGACAGAAATTGGTTTCATAATGTTAGTTTAGTTCTGCCACAAGCCTCCCCCCCCCCCCCCCCCATAGGGCCTAATTTCTGGACAGAGGCAAATAAAGATGGTTCCTAGAACATTTTTAATCTGCACTCTTATAACAAGGGGAAATTCTCAGTTATATGTAGAATTTTGGGTGTAACCAATAAATAACGTAGTTATAAATTACAGGGAATACACTACACACCGCACTCCGCAGGTCGACTGTTTTAGTTTGTGGGTGTGCGCACTCTGATAGTACATCACACTAATTACACGATCGGTCGATAGTTGCCCGATTTTTTTTATTAAATGGGAATCGCGAAGCCCTTTTGATAGTTCTCGGGCCATTTTTAATTGGAAGATGTACGCACTCCCATGCCATACAGTCTGTAACAAAAATATGGAAACCTCGAAATATATTGCAAACTATTCATCCGATTTTTATGAATTGTTGTGCACTTAGGTACGAGATTACGCCCAATCCAATGGTGAATTCCATTGTTGTCAAGTTTACCGTTTTCCTGAAATCGACAGGAACCTTTTTTTAAATGAAACGCTCTATATTTTATTCAGTTTTCAAATTCAGCTTAAAATTCTTAATACTTCTTATTGCGTACACTTTATCCTTAAGTTAACAGTTTTTGAGAAAATGGTGGTCAAAAATCGTTATTTGATTGTATTTTACCTTTAAATACCTGTACACGGAAGTTTATAATAATTAATTAAATAATATTTTGTTATATTTATATATAAACTTTGTAATATTTTTAATGACAAATATCCTGACAGAGATCCATTAACTAAATCTACTGCAAGGAAAGTTTTAAAAAAATTTCGTCAAACTCGAAACGAAAAAAACGCTATACTATTTGGATATTTAGTACAAGAATAAACAATACAGGAGGAAATAATTTAAAAGTTGAAAAAAACTAAATCAAATGTTTAAAATGTTGTCCATTTACTTCTTGGCAGTAATCCAAATACTGCCGAAAAACATGCAAAACGTTTAGAAGATTGTCAGTTTCCTCGATTCTTCTACATTCTGTTTCTATCCTTAACTTTAAATAATCGGGGTCCATTCGCTTACTTTTGAAAACAACATTTTTGAGGTGCTCCACAAGAAGTAGTCGAGGGGCGTCAAGTCCGAAGACCGATCTGGCCACTCGATTGTACCCCTACGTCCAATTCATCGTCTAAAAAATCACCATCGATATATTGCCGAACATTATGGGCATAGTGCGGTGGGGCACCATCCTGCTGAAACCATATTTCATTATTTGGTGCTTTACTATTGCCTAAAAATCATATTCAAATAATAAATACAACAGGTAGAATAAAATAACAACACTGGACTGGAAATAGTTGTGCAAGAGCCGGGACAATTTCATTTCTCGGAAGATCCAAATATCTTTTTCCATTTCTCTTGCATGAAGAAGGGACAAATTTATTCTCTGACCTATTATACCAGCCCAAACATTTACCTTTTGGGGGAACTGGGTATGATTTTCGCATATCCAGTGAGGATTTTACCTGGCCCAATATCGTCAATTATGCCTATTAACTTTTCCATTTAAAAAAAAAGTTGACTCGTCAGAGAAAATTGTCTTGTGGACAAAATCTGGAATGGCGTTGCAACGTTTCATCATGGTCTCGTAAAATTCCAAGCGCCTGTCATAATCATCTTCTGAGAGCTCTTGCACGTGTACGAGTGAAACTTTTCAGTTTTCAGAAGGCGGTCTACGGACATGTGTATAACGTTGTTTTCATTTCCCAGTGTTCTGGTAGAAAGATGGGGATTTTCCTCTATAAACTGAGTAAAACATTCAGAGCCTTATCACCATCGGTTGCACTTTTAGGTCGGCCAGAACGTATAGCGTTTTTTATGTTTCCAGTTTGACAAAAAAAAATTAAAACTTTACTCAGAGTAGATTTAGTTAATGGATTTCTGTCAGGATATTTGTCATTAAAAATATTACAAATTATTAAAAATATCCAGTATTATTAAAATTTCAATTCTTGGGGTTCCTGTTAAATGATCCATTTTTTATAAATAAACGAAACTTACAATGTCAGACATTTCAGGTAAACTTTCGTGTACAGGTATTTTAAGGTAAAATACAACAAAATAACGATTTTTGACCACCATTTTCTCAAAAATTGTTAACTTGAGGATAATATGTTCCTAATAAGAAGTATTCAAAATTTGAAGCTGAATTCGAAAATCGAATATAAATTTAATAGAATAAAATATAGAGCGTTCCATCTAAAAAAAAAGTTTCTGCCGATTTCAGGAAAACGGTAAACTTGACAACAATGCGGATTCACCATTGGATCGGACGTAATTTCGTATCCAAGTGTACAAAACAATCGGATGAACGGTTTGCAAGATATTTCGAGGTTTCCATATTTTTGTTACATACTGTATAGTCACATATCAATTGTCAATCCGATCCTACTGTCGGCTGATAAAAATTCTGCAATGTGCGATGACTCTTAAACCGCAAACACCAACACTGTCAACTGTGTTACTCGCCATTTTGCGTAACAACTTTATTCGATAAAATGTATTCAACTATAATATAGTCATGAGTATACTATGATCTTAATTTTACAGGTAACTTTAGTGACGGTCAATTGTTGCCTCCATTAAAGTATCCTAATGAGGCCTAGCCTTATCAAAAATAATTCTTAACAAAATGTAGTTTTCAATAATTGGCGGTTTTAACAAGCTATATATTTTATTCGAAGAAATAAAATTAATTTCGGTGTATTTATATTAGGTAATATTTGAGCAACAAAATCTGAACTCGTATGTAATGTTTTTTCAGTAAAAATTTAGGGTAAAATACATGACTTTTACATGATGAGGGAGGTTCTTTTGACTTGGCAATCTGTGAAATTTTTATTATGACTCATAAAACGTTTGCCTTTTACATCCAGATGTATGTACGGCTAAGAAGGCATTAGTAAATAAAGGTAAATGTCAAGTCCCATGAAACGAATAAAAAAATAATTCTTAAAACTTGTGCTTGACGTGTCAAGTGAAGGTCTTTGACACTGAAGTAACAAGGCATCATAAAAATGAAAACACAAGTAAAATTGTGAGAATGAAAGTGGGCTGGTCACTTAAAAAACAACAGATTAAAGAGAAAACGGGATATAAACTAAGCAGAGTTTTGACTTAAAACTCAGAGATTGCATTTAAAAGACCACCTACGGAATTGGCTGAGAAAATCTATACGTATAGGTGTACATCAGCGTACAATAATGTAAACTTCTTATCTTTTCCTCATTCCCCATAAAACTGTAAGTAAGCAACTTCTCTGTAAAAAGAGCAATTTGTGTGAAATACGTCAATGACGCAAGTACACCTATGACAATATCATAAAAATCTGCTCTAACACTGACTCAAGGTTCCTCGGCGTTAGAGGCTTAGACCAAACGTGCCGCTCGAAAGTTATCCTTCTGGTTATTTAGTTATTCTTGTGTTGTCTGTTTAAACCTTGGATTGTCAAATTATGCCGACTTTAGCCATATAGCCATAGTAAATCTGGCCGTTGTTGGTATTTTATAGACATTTGTTTTTATTGTTTTTAAAAATTAACATAATATGACGGTGAGTCACTAAAATAATTACCCCATTATGGAAATCTGAATAACCACAATGTATTTAGCATGCATGGGGACGGTAATTGAATGATGCAATTATTATAACAGAAATTCTGAATTTCATATCATACAAAAATGGGGATTTAAACGATGTAGCCGCAAAACTGTTTTCGAGCAATCCAATTTCACCAACCCCTCTGTTTCACTCTCCGTTTGTAACCAACTCATTTGGATCGCTATTAAAAACTTACCCTTTATTGGGGATAATAATTATTGTTGCTTGCATATTGCGAAATTAAATATATTTAATTATGAAAACAACCGTTTACATTATTGCATGGTATAAATTATTTTATACGTTCGCTATTTATTATATTAATTTACCTAAATGAAAATAAAGGAAACCTTGGTGGTTTGGTGCTTTAATGAACTGTGTTTTGTACGAGGAGTCCTAGAACAGTATACTAAGGGTCGGACCGAGTAAGGAATGACGTTTCGTCCCTCTTGGAACTCATCAAACTGCTGTAATGCAATCCTAATTTTTTCAACGGTAACCCTGCACTGAGCATCGTTATTTTCTTTGTTAAAAGAACAGAAGTAATAACTCAGATGCAGTCTCCGTGTAGCGGAGATTTTACTATTGCAGTTCTGATCTCATGATGATTTGCCACAAAATTACGTCTGGCCCTGACCTCTAAGCTGAGGCAAAAATTCGATACTCATATAATTACTAACATAATATACAAATTTCTAGCTATCAAATTCTTTAATTTAAAATTCAATTATTTTTTCTAAGTATTTAACGAAGAATAAATTTAAATGATGTGTAGATTTCCGACTTACCTTTTCAAATGCCATGGGGAAAGTCAAAGTGGCGCTGGCATAGCTTGTCTCCAATCCTTACATTCGGCAATTCCCCTCCGAGCATTTAGATGCCATTTATGACGGGCAGTCAAGTGACTACTCACAATTTTTTTAAGAATAAATCACGTGACCAACACATTCGACTGCCACGATGTGAATTGCTAAACGAATTGAATAATCAGCGCGTTCAGTTTTTCAATTTTGCGTTGAATTTACAAAATACCAGACTTTTTTTCGAAATATCAAAATGTGTGCCAAAATGCAATGAAATAGGGGTCAACAAACTTGTGAACTCCTATTTTATTTACAATATATTAGGTTGGGTGGGATCTTTCCAAAAAATCGATTTAGATCGTGAATCCCTACATAGGTGTAACATTTAATAAAAAAGAGTCATAAGAAATAGCCTCTTTCTTTCCCGTAAGTGTCGGACCGGGATTAGAATATAATATGGCTAGTAATTATTTCTACTGCGATTTAAATAGGTAGGTAAGTAGGTAAGCCCAACTGGCAAAAAAATTACTCGGGTGGTATAATAATTTTCTGTCAATACTTTAAATAAACTGCCTGTGAAACAATGATGGGCAAAATATAGTTCCTGTGGTCGGCATAATAAAACTTTAATTAACAAATAACTATCCCGTTGGGCAGTCCGAAATCTATTCGAGCAGTAAAATTATTAATTGGGCGGTGAAATTATTAGTCGGCTGGTGACAAAATAAATTAGGCTGTGAATAAAATGTGCTCGGTATTTAAATATCATTCAGCAGTTTATAAGCAGCGTTTCGTTTTCTGCAAAATATTTACTTTAAAAGCCAGAAAGTCAAATGACCTGTGTTTAATATTTTTAGTTGGCAAAGGTTTGAAGATAGCGGCGAGATTCGTTAGTTCGATCGGTTTCTTTAGTTCGTCTGTTGAACTTCTGATCATCACTAAGATTGGCCACTTTTGATCTGTTACCAGAGGCGTCGATGCCGAAAATTAAGTACGTATGTATATTCACGTGAAATAAAAAAAGACGGTCAGGTGCGAGTTCAACTCGCTCGTATGGGGTACCGGACGGCGTGCCGTGTGGCCCGGCGGCGCGGCGTACCGTAATTTTAAAGAATTCGAAAAATTGAACTGCTGCTGCGGCCGAGTTCCCCACGATGTAATGCTACTGGAGCGGCACTAACGGTGGGCAGCATGGGCGCCCACAGGAATTTTAAAGTTGTATATCTCTGTTGCTACATACGAGACCCATACCAAATTCAGGTGAGCCTACTAGGAATGTTTTGGTAAAGAAAAAAATATTTTGTAATTTGCGAAAAAAAGTTAAATTTTTGCTTGGCCTCCTCTGAGAAAAAAATGAACACGTTTAGGTATTTTATTTATTATTTTTTCTAAACAAATTTTACACCATTTCGTCGAAAATTTTTAAATTTTAAGAGAAAAAAATGTGTTAGTTGAAAGTTAAAGTCATTTGAATTTTTTTAAACTTAAAACGTAATTTAAATAAAAATCAAATGACTATAACTTTCTACTAACACATTTTTTTCTCTTAAAATTTAAAAATTGTAGACGAAATGATGTAAAATTTGTTTAGAAAAATTAATGAATAAAATACCTAAACGCGTTAATTTTTTTCTCAGGGGGGGCCAAGCAAAAATTTAACTTTTTTTCGCAAATTACAGAATATTTTTTTTCTTTACCAAAACATTCCTAGTAGGCTCACCTGAATTTGGTATGGGTGCCGTATGTAGCAACAGAGATATACAACTTTAAAATTCCTGTGTGCGCTCATGGTGGGCAGCCTTACTAATAATACTATGAAATGTATGTATGTGCTTTTACATTAATCAATATTTGGAGTTTTCTAATTAAATGCTTTATTTTTTACGTAATTAATTACCCCTTATTACACGCTAAGTTAATTTTAGAGCAGTCAGAACAGTATTAGATTACCCATCAATTTGTAATGTTACAATATTTTTTCAGCAGTCAACTTGATTTTGGAGCAGGCAAAAAAAAAATAAAATGTAATTTATTTCGCACAGACCAAATATTTATTTAGTTGCAACTTATTTTTTTACTGCTTAAAAGATTTTGAAGCTGCTTGTTCAAATCTAAAACGCAGACCAATTTTTGTTTTATTACCTGATCAAGCTTCACCGCCCAATCCATCATTTCGCCGGCCAATCGTATATTACGATGTGTCAAAATTGTAAAATTTCGCTGCCCGTTTAAATCACACCCATATAATATTGCTTTTGATACGCTTTTTCTGTCATGTACAAAATCAGTCCTTTGGGACTTTATTTGTATTCAGCTTATAAGTTAGGGTTTTATCAATAATAATATTCTGCCAACCTATTAATCTATAGTCATATTTGTGAATGATCTCGCGACACTTTTGATAAATCATGTGTTAATAATGTAATATCTGTCTAAATCTAGTTTGTTTAACTTTTTGAAGGTTGCCGGCAAATTTAAATATTTTAAACATACAGTATGGGCGAGGGCGACAAAAGGACAAATGGACCAAATTTTTAATGATACGAAAAAAGGCAATCCCTAAGAAAAGTGTTTGCTTGCCGAAAAAACAAACAAAAAAAGCGAACAAGACAGGTGAGACCATTGGCAAAATCATAAATGGGGCTTAACATTGGGGGAATTTTAAAGTTATCACATGATCAATGTCACACACCTTTCTGTCATCGTTCAAAAAACGAGCTGTTACAAGAATCTTTCTATACATTGTATTGCACCGAATATGCTAAGCAATTATCCTCTAAATATATACTGGAGCTATTTATATCTGTGCCAAAACAGCCTCCACGTTGCAAAATATTAAGATAAGTAATTGTTTGATAAAACAAGCTTACTGTAAATGAAAACTTGGTATTCATATTTACATTTTTTACCATATAAATGGGGAACTAAGTAGCTCTCGAACACTTAATCGGCTTAATTCCGCAACATCTCAAAATTAGTTCGTGGCGGCAGAAAATTAGGGAAAAAGTTTTATATAAGCCGGACTGAGATCATTAACACAAACAGTATTATACAGTAAAATCTCCGTTAATAGGCTTCCGAGGCAAAACATATACATGGCGTTTAGCATATTTTTATTTATGTTTTGGTGTAAAAAAATTATGTGAGCTGAATTTACATGTTGGGGAGCGTTTAAAAATATGAAAATAAATTAAGATACGGAAGTAAGGAATTTAGAACACGGTTTATTGTAAATTGGAAACTTCTAATTTACTAAATGATCTAAAATATAAGGGTGAAAGTACATACATGGATATTTTATGCCTTGATACAGTTGCGATAAAAACGCGATGTTATTGCGATTTCCTTTACCTTTACTCACTAGCTAATCATAGTAATCTCTGCTATTGGTTCCTCTCAAATTAGAGCTGTTTAACGATGCTGATGTGACATACCGTTTATTTTATGACATAAAACTAATCAAATTGCACCTGTCAATTATCATTATTTACAAATCATCTCTAAACCGGAGTTTAGCTTTTCCGAGCACCATTAAAAGATATTGACGGTAAAACGCTAATGGATGTCCTCTCTTATTTTAAGAACATATTGATTTTTGCTTGGTTGAACGTCTGAGCAAAAGAGATAAGAATAAGAAACGTGCGAGAGATACGCCCGTTTAATGACGGTTAACGCTTCATTTACTTGAACTTTAGGCCTTTCTTTTTCTGATGAATGGAGGCAATAATCGAGCAGGAAAAGCTGTTGGGCTAAATGCTATTGACCGTTTACCAAATGTGCTATAATGATACTGAAAAAGTAACATCATCACAAGTAAATGTTTGGGCATGTAGATTTATGGTAAAAAAAACGTCTTCGGAGTTGTTTGTCGCGCTATAACAATTTCTTGTCCCCCTGTATGATAAGGCGTACGATAAAAATATAATGCACATGATAGAGTATTTTGTTGTCTAAACAATGCAAAAAATGCTTAACAGTTATTTCATATTCTTTGTGTAAGTATTGTTATTATAATATACCAGAAACCTTAAAATAATGCACAAACCTTCACTGGCGCCGCGAGAGAGGGTACGTAGAGGTTCACTTTCACCCCCCGTTTATGAAATAAGAGAAAAAGGAGAAATCCACAGAAAATAATTAAGCAATGTAATATTGAATATTAATTTTAATGTTTAATTAAATATTAACATTTATGTTCAAACATTGAAAAACCACCCCAGAAAAATTAACGGAACAAAATGGTAAGCAGTCTTGGTTGTAATCAGTGCGATCTTAGGGACAGTATTTATTTATTGGATAGTGCATTCGCCTATTTGTTATTATATAAAATAATCGGCATTTTTCCAATAAATACTTGTAAAAGGAAATGCCCAGATCTGAAGAAGAAATTATTCTTCTATTGACGAAAAAGCTGTAATAGTTCGCCATTATTTTAAACTAGTCAAAACGAATTAGGGATCACGTTGATAGATTCAGTTAGTGTTTTTAAATATAAATGTATTATTTGTTTAAAGTTGCTAATGGCATGAACCTTCAATGTAGTGTGTGCATATTTATATGCATGAAACAAAAACTCGTCAAATTTAAAAAAAAATTATGACATAATCAATGATGACCATATGTAGCGAAAACAGGTTTAGAAAGTTTTTCTTGATAAACTACCCACAAAAACAATATTTTCTTTAATAATGTGTGCGTCCTCCGCAGTTTTTACGAACTTCCGCTCACCGGTTTGGCATGGACCGCACAAGACTCTGGATGATCTCTTGAGGAAAGGCGTTCCACTCTTCCCGAAGATTTTCTGCCAAGGATTGAAGATCTGGTGCTTGTGGACGACTTTGTAGTATTCTCTTTAATAAGTCGCAAAGATTAATCGGGGCTATTAGCAAGCCAAGCCATAACTGTGATATTGTTATCGTAAAACTATTGAGTTGCTAGTCTCGTAGCATGCGGCCTGGCATTATCGTGCTGTAAGATAATTTCTGGACTATGCTGAACAGCAAATGGAACAACATATGTTTCCAGAATGTCATCTTTGTATCGTTCAGCATTAACTGTGCCATTTAGGAACACATGCAAGTCGGTACATCTATTGAAATTTATACCTCCCCACACCATTACCGAACCTCCTCCATAATGGCTCGTTTCTCTGTTTCTTGTTGTTCTTCTGTGGCGATATGAAGAAGATTTTGTAGGTTTGAGGCCGTGACTGTTTTTTCACGAATAGGGCTTTGAACAAGATCTCGATCTTACCGAACGTCTGGTACGTTAAGGATATAGTCTGCGGACTACAAAACCATATTATCTGTGTCGGGTCCTTAATCTGGAAATCACCGATTGCGTAACATTAAAGAGCTGCGCCACGTTTCGTTGCGACCGACCCTCCTGCAATAACACTGTCCCTCTGATGACTTCTTCAATGTTTAAACGCCTTCTAGCTCAATTAGGTTAGGTCTTCCCAACACGTAATTTTCCATATTTAACACTAATCTTGACTTTAAAATTATCAAAATCACACTAAATGAAATTTGGATTTTATCGAATTTGTGCATTATTATTTGAAATTTTTTTATGACAAAAGATAATTTTGGTTTTAATTTATGCGATAAAAAGCAGAATTGTTCCTGAAATATGCCGCAATAAATCTTAGGGATCGGTCAAGAAATGTAATAAATAGAGAAAAACATAAAAGTGATCCCAATTCGTTTTGCCTCGTTTATTTAATATACAAAAACGTAGTCAATCATTTATCTTTTCTAGTTCCTATTTAAATACTTTATTTACCTGTCTTGCCGTCAACAGTACCCCACAGTATTTGCAAAGAGTGGGTGTATTAAATGGATACTTAATAGCAGCATTGCCAAAATCGGCAAAATTTAACCAGCATGGCATTTATTAGGTCTCATCATAAATATTGGCAATACCGCATGACGATTGTACGAGATATGCTCCATGCGATTTATGCGAACGATGACACTTTTCATCCCCACCACTATCTTTTTTTTCTCCCATTCGCATAATTTTCTTAGATGTTGGCGAGTGGCGATGGAATGATTTATGAATGAGTAGTTTCATCTGGTATTTCCTTAATCTGTGGAATGAATAAATATTAAAAATCGATTGTTCAAGGACGAAATACGATCATGTCCTTACGTTATTTCGCTTTGGAGAGCTGTGGGAGAGCTTGTTGTGGACGAATGTAAATCGCAAATATCGCGCGACATCACACTGTGCGTTCGACTTAATACTTGTATTTTACAACGCTAGCGTCGCTAGCGATACCGAAATCATATAAAACACTACTAATAAAATAAGTCATGTTGCTTTAGTTGAATAAGAGAATGGTCATAGTACTCACTTTAATAAATATTTTTGTTTAAAAAATGGACTAAATGTAGGTCGTAGATAGTAGGTATTTCCAATAACTACCTTATTACAATTAATGACCGAAAGCAATCAAATTAATTGCAGTAACAAATTATATGGCTAAATAGCAGCAAACAACCGTTTGTAAGCACGGTATTGTTGTTTCCAAAATCTAATTACCGTATTACAAAACTGCCATGCATTTATTTTAACTTATTGTTTAAAAATCCTGGCAGAGCAGAGCTTTTATTCTGTCTAGATGTAGATGGCGAGACATTTATCTCGTTTTAGACTGCGAGTTAAAATTATTTGAATGAGCTCGTTTATGTCGTGGAGCTAATTGTATGCAGTGCACGTCTAGGTTTAGTCTAGATATCTGTCGGGTTACTTTCGATTAACTTGTAGTTTGCGTAAAACAATCATTTTTAACATTTTCAACAAAACTTTTTTAAATGGTTTTTTTGTGTCAACATTTTAAGTTAGTTGTAATATGCATATTGCACTGCACTGGAAATGCGTTATTTTTTACTTAAGTCAGATGAAAATTCTGACGTTTTTACGATTACTTCTCAACTGGCCTGCTAGGTCCCCGGATTTGACCCCCCTTGCCTTTTTCTTCTGGGGTTCCATAAAGGACAAAGTGATGGCGACTGCACCTACAACTTTAAATGAAATGAAAGACCGAATCCGTTTTGCCTACTTATTAGTGCCACCTGGAATGTTACAGCGGATACGAAATTCATTTACAAAAAGAGTGAAAAAGTTGAAGGGAGACATTTCGAACAACTTCTCAAGCATGACAGACGATAAATAAGTTGAATTTAAATGGTAAATAATTTTTATTATTTTATAACCCAATAAATCATAATGCCGCAACCCAAAGAGAAAATCAAGAAAGAAGAAGAAATACACATACGTATAGTTTTTACATAGATTCGAATTTTATAAACAAACGTACAATATCCCATATAAAATTCCAAAATCCCTCAAAATAGGGAAAGGGGGTAAATGTGTAAAATATGATTAAATATGTCCTCCATCTCCCCATTAACTCACCAAAATTTCATGAAAATATTTTAAACTGTTTTCGAGATATCGCCTTGTAACACTTTAAAAAACTCATCCTGTATATAGAGATAAATGCAAAATAGAACAAGGGCAAATCCTTCATGTTCCAAAAATTAAAAAAAAAAAATTACCAACACCACTTGGGTAATAGCCGGCTTATTTAAAAAAGAACACCAAAATCAACCCAACCCAACCCAACCTAAGCAATGAAACTGTTTACCAACTTTTGCTAAAGAAGGAGCACAAGCACCTTTCTATGTACCTGAGCCTTTCTGCGGCATCACTAGAGGTTACCGTATGAAAGGCCTCAGGCAATGAGAGAAAGAACAGAAAGCAGCCTACTGGAGTAACGTTCCAGGACTACGACAGGCAAAGAGAATGATTAATTATTATTATCGGCCTGACTACACAAAGAAGCTCCTCAAGCTTCAAAAGAATGAACTCAGACTGGTTGCTTGCCTTCTCAATGGACACAGCCCTTGGAGGTATTACCTCAAAAGGATGGGAAAGAATGCGGCAGAACATTGTAGATTCTGTAATCAAGTGGATGAAACTACCGAACACTTGCTCTGTGAATGCAGGATAATAACTCGTCAAAGGCTGCAACATCTTGAAGGAGCGTTTGTGACGCCCAATGATATATTAAAGTACGTCCTCAGAAACATCCTTAACTTCGCGAAAATCATGGAATTTGATGGGTAAATAATGTAGGGTATTCACAAAAGATCCAATTCGGTCGAAGTGAAGTAGGGCTACCAGAGCCGAACGACCCCATTCAATACAATACAATAGAAGACCCAATGGTTCAACGCATTTAATACTTGCGTCTCTCTCGATCTAATGTTTATGTAGAAGAAAGGAAGCGTGACTTTCAGTATAATGTCATCTGTCGAATTTGAACTTTGTCTCGTCAGAAGTATATGTAGATTTTACTTTATGGAGGTGCTTTTATTAAAGTTTCTTACAGCGGTATAAATTTACTCAGTGGTCTCAATGTACGATTGGTTCCAGCCAACTTCTGTTTTGGATGCTGGCCAATAAAGCCGGGGAATTATACATTATCCTCAATACTTTCAACATCATCAAAACGGATTCTCCAATTTAACTTAAACCAGAAGTAAACCCAAAAAAATATACCGGAACAACTTATTTGAAACACACGTATTTTGGCTATTTCCTGCTTTTTCATTAGTTTGAATATATGTCACTTTCAAGGAAAAAATAATTTGCGATAGAAATATTCCACACGGTTTTCTGTGTGACCTAAAAATATATTGTACCAGCTGCTGTTCCTGCCTTAACTGCTCGGAATTGGGTAAGATCAATATTGTGATACCGTCAATTAAAATGGTTTATAACGACATTAAACCAAGAAATTGCTATTTTATTTACTTTTGGTGATAAAGATTGAATTGCTTGTTTACATGGTTTTAATAAAATGTTGTTTCGTGCAGAATTTATGATTCTGAATATAAAACGCTACATTAGCTGCATTTAGCTCCCTATTTCGTACTACTTTATGTTTATTACTATAGTAGGTGGGTCCAATTATTAGAAAATTGTATTTTTCTTTAAACCGATTATGTTAAGATCGTGGATAGTGGTCGATTAAAAAAACATTCGATTATCTGAAATTATTTTCTCTGGTGAAGTGGTGAACTTTAGCATTACTTAGGGTAAGTATATAGCCACACGGCAGCTCCAAAATTTACATCCAGTTTTATCGTAGCAGCTTCAAAGTTCTAAAGCGACCTACTCTAAGTCCATTTTTATTATACTAATTACTGAATATCACAGAACGTCTTTGTTGAAATAACAAAAAATGTAAAAGATATATTATTTATAGCTTTCACTAAACTATAGTTCAATATTCGTGTGGTTTCTGTATTGTCGTACTCTTGATGTTTCTACAACACGAGCGGTTGGCATCTTTAGAAGGTGGGCTCAGTTTGACTGCTCGCGAATTACGTGTAGTTCGAGATACCAATGGTTAAAATTTTAAAATTCAATTATAATCTGTCCATGGTATTTTTCAAGTTTGTTATTAAAATTATCCAAGATTTTCTGATGAAATAAACGAATTGCATCCACACTACATCTGCCAAGTCTAAAGCCCAATTGATTACAATTGAGAATATTCAGTTTATCAGGATATTCCATAAGACGTGTTTAAAGGCTTTTTCAAAAAATTTAGAAAATATTGATACCACTGCTACGGATCTGTAGTTATCTAATGAGTTAGGATCACTCACATAGTAGATTTATTATAACAGATCACCAATAAATGTTTGCATTAAAAAGTGTGTTGGTTTTTAAACAAGATTTTTTGAAATATAGACTGAACTCGTTAGGAGGAACTTTCATCCCCACTAATTTCTTGGTTTTCTTTTTAAATTGTTATTGCTCAGTTATCTGCTACAACTTCTGGTGTGCCAATCCCTACAAGCTCCATGCACCCTCCGGGACCTATGGACGTGCAATGGAAATGCGGTGATGTGCGCCAGACACTGGAGTGATATATGAACAGTTATATGTATTGTTGATATTATGAATCTTACGGGTTGTGGTTCAGACACGATTAAATAAATAAAATCTGCTACAAAAAAAAACAATGACCTTCCAGTGAATACATAAAAAGCACACTATAAGGAATATGAGATATTTTTTTTATTGTTTAAGGAAGTCATTACAAACCCAAAAATATTATTTTGAAGAAAATTACTGGGATAATTTAGCTACAAAAATGTTTAGTTTTTGGTATAATTTAATAAAATTTGAAAAGCAGACATTTTTCCTTAGTGAATAATAACGTCAGATCAGCAAAAATCAGCGTCACTCCACATGTCAGGTCGTGATCTAGCACCATTTTATGTTTTATGTATTCCTTTAAAAAATAAAAGACACTATGTTTCTTTTAACTTTTTTTATTATACTTATTAATATTTGCTAATGCTTCTGTTGTTAAAAGATTCAGGTCTTTTCCCAATAGGAAGTCAAGATGATTGAAAGCTGGATAGGGTACAAGATAAGATTTTACTACATTCGAAAGCTCCTTTGTAACAGAATTTAAAAGTATCTGAAAAAAGAAATAAGAATCAACGTTTGATAATAGTCTTTTTTGGTACTAAAAGTTCCCTTTTACTTACTTAATATAAGAAGATTGCGTGGTTTAAATAATTACAAACGATTTTAAGAGATAACTGCGTCATCTTCTGTCAAGTGCATTGTTATTAGTTAACCAGGAAAGAAATCACGTAGAAACAGTTCTACCATTTGGAACAGGGTTGTAGTCAGATATGAGATATATAAATTATTCTATTAAATGGGAGCTCCCATCAAAATTAATTTATTTCAGTTCATCTGTCACTGTGATACTTACATCGTTATTTATGTAGTTATCACCCTCTCCATAATAGAGAATAATGGGAGCAGTTACTTTTGTTAGGTTATATAAAGGAACCTCTGGACTACCATAGTGCTTTAGATTTTCCTCTTTGCCATAATCAAAATAACCAAAAATGCCTAAAAAATAAACAGGCGTCACGTCATTAAAAAACAATCCTAACGCAATAAAATAGTGTCCTGCGTTTTAGATTCATATTTTTATCTCTCCGTTATTACAAAATATGCCATTTTGTTTAGATTTACAGATATACGTTAAATTAACTGCAAAAATTTTAGTTTTAGAGGTAAAAATAGAGTTGAATGGCCAATAAATTGCTGTAAAACATGGCAATTCTAATTTGCCATTATCGTTCGTTACTATACGGGTCAATGTAAAACTGATTATATAGGAGTTGATATTTTCTGTGTCATTCGACATATTATGAAGTAATATCTTTCTTGATCCGATGTTTATAAAGTAAGATAAAAATATCCTTTGTTCTCCTAAAAATGCTTTATGTTTCACAAATAACTATAAATTAAAGCATGTAGTATATTTTCAACATTTCTAGCAGATTCAGAAAAACCTGTAGATGAAACAGTAACCAATTAATACTTAATTACCAGTTCTAGTTCCTTGAATGTGGTGGATTAATTGTTTTGAAGACATTCCTGCTGGGAAGTTCATTAGAACGGAGGAAAGAAATTCCTAAAATTGAGATAAACAAATCATATGCAAAAATTCTGGGCGGGCAGATAGTGAAAAATAAATTGATGATTAATGCTGATTACCACTTGAGAACATAAAGTGTACGTCTTGACTGGAAAGTAATGTTATAACCATACAAACTTCCAAATCTTATCTATCTTACCTGATTTCCAAGTTGGGCTTGGGATGCTCCAAACAGATAAAACATGTTTCTACATAGCGGCTTGATAGTACAAATTAATCTTAGAAATGGAGATACGTTGTGGGATAAGATTTCATGCCATTCATTGTGTTCTGAAAACTGAAAGAATTTTTTAGATTTATTGAGGTGTTTTTGAATAACACTAAGAATTTAACTTTTAAAGATGAAACAAGAAAAATTTATTAGCGGTATTTTTGTAAATAATGCAGTGTGCACGTCAATTATTAAAACTTTTAAGACTTTAGCTTTACTTTATGTTTGTATTTTGAGATTTTAGGTTTATGTATTAGTTTTTAATTTTTTTCCATTGTTAATTTTCACATGTTACGCCTATGAAAGAAGGTCTGGATCTTTGCAGAATATTCGATTTTGTTATTATTTTCTGCATGTAGCGCCAATGATAGAACGCCTAGAATTTACCACAGCCTTCTATTTCCTTTTTTTAATGCTCCTTGTATTCTTCTAAAATGTTTCATCAGCAAAAGGGTATTGGCGAGTCAACTTAAGAAAGCCAGCTGCAATTGGCTGATTTTTAACAGAGAAGAAGGGCTTACCAGACGACAAACTTGGCAAAGATGCTAAATAACACAACAATGAAGATAAAAACGACAACATTCCCGTTATCAAATCGGCTGATGAGGGCGCCACGTTCTTAATTTTAGTCGCCAATATAAAGGCATTCGTTGTTTATGAGTCTTAGACACGCATTTTCTGCGCCTTTGACAGTCAAAAGGAAAGTTATTGTCGGTGAATAAGTACTAGAAAACCGGAAGTTTGCGAAGTATTTCGGCCGCCCGGTACAATTGGTGTCAGGTGTGACGTTTGAACAGAACCCAGAATTGTAGTAAATAGTGCATGCCGAACAAGAAGTTAAAAAGCAATTGGAGGAACAGTCAAAAGCTATTATAAAATAATTGATGATAAAAGGAGAACTGAAATAAGAGCTTAACGATAACCAAAATAGCATGAAATAAGAATTCAAGGATCTTAAACAAGAACTCAAGGACAGTCAAAATGATATGAAAGTAGAAATAAAAAAATCTAAGTGGAAATGGAGCGGATCCAAGAAAATATAAGAACACAATTATTATATAAAATAGACCTTACCAAAAAAGAAATGATTGAATTAGATTAAAAAATTCACGGAGTACAAGAACAAGTGGCAAAAGAAATGGCCGAAGTAGATCAGAAGTTTCAGCGAGTACAAGAAGATATTCAAGGTCAGGTACAGCAACTGCGGTTTCAAGTTGAAAGGATATATAGCACAGGGGTAATGAAAGTAGAAAGCGGTTCGTCAACAGCTGTATTGAAACCACCTACACTCGATGACAAGGTACCATAGTTTATTACCCGTCAATTTGAAGCTGCTGCGCCTGGTAATAATTGGAGTTCTTCAGAAAAAGCCCATGCTCTTGTCTTGGCTCCAAGAGGAGAAGCTATGGAAGTTTTGCGTAATATCTCTGAAGAAAAACAGAATGACTTCGAGTCTGTTGTTACGTTTTTGGAAATGCGATATGACGAGACACACCTACAAGAAGTTTACAGCCACTCCAAGCAAGGAGACAAAAATACAATGAGAGTATAAAGCAGATATTGTGCGGCTTATAAACCTGACATATCCAGCATATTTGACTGAAGAATCACGAGATCCAGAGACAAATCAAGCTTGAAGAATGACTAGATTAAAGAAAGTCTCTGAAGCTCTTGCGTATGCTCTACAATTTGAAACTGCTAAGCAGACTTCAAAGGGCCGGAGCTGAGTACGAAAAATAAATCCTCCTCGAGAAGATCGTAGAATAAATAATGAAGAAGTTTCGACAAATTTGATGAAACAGATATAAGAGTTTCTGGCCAGTCAGAAGAGGAATGAAAACAGAAATATGACTTCTCAAGGCAGAAATACAATCCGCTGTTGGAAGTGTGGTCAAGAGGGGCATGTAAGTACAAAGCCGATGTACCCGTAGTTCTGCCCTTGAAAATGATCAACACCGGGAACACTCCCAGGGCCTGGGTAGCTGCTACCAAGCCCCATCAGCAATAACAATTAAAGTATCCCGGCTGCAAAACAATGACTCCAGCTTGGTAGTACTTGGAAGAATATGCGGTCGGGAGTGAGAGATGTCATTAGATATTGGTTCTACCCATGCCATCCTGAGGCCGAACATCGTAGCCCACTACAAAATACGCCAATCTGAAAAGAATTACATCCTGGAAACTGCCAACGGTGAAGTCATACCTGTAAAGGAAATACTTGAAGCACAAATAACTCTGGGAAGCACCACTTTTGAACCAGTAGTCTTTGTCGCTGATATACTAAACTGCTGGCCACTCGAATTTACACACAGAGATTTTTAGACAAAATTTAAAGTTCAATATTTTCAACAGGAATGCAAATTTTTGAATGCGTCTTGCAGATTTTAAGAGCTAGTTTTTTTCGGATTAAGCTGCATGACGTATTTATCGTAGGACCATAGGTTTATTATATACGGGGTGATCAATGAAGTCATGCAAAAAATCAAAAAGTTTGTATGAGTGAAATTTCCTCAAAAAATTTTTTTGGTCGTTGCAATATGGTTCGTTACTAAGGTAACATCAATATCTCTAGACGTTTTTGTCACTTTTTGGATTAAGGCCCTTAGGTCTTGTACACACTACTAAACATACAATTTGGGTGGCAAAATTTTTAAAATGCTCTAACTTGACATTGGATTGACGGTTCTTGATGATTTTTACGGATTTGGAATCCTTATTTCACGTAAATTTTCTTTAATCTAAGCATTTTATTTGGGGGTTGAAATATACAGGTTGAAATTTACACATTATACCGGGTCGATAATAGACAAAAACGTAGCGACAAGAACAAGTTTATTACATTATATTCTACAATATACAAGATTGGTTAACAACGGCCAAAAGTCAATTCTTACAAAATTTCTAATTCTAAACCTAGTTTAAAGGTTCCTGCAATCCCTAAAAAAAACGGCAAATATCAATGGAAAAATGCCAAGTGTCCTATCTTTAAATACCTAATCTTTGGTAATAATTTATAGACAAAGATCTCTATAAAACTGAATGACTCTTTGAGACAATAAACTGGGGTGAAAGTTTTGGACAGAACAGTGAGAAGGACATTAAACAAAAACAACTTGAGGTGAGAATTTATTTTTACAAAAACTTAAATAATGCCAAACCGTAGAGCGCGTCGTACCCTACGTTTTTGTCTATTATCGACCCGGTATAATGTGTAAATTTCAACCTGTATATTTCAACCCCCAAATAAAATGCTTAGATTATAGAAAATCTACGCGAAATAAGGATTCCAAATCGGTAAAAATTATAAAAAACCGTCAATCCAATATCAAGTTATAGCATTTTAAAAATTTTGCTACCCAAATTTTATGTTTAGTAGTGTGTACAAGACCTAAGGGCCTTAATCCAAAAAGTGACAAAAACGTCTAGAGATATTGATGTTACCTTAGTAACGAACCATATTGCAACGACCAAACAAATTTTTTGCGGAAATTTCACTCATACAAACTTTTTGATTTTTTGCATGACTTCATTGATCACCCCGTATATAATAAACCTATGGTCCTACAATAAATATACGTCATGCAGCTTAATCCAAAAAAAACTAGCTCTTAAAATCTGCAAGACGTGTTCAAAAATTTGCATTCCTGTTGAAAATATTGAACTTTAAATTTTGCCTAAAAATCTCAATGTGTAAGTTCGAGTGGCCAGCAGTTTAGATGAAGTTATATGTTATAGAACAACAGAATTTTGGGGTCTTGTCGAATAGAAGACGCAACGATTTTGGAAAAACAATTGTAATAGAAAGCATATAGTTTATAGAACCAACTAATAAAAACATCGTTTGATGAAGCAAATTTTTCCCAAGAAAATCGCAAACAAATTTCATAAAAATCTGTCACTTTCCAAATATTGCAACGCAAAAACTCCACTAACAATATTATAATATATAATATTGCCAAACTTGACGAGCTCTCGTATGTCTCCTGCGCACTTGGGGTAGCACTTAGAGAACACACATATCCAAGTCTTAGAAACCTGAGCAAACTTGAAAAGTGCTTTTTAAGAGATTAGGAATTAATCTAGTTAAGGTAAGCTTTTCAATAAACCCAAAAAAACAAGCAAACCCAAAAAAGTTATAAAAATCGTTAGGTATAAAATCTGACAAGAACCGAAGTTTGCGCTCCATTTCCCCCAACGAGTCCTGCGAACCAAATATAGAGAGGAGTTGTAATGAGCCTACCGAGAAGTAATGAAGTACCTGTTCGAAAAGTAGTACTCGCTGAAGATGCTGTGTTATCAGCAAGTTCAGAATGTGTTGGTAAAGCGAAATTCGAGAATTCTGAAAATCGCGAAGTAGTTCTGGTTGAACTCGTCCAAGATTGGCCATTGTAGGTACGCAGAAGGAACTCTTCTTGCAAGAACTTTGACCCAGAATAAACGAGATAATACTCGTATATCTGTAAAAATGATGAATTTAAAAGATTACCTCCAGCAGGTCCTGAAAGGTGACAAAATTTCTACTTGTCAACCTTTTTTACAGATAGTTACCTGTATCGCCTTGCCTTCTACAAAGCAACTTGCTACTTTACTCAAGGTACTGCAAGACCTGGTTAATTTATCAGCACCTTTACTGAATTAAGTTCAGGTGGCTAGGTTGGAAGATCTGTTGAAAAAGAACCAAGATATTTTCTCTACATCCGGCAATGACCTAGGAAGAACAAATATAGTGCAGCACAGAATAAATACCGGCGAAGCAGCCCCAACTAAACAGCCTCCAAGAAGAATTCCTTTGGCCAAACGCGAAGAGGTTGATAAAATGCTTAAAGACATGGAAAAGCAGGACACTATAGAACCCTCTCAAAGTACATTGTCATCTCCAGTGGTCCTAGTTAAAAAGAAAGACGGTCTACTAGATTTTATGTTGATTTCAGAAGACTTAATGACGTCACGAAGGACAGTTTGGTCTTTTGGTGTCTACTCATTTGATGCTTTCAAGTTAAGTCTTCCTCTGAAAAATATTATATTCTCTAATCTCTTCCATGTACTAACGATTTTTAATACAAGGTTACTCTCAAATCACTATACTTGAGGGACTTAGGGCTGGAAACCTAACTAAAAATAATAATTACAACTAAAACTTAGCAAGGAGAAAAAGTGTTGACCTTAACCTTGACCTTTTCCCGAACATTCAAATCCTTAAATTCCCTATTTAAGTATCCCTGCAATGGTGGTAGAATCCCTTCAATAAATTCGTCCCTATATAAATATGTTTACTTACCCCTAAAATTTTCGGGCTAAAAGCCAAACGATTTACAATAAAACTGGTAACATTATAAATGTTTGTTACTGGAGCAAAGCCATTCATAAGCAAAATTTTCTTGTTATACTCTGGTCTTAACGAGGCCATAACTGTAAATGAAGTAAATCCTGCAGAAAATCCTAGATATGTGAGTTGTTCATAGTCTGTTGTATTGAGTACATAGTCTATCATCGCAGGAAGATCATAAATCCCTATTTCGTGGTGGCTAAAAAATAGTTGTATAGGGTAATATGTCTATTAATTTTTTTTTTTAGAAATCCTTGTGGATATTAGGCAAAACAACGGAAAGCCGTTGCGTATAACGAGTTTGAACTATTTCTTCTGGTGGTTATCTTTCTATCACTTAATACATTATTTCCAAAATAGCAACCTACAATAATAAATTTTGATGTTTTTAGACTTTTTACCTATAGTTATAAAACTTATTTTTTTGATGATCCGGGTGCAGGCTAACATGATGTCTAGAATACGTGTTGCCTCTGTTGTTTCCCATCCATACATCGTATCCAGCATCTGCCAGAATGAGTGCCATGGATCTGTCTGGACCGTTAATAATCCAATCAACAGAACTGCTCAAGACACCTAGAAAGTTATTCGATGATATTTTCGACTACAGTTAGGCAAGAAGTTTGCATTTTACTAAGCAAATTTCTGTTTTTGTCGGAAAACTATTGTGTTTTGTTAGCTCTAGAGTTTGGTAAAGCTTAGTGGATTGTATCTCTCTTTTTCAGGTTTTTTGTTTGGGTAGAGCCTAACTCCCCAAGGTTGGATAAAATACGGATGGTTAGCGAATATATAATTATTTATTATTATCAATTTAACATTATAAAAAACAGTCGGCGACCAGTGATTTATATCTCATGAAAGACAGGTGACTTAACATTGGCTAGCAGGCTGGTTTCACAGGGGGTCCCCACGACGGCAGCATAAGAAAAAGGGAACAAGGCGTTGAGCACTACACGTACTTGAATAGGTACTTTAGTACTGGTTCTAGAAATCACGCATCTTGCACGCATCCTCCAGCGGTCACAGAGACCCAAAAAAAGTCACCTAGTTGATTTGACATCAAGCACTGGATGATTTTGCGCGCTATCGCGTTTTATTAGAATATTAATTTTATCTACAAATAAAGATTTAGAATAAATTCAAGTATAACTGTAAAAACCCCAAAAGTAGGAAAACTTACAGGGCACAAAACATAAATCAAAAGGAACATATTATTTTTAAGTGGCTTCTTAAATTAAAATTAAAGATTATTTTTATATGCAAAATGACAATTTTTTGGTTCAAAACTGAACATATTGTCTATAGTTTTTTGGCGAGAAAAACTACTAGTGACCGTAGAATCAACATTTTTTTTAGAGGAGCAGATATCCTTTTCAAATATAAAATTTGCGGTCAAAATGGCAAAATCAAATTTATTATGTGTTCATCTTATACAGAACAATAAATATCTCTAAAATGAATATTAATAGAGGCTGCGACTGCATTGAAGCCTATACCTTGCTCGAAAAGTAGGAGTCACAGAATTCAAAATTGCTAACGTTTAGTACTTAAGTTCCACTAGTCCAGCAAGGCAGAGTTTTTATATCACTCGATGAGGTGGACTTTTCATACAATCGCCGCTCGGACTATGTTTTGTGAAGATTATGTCAATCCTCAATGATCAGTTCTGACATCCTGAAAATTTAGTTCAAGTATAGCTGGTAGTTCCAGATGTACTTGTACACTGGTTTATTAACAAATAGTTGGTCACTAGCTTACTACGTTACATTTTTGTTTTAATTCTTACTGACTCGTAAAAAACAAATTATGTAAAGTATCTAACTAAACCATTATTGTATAGGTAATTCTTATCATAAATTACACACACCTATACTTGTAAAGTTTGCTTTTCACTTGGCAAGTTTCCACTACTGCCAATTTTTTATTTGAGTCAATCACAAGTCGACGAATGATACTGGCAAAAATAAAACCCATTTAGTGATTGACTCACGATACACTTACAACGGTATGCTACGATATGACGTCGCTTCGAGGGAAAATCCGAAATTGACTAGACGCTTGCACACCTTGTGTGTTGAGTTGACGTTTATTAAAATATCATTGGCATATTTCATTTGCTCAGGTAAGCGCCTAGTCAATTTAAGATTTTTTCTGGAAGTGGCGTCACAACGTAGCATACATACCGTTGTATACTTTAACTAAAGTTAAGTGAAACCGCAAAAAAAAGGTAACGAAGCCGACACCTTTGACGCAGCCGTGTCGATAAGGTCCAGCCATAGGCGTCCCAAAATATTATAACTAATTTAAGATGGGACACAAGAAAAAGTTTTAACATTTTAACCAAATATTATTTATAGGTATATCAAAACCTAACTGAATCTGCAAAAACGATGTTTAACCATAGAAATAATTGTATTCATGGGCGTACCGTCGACCGATAATTAAGACTTTAAATTAATGGCATAAATACGTTGTTATTTTTATGATCGTTTTGTAGTAAGTGTAACTATATTATATTGTAACTATATCTATTGTCATAATCGAGATCAGCTATTCAACTGAGAACCAAGGACACACATAATGGCTCGGATGCGTTCCCGAGAATCTTGAAATTATTGGAGTTTCTTACGTGACCATGGCCATCGTAATACTGTCTAATTTTTTTTTTTTTTTGGGGTAAGGGGAGGTTCCTCTTGAACACGGTGCATTTAAACTGCAATTTTGAGTTTCATCTACCCAACCGTAGTGAACCACAACATGAGTATCAAACCATGTCTCATCTAGATACACTATATACCTATTTGATTCCCCGTGTTCTTTTATTTTACGCAAATATTCTTGACGATGTTCAACAAGACGGCGCGATTCCATTATAACCATCCGATTATCAATTTTTTTGTGTTTAAATCCGCAATCTAATAAAATTCCTCGAAGATTTTCCAATGACTGGTAATTGTAATCAGGGTAATCGCGTAACTTATCCCGTATCATTTCTAATGTTGGCACCGTATTTTCCTTATATAGATTGTACACAATTCGTCTAATGACATCTTTTGCTGCATCGTCAACTTTCTGAAACTTTTGATTAGTTTTCTTTCGCTTTACCGAATGATCTGTAACATCTCTTGTTTTAATTACGCGATAAATTGTAGATATCGAAAGTTGTGTTAATTCGTTAACTCTTTTTATAATGGCTTTATCTGACTGTGCCGGATTTTCTTTTTTTAAACAGCCGTAAATATTTAGAATTATTCGTTGACTTTGAACATATAAATCTTTATTAAACTCCGGACATGTTTCGACTGGCGATGCCACGGTCGGTACCGAAGGTAATTCAACATGTAATAATTCGCTTTCATCTACCTCAAAAGGTCGCCAAAAAGCCATTATTATAATAAAAATTCACTTACATAAACCAAGTAAAAACACTTATAATACGCACTTCACTGATCAAAACCTAAAACTTAACTGTTTCACATAAATCATGTTCTAAACGAGCATCTGTCTAGACGTAACGTCTTAATTATAATAAAATGACTCCGTCCTCTGCATGCGCCAATATAATATTACCCTTAGTGGAAGAGACAAAACCAATCGTCGCTGCAGGTGTCCCTTCACGAGACAGGCAGCTGCTGTTTGCATTATATACCGAAGTTATCACTAACAAATCTGAATGAAATGTGGGATACTTGCTATGGGGAATCGAGCGAGCCCGGTATAAGCGGCAGGCCTTTGTCTGGCTTTTTATACCACTTAAATCTTAATAATTTAGATTTATGAGATTCAGGTAACTCTGGCAAAACTATACGTGTATCGTGGATTGGCTCCAGTAAAAAACTACTGGAGTTAAAATTGCCAGCAATAAACACTTGTCAAATGCCAAACGACTGTGAGACTAACCATGCATAAGAAATACGGGCGGCTTTCTTTCTTCTTTCTTAGACTCCTCACTGCGCCCATGTGGGATACGATGGAGCGTCAAAATATACCCATCTTCTGTCTCTATTTGATGGGTTTCCAGTAAGTAATCGTATGATAAAAGAATATTTTCCTGTTATAAAGAAAATTAGAAAGAAATTAAATACTGTTTAAATTATCACACTGTAAACTGGGCAACAGGCGCGGCCCGTGAAATTTTAGATGTGTCGTATCTCAGTTCCTACGCCTGGGACCCACACCAAATTATAGGATGTTACTATTGGGTACTCTAGAAACATTTTCGTGAAAAAATATTTAATTTTAAAATTTGCGAAAAAAAGTTAATTTTTTGGGCCGCGTCACCTTTGCTTCCAAGATTTATTCATAAATTTTATGAGATTTTATCGACAAAATTCAAATTTCATTGAATTATCTCTAATATCTTGAAATTAATTAGTTTTTAAAATTTTTACCCTAAAATATTTTGTCTAAGAAATAATTTAAAATGTCATTTCTTTAAGGAAAATTAGAATATTTTCACGAAATTTGGAATTTGTCGATAAAATTTGATATACTTTATGAAAAAATATACTGAGTAAAATTTTCTTCAGAGCTTTCTCAGATCTCAGGTGACGCGGCCCAAAAAAAAACTTTTTTTCGCAAATTTCAAAATTAAATATTTTTTCACGAAAATGATTATAGAGTACCCAACAGTAGTAACATTTTATAATTTGGTGTGGGTCCCATGCGTTGGAACTGAGATACGACAATCTGAAATTCCAGGAACCGCCACTGCTGGGCAACAGTTAAACAGAGACTTGATAAGTTTTTAGTCTTCTCGGTTAAATTTGTATTTTATTCTTTGTCAGTCGTCGTTAAAAGGTACTTTATTTATTAAGAAATATAATGTTAATTTTTGACAATAAAATTCGTCAAGAATTTACACACTTTATTAGACATAAAAATATTTTGGTGTGGGGGTAATGTGGGGTCATTACCCCCTCTAAACCCATAAAGGCAGAAGATTTTTATTGACGAAATTTATTTTATATTGGTCATTTTGTCAAGTTCAGGGCTTTTACTGCTAATTCTAATAACTCTTTGTACTTTCATTTACTTTGTATTACATACTTATGCTAGTGCAATTTACATTTTTAAAACAGGAGTTAGACTTAACGTAAGACTCCTTTCACACTGTCAGGTTTGGCCGGTCCGGTTTCAAACCTGAAGAGAACCGGATAAGTAATGGACCATGTGCTTAAATGTGGCCTTTCACGCTAGCAGGTTCAGGCTCGGCGACCGGCTGCAGCCGGATGGGTCGACTGGAGCATCAGGTTCCCTGACGCCGGATAAAGTGGTGGTGGGGCATTGCAGCCAACGCGCGCTTTCACACTTGTCCGGTTTTTGTCTTCAGGTTTAGTCTGCGGTTTTGGTTTAGTCTTTGATTCAACTCTGATGATGAAGGTGATTTGCAAGACAATGTCCAGCGAAATTGATATTTAATTGTTAATTTCGGCGGTGGAGGCCCGACCTGTCTTTGGGATAAATCAAGTGAAGAGTATAAAGATAAAAATAAGACAAACATGGGATGGAAGGAGGTGTGTAGCGTCTTAAAAGAAGATTTTAATGATTCAAATGATAAAGACAAAACAACATATGGTAAGATTGTAATTTAGTTTTGTTGCAAATACAAAGGGCTCACAAGGTGTCAAATTTTTTTTCGTCACTTCTTAGTTCATCATAAAGACTTTTAAAGGCACCAGTCCCATCACGTGTTTGAAGTAAAGGGTGTACCCAAAGTATCCTATTACGATTACGTTGCTTTTTACGCTTTCTGTACAAACACCGCAAAGCTATAACAACATTACGATCCATCACCGAAAACATCTAAACGCAGACTAAAGTTTTTTAATAAACATAAAACCTGACCTGTTAGTAGGTATAGCAGCGCTAAACTCAGCCAGTTTAGAGCTGCTTTACAAATAGAGCTCTAGACATCCATAGACAGAGCTCCAGGAGTTGATGCAAGGGTCGATGACCTGCACACGCAGTAGGTAGACTTTCACTTCACTTTTACAGGGATTTAGATGACGATCTGCTGTAGTCAGTCGATTTAATCTTTATTAAATTGAAAAAAAGTTTTCGGACCGAATGAGTCTTGAACCGCCAACCTTCCGATTAGTACTTCAACGCCGTATCCTACGAGCCACCGAAGTATATTAATAATTTTGCCTTTCAAGTCCGAGTCTTTCGTTATGCGGCGAAACAAACTGGCAGAGTGGGCGACCTGTTTGAGGTTTAAAGCTCAAAGGTAGTATTGTAAAAATAACAAAGTGATGATTTTAAGGACAGGATAAATGTCATAATTTACTAGTTTTTAGAAATCATGAATCTCCACGTAGGTATATCACTCACTTCTATTAAAATCTATAAATTAAAAATTTAATTACATTGTATTTAAGATTAAGTAGATAATGATAAAAATAGGACAGGGTTGATCTATGTATGATGATGTGAATAATATTGTACAGTGTCG
The DNA here is from genome assembly GCA_963971165.1 of Philopedon plagiatum. Taxonomy (NCBI): domain Eukaryota; kingdom Metazoa; phylum Arthropoda; class Insecta; order Coleoptera; family Curculionidae; genus Philopedon; species Philopedon plagiatum. The sequence continues at coordinate 96,486,191 of OZ020192.1, read as the reverse complement.
CCATCTTAGAATAAAATAAAATATCTTTACCCAGGTCGTATCCGTAAAAGTACTAAGGTGTTAAAAAGAAACACTACAATAAATTCACGGGCATGGAGTCGAAAGTTATGGAAAGATTTAAACGTGCTCGCACTTTGGATAGAGAATTACGAGTAACGTAGTAGAACATTAAAAGAAAAGCGCTCGCTAAGTCGTCAGGACAAAATGACTAAGTACATGTGTTTATGTATTGAGGCTAGAGTGGAGAAGATATTAAAATAGGCTTGGGATGACGAACTTTAAAATAGGTTTTCCGACAAAATGGTGAAAGTGTTAAGAGTAACAAAGAGGGTTCGTAATATGTAGTTATTTGCGATTAAAAAAGAAGATCTAAGAAGTAGTTACAAGGACATGTAAGAACAAGACTATTTTCAATAAACTATTTTACTTTTGCGTACCCTAATATTTTTGTGCAATTTAATTATTTTTAATGTATAGTTCCACAGAGACCGATAAGATGATACATAAAATAGTAAATTAGTATCAACGAAAGAAAAGGCCGTGAATGTTACATTATACGGGTATAATATTTAATTTAATATTTATAATATTTGTTAATCCCATGTATATATCAAGTAAGGAAGAATATATCAAAGTAAGGGAGAATACGGGGAAGAAATGAAAAAGATGTAGAAATTGTAGCCGTAGAAGAATACGATGATGCTAATGAGCTGTTAGTACGTCTGAAGTATTTAGAAAGAAGGAATACTTAGGGTGTTAACACCCAAAGTATTGGTTACTCATATTGAACTTCAAAGCCTGCGTTATAGAATTTATTAGCGCTAATAATTTTTATTTCATTCTGTATGATTTATGTTGAAATCTAAGTATTAGAAAATGCTGCTACTATTTATTTAAGCACCTCTGTAAACCTTAGGTTTAGGAAATATAATAGTTTATTATAAAAATAATAAAATAAAAAATAACCGTACAATTTATGTTTTTATGTATTAATACTAAACTAAAATAAAAAGTGTTAGAAACAGACGTTTGGTATTATTTGTAAAATAACACACAGATATGGTATAAATAATAGTCTAAATATTATGATTAAAATTCCTACGTTATCTAAAATCACATATGCTCCACACCTTATCCTCAATTATTTTGAACAGTGCATTTATATTTAATTTCAGCAGCTAGAGAAATTGTTCTGATATTGTTTTATAGAGATAATATATCGCCCCTTACCGAAATGACTCTCGCGCCATTGATATATTTTCCTTATAACGTAAAGAAATAATTTTTACTTGTGTTAATAAATAGAACAAATGTACGGTGATTTCCGTTTGCACCGTGTATAGTACTTGTTTTAATGCTAAACTAGAATAAAAGTATTAAAACTTTCGTTGATATTTTTGCCTGAAATCATGCGAGCAGATAAAGGGTTTATATTTTAAGCTTATAGTACTCTGTTTGAACTTAAGACATGATACAGATAAATACATGTAGGGGCGTATACCTGTAAAATAATTAAATTTAACACGTTCGTCTTAGTTAAAAAGCTCTGCCACCGCGTCAAGGTGCGAACGTATCGACAGAGGCCCCACCTTCCAACCCCTGTATGTTTACAGGCCTACATAAATTATGTCTTGCTAAACTCCATTTAGTTTTTATTTTTATTTTTAATATTAAGGTTTACATTAAGCGCTATAGACTTTAAAGATTTTAACTAAAAAATAAATACCTATTAGGTGAACAAATAAAACATCAGCTTGTGTTACTATCTTTATTTTAACCATCAGTGTACATCTTACTTAGTAAAAACATTGCATTCATAACTAATACTATTAATAAATCTCAATACCAAGTTGCTTCAGTTCTCTTAAAATACTCATAATTTCAGGTGTATTAATGCCATCCGTATTATTCTCTTCCAAACATCGAAATTGGTCTATCGTGTCGTTGACATCTGTGTACTCTAATATAGGACTCGCCGTCTAACTTCCTGAAGTCCCCCTCCCCATTTTTCTACTTCGTAGCCCCCATCGCAAGTATCTTGGCTGTCTTCGATTAATTTTCTCCTTTGGATTTCTTTTTGAAATTTTAAAAATTTTAAATATTTCGTATTTTTCTTTTTCCCCACTATATTATCCAATTCTTTATAAGTGCTTCGGGGAGGAAATAGCTTTTTAATAATATTTACATACTTCCAGCCAGACGATGAACTAATGCGTTCACTCCGTTTAAAGTTTCTTTTGTGGGCATTTGTTAGAACTAAAATGTTTCTATAATGTAAGAGGTCGCTATCGGTGTACTCTACAGGGTGTTCCTCAGTCAGGAGATTTAGTAGGCCATCTGTTAACTTAAACTCTACCCCACTAATAATTAGAGTATTACCTTTAAAATCAGTTGGCACATTTCCAAGAAACCAATTAGAGCACACCTCCCGAAATCCAAACACGTTTTTATTAGACATTTCCATCAACTTTAAAGTTATTTTGCTGCTAGCCATCTTAGCTCTTTGACGTCTAACTTGATAATGAAGCTTTCTTACTGATGGTAGGATATTTATTAACGCGTAATGGCGTCGTAACATAGACGTAAAATAGACGTAACATAGACGTAAAATACTAGTAGCATACATTATATTATATATAACCTTCACGTATAAAAATAGTCGTAAAATAGACGTAACATAGACGTAACATAGGCGTAACATAGACGTAACATAGACGTAAAATAGACGTAACATAGTCGTAACATAGACGTAACATATACGTGTAGATTATATATAATATAATGTATGTTACTGATTTAAATGTTCAACTTTTTAATAGATTTTTAAAAATCAGGTAATATTTATTGACAAATTTTTTAAAAATTTCACAAGCCTATTTTCAGTTATTATTATTATTATTATTATTATTATTATTATTATTATTATAGTGTCTAATTATTAAAATCAAAATTAAAACAGATACTAATTTTTTACGTTTTCTGCTTTTTAAAACCGTAGGGGACTGAATCAAAACCTCTAAATTTACGTTTTAAGGAGTTGGGCTTATATTCTTTTGTCACCAAGAAATTCCAGCTCCTTCCGGAATGGTAACAAGGGCTACCTCCAATAAAGTTTTAGTCATCTCTGTTTGAATTTTTCCAACATCTCTTCTAATTTTAGCTAATTTAGGATCCTTGTCAACACAAGCCATTGCAACAACTAATGCCCTTGGCAAACACATATTTTCCGTGTTCTTGATGGTGGATAATTCCTTGTCTCATGCCACATTCCTCTTCAAACTGTTGTAGTTTTTTCCTCTACCTTGACCAGACGGCAATCGTACACTTGTTACTTTAAGACAAAAGGATTCCGTATTCAGACCCAACGTATTCGACTGATAAATGTTGCTTATCACATTCCAAACATCCTCATAATTTACTTCTCCGGCTGGTTTAAAGCGAAGCCCTCCTTCACCACGACTAAAGTCCTTGGAGCAAAAACTAAATCCAACATAATCCGATGGTTGTAGGCCCTCTGTAGATCTCTGAATAACTTGGTGAATCGCTTCTCGCACCCAACCAACCGGTTCAACTCCGTCGGGCACAGGTTTCAGCCTAAACTCCAATGCACGACCAGTAACATTGTATCTTCCAACTTTCTGAACGGTATCCTTAATAACAAGAAACTTTTCCATTTTAACTAGACGCGTCCGTAAACTTCAGGAGTCAGGAGACTAATGCGAAATGCTGTTTGCCACACCTCTATTTATAACTTCGGTTTGGCAGAAAAGAAGAGTGTTCAGAAAACAGGAGGGCGTTGCGAAAACCAACTGAAGTCCTGCAAAAGAGTTTAAGGTTAGTATGCAGTATAATTAAATTATCGAGTACTTACTAACAATATTAATAAATACGAAAACAAGACCAAGCGTTCGAGAAGAATATTCTCTGTAATAAATGTTTACGGTTTTACTATGCAGCAGAATAATATTGAAATGTGTCTGTTCTCACACCTTAAAATATTTTAGTTACCAGGAAAAACTTAATTACAGCAATACATGTATGTAACAATTAAACAATTTACCTCACCCTGTAAAAGAAAGAGAATTTTACCCCCACTACTTCGAAATTTAATATTTTACTTATCAGTTGAATATTCTAAGCACCTGCGACAAAAACAGTTATCGCTTTACCTATTACCACTTTTCTGTACTTTTAGGAGGTTAGATAGAAATATTTTTATACTTACCAAACGAAAATAAATTTCAAAGTTTCTAGTGCTTGAGCCTCGGGCACACACTCGCTGTTAAATAAGCAGGAACAGGACGGGGATATCTGCAACAAATAACACAACTTTTACATCTTAGCTGTTAATATTTCGTCTAATTAAAATATTGACAAGCCATAAAAGTGTAAATAGCTTCAATATGTATCTGAAAATGTTAGATTTGAACAGTCTGTTTTGTCTTACCATAAGAACGAAAATACTAATAGTCTTCTTCTTTTTATCTTTTATTATCTTTGTCTTTTAAAACACTCGAACCGCAGTGGTCCTTGGATGATACGGCAAAGCTGCTTGGCACTTTGACTATCTCGGTCAACGGTGGCGAAACAACTGTAAAAGGAAATATCAACTAAGAAGAAACACAATATAACGCAACGACTTAACACCCCCAGCGAGTATATCAGCTGGGTCTCCTGTGCGGGTTATACACGATTAGCATACCTATTTAAATGAAAATTTCCTGCTCTGGTATGGGAATACGTACAAAAACAATAGTCATTTAAGCTTGTATTAAACGAATGTGCATCTCCAAAGCAGCACGCTTTATCAAAATAAATGAAAACTTACCCCTTCCCCAACTCTATTCTTCTAGACCACTCTTTAATCGTCATTTTAAACCCTCTACCTCCACCCCATTTAACCCCATGTGAGCGTGCTATATCTTAGCAAATTCAAAAGTTTTTGTTCATCTAGACACCAGGCACTACATCACACCCTACATTACTACTTACTTATGAACCGAAAAATCAAAATCACTCCTAGCACCCGCTTAAAATACCAAAAATATTCCTCTCTAGATATCGAATGTCACAATATTACTGTCCTTACTTATTTTTACAGATTTATCTTTTAGCCAAAAAATTTGAAACCCGAGTTTATCAAAATAAATAAAAAATTGTCTTTCCTCTACTCTGTTTTTCTAGACCGCTTTTCTAAGTGTCAGTTATATAAGCCCTTTGCCCACACTGCCTCCAACCCCAAATGAACGCACTAAATCTGAGCATAAGCATTCACTACCAGATTAACTCGAAGTGTTTTCTAAGACTAGATACTATCACTAATCACTTAGGTACTAAAAACTCGCTCCTAGCACCCTTTTTTGTTGTTGTAAATACTGTTGCGCTTTCATCAAAAAGGTGCCTTTTTACCAAAAAACAGAGCAAGAATTACCTACTCTCCTCTATCTTTTCGTTACAGCTCGCCCTCTATACCGATAATGGAAGTTTGAACCCTTCCCTCCTACCCTCTAACCCCCACAGAGACGTGCTAAAGTATGTTCAGCGACCTCCAGACTAGACACTATGCGACACAACGACACAACACCTTCCACACATACTGAAGAAAATTCTCACCCTGCGACCTTATATAGTAAAAAAAACCAACTGACGACGTACTAAATAGTTTAAAAGAGAGGGGGGCACTTTAAAGTGAATCCTTGTACAATATGGGTCGGGTTGGATTACATACTAGGGTATGTAATTCCACAAGAATTTTTCTAAGTCCAAAAGGGATAAAAAACAAGCAAATATCTCAAAAACAGAGCCTTTTATCAAAAAAATAAACGCAATTTTACCCCCAGACCCCCTGTCGACTTTGGCAACGCTTTAACACTTCAGTCACGTTTCAACCACCTATGCCCAAGGGTTCCATCCCTCCACACCACAAACCCCGCAGGGTATACCTGTAAACTCACATGCCCGCACTGCCTCCAAGCCCAAATGAACGCACTACATCTGAGCATAAGCATTCACTACCAGAATAACTCGAAGTGTTTTATAAGACTAGATACTATCACTAATCACTTAGGTACTAAAAACTCGCTCCTAGCACCCTTTTTTGTTGTAAATACTGTTGCGCTTTTCATCAAAAAGGTGCTTTTTTACCAAAAAACAGAGCAAGAATTACCTACTCTCCTCTATCTTTTCGTTACAGCTCGCCCTCTATACCGATAATAGAAGTTTGAGCCCTTCCATCCTACCCTCTAACCCCCACAGAGACGTGCTAAAGTATGTTCAGCTCCTTGCATGCTCTCAGCACAAACTCATACTAAAAAAGTCCGCTCCTAGAAGCCTTTATAACCTGTAACAACGCACGCGCATCTCATTATGTCCACATTATTTTTTAAAAAATTACTTTAAATCTCAAAACTACAAAAAATATTTTCTAGCATAGGTTTAGCAAAAAAATCAAGTCAAAAGAAGTAAAAATTAACATAATAATATGTACATTATCTGCAATTATGGAATAATTGAATAAAAAAAAAATCAATCTCTGATTAGATGTCCTATGTAAAATATGTACCTAGCTTTTAAATTCTCTTCTTCTGTATCCAACGCCCTTTAATTCTACAGGGTAACATTTATATTAGAAAGTGTCGGAAATTCTAAGTTTTAAAAAGCTGATAAATATGTTTAGGCAGGCCTACGTAATAGACAAATGTCAATTCTAGCTGTACTGTGTAATATACGCAAGCCACCCACCTTCTGATTTAAAAACGCTTCTTATTTACCTAATAACAGTAAAAATGTAATATCCTAAAACGATAATTTAAAAAATAAATGAAATAATTCATATATCATTTCTTATACCCTGTAGTGAATGGCACAATAATTAAAAGCGCACCCCCTAATTAAATTTTGAAATGTTCATATACAAAAATCATTTTGAATAGCTAAAACAAGTAATAGATAACAATGAAGAAAATTAGAGTCTTTCCTTTCTCGACAGGTTTTGACAAGTCCGGACAAGTTTAGCGAACTACGAAAAACTACACTAGTTAAAATCAAAATACTGTATATTTAAAAAAGGTATTGTTGAGGACTGTTCGCTTTTATTATCTTTCCCTAATTGCACTGTGCTTCTTGGATATACATACATACGAGTACTAGGGTTTGTAATTCCACAAGAATTTTTCTAAGTCCAAAAAGGATAAAAAACAAGCAAATATCTCAAAAACTGTGCCTTTTATCAAAAAAATAAACGCAATTTTACCCCCAAACCCCCTGTCGACTCTGGCAACGCTTTAACACTTCAGGTACGTTTCAACCCCCTACGCCCAAGGGTTCCATCCCTCCACACCACATATCCCCTCAGGGTATACCCGTAAACTGACATAAAGTAGACCGAGCTATTAAAACTTAAGCCACTTACCTCATAAATCCCGCCCGTTTATAGACCTCCAGACTAGACACTATGCTACACAACACCTTCCACACATACTGAAGAAAATTCTCACCCTGCGACCTTATATAGTAAAAAACCAACTGACGACGTACGAAATAGTTTAAAAGAGAGGGGGGGCACTTTAAAGTGAATCCTTGTACAATATGGGTCGGGTTGGATTACATACTAGGGTATGTAATTCCACAAGAATTTTTCTAAGTCCAAAAGGGATAAAAAACAAGCAAATATCTCAAAACAGTACAGAAAATCACAAACCATAAATTGAGATATTTGCTTGTTTTTTATCCCTTTTGGACTTAGAAAAATTCTTGTGGAATTACATACCCTAGTATGTAATCCAACCCGACCCATATTGTACAAGGATTCACTTTAAAGTGCCCCCCCTCTCTTTTAAACTATTTCGTACGTCGTCAGTTGGTTTTTTACTATATAAGGTCGCAGGGTGAGAATTTTCTTCAGTATGTGTGGAAGGTGTTGTGTAGCATAGTGTCTAGTCTGGAGGTCTATAAACGGGCGGGATTTATGAGGTAAGTGGCTTAAGTTTTAATAGCTCGGTCTACTTTATGTCAGTTTACGGGTATACCCTGAGGGGATATGTGGTGTGGAGGGATGGAACCCTTGGGCGTAGGGGGTTGAAACGTACCTGAAGTGTTAAAGCGTTGCCAGAGTCGACAGGGGGTTTGGGGGTAAAATTGCGTTTATTTTTTTGATAAAAGGCACAGTTTTTGAGATATTTGCTTGTTTTTTATCCTTTTTGGACTTAGAAAAATTCTTGTGGAATTACAAACCCTAGTACTCGTATGTATGTATATCCAAGAAGCACAGTGCAATTAGGGAAAGATAATAAAAGCGAACAGTCCTCAACAATACCTTTTTTAAATATACAGTATTTTGATTTTAACTAGTGTAGTTTTTCGTAGTTCGCTAAACTTGTCCGGACTTGTCAAAACCTGTCGAGAAAGGAAAGACTCTAATTTTCTTCATTGTTATCTATTACTTGTTTTAGCTATTCAAAATGATTTTTGTATATGAACATTTCAAAATTTAATTAGGGGGTGCGCTTTTAATTATTGTGCCATTCACTACAGGGTATAAGAAATGATATATGAATTATTTCATTTATTTTTTAAATTATCGTTTTAGGATATTACATTTTTACTGTTATTAGGTAAATAAGAAGCGTTTTTAAATCAGAAGGTGGGTGGCTTGCGTATATTACACAGTACAGCTAGAATTGACATTTGTCTATTACGTAGGCCTGCCTAAACATATTTATCAGCTTTTTAAAACTTAGAATTTCCGACACTTTCTAATATAAATGTTACCCTGTAGAATTAAAGGGCGTTGGATACAGAAGAAGAGAATTTAAAAGCTAGGTACATATTTTACATAGGACATCTAATCAGAGATTGATTTTTTTTTTATTCAATTATTCCATAATTGCAGATAATGTACATATTATTATGTTAATTTTTACTTCTTTTGACTTGATTTTTTTGCTAAACCTATGCTAGAAAATATTTTTTGTAGTTTTGAGATTTAAAGTAATTTTTTAAAAAATAATGTGGACATAATGAGATGCGCGTGCGTTGTTACAGGTTATAAAGGCTTCTAGGAGCGGACTTTTTTAGTATGAGTTTGTGCTGAGAGCATGCAAGGAGCTGAACATACTTTAGCACGTCTCTGTGGGGGTTAGAGGGTAGGATGGAAGGGCTCAAACTTCTATTATCGGTATAGAGGGCGAGCTGTAACGAAAAGATAGAGGAGAGTAGGTAATTCTTGCTCTGTTTTTTGGTAAAAAAGCACCTTTTTGATGAAAAGCGCAACAGTATTTACAACAAAAAAGGGTGCTAGGAGCGAGTTTTTAGTACCTAAGTGATTAGTGATAGTATCTAGTCTTATAAAACACTTCGAGTTATTCTGGTAGTGAATGCTTATGCTCAGATGTAGTGCGTTCATTTGGGCTTGGAGGCAGTGCGGGCATGTGAGTTTACAGGTATACCCTGCGGGGTTTGTGGTGTGGAGGGATGGAACCCTTGGGCATAGGTGGTTGAAACGTGACTGAAGTGTTAAAGCGTTGCCAAAGTCGACAGGGGGTCTGGGGGTAAAATTGCGTTTATTTTTTTGATAAAAGGCTCTGTTTTTGAGATATTTGCTTGTTTTTTATCCCTTTTGGACTTAGAAAAATTCTTGTGGAATTACATACCCTAGTATGTAATCCAACCCGACCCATATTGTACAAGGATTCACTTTAAAGTGCCCCCCTCTCTTTTAAACTATTTAGTACGTCGTCAGTTGGTTTTTTTTACTATATAAGGTCGCAGGGTGAGAATTTTCTTCAGTATGTGTGGAAGGTGTTGTGTCGTTGTGTCGCATAGTGTCTAGTCTGGAGGTCGCTGAACATACTTTAGCACGTCTCTGTGGGGGTTAGAGGGTAGGAGGGAAGGGTTCAAACTTCCATTATCGGTATAGAGGGCGAGCTGTAACGAAAAGATAGAGGAGAGTAGGTAATTCTTGCTCTGTTTTTTGGTAAAAAGGCACCTTTTTGATGAAAGCGCAACAGTATTTACAACAACAAAAAAGGGTGCTAGGAGCGAGTTTTTAGTACCTAAGTGATTAGTGATAGTATCTAGTCTTAGAAAACACTTCGAGTTAATCTGGTAGTGAATGCTTATGCTCAGATTTAGTGCGTTCATTTGGGGTTGGAGGCAGTGTGGGCAAAGGGCTTATATAACTGACACTTAGAAAAGCGGTCTAGAAAAACAGAGTAGAGGAAAGACAATTTTTTATTTATTTTGATAAACTCGGGTTTCAAATTTTTTGGCTAAAAGATAAATCTGTAAAAATAAGTAAGGACAGTAATATTGTGACATTCGATATCTAGAGAGGAATATTTTTGGTATTTTAAGCGGGTGCTAGGAGTGATTTTGATTTTTCGGTTCATAAGTAAGTAGTAATGTAGGGTGTGATGTAGTGCCTGGTGTCTAGATGAACAAAAACTTTTGAATTTGCTAAGATATAGCACGCTCACATGGGGTTAAATGGGGTGGAGGTAGAGGGTTTAAAATGACGATTAAAGAGTGGTCTAGAAGAATAGAGTTGGGGAAGGGGTAAGTTTTCATTTATTTTGATAAAGCGTGCTGCTTTGGAGATGCACATTCGTTTAATACAAGCTTAAATGACTATTGTTTTTGTACGTATTCCCATACCAGAGCAGGAAATTTTCATTTAAATAGGTATGCTAATCGTGTATAACCCGCACAGGAGACCCAGCTGATATACTCGCTGGGGGTGTTAAGTCGTTGCGTTATATTGTGTTTCTTCTTAGTTGATATTTCCTTTTACAGTTGTTTCGCCACCGTTGACCGAGATAGTCAAAGTGCCAAGCAGCTTTGCCGTATCATCCAAGGACCACTGCGGTTCGAGTGTTTTAAAAGACAAAGATAATAAAAGATAAAAAGAAGAAGACTATTAGTATTTTCGTTCTTATGGTAAGACAAAACAGACTGTTCAAATCTAACATTTTCAGATACATATTGAAGCTATTTACACTTTTATGGCTTGTCAATATTTTAATTAGACGAAATATTAACAGCTAAGATGTAAAAGTTGTGTTATTTGTTGCAGATATCCCCGTCCTGTTCCTGCTTATTTAACAGCGAGTGTGTGCCCGAGGCTCAAGCACTAGAAACTTTGAAATTTATTTTCGTTTGGTAAGTATAAAAATATTTCTATCTAACCTCCTAAAAGTACAGAAAAGTGGTAATAGGTAAAGCGATAACTGTTTTTGTCGCAGGTGCTTAGAATATTCAACTGATAAGTAAAATATTAAATTTCGAAGTAGTGGGGGTAAAATTCTCTTTCTTTTACAGGGTGAGGTAAATTGTTTAATTGTTACATACATGTATTGCTGTAATTAAGTTTTTCCTGGTAACTAAAATATTTTAAGGTGTGAGAACAGACACATTTCAATATTATTCTGCTGCATAGTAAAACCGTAAACATTTATTACAGAGAATATTCTTCTCGAACGCTTGGTCTTGTTTTCGTATTTATTAATATTGTTAGTAAGTACTCGATAATTTAATTATACTGCATACTAACCTTAAACTCTTTTGCAGGACTTCAGTTGGTTTTCGCAACGCCCTCCTGTTTTCTGAACACTCTTCTTTTCTGCCAAACCGAAGTTATAAATAGAGGTGTGGCAAACAGCATTTCGCATTAGTCTCCTGACTCCTGAAGTTTACGGACGCGTCTAGTTAAAATGGAAAAGTTTCTTGTTATTAAGGATACCGTTCAGAAAGTTGGAAGATACAATGTTACTGGTCGTGCATTGGAGTTTAGGCTGAAACCTGTGCCCGACGGAGTTGAACCGGTTGGTTGGGTGCGAGAAGCGATTCACCAAGTTATTCAGAGATCTACAGAGGGCCTACAACCATCGGATTATGTTGGATTTAGTTTTTGCTCCAAGGACTTTAGTCGTGGTGAAGGAGGGCTTCGCTTTAAACCAGCCGGAGAAGTAAATTATGAGGATGTTTGGAATGTGATAAGCAACATTTATCAGTCGAATACGTTGGGTCTGAATACGGAATCCTTTTGTCTTAAAGTAACAAGTGTACGATTGCCGTCTGGTCAAGGTAGAGGAAAAAACTACAACAGTTTGAAGAGGAATGTGGCATGAGACAAGGAATTATCCACCATCAAGAACACGGAAAATATGTGTTTGCCAAGGGCATTAGTTGTTGCAATGGCTTGTGTTGACAAGGATCCTAAATTAGCTAAAATTAGAAGAGATGTTGGAAAAATTCAAACAGAGATGACTAAAACTTTATTGGAGGTAGCCCTTGTTACCATTCCGGAAGGAGCTGGAATTTCTTGGTGACAAAAGAATATAAGCCCAACTCCTTAAAACGTAAATTTAGAGGTTTTGATTCAGTCCCCTACGGTTTTAAAAAGCAGAAAACGTAAAAAATTAGTATCTGTTTTAATTTTGATTTTAATAATTAGACACTATAATAATAATAATAATAATAATAATAATAATAATAATAACTGAAAATAGGCTTGTGAAATTTTTAAAAAATTTGTCAATAAATATTACCTGATTTTTAAAAATCTATTAAAAAGTTGAACATTTAAATCAGTAACATACATTATATTATATATAATCTACACGTATATGTTACGTCTATGTTACGACTATGTTACGTCTATTTTACGTCTATGTTACGTCTATGTTACGCCTATGTTACGTCTATGTTACGTCTATTTTACGACTATTTTTATACGTGAAGGTTATATATAATATAATGTATGCTACTAGTATTTTACGTCTATGTTACGTCTATTTTACGTCTATGTTACGACGCCATTACGCGTTAATAAATATCCTACCATCAGTAAGAAAGCTTCATTATCAAGTTAGACGTCAAAGAGCTAAGATGGCTAGCAGCAAAATAACTTTAAAGTTGATGGAAATGTCTAATAAAAACGTGTTTGGATTTCGGGAGGTGTGCTCTAATTGGTTTCTTGGAAATGTGCCAACTGATTTTAAAGGTAATACTCTAATTATTAGTGGGGTAGAGTTTAAGTTAACAGATGGCCTACTAAATCTCCTGACTGAGGAACACCCTGTAGAGTACACCGATAGCGACCTCTTACATTATAGAAACATTTTAGTTCTAACAAATGCCCACAAAAGAAACTTTAAACGGAGTGAACGCATTAGTTCATCGTCTGGCTGGAAGTATGTAAATATTATTAAAAAGCTATTTCCTCCCCGAAGCACTTATAAAGAATTGGATAATATAGTGGGGAAAAAGAAAAATACGAAATATTTAAAATTTTTAAAATTTCAAAAAGAAATCCAAAGGAGAAAATTAATCGAAGACAGCCAAGATACTTGCGATGGGGGCTACGAAGTAGAAAAATGGGGAGGGGGACTTCAGGAAGTTAGACGGCGAGTCCTATATTAGAGTACACAGATGTCAACGACACGATAGACCAATTTCGATGTTTGGAAGAGAATAATACGGATGGCATTAATACACCTGAAATTATGAGTATTTTAAGAGAACTGAAGCAACTTGGTATTGAGATTTATTAATAGTATTAGTTATGAATGCAATGTTTTTACTAAGTAAGATGTACACTGATGGTTAAAATAAAGATAGTAACACAAGCTGATGTTTTATTTGTTCACCTAATAGGTATTTATTTTTTAGTTAAAATCTTTAAAGTCTATAGCGCTTAATGTAAACCTTAATATTAAAAATAAAAATAAAAACTAAATGGAGTTTAGCAAGACATAATTTATGTAGGCCTGTAAACATACAGGGGTTGGAAGGTGGGGCCTCTGTCGATACGTTCGCACCTTGACGCGGTGGCAGAGCTTTTTAACTAAGACGAACGTGTTAAATTTAATTATTTTACAGGTATACGCCCCTACATGTATTTATCTGTATCATGTCTTAAGTTCAAACAGAGTACTATAAGCTTAAAATATAAACCCTTTATCTGCTCGCATGATTTCAGGCAAAAATATCAACGAAAGTTTTAATACTTTTATTCTAGTTTAGCATTAAAACAAGTACTATACACGGTGCAAACGGAAATCACCGTACATTTGTTCTATTTATTAACACAAGTAAAAATTATTTCTTTACGTTATAAGGAAAATATATCAATGGCGCGAGAGTCATTTCGGTAAGGGGCGATATATTATCTCTATAAAACAATATCAGAACAATTTCTCTAGCTGCTGAAATTAAATATAAATGCACTGTTCAAAATAATTGAGGATAAGGTGTGGAGCATATGTGATTTTAGATAACGTAGGAATTTTAATCATAATATTTAGACTATTATTTATACCATATCTGTGTGTTATTTTACAAATAATACCAAACGTCTGTT